>OX104129.1:46058440-47277662 GCA_944470555.2 Heterobilharzia americana | reverse complement strand
CACAAACCTCCAGTTTGATGTATGGCTTTCACAGCCTAGCCGTGTGCACTGGTTAGCTGCAATTACCCTCTAATCGCCTTATAGTTTAGGAAGATGTAAAGTGTTGAGGGATACCTACATACTACTTATTGAAGAATGATAGTGGTATTTGTTTATGAGACAGCAAGTGAACCGTATATATGGGTCAGTCAGTGCTAGGTGTACAACTTGAAGCAGGTAGAAAGGGTCTATGTGTGTATGTCTGAAGATAAATGTTGAAATCCCTGAACTGCAGGTGAGAAGCGAGTAACATAGTTCTATTTATGTTCATGGCTATTTTGACAAATACTGACAACTGCTCCTCTTTATGGTTAGAAGTCGCACTTGTTTATAATGTAAAGTTATCTGGGGTGGGAGGGGGGGAAGCGAAGAATGGTGACCTGTTTAACGTACATATTTTCTTTTTTTGTAATCATCGGTAATTGATAGGAAGCTCTAATTACCCTAGGTTTCGCGCTTTTTGGGGTCCGAACTCACGTCGCCAAGTGTTATAGTCAGCAGAGTTACCACTAAGCTATTCAGGTCGCGGCTGACCTCCTGCAGGACTGGATTAGATACACTGATTGGTCACTGGAGGGTAACCAATTTCATGCTGTTTAGTCAATCTGTTCGCTGTTGGCTGAAATTATTTGCAAAGTGAAAATTCAGCTTCATAAAACCTCGATACTACTTAAACCGAATAAGGATTATTTATCACAAGTAGTACAAAGTGTTCTCGATACAAAGGATGACGCTGTTATCTGACATGCCTAATCCACTAAGCTGAAGATGAATTGTATGCCAGTTTCATTTCACTCTAAAAGACTATTGTAAAAATCACAGTGTATTTTGGCAACTATGGCTACTACTACTATCAGTATTATTATTTTTCTGTTATTGTTTATTTAATATCCACTAATTAGAGCGAAATTTATCTATCAATCAGTTTATGCTAATCAAATCACAAAATCGATTATCAATATCGCTTCTTAATGGTTGTAAGGGTTAATGTGACTATTGATTTGCTCCGTTTGCAGGTATATTAGTCTCTTCAGATGTCTTTATGTGTATACATGTATGTTTGTCAGCTTACTCACTCGAACGGTCTCCAGTTTGACTACTCAGCTAAGTTACAAATTATTTACTTAATCTGATTATTTATTCTTGTGTTTAATTTTGCTCATTTACACAAAGCAGTATTTGCTTTTGGCTAGAGACTTCCTATTTATTTACTTATCGCCATCATATGGGAGTATAATATTGGATGAGACTCAAATGCAAAGAGAGAGGTGGCGAAACAGAAAAAGCTACCATTTCCCTTTTCATGACTTCCTCTTTCATGTTGACATTCATCAGGTACTGACATCATTTGGAGAACCATTGGAAACCTTGGAGGAGAACTGGACAACTGTTTTGTCCTAGTACGGGACTCCTCATCAGTGCGCACCCATGACTCCTCCTGAGATCGAACCCAGGGTTTTCAGGTTCTTCAGCCAGCATGCTAACATCAAGTCAGTTAGTCGGCATTCTAAGGTTCATATTTGCTACTCCTGTCAGTTCGCGATATGGCGTGACCTCCATTTCATAACCGAGTCAAATGTGATGTGTTTATCACACGGTTGAGTCGTCTGTTTATCTTTGAGGTCAAAGACTGACAAGGAAATAGCCTTGTGTACCACGTGCTTGTGGATATCCGGCTGTGGAAAAGTTCTGAAGTACACCAGATTTCTGTGCCTAAAAGAACCATTCCTTAATTTCTTTTTCGCATTCCAGTGCCATCAATAATCTAGTCAATTTCAAAATATTTTTCAAACTTATTGGAAAACTAGACACAGCTCTCAAGTAAGTTGATCAGACCACTTTGAGCTGAATAAATTCAACGGGTGAAATAGTAAAACAGTAGGCATTACATAGTAATGATACATGATGGCTAGCAGTGGAAGCGAGGAGGCGGGTTTCGTCCTACTTGAGACTCATCACACACTGATCATTTCGGTCTAGTCAACCACGAGGAAATACAAGCATTAAACTTGTAAACAGTACACTTCAGACAGATTATTTCCACCAACAAAACATGTTTCACGCGTAATGTAAGCATAACGTTTCATAAAAGGCTAGTTATAGCACACTTATTTACCAGGTTAGTTGTTTTCAGGAAGAAAATATGCTGGGTTTATAGAAGATATCCCTTTCCTAGAGTGGCTTTAAAGGCAATGCTAACTACTGCTGAGATAATCAAATCCTTTTTGTCATTCTACGAAAATTCGCCTTCCGAGCCAAAATACCAAGACCTGATTGATTATTTCAGCAGTTACTAAGGTGACCTTTAAAGTCACTCCAAATATCCTTGAGGTTTGGTTTCAACAGGTATACAACACCCCATGAAGCCTAGCTATACTGTTGAAGGAGTTGGTGAATGCGGCCTACAGTTCATACTTGTTGAAAGACGATCGTGTCTGCTGAGGTCTAATGTTACTAGGCCATAAACAGGAATACAGTTATTGATTTCTTCATTCATTATCAGCTGCAAGCAGTCTTTTACGATTAACCTATAACTCTCCGAATCAGACAGGTTTGGTTTATCCCGGATCCATGAGCTGGGAGGAGACAGTTAGTATTTCGGAATGAGGTATAATTTGTGTCAGTCGTTCCATTCGACAAGTGTTACGTAACTAAACCCATCTCGGTAGTAAAACTTGATGTACGCAACAACCAGACGGCAACCTTTTTTTCTTTTCTCACGCAAGTCTTATTTCAATTTATTCGAAGAGTATAAACTTGATATCGACCAGCAAGTAGACATTTTTAAAAATTAGCTAATTTAAAATCATTCACTGGCTGAGTTGCTTCAAAACAAATGAATAAATTATTCACATTTATCAATCACAGCTAACCAGCTGCATAATGAATATGAAAGTAGGTATGTATGCACTTGTGCTTGTGTGTCCAAGTGTGTAGCCTCTGGAAAGCTTAGACTATTTATTTACTCGAAAGCATGAAAGTTAATTGCACTGGGTTTTATTTTTACCGGCTTGAACTTGTCGGGTTAATTTAAAGGTCACTCTAACAACTGCCGAAATAACCAATCAGGTTGTGGTATTTTAGCTGGGAGGACAATTTTTCGTGTAATAAAGAAATGTGATTGGTCACTTCAGTAGTTATTAGGATAGCCTGTAAAGTCACTCGAACTTATCGTCTCCGCAATAGGGAGTTCTCTCACTTGGTCAGTTAGTTAACTAAAACCAAAACTTGACAAATGGCAGCGAATAGTTTTTAGTGGTAAATACTCTGCACCTACCCAGAAGAATAATGCTTGGACAAAGGTAATTAAAAACTGATGATGACTTTTAAAATCAACACCGTGTGTGTTTGTGTGTATGTGTGTGTGTGTTTATTTCAGTTGGAAGAAATAACAACTTCATACTTGTAACCCATGTTCACAGGACACCAACCATGATCACTCATTATAAGCTTGAGGCTAGGCTAATGACTGAAATACGTCAACTGAATACTACTTAAATTACAGCTGAGGCAAGGAAGTGACTTTAAAGGCCACCCTAAGAACTATGGCGACAACCAGTTGCGTTTCTTTATTTACGGAAAACTACCATCACAGATGCAATACTGAAACCTGATTGGTTACTCTAGCAGTTACCAGAGTGGCCATTAAAGTTATTCGTGGAGAGGAGATGGGTGGTAGAAACTGGGCTAATCATTTCGGTCCAATCATGAACGGAGATTCATAAGCTATGACATTAAAGACAAAAGTGTTTACTCTCGTTAAGCCATTCAAATTCCACAGAAATCTACAAGTAATACAAGTAATATTTCGACTATGAGGTTAGTTTTTCATAAAATAAAGAAATGTGATTGGTTATCTCAGTCATTGTTGGAGTAGCCTTTAAAGTCACTTGTGTTTCTTATCTTTTATTCCTGTGGATGTATTGACTGCAATTCTACTTCTTAGGTGGAAGAAGACGGGTGACTTTAAAGGCCACCCTAGCAACGCTTGAAACAGCTAATTAGGTTTATTCATTTTAGCTGGAAGGGCAGCTTTTCATTGAATAGGACAGTCTGATTGGTCATTTCAGTTGTTTCTATGATTCCCTTTAGAGTCACTTAACAAGACTGACGCCCATAAATCAAAGTGAGTTAATTGGGGCTTCAAACTGCAGCAAAAGAGATATATGCTGGCAGTTTTCACTTAAATTCACATCAGTGGATATATTCATGCATGTGGCTGTAAAGTCAGTGTCACGTCCTCATTATTGACGCAGTGCTCAGTTAATAAGTAGGGATAGTTATTGAACAACAGATGAGAAACTGCTTCAGTAGGACTTTATTGACAACTTAGAAAGAATTATGAAATCCCTATGATGCAAATTATAGAAGTATTATGAACTTTTGGAGGCTACAAAAGAACCTAATTACCTCATATCACCTACACTGGAGCCTGTTACCTACACCACTTGCCTGAACACGACTAAATATGAAAAACCCGCCTCCACTTTGGTCACCCAAGGTCGACGGAGAGGAAAGTGAGCCCCATTTGTGTGAAGACGGCTTATAGATCCACTTCCCACATAAGTATGTACTGTATGTACTGCACACATACACATACACATACACATACACACACAGAATCATATCCAGTCAACAGAAATTCAACCTAATGCACCATCAGTAATACAGCATAAATAAAGTTTAACTTGAATCATATTGGCCAACAGCTGTTATTAACATCATGCTTAAATCAAACACCAATTCCTTCCCCGCTTCGTTATCCTCAATCAAAAATCAATACATTATGTAAGCAAGTTTTAATGCAATCCAAGCGTGTTTAGAAAATCAAGATCAGATTTTCCTGTTATTGTTTTTTCTAAACATCATGGGATTAAGACAGATTCGGCGCTCAAATTCTTCTCCTACATCACCCGTAACAACTGTGGACTGGGTATTTATAACAGAAAACAATACGTTTTAAGATAGATCGAAACGTGTAAATAGCAGACTCCTTGCTTTGATTTGCATAAATAAACATTTATTTTTAAGCTTGTATTCATCGCTAACTAACATCAGTTGGAGAAGCATTGCAGATATGGGAGGAGCAGTGGATAGGTGTTTCTTCCTAATATGGGACTCCTCAGTAGTATGCAACTATGTCCCTGAATTAGCAGAAGTAGCAAACTGAGAACCACTGAACTCCGATCCAGTGGCTGAATGGTGAACTGATTCGCAGTGGAGCCTGAAGATCCATGGCAGGTGCGTACTGCTGAGGAGTTCCATAATGGTAAGAAACTGATGACCGGTGATCATCTCATGCCTTCAATAGTTCTCTAGCTGATGTCAGTTACCATGACCCTCGAGTAGTTATTTGTTTATTTTTTACGTCAAATCAATCAAAAACAAAGCTATATTGTTACTAATTTCATCAGATGAGTAGGTGCTAAAGTGTACAGGTGACATATGAAGTGATAACTTTTATGCTGGTGTGTGCCAGACGATCTCCATAAAGCATTTACATGGCTCTTATTGTTACCTAAACGCTTAGTACATATTACAATAGTTATGTTGTTTTAACAGATCAATCGTTAGAGCTGAATGCATCCCGGGACATGGAAACTACCAGACGATGTACAGACATCTAGATAAATCAATTTCTAATCGGTATAGGTGGTATGTGGCTCTCATTCACTTTTGCTCCATAAGATATTCCACGAGAATTCCAGATATATAGACATTTTCACACAACTGTCAATGAACTAATTCATTATTCCAGTAGTCAGTCGATATGAAATATGAAGGTGGATTGCTAATCTCACCATCAACTGATTGACACAAGTGTAGCTTTTTCTGCCAAGAGAGCTTACAGCAGGGATCGATATCAGTAAGACAAATGATTAAAATCAAGGAAAGGTGAATAGTTGTTCCATTTCGGTTTGACACTACTTAGAAGTGCACACTCACACCATTCAGTGGTCTCCTGGTTTCTGATGGTTCTATGATAAAAAGTTACTGAATGGATCAATTTCTCACACAACACTAAGCTGAAAGATTTTTGTTGCTTGCAGCCTTTTCAACAACTCCATCCAAATGATGATTATGATAGTACCAGATCAGTGTTTGTTAGAAGATTGCCAGCAGTTTTAACTAAAAAATACATAGCAGTAACTAGACAGCGTTTTACCTGGAGGTCACCATTAACTGGTTGGCTGTCAAATGAGCGAGTGACTTGAAGGCATTGGTTTAGCTTCTGCTAAGCGTCATACCCGCTGCTTATTGATAATATGCAGTGACTTAGAGTAAAATGTCTTTTTTTGTGTTCACAGTGAGTTTTTCTCTGAGCTACGGCTTTAGTCGGCAAACATTTCACTGTCACACTAGACATTACCATCAGCCCACCACAGCTTCATAAGGAAGTGAAATGATTGGTTGTGCACATTTACAACTTGCTAGTTTATCTGAGTGTAATTCGATTGGTTGACTTCCTGTTTCATGGTGTCTTCAGATGTGTGTGGGACTTTGTGATTGGTTGTTTTCTTCTGCTTGCTTACAGTACGTTAATGTCGCTTCATTTTGATTGATCAACCCTTTTGTTTTAATAAAGTGATAAGGGTTACTTTGTTCTGATTGACTGACATTTATGCTTGGCTGATACACTTCTGAGGAAACTAGAGACAGGAAGTTAAACAATCAGATTCGCTAAACGCCCTCGCACGTACCAAGCGATCAGCCACACTACACTCAAGTAAATTAGTACGTTATGCATATGCATGTACAACCAATCACTTTACTTCTTTATGAAGCTGTAGTGAGTAATGACGATGTCTAGCATGACACAGAAACGTTGTCAACTAAAACCCTAGCTCAGAGGATAAATCACTCTGAACATCCGTACTCTGAACTAAAAATACTCGCCACAAAGTTGATATAATTTAACTGATGATGAAAATTACCACAGACGACTTGTGATAATCATTTACGCCTCGGAAGCAGGTTGACCGGAAGATGAACCTAAGAAAACTAGTTGAAGTTCAGGTGTGAAAGCGTAGAATAAGAGAGATAAGAAGGTTATGGTGCTGTAGGGATTACAGACACTTTTAGATAACGTTCTGGGAATGAAAACCTTCAGAAAATGATTTAGTCGGTGCACAGGAGAACTTTGATCAGCAATAGAAGTCACACTGATCTAAGAGTACAGTTTGAGCATTGTGGAAGACACAATTTCATTATGGTCCTCTTATTATATGTGTCACACATTGAAACAGTATTATTTACTGGATGACATTTTCAGCTGAATTCGTTGCTCTTAATCCTACGATGGTAACAACACAACTTGGAGGGCGAATTTCTATAGTTCTGCTAAAGAGAATAAGGAAAGGATGATCGTCCAACAACTAACCCCATGAGTTTATCAGGAAACACATAAGAAGTAGCATAGAATATACTACTACTAAGAAGTACTAATAAACCACAGACAGTGTTGATAATAAGCCCATGGGGAAGAAATTTAGAGCCTTCATTGTTTGACAACATAAAGGGGGGGATATCTGAAGCTTTATGTAGAACTCTCAGTAGAGGCAGATTACAATGCCGTTTAAACCTACATACTCACTTTCAGACAAACTTTGTCGACTAAAGTATCCCATCAAACTTATTGAACAAAACAGTTTGGTTCATACTGAAGTTGGTGCTGATGATGTCGTCTAGAAAGACGATGGAAGCTTCACGATTCAACAACCCAGCCCAGAGAACACAATATAACCATGTTTGGTTTATTAAATTCCATTTAGTAACTAATAGGTCAAATATATGAGTCACACCAGCCAACAGAAGTGAATAAGCATAAAAACTATAAAGAAGCTGAGCATTAGTCATGCACGCCGTGACACACACACACACACACACAGTAACACTATAAGATGGAATAGAGCAACAACTTTAACAAGAATTTATATGGGTGGAGAGAGAGGTTGATAACAGAAGATTTCTTCCTCGAACTCACATCTGACAAATGTTGTAGGAATGACGTAACACCAATTCCGGGTATATTAAACAATGAAAAACAGTAGAACTTGATGGCCTTGGGTCCTAGCTCTGATGAGGCTGTGGGTCTTACACTCCTAGGAATCAGCTTCCTAGACTTCTCAGGTTTTCGATGGATCTAAAACTGATGTTATTCCCTGATAGATACTACCCTGAAGTCAAACAGTTTCCTAAAACCTCCGAACTGATGAAATGCAGACTAGGCAGTTGCACAGCTTTCTTGATTTGATTATGAGCATTCGATTCAGCTGGAAATGCCTTCCAGTAAATAATACTTTTTTCCTGTGTTATACACATAACAAGAGAAGTGTAACGGAATGAACAGGATCCCGCTGATGAGTCCCAAATGGGATGAAACAGGTGTCTGGTCTCCACCTACAGCCAGGTAACCTGTTAATACATTGTGAGAGTTATAGGGGATAATCGATGAGCCCTTCCTGTACTCGTTTGTTGAAGATATTTACTAGTTTATAGAAATAATCTAGTTCAGTTTATTTATTTTTCTGTTTGGCTTCACTTATTCTTTCTTCATCAATCACTCTCTTTCTGTCTAACTCTCTCTCTCTCACACACAGACACATCAAAATGATGTGGATTCCAATAAAGATGTAATTACTGACCGACTAACTGCCTTAAGGTATTCTCATTATTTCCAAAGATCTTATTAAGTCTGCCTATTGAATAAATTTCAGTGATTATTTTTTAGAAAAATCTCACAGTACGATATTCACACAACCCTAAATTTAGATTGATTTCACTTTTATTTAAGTCATATGTACAATGTTTTGTCAGTCAGTCAGTCAATCAGTAATCAGCAGTCGATCGATCAATCAATCATTCACTTGCTTAATCATCCATTCTCACAATCTATCTCTCTCGCTTTTTCAAGGTTACGCACACAACTAAATACAACGATACATTTGTGAATTAATTACAGTTAAAAGATTAGTAAAGTGAAAAACTGTGGGAATATCAGCGTCATAGTGATTTGTGTGCTATTAGAGACAATAGAGTTAGTGGCTTATTTTTTGAGGGTGATATTCATTACGGGACTGACAATACTTCTAGGACCATTGAGAACCTAAAAGCACTGGACAGTTGTTTCGTCCTAATATGGGACTCCTCAGCAGTACGTAACCACAATCCAGCCCCACCAGGGATTGAGCTCAGGTAGGACCGTCAGGTTTCATGATGAACGCTGGGCTGAAGTTCAATAATCCACAGTTTCCTACTTCTATTAATTCACAATATAGCGTGACTACCACCCAAGGTCTTCAGTTGGCATCTGCTTCACTTCTGACTTCTCATTAGAACTTCGAGAAACCTATCTGGAAGCATGTTACTTATGGGTACTATACAGTAAAATAGTTCAAGGTTTGTTTTTAAGGTTGTATCCATCATGAACTGGTGTAAACAGGGAAAGCTTGGGAAGCTCACTGGATAAATGTTTCGTCCTCAGTGAAGTGAACTCCGATGACTTTGCTAGGGATCGAATCCAGACAAGGCCTCCAGATTCCACGGCCAGCAAATTGCCATTGAGCCACTGGGTCAAAATCCAATAGTTCACAGTTTCCTACTTCATTCAGTTCACGATACAGTGCTATCTTTATTCAACTGATATCAGTTCATGACAAATGCCAATAAATCCCTACTTCATGTATATTATCTTGGTCTAAACTACACAAAAGTAGCCTTAATATATATCTCATGTAAATTAGTGAAGTTCATTGTGCTTTCTTTCTTCAGATAATTTTCATGATGGGACTAACACAGCAATTCAGTCCTACAATCTATCCATCATAAAAAATATAATGTATAATTTCATCGATCCCCCTAATTTCTGTCAGACAGATTTATGGAAATTAACTCAGCTAACAATTAGAATGAAAATAAAGTCGCCAGATGGTTATGAAGTTCAGACTTATTTGTTTATATCACGAAGATAACAGACTTTTATGGCCTACTTACATCATAATAGCCCTATCGATAAATTAGGTCAAGGTCAGTTGAACTTCCATGTGTTGCCTGCAGTCTGAATGATGGTGAAATAGTTAGGGCTGGAAAATCTAATCCATAAGATAATATTTACCAGTAAAACATACACTGGGAGGCAGGTATACGCAACTGATAGTTTCCAAACAGGACGAAAAATATGCCATAGATTCCACTGTCAACCACTATCTGTCAATACTTCGAAGCCGAAACTATATTCAATATTGGGACATCCGAATGGGAGCCCATACGCTAACAGAGACCGACCAGTGCGATCCAGAAGACGACGGGATAGTACAACCAGCAGCATAAGAAACTAAACCCGTCTCACAAAAAGTGGCTGTCGTCACCCAGTGGTCTGGTACATAATCCTCTGGTGCTTGAGACAACCGGTCCTGGGTTCAAGTCATAGTGAGAATAACATCACTCATTGGGAGGCAGGCACGACCGACTGAAGAGCCCCAAACAAACAGGACGAAACACGTGTCCTGGGTTCCACTGCTAGCCACTATCCATTATTACCATATGCAAACGTTCTTACCTCCCGCATACATTTTGATAGTCTCCTTCAAGAGATTTTGTCACATAAAGAGCATTCTAAATTAAGGTTTCAACTCCTTGAATTATCCGCCTCATTATATCAACATCATACTGTAAAAAATATCACAGTGATTAGTCAGTCAAGAGTAGCCAGAGTCATATTGACTAGTCCCTAAGACCTAACTCAGTTCTTAACGTAGTCGCTAAACTGAAAGACTCATCATTCTGATGTTTTCTGACAGATTATAGGTGGCTGGATAAGATTACTAGGAAACACCTAGTGGAAAATAGGCTTCATATGGATTCAAATATATCAGGAGTGAAATGCTACACTGAAGACTTATGGGATTCAGGTTTGGACGTCCAGAGGGGATACCAGTTCACTCAGTATAGTAGAAACACTCTAAAGACAAACACCAACAAACATGGCAGCCGAATCATTCAAAACGTCTGACTGATAAAGCCCAACTGTCTAATATCGAATCTTTTCCTATCCAGTTAGTGGTTTCAGGCCAGATTACAGCAAGTTTATATCCATACTGGGTGATGGTTGAGGGTGAAATGAGAATCTGGACCACCACCATACTCGAACCACCGACCACCGGGTCACCAACCCAATGCCCTACCAACTCACTTACATACGAGGTCCAACTACTAACCAGATTTGTATTTCACTTCACCGACAAAACTTGCCTACCTCAGATAGTCAAAATGATAATCAATATCATCCTCCCCATCTCTAATTCAGTTACATTTCGATCGAGATGAGAATTCGTGAGTGGGTAACCAGTGTGAATACGATCGAGCGGTAGTAACGCATCACGACGAATTCACATGATAGTCGTTGGGTAAAACCCATGTTGATTGAAGTGAAATCGCGGTGTTGTGAGCAGTTGGCTCTGATAGGTAGGTGAGTTTGTATAGCATCAGACCGGAAACCCTGTGGTCTCTGGTTGGAATCCGGCGGCGGTTCAAATTTTCACTTTATCATCAGTCATCACCAGTATAAACCCTAGTCTTTCAAACCATGGCTATCTCAGATAGTCAAAATGATAAGTTTATATCCGTCATATTTTATTGATCCATTAACAATAAAAAGCGCTTTTTTTATGAGGATAATCACACTTATCCTTGGATTGATGAGTTCACTGGAAAATATTCCAATGAATTATAATCTCATGTATTCTGAAACACTGGCGATTTTCTAGGTGAACTTAGTCAACAATGAAGATGAATACCTATCATTGATACTGGATCTCTGAAATGCCAAACGGCGTATGAAATTATCATGTTACAATATATTCACTGTCAGACACTGTCTGTCATCTCCCCTTCAAAATTATAGGTGATAAAGCACACAGCTTAAACTAGAAGTATCAGAAGAGTAGAGTCAATCAAGCCAGGGTTGCCTCCTTGTGGTTTTCGTTGTTATTATTTTATATAAGGTAATACGTAGAGGTTGTATTACTACAGTCAATCCCATCGAGAAGATCATATCATGAAATGAAGTAGTAAAATAGTTGATTTCATCTATGAAACATACGAGGCATATTTCCTATTCCATATGGAAAGAAAAATATCCATGGTGATGTTACTGACGTTGAATTTGTGGAAAAAAGCATTCATCCAGATACACCTTAAACTGCAGAATACAACCACTTATGAAAACTTCGACTAAGCAAGCATTTCCTATCGGCAGATCACAGCCATTCCCCGGTAAGACAAGCAAGACAGATTTTTAATGATATATCTTCCTTTTGTAGAGTGCAATACCATATTGGGTTTTTTAGCCTATTTCTGCAATTGGATGACCAGTCCTCTCAAGCAGAAAATTTATTTCTAACAGTTCACTTAGGAAATATACATTTTTCGAGTTGGTATTCCCTACCAACTGAAATCAGTCGGAAAAAAAACTATCAGAGTAGTTTGCGACTCCTCAACAGTATGCACCCACGACCACGCCATGGATCGACCTCAGGCAGGGGCTTCAGGTTTCACAGAGAAAGCAATACCTTTGAGCCAATAATTCCCCATAAACCTCCAAATCAAATCATAATTTTTTGTTGTTATTGTTGTAGAAAGCCATAACAATCATCAGTTACCAACACTTCTTGGTTGTACTTTTAAACTTGTCTGTTCATTTATTCAAGTGTACATGAGTGTAACAGACACCATTTTAAGAAATGTATTCACTAATATAGATAGATAAGTATGCATATATTAGTGTCTTTTCAATACTTCACCCACTCAAAAACCTTTATTGTTTGCCATCCGTCAAGCAGACTTTTCATATTTCCTCTCCGCTCATTATAAAAAAGAATTTTACTTTGATTTTTATTGAGAGAAAAAGTTTTTCTCTTAGATTATTGGAAATACGTTGGAGAATTACTTGATTTATTATTGTTGAGCTCATCACCACGGTAACTAAATGGGTGTTTCGGTTAACTAGTTGGTCAGTTGAACAGTTAGTTGTAATTCCCACTTTATTGTTTTGGCATGTTGAGTAGTATTAGCTTTTATTGTTCTTTTAGTGTGTACGTAGTTTGTATGTGTGTATATGTATAGGTAGGTAGGAAGGCAGGGAGGGAGGGGGGTCGACGTAGGTAGGTAAGCTGAAGCGAAAGAGAAGTATACAATAGACAGGGTGTTTGGAATCGTGTTTGTTTCCCACTCTGGCAAACTATGTAGATGCAGATATAATAATAATGGTAATAATAATAACGATAATAGTAATGATATTCGGTGTAGTGATCACCCCAGAGTTACTAATTTTAGTAACAGTGGCAACAAGTATGTGTAAAGTGTGTCTCTATGTACTTTGTAGTTAGTTAGTAAGAGTAAAACTTGACTACTGGCAAGTGGAATGTAGATAATAGTGATTATAAGCATTATAATGTGCAAAAGGAACTCTCAGTATATTGATGATAAGCCTTAGATGTCATCGAGAGAATAAGGTAATGAAAATCATATACAGCAATTGGAAATGTTCAAATGCCTAATGCAGGTAGGTATTTCGAGGACTGATTGATGTTCCCCACGAAATGACATCAGTTGAAGAACTACTGGAAATCTAGAAGCACTGGATACCTGTTTCTTCGGAGTTGCTAAGTCCGTCTTGAGCAATTCGATGCCGTATAACAATGAGGAATCACAAGTATCAATAAATAATGTCTGATACGCGTTGCACAAGAGGTGTCTGTTGCATCTTATTGGCGTACTGGATACCGCTCCAGTGTTTGAAACGATGGGTGGTCAGCTCCAGTTTCGGTGGGAACAACAATCCCCGCTAGGATGCAGTTAAGTCAAGCTGATGAGTTCCAACTAGAACGAAACACGTATCACTGACTTCACTGCTACAAACTAATTGAATGACAGAAGAAAACAATCATCTTCTCTAAACACCGGTAACCGTATGCACATACAACATATTCACATCCACACGCACACACATATCTACCGACAATGGTACGCAAATCAGCATAAATATTTATATGAATTGATCATAATCTAATTACCGTTATTATGAGTTGCTTCACACAGTCATATTACTTATGTACAATCATGTGAGTAGTATTCTTCTCATGCTGAATCATATGTGCTACTCAAAAGACATATCAACAGTACCCCGAGTGACGTGAAAATGGAACACTATTTCTAATTAAAGCTGTCTTATACATGTCATGCTAGCTAAATACATAATCTAACACATCATACATACATTTCTTCTGAACACGTGAACTGGTATAATCTATTTTACAGGACTAGTGAAGTGTTCATCTTATCGTCTCCCGGTATCATCCATACAGTCTACAACACTACAAAACACATGCTATGCGCACGATGAAGTAATGCGCTGAACACTTAAGGATTTGGTGATGTTAAGTGTGATAAATCATGCTTACAAGCGGAGATACGTGCAAACATGTATGTGTGTGTGTGTGTGAGCGAGCAAATAGACACATTTTTACATTTGTTTATCTGTGTACTTGGTTAACCGTTACAGTGTTTAATCCAAAATCTATTTATGCTAAATATATACACACGTTTGCTTTTAGCTTCACCGTAAACCAGTTGAAACATTTTCCTGTTTACTGTTCTCCTTAGGAAAGGTAGTTGTTGTTGTTATTTCACTCTACAACTTTTATCCGATCATACTATCCATACAAAATGCGCCGTAGAAGAGGCAAAAAAGGTTAACACAGAGTCTTTCTATTTACACTTTTTCTAATCAGCCTAGTTAACTCAGTGTTCATCACTAATAATTAACGAAATAATAATTAGATTTGGGGATTTGTGAGGATTCCGTGATTCTTCAAATTGATACTCAGCATACACAAACATCAGTTGGGGGGGGGGGGGAGCATTGGAAACCTTGGAGCACTGGACAGCTGTTTAATCCAAATATTCAACTCCACAACCTCGCCTGGTTAACTAGTTCACTAGTTACTAGCCCGTCTTAAGCCCCCATTAAGAGGGAAGGTTGGGCATAGGGCTAGCAACCCTACCTCATAAAACAAATCTAAAAGCTAAAGAAACTTCAAAGCACAAACGAAATATAAAAAATGAAAACAAAATTATTCCTCACTGGAATCGGAGAAGCAAAATGACGCCAGTTGTTGAAAGCCTTCAAGAAGCCAATTGGCCGATGTGTCTTCTCTCCCTCGACGAAAGCGAAAGTAAGCGTGGGGACATGGAGAATCAATAATCTACTCCGATATTGTCACCCAGATCACAACCACGAGCACACTGAGTTATGGAGTGGCTATCATGATGTCCCCAACAGCATCGAAGGCCCTCATGCAATGGGAACCAATCTCCTCCAGGATCATGACAGCAAGATTCAACTCAAAAGGAAGAAAGGCCACAATCATACAATGCTACGCTGTGCTCCTACAAATAATGCAGAGCAAGAGAAAAAGAAGGAATTCTACAGACAACTTCAATCAACACTGGGCAAGACCTCAGTTGGTGATATCAAAATTCTAATGGGCGACATGAACGCCAAACTGGGAAGGGACAACACAGGAAGAGAGCTAACCATGGGTCGAGAAGCGCTCGGTGAGGTGATGGACGAGAATGGAGAATTGTTTGCAGAGTTCTGTGCATTCAACGATTTGGTGATTGGAGGTACTGTGTTCAAGTACAAGGATATCCACAAGGCGACATGGATTTCACCAAACACCAGGACACACCAAAAATCAGATCGACTTTATCTCAATGTGAAGAAAGTGGAGACACAGCCAGCCCACTGGACACAAGGTCAAGAAGAGGAGCAGATATAGACTCGGACCACTATCTGGTGCAAGGAACCTTTCAAACCAAGTTAAAAGCCTTCAACGAAGTTGATGATAGACCGCAGTTCAAGTACAACACTCGGAGACTGAAGGATGAAACTACAAAGGAAATCTTCACGACAGCCAGCCATCAAGACAAAATGGGAGATATAGAGCAACATCCCTGAAGAAAACTGTGTGGAAGAACACTGGAACTCAGTGAAAGAGATGTGGTAAGCAACCTGCATAACTGTATTAGGAAGGAAGAAGAAAGAAGATAAGGAATGGATCTCGATGGATACCTGGAAGCTGATAGATGAGGGAGAGGAGGATGGTGAAGCAGAAGACGAGTCAGTGCAGTGCAGGGATGAACAACGAGAAGAGGAACTGAGTACAATGTATAAAACACTGGACAAAGAAGTGAAGAAGAGTGCGCGCAAAGACAAAAGACACTTCTACGACACATTGGCAAGTGAAGCAGAACAGGCTGGTGATAGGAGAGACAAGGACCTGACAACATTGTATCAAATAACCAGGTTACTATCTAGCAGGGAAGAGATCAACACACATGAAACCAATAAAAGATGATGACAGAAATTTAATTACGAAAGAAGAGAAACAAAGGAAACAATGGGCAGACCACTTCAAGAAGCTCTTGAATCGACCACCATCTGCACTTCGTCCAGAAATACCACCTGCAGCCCAGCCACAGAACTACCAGTGAACATAAATCCCCCAACAGAAGTCGAAGTTCTGAGCGCCATAAAGTTACTGAAATGTGGGAAAGCAGTAGGACCAGATGGAATCCCGCCAGAAGCACTGAGAACAGACGTAGAGACAACAGCGGGCATGCTCACTTTTACCACTGTTGCAGAAGGTGTGGAAGGAAGGGAAGGTACCTGCCCATTGATTGCAAGAAGGGTTACCTTGTCAAACTGCAGAAGAAGGGAGACCTCAGTGTTTGCAAGAACTGGCGCGGAATCCCTCTCCTGTCTAACCAAGGCAAGCAAAATATTGAGCCGCATCTTCCTGGAGAGGCTAAAGGATGCACTGGATTCAAAACTACGACTGGAACAGGCTGGCTGACTTCAGGAAGTACAAATCATGTGCGGACCAAATTGCAACGCCACGTTACGCATCATCATAGAACAGAGTATAGAATGTCAGTCAACTCTCTACCTTACCTCAACTTCATCGACTTTGAGAAGGCCTTTGACAGCGTCAACCGAGAGGTAATTTGGAAACTGCTTCAATACTACGGAATACCACAAACCTTTATCAACCTCATTCAACAACTATATGAAGACGCCACATGCCAAGTAATTCACAATGGGAAGCTCAGTGATGCTTTTGAAGTGGAGACAGGAGTGAGACAAGGTTGCCTACTATCACCCATGATATTCCAGATTGTGGTCGACTGGATCATGCAACAAACAGTGGGGAGCGAGAAGAGGGGGATACGCTGGCTAAACCGATGAAAAGACCGTAGAAGATTTGGATTTCGCCAGTGATGACTTGTGTCTAATATTATATGGCACAAACTCGAAGATCTACAGGCGAAATCCAACAAGTTGACAGAAGAGGCAGCGAAGGAAGTTGGGACTTCAAGTGAACGTAGAGAAGACATAGGTGGTGAAGATGAACAACCAATACTACCACGACCACCACCACCACCAACAACAACAACAACAAACACCAATCACCATCAATGGGAGAAACTCAAAGGAAGTAGTCTCTTTCATCTACACCTACTTAGGCAGCATCGTTTCAACTACAGATGACACACACGAGGACATCAAAGCCTGCAAGCATCGGAATAGCAAGACAGGCTTTCATTGATCTGAAACCAGTGTGGAGATCTGCACTCAGCATACAGTGAGAACAAGATTCGGATTTTCAACACTGAGTCAGTCAAGTCAATGCTTCTATATGATGGTTGAGAGACTTAGCCTCTTTCACCTATCTAGGCAGCACTGTTTCAACTACAGGCGGCACAGACGTGGACATCAAAGCCAGGATCGGAAAAGCAAGACAGGCGCTCATTAGCCTGAAACTAGTGTGAAGATCTTCTGCACTCAGCATGTGGAGAAAGATTCGGATTTTCAATACCAACGTCAAGTCAGTGCTTCTGTATGGTTGAGAGACTTGGCACGATACGAAAGGGATTTCCAACAAACTACAGACATTCATCAACAGCTGCCTACGCTGGCTCCTTACTGAAGATCAGATGGCCAGAATAGTCAGAATAAGCAACAAGGAACTCTGCTTGGGAACGAACCAACCAGGAAGCTATCGCTCAACAAATATGTAGAAGAAGAAAGTGGAAATGGATTGGGCATACATTGAGAAGGCCAACTGGGGACATCACACGCCAGGCCAGGCACTCGAGTGGAACCCAGATGGGAAACGACGAGTTGGGCGTCCGAGGTGAAGGGTGACATGGAGGAGATCGTGCGAGAAGGAAATGAGAGCTTCTGGGCTGTCGTGGAGCCAGGTTGAAAAGATTGCAGAGAACCGAGTGTAATGGAGACATGCTACTGAAGCCCTATGTTCCATTAGGAACCCAAGCGATTAATAATAATAACGATCATGCAACTCCACAGCAGTGTGCGCCCATGACCCCACGTTGCCTTGGATCAAATTCAGCACCTTCAGGTTCCATGGCTAGCATGTTACCATTGAGTCACTGGACCGGAATCCAATGGTCCATATTTCCAACTCCTGTCAGTTCACGACGTAGTGTGACCACCACCGAATGTTATCGTTGAGTGTTTGTGTCCACGACCACCAGTTTTGCTTCACCGGTCACGACTTCTCATTAATACTTCGAGAACCACCTTTCAAATCCAGTCACCAATGATCCCCGACGGGGCCACCTGTGCGCAATACTGATGAGTCCCATACTAGGGCGAAAGAGCCGTCTAGTGCTCCCAGGTTTCCAATGTTCTTCCAACCGATGTCAGTCCATGGTAAATATCAACTTGAAATCAATAAATCCCCACAAACCACCCAAATTAAGTTGATCTACTGGCCATTGGTGACTAGTTTCGGGATGTGATTCCTGAAGTTCCAACGAGAAGATGTAACCGGTTAAGCAAAACTGGTGGCCGTGAACACAAACACTCAACGATAACATTCGGTGGTGGTCGCACTACGTCGTGAACTGACAGGAGTTGGAAATATGGACCATTGGATTCCGGTCCAGTGACTCAATGGTAACGTGCTGGCCACAGTAGCTGAAGGTCGTGGGTTCGATCCGTGGTAAGATAGGATTATGGGCGCTCACTGCTGAGGAGTCGCATACTAGGATGAAATAACTCTCCATTTCCACCAGCCTTTTCATAATTCCTCAACCAAAATTAATCCACAATTAGTCCCACTTTTCAAGTGGACCGATTGATTGATTGGCTGAATAGTGAGTAATATCCACCACTACAGATCCTGAATGGGATTGTGTGGCAGCAAGGCTGAAAGCGTTTCTGACAAAATGAGATAGTAGTTAAATAATGTTTCAACTACCTAAATTTTTGCAATCGTCATTCAAGTTTATCAGAAACTTATCAGTTATTCATCTGTTACTTTAAATTCATCCTAGCAACTATTTTCTGAAACCACACCCTCATGGTAGTGATGAGTATTGGCCAGAGGTGGAATCTAAAACATGCGTTTCGTCCTATTCGGGACTTGTCAGCTGGATACACCTGGAACCAACAATATAACTGTAATCTCGGTCCTATGAATAAAGGTATAGTTTACAGAAGACAGAAAATAACTATCTATCAGTAACTAAAACATCACCGAGGAAATAAAAATGTCCTCATATTTTCAGGTACACGCTGGTGATGAGTACCAACAGCCAAGAAACCCATGAGCTGGGCTTCCTACCGAACAGACACGTAACATCCTATATAAAGTTTCCATTTCGCAAATCATAGTTGCCTCTTTCAGCATTTGTCAAAGAGGATGATGTAATTGCACAGTCGTTACTATTTTTCACTGGTATTGATTTTTTCGGAAAAGATTGAAGTGTGTATTGACCAAAATGACCTTGAGAAGTATTCACGTTTTAAAACAACTTTTTTCTACTTCATTGAACTTTTGAAGGGATTGATATTCTTATTAGCAGGGGGTAAAGGCCATACAAATTATAGACAAAGTATTAGTGAAAAAAGATTACCACATATTTGCGGGGAAATTATTTCTACAGAAAACTATTTCCTGTATTTCAAACTGTCTCACTACGGTGATAGTGTTCGGAATTAAAGTTTATCTGTGAAATCCAGTGAAAGGGTACTTTTTTCAGAGGTTTAAAAAGTAGTTAAATGCAAATAAAACTGTTCGATTAGTATTCTGCATAAATGATCGAAAGAATTTAATCAGAACTCCAGACTGGACAACATGAAGTTGGTTACCCGCCAGTGACCAGTCAATGTATACAATCCAGTCCCACAGGAGGTCAGTCAACGCCTGAATAGCTGAATGGTAACGTCTCTGACTGCAGAAATAGAAGACGTGGGTTCGAATCTCAGGCAGAATATCAATTTCTTAAAGGCTGCAGATACGCCTTGCTGACGAGTGTCAACAAGCACGAAAATTAGGTTCGAAATAAGTTTGTGTACGTAAAATAATACTACATGGTATCAGCGGTAGTCCTGAAGTTCAGTCGTGAAGTCTACATGATGCAGTTTAACATGATGTGAAATTTGTTCCTAATGGTTCAACATAGATATTTTTTGAAGAATAAGGTAATCCCGGCTGACAGATGATGACTTTCAGCCGTATAGCTACCACAACTACAGTAAATATCTGTTATTTTGTCAGTGTTCACGGGATCCTCTCAGGTAGGAGAAGAATACTATCAGTCAGCAAAATGAGCTGTTACACATCAGCATATTACTGAATACTCTGTTACCTAAGATTCGAGTGAAATGTGGACAACTGTATGCAAAGGTTTTTGTATGCTAAGCACGGACCAACAAGGATCCAATAAATTGTGGAAGGAAATAAATGTCTTAATGTCCTTTACTACAGTCAGTTAATTTACTACCGATCTAGTGAGAGTTCAAGTGATGATGCACCAAGGTATTAGTGATATTCTCTACATTAAAGATGAGTCGAGAAGTGCTTTAATGGAGTGCATAGCATGCTTAATACTAGTTCACTAAAAGGTGCCCTTGCTAAATCTTCAGCAGTACTGTCCCATAAACTTCAAGCCTCTTAATGAGGACATTATTACTAAGCTGAAGTTGACTGGATGGTATTTCTAATATAATCTGGCCGGAATTTAATTTGGAAGTTTTTCAGAAGTGACTGATATCAAAAGAATTTTCATTATGTATCGAAATCACTTCGAAAAGAATTTAGATTTTGGGTAGAGGGCAGGATACATATTGGTTACGCTATATTGTAACATAACAAAAGCTGGAAAGGGTGGGTTACTGAATTCTTCTTCAATCCCTGGGCAGTAACCCGCTCATCGCAAGATTGGATGGCTCTGGGCTTGGTTCACCTCAAGTGTATGTATGCATAAATTACGACGACAGCCCCAAGGTGTCTGTATGCTTTTTTACCAGAAGCCAGTAGATCTGTCCATAAGCCAGTAATCCGTATTGGTCAGTGCGACAGAAAACGTTGATCACCTTAGTCAGAGGTAGCACTGAAACAGAGAACATTATGGTGGTATAGCTTCATGGATTTACTCTGCTTCCAGAGAGTGGTCATGCATGTCTGCTTTAAAAAAGAATGGTAGAAGTTCTCAGTGTTTCCTTGGCTCGAATAAGTGTGCCACATATCGAGACTGGATGCATCAGTTATCGTCAAATTAAAGCTTGATGACCGATGTTGTTCAAACTATAGACACTGATTTCAGCAAATAACAATGAAAAATGATCACATCTAAAATTGTTTGCCCAAAATATAAATTTCATTGCTTCACAGTTCTTCAAAAATACAATTTTTTGGATCCATTCACTGAGACTATGATTTCACTTTGGTAAGAGTTAAAAGATGAAGGATCGGAGCTAGATCACAGTTCCGAAATTTAATCTATTACTTCCTGAGCGCCTAGAAAGTGGTTTTAATAGATGCAATGCAAAGTTCAGTGTACAAACATGTGTGAGACTGTGAAGTTGAATGGTTTCCGGTTTAAAAAAGATAAAATGAAATCTATTAATCTAACAGTCGGTTACAGATTAGCATCATTTTAAGAAGAGAAATAGATTTGCCTAACCTTTACTGTATTAGTGTGGGCTCTTTGTAATTACGCACCCAGAACCCCACCCCACCAGGGATCGAGCTCAGACAGGACCTTCAGGTTTCACAGTGAAAGTGTCAACCATTTGTTCACTGGGTTGGAGTTCAATAGTCAACAATTTCCTACTTCTGTCAATTAGAAACAGCTGTCCAGTGGTACTTCCAGGTTTTCAGTTGTACCCCGATCGATACCAGTCAGTGATGGATACTACCTCAAAATACATAACTGTATAGGGCTCATTAGTAACATGCTTCCAGGTGGATATCTCAAAATTCCAATGAGAAGCCGTGACTTGTGGGGTCAGCAAGTCGGAAGGAAAGCGGATTTCAACTGAAGATCCTGGATGATAGTCGCGCTATATTGAGAATTGACAGAAGCATGAAACCGTGGACCACCGACCTCCGACCCAGTGGATGAATGGTTAACGGGTTCGACGTGAACTCTGAAGGTTCCGTTTGAACTGATCCCTGGTGGGGCGAGATTATGGGTGTGTACTGCTAAAGAGTCCCATACTATAGACGAAACAGCTGTCTATTGCTCTTTCCAGGTTTTTGAATCGTTTCCCAGCCAATGTCAATCGGTGATAAATACTACCTTAAAAATAAAATCCCCATAAACCTCAAAATACTTTGCTGTACTGTCTGTTATTCCTCTTGGGACATTCAGGATAAATTGGAACTAAAAACCTCTCCTTTATGTTAGCCTTTACTTATCAATATAATTTTTAGATATCTGATCACTAATTTCTACTCCATTATAGATTTTTTAAAAGGTGAGGGAATAAATCAGTTGTTTAAACGTTATTTTAAACATCTACATAATTTATTGTACAATCAATATTTGTAAATAGGCGTTATATTTAAATTCATGAAAATTTTCAAACAGTGATTTTTTAAAAATTTCACTAAATTAAATGAATATTAGTAGTCCACATACAAATCATGAGAAAGTGACATTATAGAAGAGAAGACAATGCATCCTAGAGTTACATAACAGTACGTTGTAGTAAACATAAATTGAGAGAGATTTTGTGGAATATCGAAAACTCCCCTCACATTAATGACTCCTACAAGATTCTGATAAGTTCAGCCTTGTGGTTATTTGGATAAAGGGAAGATATGATTAACCTAGGTTTCGCGCTTGTTGGCACTCGTCAGCAAGGTGTATCTGTGACCTTAACGGAACTGATGTCCCGCCTGAGATTCAAACCCAAGTCACCCATTGCTGCAGTCTGAGATGTTACCACTGAGCTATTCATGCAGCAACTGATCTGCTATAGGACTGGATCAGGCATACTGATTGGTCACTGGCGGGTAACCAACTTTAGCTCATCTAGTCCTAATGGCTGATCGAATTCTATTGATCATTTTGCAATGGGGTCACTATGCTAGGAGATACACAACCGCGATACACTTTGGTAGATATCAGTTGGATGAAGGTGATCGACAGGAAGATATGAACCTCGTTAACAACAAGATGAGTTAGCCAATGGAAGCTTGAGGGAGGCAGTTGACCTGCATCATGACTTCACTACAAAGATCAGGTTCCACAAGTGATGAGTCATGAATCAAGTACACAATGTTTGATTTGCAAAGCTGACTAGTATCTGGCTATGCAAACTCGACTGGATGGAGTGGGGTTCAAGCCCATGGTGTTTTGGTTAGAAGTTGACTGTCTACTTCAATGAGAAATAGTCCATCTCCTCATCACATTCCCTTTTTAATGTTAGCCTGATGAGGCTATCTGTCCCAAAAAACACGGTCTCAACAATGAGAACTGCTAATTTTTAAGAGCACAGTCTTTTGTTTCTGACATATGTAAGCTCTAGGAATAATATAAAGGATGAACGAAAGTTCTCGAAACCCAGTATACAAACTTCTCATCGAAATTCTGGGGACTTTAAAGGCCACCCTAACAACAGCTGAAATAACCAATGGATTTCTCTATTTTATCAAAATCTACCTTTCTAACAGAAATGAAGAAATCTAATGGGTTATTTCATTCATTGCTAGGGTAGCCTTTAAATTTCCCTTAAAGTCACTTCAGAACCCCCTAGTATCTCATGATTTTTGCGTAACCTTAAAGGTCGCCCTAGCAACTGCTGAGATAACCAATCATGTTTCTTCATTTTAAAAATAACCACCTTCATAACCGAAATACCGAAAGCTGGTTGGTCATTGCAGCAATTGCCAGCATGGCCTTTAAAGCGTCACTCGATTTTTCAAGTGACAAGCCTGATGATGAAATATTTCTGTGCATTTCATTAGTAGGGTGTCTTCTGGATAATATTTCGGGTACAAATTACCATCCACTATCATACAACGGTTACAGAACAACTTTAAAACTGATCTTTTCCGCTAACATTCCGATTTTTATCCCATATTTTTAATGATACCAGAAATTTTCGAATATCTGAAACATGTGCAACAGGAATGACTTTAACACCTGTTCCGTGTATCGCTTAAATTCATCTGTTTTTCAATACAAAAATGAGGATCGAATTAGGACTATGAAAAACAGGTTATACAGATGTTTGGTTACCTCGATATAGTTGTAGACGGTTATGTAGACAAACCAAATATAAACAACGCAAAAGGTTGGCGTAACTATATTCTACTTAAGTTGGAGTGACTTTAAAAACCGTCCTAGTAATTGATGAGATCATCGACCAGGTTTCGGTATTTCACCTGGGAAGGCAATGTTCCATAAAATAATGTAATTGGCTGTCTCATCAATTGTTAGGGGGGTCTTTAAAGTAACTGATAAGTTGCCCCACTACAACAAAAAGAGCGGGAAATAAGAGAAGAGGCCATAACTAAAAATAACGCAAGTTATAGTCACATAACTTGAGCTTTTCGAAATTTAGTGAAGATCAGACATGAATACATCCTCACCTGTGCGACTCATTCCGTACCATATCACCTGGAACCATCAGCCCTAGTCTTCGTTTGTCACATGTAACCATACTGATACAGCTTAAGATTTTCTATACAACTCCGATCAACATTTAGAGACTTCAGAAATCCATATCATGTTTTGGTTAAGCCTTTTCTGGTCCACTACAGTAAACACAATCCATAGCGGACTACACACAGCCTCTGATAAGCCTAACAGTATGGCCCCAACCCGGTACCTTAAGTGGTGTGATTTGACAGATTTTCTCTGTTCATGTCGCCACTTATTTTGAAATCTGTCCATCCTGCATCTATGCAAACCAGTTCTGAAGCAAGATTTGGTATTCAAAGGGTTGAAACCATATCTAGAATACCAATAAAATGTTGTCCAAAGTATTCAGATGATCTGGTATACTACCAGAGCCTTCGACTAACAAGAGTATATCATCTCTGTACCTGAAGTTGATTTGTTAATGGCACAGCTAGTGATCTGTCTATGTAAAGTCAGAAAGAGTAAGTTAAGTAAAAGTGGAGTGAAGATCTTTGACTAAGACACTTCAATGTACGATTCAGCATATTTGTAAATACAAGAGAAAAACAGAGTGAAAACGATGACAGAATATTCAAAGAAGTCCATTCGCAATAAGACTCAGATCAGTAACTTGTCGACTGACAGTTTCAAATATGCAGCTACAAAGAAAAGTCAAATTAGCTTCCCCTGGGTGGTGCAAATATCCCATGAGATTTCAATACACCAACTGCTCAGCTGAATTTTCCCTTCACTTATTTGAAGGAATTCAACAGTGGTATTAGGCTAGAGAATCATAAGTTGGGTAACTAGTTTATCTGTTAATAGCAGACTTTCCTATGCTACACAGCCTCAGTAGAAACATGATCACTCACTGGGTTATAGAACGTCCGACTGATTAGTCTTGGATAGGACGAAACGCGCGTCCTGTATTCAACTGCTAGCCAAAACCAAGTACATTTACTTAACTTTCAGGATTGTTTTTCAATCATCGTTTATGTGATTTTATATGTTAAAAAGTTTTGAAACAAGGGGAACAATGCACACCGCATCCTACAAATCGAATAAAATATTTTCACCTCATCTAAAACGGATGTCAAGTTGATATTCATCATGGACTAAAAACAGTTGAAGAACCATTGAAAACCTGGGAGCGCTAGACAGTTATTTCACCTTAGTATAGGACTCCTCAGTAGTGGGCACCTATGACCCTGACGGGGATCGAACTTGGAAGCTTCTGTTTCTGCGGCCAGTAGGGTACCACTGAAATACTAAGTCACAATTCAGTGGTTTATATTTCTTATTCCTATCAGTTCCAACGCAGCTTTCGATTGTATGCATGAATCAATCCAAAAACGCATAGAAAAGAAAGAGTACTTTGTGTTTCTTCGATGTTTGCTTTCTGTTCTCCTCTCTTCTGGTTACATTGAAGATTTTTATGGGGTGGGGGAGATAATCAGCTATTTGCATGAACTCCAGTGCATAACACATATGGTGTTGTAATCTCACTAGATTCGATTCTTAGACATTTATGGGAAAATTCCAAACAGCCAACTGTCATCAATCATTATGAGAAATGTTTCCTTTTCTTCGTCTTGTTCTTCTCTAACTGTCACAGATCGATATGTGAGGGAAGAGTGGACTGATACTGGTGATGATAAGTTTAGTTTACCAAAACTAATCGTAAGGTTTATTTGTAAACAAGAGGCGAAAAGATATTTCTTTCTTTATCTATTCTATCATTCATGATTGACCGAAAAATAAAGTTGTACACACACACACACACGTGTGTATCGTCAAGTTGGGTGAAGCTGAGTGAAATACCTTTTGAGCTTAATGGAGATTTTGTTTTTTTAAGATAATATTCATTCGAAAAACCATGGAAAACCTTGAAGTAGCCCTGGGTAGCTGTTTTATCCTAGTATAGGACTCCATAGCAGTGATCACTGATGTCAATCCATTTCCATTGGACAAAAAAGTGCTTTTTGGTTTAATTTACATTTTGATGAAAATAAGATTTAATCTGCGTAATTGGGGTTTCCATTGATTAAAAAACGATGGTATGCGCTAATGTTTAATACGGTAAGTTCAGAAACGGGAAAACTTTGTTTGACTTCTCTCTGAAGGTGTTCCAGAGAATCGTGGTTTTATTTATCCGTTAATTAGAAACAGTAACGGACTAAAATACATAAACTTTCAGCAACATCTCTTACTAAATAAACAGAGTTTATTCTATAAAGATATATCAACTAGATTGCCCAATCCTTATTGGCTAACCTTGTCATTTGCCTGTCTATACAGAAGACGGTGACACATAACATCGTCTTGTACTCACTTTAGCGCATAATTGAAGATTCCCAAGGAAAAGCGGTTTTCTCTAAACGATCAGCGTCATCTAGATCCCTATGCAGCCAGTTATTCTCTAGTGATTCAAGATTTAAGTGTTTATTGTTAGAAGGCAGTTGGCTGCAGTGCCTTGTCATTTAACCCAGTGGGCATACTGCAAACTTGATAGATGAATTTCAATCAATGTCATGACTAAATCGATTATTCACTGGTTGTATTTTTCATAAGAACTAGGATATAAACCAGGAAAACTGGGAAGTAAACTACTGAATTTGGTAGTAGTCCATGAAGTTACTGACTCATTCTGAGTCGTGTTGGGAGATGCAGACTACCTGGTTGGGGTCCTAAAGACGGAAATAACCGGGGTTTGAGGATTTTTAGTGATATGACTGAAAATCAGTCACAATGGCATAGATGTATTCACTCCTTGACATCTAATTCTTCAATGTTTTGATCAACTTTCATTTTTAAATTCCTTCTCACCCCATACATTTTTGTGTGGTTTCACGTCAGTCTCCTTCTGTCTATTTTCACCTTATTTACTACTGTGAAGTGTGGCAACTTGAAACGATGCATTTGTGTGTGGTTCTACGTTGATCCTGTCACAAATAACCATTACACAACACTCTTTGGTTTCAATGCATCTCTATTTTCATCCTTTAAATAAGTGAAATTTCATCATTTTCGTGGTTGAATTGGTACCGTCAGGGTTAAAGTTTTCTACAGCCTACCGACTGAGATATGAAATACCAAAATATTGAATATCTTGTTCATTTTTCATGTAATTGAAGTCGCTAACCTGATAGTACCCACGTCGCGTATCATAAAACTGATTACTTGAACGGTGTTCGCTCAAATCTTGTTATGCGCCGCCATGGTTATTCCAAAGCATAAATATCCGTTTATCGGCTACAGCCTAATTCATAAATCTGAGCTGATAATTTTACTAGTTAAACTAAAAACTGTAAATCTTTCGATTTTAGTCTCACCGTTGTGCTTGGAAAGACCACTAAAAAGGGGTCTCTTTAAATATAGACTAACTTTATTTTTAGGATCAATGAAGTTCATGCTCGATTATTTATGTTATGCGTCCTCATTCCAGAAAAATGAAGTGGAGAAACTGTCTCCTTATCAAGCTTCATCCACCCCTAATTTACTGCAAATTTACCGTACGATGTTGGGAATGGATGAACTGGTTAGGGATACTTATAACTTCCCGTTGCTATATCAAATCAACTTAACCGACTTCTATTGACACGTGGGCTGATATGTGGATGCTTCAATATCCCCCGAAGATTTATTGTGTTGTAAATTGCTTGGTTGTAGCTAGCAACCAGTACCAGTCGTTATTTATTAACACTCTTAATTTCCCATTGTTATGCTCTAACTAACTGATTGATTTCTGTTCGTATGTGGCTCTCGTGTCTCGGAAGACTACTTACTGTATGACGCTGTGGAGTTCGAGGCGATGCGTGCTGGGTTCAACCTTCAGTGGGGACACTGCTGTCCAGTGGAATGCAAATCTATCCAACTGATGAGTCACAGATAGGACGAAACGCGTGTCTTGGATTCCACCGCCAGCCAACATCAAGCAAATTACAGCACATGCGTACGGAGCTTAGTACCGATGGAGTCAGTCTTATACAGAGAATTAACATATGAGTTAACTATCCAAACCCTAGAAGTTCATCTCATCTGTGGTGGCTGTTTATATTGAGTATGAAAGAAAAAAGTATTCAGAGAGTAGATCCTTTTGTCAGTGTCGCTGCTTGAAACCAGATCTACTTATTGATTGTCTTCTGTTTTATGACTTAACTCATGCCTATTATGCCTTAAAACAGCCACGTGCCAACACTGTATATCCAACCCCTTGATAATCATGCCTAACTGTACTTTCTAAGCTCTAATTCATTAAGCATAACGCAAATCTTTAACTGCAGCGCTTAAGGTAATTAATTAAGTCTTATTGTTTTTGTTTCAAAAATCGTTAGTCCTACGTAAAATAAGAAGAATACAAGACAGCGAAGATCAAAAGTCTTGCCATAAGAAACGCAAACGTTCGGTGACCTTGAAATGGCCAGTCAAAAACGACTGAGTTATTCAGTGGCCTTTAAAGCAATTAAGATTTACATAAATTCTTTTTTCCTTTTATATACGTAAAATGATGTCATTTTCGTACAGATTTAGATTTTTGTAATGAGAAAAATTTTAAAGTTTGATTATAACCAAGATGCTACGCCCAGTTATATTCACCAAAAATTATCAGAGTTCAAAACTATACGATTAGCCAAGAGGGCCTGAAAATTGTATTTTTAAAAGAAACTACGATTTAACCCTCTAGGTATTTTTAACTTACGAACTGATTTTGAAAAACGACAAGCAGCCATGTTGTATGTTCTCTTTCCAACACTGACTCTGAAAAAGGACATGCTGTTTGAATATTTGTTGTCTGTGATGCAAGGGTGACTTTCTATTCATTCGGAATGAAATGTTAAGGTCTAAGATGTTAACATTAGGGATATGGTTTGGGATTATAATGGACAACTGACTGACAAACCATTTCAGTTACAATTTCTTCCCTACTGATTCATTTGACTTCAGGCAATAAATAGTGCGTGGAAAATTAATAGACTTGATAATTCATCTAAAGCTACCATAATCTGCATAATCTGGTATTTAGATCAATAACTGGGGCATTTTAACGTACATCTCAGTATCTGGTTCATGTTCAACATGGATTCATATCTGAAGACGATTCGTGCTATCCGCTGGTCTTCAGGGTTAAATATGCTGAAAGTTACAATAGAAATACAACTCTCCGCCTTATCCTACTCCCAACGTACAAGGATTATGATTTAAAATTATTATTCCTAAAAAGTACGTGTTTTCGACAGTGAATTTAACGTGTAAGAGTTTGCCTACCTGCTATCAATCTAGTTTGTTTTAACTGATAAAACGCAATGCAAGTGATAAGTGCTATAGCAACGACCTTGAGGAAAAACATTCTAATATATTGGTCACTTGATGCATTTATCACTAACTTGACTCTTTATCTTCGAAAAAAATACTATTTTAATGGTGAAGTTGGACAGGTGGTACACTTAGAATATAACAAGATGACTTATCTGAATAAGTTCTACATCTCTCAAGATTTTCTAATGCCAATGCAGCGGTAGATGAGAGATATGCACAAAAATAACTAACGTCTGAGTACATGCACCCGAATACACAGACACATAGACGGATATAAATTTTAAAATTTATACATATCACATGTACAGATGATCAGTTCAAAGTTTTCTCAGTTGTGTATCTGATTTTCTGTGACAGTAAAATGAAAGATTATGAAATTCGCTTTCATTTAAGGAATCTATCATAAGAGACAGTAGATATTCAAATTGAACTGTATTACTCAGTTGTCCATTCATACCGTAATAAAACAGAAAAATGATTAGAAGCGTATTGCAAACACAAAAACGGTAGTGTAGATAATATAATCATTGAGACTGACTACTAAAATTGGCGGTTGTTGACAAACTGATCCTTCCATTCATGAATGCTGATTGAAACAGACAAGAAACCTATTTCACTGAAGAAATCGAAGTAGACACTGACTGACGCCTTAGACTGAATTTTACATTGATCTAGTTTCGAGTGAGATCTAGTTGGGAAGCTACTATGCTAGAGAAAGAGCAGCTATAAGTCTGTCGTTCAGATAAACACCAAACATGCTTGAAGTAGTTGCGAAACGTAATCAACAAATGTTTTTCGAAGCTTAGTCAGAACTCAGCAACTAAATCCACGTTAGTGCAATAGGCAATAAGCTACACCTACCGCGTGAGGGCTAACGATACTACTTACTACGATTTCGTCCTAGGATGAAACAGCCGTCCAATGCTCCCAGGTCCCCATGTTCTTCCAACTGATATCAGTCAGTGATGAATATCAATTTAAAATCAGTCAATAAATCCCCACAAACCCCCAAATTAAATTGGTCTGGTGCTCATTGATGACTAGCTTTGAGAGGTGATTCCCAAAGTTCCAGTGAGTTGTGACCAGTGGGGCCAACCACGTCGAAAGTGAGGACAGTTACTCAACAACGCCATTAGATAGGGGTGGTGCCATATCGTGGACCGATAGAAGTAGGAAATATGGACCATTCGATTCCGACTCAGCGGCCCAATAGTACGGCGCTGACCAAGGAACCTGAAAGTCCCGGGTTCCATCTCTGGCAGGGTTATGGTTGCGCATTGCTAAGGAGTCCAATACTAGGAAGAAACAGCTATCCAGTGTTCCCAGGTTTTAAATGTTCCTCCACTGATGTCAGCAAATCTCTAGAAACCCCCGAAATTGAAGGAAATGTGAATACTGACTAAATGGAGAAAGTTTATTTTCTTAGATGTCTAGTTCCGAAAAAAGTTTTAGTTGACTATCAAACAGTATGAAAACTTGAGAAACAATCTTCTACTGACAACTTTTAGTGTCACGATGCGTGAAATGCTGCCTGTAGAAATGCTGAATTGTGTTGTTAGTTGTTTAGTTGCATTATCACTGCATACACTTCGATTAGTAGCGCTTTACCCTTCAGCTTCTTATCTAAGGAATAAGGAAATTATGTTAGATATAAAACCGACTCCAAGCAGGTCTTTTAAGCGTACAGTTGCACAAAACTAATCTACCTTCTTATTCGGATGACTGACTGACAGACAAACAGGATCAACGTTGAACCTCATTCGCAAATGGAACGGCCGAAGTTGCCACGCTTCACATTAGAACACACAGTACAGGTGGATAGAAACAGAGTGATATCGAAGGAGGTAAAGTTGTGTGAGAGAATAAACAATCTGAGAATATTCAGGCTTTAGGAAATGTCACTGATTTTCAGCCATGTCACCAAGAATCCTCAACGCCTGATTCATTTCGTCTTGGGGACTCCAGCCAGTTAGTCTGTATCTCCCCACATGACTCGTTGACTGGTGTCAGGTCTCAGTCTGGCCACCGTGAACTCCCTTTCAACCTAGTTTAGCTCCCCTCCTGACATGGCACGTCAAAGCTCTCTGTCGACTAAGGTTTACAACCTCGCTAGTTGACTTACCTATCTTGCTTAGTACCCCTTGCCAGAAAGTGATATGACGGTGGTTTGGACGAGAGAGTCAGAGCAATCATATTCATTCGACTGTTAAACAGCCTATCTTCGTCAACAACACGGAAAACAACTTTTTCTCTATTAAACTAAGAAAAAGAAGTAACAGTGCATAGATTTCTACATCATTCTGACCTAATTCAAAGTTAGCTTGGAGTGACTGATTGCTTTACAACTACACAATATCGATTAACCATCAAGTTTTCACTTGTCGCTCTCCCCCCACCTTCTGTTAAATACCATATGATGCATTTGTTGTCTGTTTCCCTTGACAATGTATCATACCAACTGACAATTGGTAAGATATACGTGTATATAAGTCACCTGTGGATCGATTCATCTAACTAATGGTGGTGTAACAGGCACTTAACACGAAGCAACATAAACTAATTCACTACAAACGGCAAGATCGATTGTACGCATTAGTAAAAAAAATGTGTTTCTTCTGTGATGAAACAACTGTTGTGATGGAAACAAGGTATTGTCTGTCGAAGGATGACAATCAGTGGAATTTAAGACACGCGTTTGAGACTAACTAGCCTCTTGTAGTGATATTTATCAAGGGGAAAACAACAATGAATGATAAAGACATACGATCCAATTGAACATCAGTCAGTCTGTGATGAATGGCATTCTGAAACCAATCTACTCCCTACAAACTTCCAAAATGAAATACTATCTAGTGCTCAATAGCAACATGCTTCGGAACGAGATTTATCGAAGTTCTAATGAGAAATCGTGATTTGTGGGGCAAACCAAGTCTTATATGAGGATAGTTAATCAATGAAAGCGTTGGATGATGACTGTGGTATGTCTTGAATTGGATTCTGACCCAATGCGTCAATGGTAATATACTCGCCAAGAGATCTGACGGTCCTTGGTTTGATCACTGTCAGGGTGTTGATTGATTGCTGCTGAGGAGTTCCATACTTGGACGAAACAGCTCTCCAGTCTTTCTCGGTTTTTCTTCAACTGCTTTCAGTTGATGAGAGTCACTCTGAAAATGCAGTGTTTCACTGATTTTTCACAAATTTTTCGAATGATCCTATTCAGTGTATTAGCCTAGAAGTTTAAACATAAATGCCACAGCAAAATGACTCATAATGGAGGATTCTATTTTTGAGGTGGTATTCACCATGGGCTGACATCGCTTGGAGAACCATTGAAAATAGTTCGCCAGGAAACCTGAAAGTCCTGAGTTTGATGCCCGGCCAGGTCGTGGATGCATACTGCCGAGGAGTCTCATACTAGGGCGAAACAGCTATGTTCAGTAACTTATGCAGAACCACAAACGCTTACTTTATGGAACTTAAAGCAGCACAAACTATCAATACAAAAATGTCCATTGTCTGCAGCTGGACATGTATGTAGGAACCTGGTAAAGCGTTTGTTCGGTGGCTTGGTTCTCTGACATATGAAGAAGGAATGTAATGCTTTGAAACCAAAAGTGTCAAAGATGCCTGAGGTCCACACTTTCTGCTTAGACTACTCTCCTAAAGGTAAACAGTCAGTATCTTTGTCTGTTCACTAACAACCGACTGGTAGATGGAGAGAGGGGAGAGATGGATTTATAGAAGGGTTAGAGACGCTAGAAGTAGCATACAGTGTACTCATTTCACGTAAATTATTCTTCTAACGACAGGCAGTGGAGCAAAACTCTTGATGATTGAAGGTGAAATGAAAAATGTGGTCAGCAATGGAGCCTCGTAGCTCAAGTGGTAGAGCACCGACCTGGAAATTTGGTGGCCAGTGGCTCGAATCGTGCGTGCGTACGCGTAAATTTTCACTTCACTTCCAATCATCACCTAGTGTGGAAGAATTTTTCGCCTAATTGTCTCTTGTTTAGCAAGCTGGTAACATCTATTTATGTAATGTGTTATTTAGCGTGAATTTGAACGCTTAATACACTTTAAATTTATAATCAAAGCACATGACAACGATTTTAGTGAAATTAGATGACAAAATTTTTTTTAAAAATCGCATTTTATCAATTCAAATTTTGTGTGTCTATTTCAGGCTAAAAATTTAATCAAAAAAAACTCATAAATATATTTAAACAAAGACATACAAAAAGGGGGTGGGAAATTATTCAGCTAGCATGGTGTGACTTTAAAAACCATCCTAACAGCTGACAAAATAACCAATCAGGTTGCGGTGTTTCGGCTGAGAAGGCAATTTTTCCTTGAATGGAGAAACGTGATTGGTTATTTCATCAGTTGCTAGGGTGGTCTTTGAAGTCACCCTTAGCAAGTCCACATTAAGTACGGGGAGGGGGGCAAAGACACTAACAAGGGCATCGATGCAACCAGTTTTTATTGATTAATGTAAAAGTTGTTCGAAGTACTGCATTTCTTCACATGAATTCCGTTTTCAACTCTAAATAACGACGAAGGGATATTATAAATATCAATGAACCACAAGTGATACTTGTTGCACAAGAGGTGGTTAGTTCTCGTACTCCAGTGGCCTAGTAGAGCAATCCGTCCTAGGTTCGAGTCTTACTGGGGTGTAAGTACACCCATCCAGTTGACGAGTCTCAAACAGGACGAAACGTGCATCCTGGATTCCACTGATAGCCGACATCTAGATTATTATTGATTAGTGTGGTATAATTCTGAGTTGATTAAGGATACGAGATCTAGTCCAGTGACTAAGGGAATTAAATGTTCAACATTCAGGTCAAAAGTGCTTGAAGTTACGCCAAAAGCCAATTTGTTGATATTTCATTACATTAATCCAGTGCTGCTCATTCTCACTGTATTACACAAAACTCAGTTTTTTTATCAGCTACTCTGAGTGAACAAATACTCTCATCTGAAGATCTATGTGAGAGGGTGGTGGTTGCTTCTTTCTGCCTTTTTCCCTGCATCCATTATACTCTTTCGTTGAAGTCACGTCACTTTCCAGGTTTACATAGCTTCATAGATTGCTTCATGATTGCTATTCATCAGTCAATCAATCAATCAATCAATAAGTCAGTCAATCGGTAAGTTAATCACATCATCACACCTGCAAATACACACTGTCATACTTTTTAAAATTGAATTGACGATCATATCATAAACAATTTTTTGTTTTCTTCATCTATGTGTTTGTGTGTAGATTATAGGGACGGGGGATTGGAGGGGGTAGGATAGAAGAATTCTCATCGCTGAAGGTATGAAGATACATGTTATTTAGATTTACACAAAAATACCAAACTTTAGGTACTACAAAAATTCCCATCGTCTGATGATCAATAATGATCTTTGGTACAGGTGGAGGACATTCCAGAAAATTGGGAAAATCAAATTCAGTTGAAGAAAAAAAACTTATTCGAATTTCAACCATTTATGCACTCAGTAGTGTATATTGCACAGGACTATCCAACAATTAATCTGAAGTTCTGTTGTTTTTTTTCACTGGCTTCTCAGTTTATTTTTACTTCAGTGTATGATAGAAAATATCTTCAGAATAAACAGAGGTTTTCATTGTGTTTATTTTGAAATTAATGCAAGAAATAATAAAAACGCGATGATATCGTTCAAGACACCTCAAAAGTGGATTGGTCGGAAAATAATCGCTTCTTGCAGTAAGCTTGTGAAATCCAGTAGCTTGGCTTTTCCTACTTCTATCCTTTCAGTGGACACCTTTATTCATCTATCCAACTGATATCAATCGATACGCGGTGAAAACTATGTTGAAGTGGAGACTTGAAAAACCACCCTTATCTGACTGAAGTGAAACTAAGATGGGGTCAAACGGCTAGATCTCGTATCTCCGTTGGTAGAACACCAAGTCAGTAACCATGAGATCTCTGGTTCCAGTCCTGTTGTGACACCTTTAATCATCACCTACTGAATTCGCAACTTTACATAAATCAATCAAGGTAATGATAGTTCCTATTTGTCTTCATGCAGGCCAACTCACTTTAAACTAGTGACGATGAAAATGATGCTGTATTGTAAAGAAATCATCATCCCACTTTAGCCTCTGTAATTCTACTTGTTGATTTGCAAAAAAGGGTAACACCAATGACACAGCATACTGTACTCGAGATCCTGAAATGTAGTGTAAGGTGAGCCCACTTGAATTGATGTTTAGAATTAATCGACAGAAAGTTCATAACCCAGGTTCCGTACTTGTTGGTGCTCATTGGCAGCAAGGCGTATCTGCAAGCACGAAGAGGCCCAGTTATTCGAAGCTACCCCACTCGGTGCTGAAGTCAGACATTCAAACAGTAAGCTGTTCACACCAGGAGTGATCGATCTCCTAAGGGACTAGATTATGTCCACGAGTTGCTCACCAGTAGATAACACACGCAGCTGTCTAGTTCTTAGTGCTTAGCACTGATCATAGTTCATCGATCAGGTTTTTTAACATGACCACTACCCTGAGATGCATGAAAAGGTAGTGCGGAATCACTTTGCTGATGAGTGCCAACACGAACGAAACCTAGTTTCGCGGCTCCCAACTGACGCCCATCATTTAACACCAAAATATACGGTACACTGTCTTCACGTTTCACTTAGCCAAGTGTTCACAGTGCAAACTTCATCGACAGACTCTGATCGGCGTTGAGCACCAAGGTCTAAATGGGTAGCAGAAATGAACGGTCTGAAGCATCATGTGATTATTTTTGTCATCTAGACTGACTACTGTTATCCATCTAAAAGTGATTATTGACCACAAATCAAAACAATGTTCAGGTAGCGATTAAAACTGAAGAGGTCTCAAGGTTAAAATCTCAATGCTCAACTTTTGTGGTGCACAGATCAATTCCTATGGTTAACATTTTCAAATTCAATCAAAGTTGTTTTCGGTGGATTCTATCCGTTTGACTGACATCTCACATGACTGTATGATATATACTACTGAGTAGTAGAAAATCTCTTTGAACAGTAGACGATATTGTTTCTTAACCATATCAATGGAATCTCGAGTCCGTATGACGCCTAGTTGAGTCGTTCTCGCTACGAACTGGAAATCCCATAAACGCCTCATCGGAGCCTAATGGTCCTAGAAACTACAAACTGGAACACATGATGGTTCCAATGCTTGGAGAAGTAGGGGATATTTTTTGTTCAACAGTCAATAAAAAAGAACAATGCAACTCTTCAAGAATTTCCTACTTTTAACCAGTGTTATATCGGTATGGATTAGTATAATGAGCCCGGGACCGACCACTTCAAACGTCAGAGCGTTATCCACTAGGCCACCGAGTCAAAATAGCCGCTTCTTGTGTAAAAAAGTATAGTTTTTATGCTGCTGCTTGTGTTATCTCGTCGTTGATTGGAGCGAACTGATCCGTCTTTATTGACATAAGGGCTCTTGCTCTGATGCCCCAATATTACTTGTGTTTCAGTTTTATGTTAATAATGGATAGTTACTGGTGGTGGGATCCAGGACGTGCGTTTTGTCCTATTTTGGACCGATCAATTAGGTCCAATCAACAGCTTAGCATTCTAAAAAGGGAGTGTATTGCTGAAACATTTACACAGTTTTATCTCCACTATTCTGACACAATTTGCTTTAAATGAACCATAAGAATAAAGACCACGTTATTTTAGTAAGTTGACACTTTTAATAAGCTTTAAGTGGAATGCAACAAAATTCTCTACTCATTTTTTTGGTTTTAATCGCAAAAATTTGAATTATGCGCTACACATAATGCTTACATATAAACAAATTGAAATATGAATGTCAATGTATTACATTCATCACATGAGGGTGTTTTTCACACTGAGTAATGCGAGTGACAGAGATTTTAAATTCACTCTAACTTGAATATTTACAGACATTTAAATTTTTAAATAAATAATCGATAAATCTTTGCTACATACACAATGAATCTTTTGAATTTATCATTTGAAAGACAATTTAGAATGCTGTTATGTACTGATAGATGATTGACCTCATAAATGGGTTTTGACAAAATAGTTGAGGTGATATGCAGAGAAACAAAGAAACAAAGAAAAAATAAGCAAACAGTAACTCCGATGGCCACACTATCAATGACTTAAATAACCAAGTAAGTTTCGCTATTTCAGGTGAAAAGGCAAATTTTAAATTGAATAAAGAAGTCTAACTGGTTATTTCATTTACTGCTAAAGTGGTCCCTTACAGTCACCTTTTAGCAAGATGACCAATCAATGTGTTCAATGTAATATTGAATTTGTTGGTTCTTGTGACGCAATCATGAGCGCATGTATATGTGCGCAAGAAAACCAAAGTAGTTGTTATTAGAAGCTTGGAAACAGACTCTGTGCATTAGTTTGATTACAAGTCGACCTACACTACTCACTTTGTACAGCCTTCCAATCAGCTGCATATTGGATATCTTGAATAAATCGGTAGACTGAACGAGACAATGGCCACTCTGTTGGTAGACTTGCATTGATACCAGAACGAGACGACTTTAAAAGCCACCCTAGCAACTGATGAGACAATCAATTTGATTCCTTTATATTATGAAAAAGTACTTTTCCAGGCAAGATACCAAAGTCTGACTGTCACTTCAGTTGTTGCTAGGGCAGCAACCGCAGAAATAACCAGTCAAATTTTTGTATTTCTCCTGGAAAGGCAGATTTCCATAAAATACAGAAATTTGATCGATTGTTTAAGCTGTTACGATTGTGCCTTTAGAGTCACTCAGTGGGATAGGGTTGTTTTTTCGAGCAACTTTGAAGGCCAGCTTAGTAATGATGAAATGACCAATTACGTTCCTCTATTTTATGAAAAACTACCTTTCTAACCAGAATACTGAAATACGATTGGTTGTTACAGTAGTTGTTAGGATGACTTTTAAAGTCACTCCAGTTAGGAGTATTTCTCTGCGCACTCATGTCACAAGTGGGTAAGACATTCTACATATGGGATACATCTAGTAGATCTGACTAGCAGTCAAGTTTTATAAATTGTATTATAAAGGCAGATTTCAAACATGCCTTGTATCATATCGGGTGACTTTAAAAGCCACCCTAGCAACGATCAAAATGATCAAATTAAACTTCTCTATTTTATGAAAATCTGCCTTTCTACCCGAAATGCAGGGACTAAATTGGTTATGTCATTCATTGCTAGGGTGGCTTTCACTGTCTCTCATCATATGCACACAAAAAGATTCACTGGCGAACCAAAAGAATCAATAACAAACTGTGGATTTCCTGACTTAGGCTCCCTAGGAAAAAATATACCGACAACAAACAAAAAGAGGTGATAGGTGACTGTTCAGAGCTAATTGGGATACGGAGACATCAATAAAAGGTTTAAAAGAAAGAACCTAGATGCAGCTGAAGAAGTATAAAATCGTAGTACTGTTCCTGCGTATAGACATACAGGTATAGTGTCCTCGAAAAAAGTGATAATGAATAACGCCTTAAAAGTATGAGCCACTGAGGTAATGACAATGTCTGATCACAGTGACATATGAAAGCTGCGTATTGTGTAAAAGTTAGATTAGGAAACAATGAAAAATGAGAAGAAAAACTGTAATCAATGAGGAGAAGATTACGTTTTCTTATAATTAATTATAATTATAGCAATAAAAACTTTATTTGCCAATGAAACATCTACATGCAGTCCATGTTGTAGCAATTTGTCATTCATAAAATACAGCATTTGAAAATACAGTTATTTTCCATGTTTTTTTTTCAACTGAATAATATTTCTGTGTGAAATATGAATCCGAAGAAATTTTATATCTTGGATATATATATTCAGTTTCTTGTCCTAGAGCCGAGGAAGTCCAAAGTGAATATTGAACACCATTACGATTATGAAGCCACATCATCCTGAAGAGACTGAAAAATGCTCTGCATTCAAAATTACGACCGGAACAGGCTGCCTGGCTGGCTGGCTTCAGGAAGAACAAATCATGTGCCGATCAAATTGCAACGCTACGCTGCGTATCATCATAGAACAGAGTATAGAATAGCAGTCAACTCTCTACCTCAACTTTAGCCACTTTGAAAAGGCTTCCGACAGCGTCGAACGAGAAGTAATTTGGCAGGCAGCTGCTGCGACAATGCGGTTTTAATGCCGCGAATCTTTATCAACCTCATTCAACAGCTATATGAAGAGGCCACACGCCAAGTGATCCACAATGGAAAGCTCAGTGACGCTTTTGAAGTGAAGACAGGGGTAAGACAAGGGTGCTTACTATCACCCATAATTTTCCTGGTTGTGGTGGACTGGATCATGCAGTAAGCCGTGAGGAGTGAGAAGAGGGGCATATGCTGGACTGATGAAAAGAACCTAGAAGATTTGGAGTTCACCGATGATGATTTATGTCTAATGTATAATGTGGCACAAACTCGAGGATCTATAGGCAAAAACTAACAAGTTGACAGAAGAGGCAGAGAAGACGGAGGTGATGAAGATACCCAACCAACAACAGCATCAACAACAAGCACCAATTACAATCAACGGGAGAAACCTAAAGGAAGTAGTCTCTTTCACCTACATCTACTTAAGCAGCATCGTTTCAACTACAGGCGGCAGTGGCGGCACAGACTAGGATGTCAAAACCAGGATCGGAAAAGCATGACAGGTTTTCATTAATCTGAAAAGTGTGTGGAGATTTAGTGTGTTCAGCAGGAAGAAAAAGATCCGGATTTTCAACACTAATGTCAGTCAAGTCAGTCAGTGCTTCTATGTGATGGTTCAGAAACTTGGCGAGTCACGGAAAGCACTTCCAACAAACTACAGATATTCATCAACAGCTGTCGCCTACGCTCACTCGATACTGAAGCTCAGATAGCCAGAATAATAAGAATAAGCAACAAGGAACTGTGGCTGGCTGGCTGGCTGGCAACGAACCAACCAACAACCCCTATAACCCAACAAATATGCAGAAGATGAAAGTAGAGATAGATTGGATTGGACATACACTGAGAAGACCATTTGGGGACATCAACCAACAGGCCAGGCCGTCGACGAGTTAGGCGTCCGAGGCGAGGGTGACATAGAGGAGATCATGTGAGGAAGAAATGAAAGCTTGTGGGCAGTTGTGGAGCCGTGTTGAAAAGACTGCAGAGAACAGAGTGGAATGGAGGCGTTCTACTGAAGCCCTGTGTTCCACTAGGAACCCTTGGGAAAAATTGATAATAATTATGATTATGAATTGAAATCACAACTAGTAAGTTTAATCATGCACATAACTCTTGTAGAAATCTGAATTTTGAATTTAAATTTTTGAACTTTGAACACAAGAAAGTAATCTTTTCGACGTAATGCTTTAAAACTGTAGTTTTTAAACAATTCTAGCTGTTAACCCTATTTTTGTAATTAACTCCTATTTTCTTTCAAGCCTAAGGCAACTTTCGATTTCTTATCCCCAGCTTACAATTTTTGATCGATTTTCTACATTTTAAAAGTTTTGTATATCTTATTTTATATAAACTTTGATCAAAATTTGATCTTATATTATGGCAAATATTGTGTATATCGTTTCCCAGTAGATATTCAACGTATAATTCGCTTCTTTCCAACTAATCTGTCCAACTCTCGACTAAACTCTGCATTAAGAAATAACTTATTATGAAAACCTTCCTAGTTATTGAAAGAATCTTATAAAATAGGTAACAACTTCTGTTTGATATCCCCATAACTTATCATTTGACTATCTGAGATAGCTGTAGTTTGGCAGACTAGTATTTGTACTGGGTGATGATTGAAGGTGAGATGGAAATCTGGACCGTTATCGGATTCGAACCAGCGACCCCCCTCGTTGTTCTACCAACTGAACTACGAGGTCCAACTACCAAACTACGGCTATCTCAGATAGTCAAATCGCAATCAACATGATGCTCCCCCTCTCTGATTCAGTTAGATTTAGATTGGAATGAGAAGTCTTGACTAGGCAGCCCGGGTGAATACAATGAAGCGGTACTAACGCATCACAAATACACATGGTAGTCGAGCAAAACCTTCGGTAATTGGAGTGAACTCAAATTCTGGTTAGCAGTTAGGCCTCGTAGCTCAGTTGGTAGAGCACCGTCCGGTAATCCGGTGGTCGGTGGTTCGAATCCAGCTGCGGTTCAGATTTTCATCTCACCTATAACTGCTTTTTCGTCTACAAGTTAACTTCTGCATAATATTGCAACCATTCCAAGGATGAGTAACATATTTTGCACGCGCACATACACACACACGCGGCAGACATACATATGTTATGTGATTTCATTGATTTCTCGTATTCATACAACACTAGATAGATAAAACAAATACTAGTCTCTGAAACGTGATGTATTACCGGCTATTCCTATTGGACGATTGATCACATAGAGACTTGTCGAACTACTTAGATGACAATTTATATAAAGGGTCAATGGAGTCAATAGGAAACATGAGAAAAGGGGGGACAGAGAAAAAACAAAATCTAAATCACATCACTCGGTATAAAAATTATAATCAATCCTACCAAGTTAGGTTCAACGTGAGCATAAATTGTTTTTGAATACATAAAGGGGTTTAAATTTACGGATGCCAAAAGCTTCAATAAGTTTCAACACCAGCCCAGACCACTTTTGTGCGGTAACTTAAAAGCTGTTTTCATGTCTACCCTGTGACTAGTTTCTGGCATATGTTTAGCAACAGATGAAGATGAATGTTTGTTATCCGCACTTATCGGTTCTGTTGAGGTTTCAGGTTGGTATTCATCATGGATTGATATCAGTTGGAGGAACATTGGAAAACTGGCAGTACTGGACAGCTTTTTCGTCCTAGTATAGGACTCCTCGGCAGTGAGCACCGGTGACCTCGCTAGGGATTGAGTAATTTGTTTTTGAAGCCACTAAGGTACATCACATGTTGCAGATAATCTTCGTCTTCTCACTAGGCTGTTTAAATTACAGCCAGTTAGACGAAATAAGATTGGAGGTCTTTATTATGCTAATGACGATGCAACACGACCTTTTAACACGGTAATTCTGTGACATTATTGACAATGGGGTCAGTTAAGCTTGAATAAAATATATGCTGCTGTGTATTATAAAAATGAGCCTTTTCTAATTTCATTGTACAGCTATAACAGTTTTTAAAGTTTCTGTTTGAAAATCCAGTAACCAACGGATAATGATAAAATTATTTGAGATAATATTGGCCGTAGATGGATGGAGGTGATTGAAAATGAGAGGAAGGTTAATTTTCAGTCTACTTGGCGGCTATAAGCGGAATCCAGGACACGCATTTCGTCCTGATTGGGACTCGCTGGCTGAATGTACCTGCAGTCTAGTGAGTGAAGTTGTTCCCGTTACCCATCACTTCAAACGCCTAAGCGGTATTTACTAGGCCACTGTGACACGACAGCCACCCAATATAGCAACAAGAAATTACAAGTGTCAACAAACAAAAGGTTAATTTATTGACCTATTTTTATTAGTTGATCTATCTAACTGGCAATAGGGCTTCTCAACTTAATTAGTATTGTATTGAATGCATAATCCAGTAAAACTGAAAACGAAGTTCTCTTTTATTTCAGTCATCATATCTCAGTTCTTTGTAGAGTTTAATAGCTAAGCCCTAGTACGTGAGATAAATTCTGTATGATTTATCCATCAAAACGGTTCTTTGTCTAAACATGACTGGTCATGTTTTTGACTAGTAAAGTATGTTTTACCCTAGTTTGAAGTTACATCTGTTTACTTCCCCCAAACGGACTCTCTGTCCGTCTTTTCAGTCCTTTTAAACATTCACAGCGTTTATAAATTGATTGTCAGCTTACTTTGGACAAATTTAATCAATGCAGCATGAAAAAATATATAAGGAGATAGCACCGAAAAATGTAATCACTTCAGACCAATAAACAATCATCCAGCTTGCATGGACACCTTTGGTATAGTTGTGCTCCCTGGCCATGTCATTCTAAGTAACATCATCAACCCTAAGTTGAGATACAAATGAGATCTTAGAATTGTCCGAATAAAGGAAATATTACATGACCGCATTCAAAGAGAATGACATAGAAAAGCAGTCAATAGGAGTGTAAATGTACATGAGAATAACAAAGCTTTTAAGGACACCCAATCAGATTCAAGGTCATCAAGATTATTTTGATTTGCCACATGTGCTGATAACTTTGTTATTATAATTGAAGGCAAAAGCTAAAGAAGGAATCTTTTGGCGCAGTGAATTCAATAATACATTATAATGAATATACACGTGTAACATATAGGCTGAAAAAACTAATAAGAATTTTTGAGGTGATAAATTAATTCTGAAACATAAGTTCACATAGTCATTCCAATTATTCATCATGAAAATGGTAAACTTGAAAACCGATATGGTTTCGCTTAGTTTCTTTGAGACAAATAGAAGGGAAAAAAACTCAGAAACGCAATATTTCAACATAGGTAAGTAGGTAAGTATGAAGTTTACCTGTTGTTAGAAAAGGAAATACGGAAAACAATATTCGGTATTTCCGTGAGTTGCTAACAGTCTGTCAGTGGTAAATCGTTGGTCAATTCATGCAAAAAGTAATAAGGTGAAAGAGTACAGGGCTAAACACCTTGAAATCACTCCTTAAAATCCCAAGGTCAAGTATGAAGGACACACAAACCGCGAAAGTAGATGTTTCCCTTTGGTTATCATAAAAATCTATGGTGTTTTGTCGTTGGCCTGGAGCTGTTTGGTATTATTGTTCCGAAAAAAATAATGATTAAGAAGTGAGCGGGCTTTCAATTAATAACTGTCTAAGCAACAATTTGAAGCACTCAAATTTCGTGAGAGCTATAAGAACAGTGAAAATGACGAATTGATTTAATGAAGACCAATAGGCACACTGCACGGTTATTTCAGCCTTGTTCGAGATACCACAATGGTTGCTACCATTAAACTGCCTTTTAGTTCATATCACGCCACAGAAACAGGCATCTACAAATTTACTCATTCCACCACATATCAATCCATTAGACGACAAGAGAACATCCCTTACCAAACCGGTACAAATTAACATTGGTCGTCTCCCCTTTCCATAAACCCACTATTCATCAGTTCAATCAACGCATTCACAGTTTGCTGTGTTTGCATTACAACTGAGTTACTGAGTTGAAATCTAACTGTTTGTGTCTTTTAACTCAAAGGGGCTTGGATTACAGCGCTTCATGGAACGCCTTCATTCCTGTATCACATACTTGAATGACTTCATATATTACTAGTTAGAGAGGCGAATTCAATGACTTCAACTATGGTTTGAGCTGTTTCCCAGGATTACCATCGATTAAAAGACTGTCCAGTTGAGGCAGCAGTCTGAAATGTAAAGCGTGCATTAACTGCCCACCGTGTGAGAATAGCTCATCCATTGCCTTTGAATTTCAGTATTTCCATGGATAACACTACTGTTTGACGATTAGACAACCTCAAATAGCCTTATTGTCACAACTTTGTCTGGATGCAGTACTATTAAGCACATGATTCTGCCGATTCACTCGTAACACTGACTTTGAACCGGATTAGTCTCGAACACACTTGGCTAATTCTGTATACTCAATTCATCAGCACGGTGACTCAGTCACATAATTCGGTCCCACTTGCAAACGTGTACAACTAATTCATTAGTTCAGTCTGATTTATGGATAAAACTACCAATAACAAAATATTAGGAGATCGATAAAAACAGACTTTCAACTTTTAAATTAACTCATTGCCCATATAAATTTGAAATTAACTGGGGTTAGCTAGTTGTTTGTTTACTGTTTCATTCTTGAGATCCATGTGTTTGTTAGTATTCTAAGCACGCACACACAGACTCACATGTATTGAAGAAGTATAGTGACCAGTGAATAGTAATGAGTGTGGCATTCAAGTAGCGAATGCGAATAGAAGTCTACCCATCAAAAGGTGTAGTGCAGTCAGTCAATCGACCAGCTAACTCACAAAATACTGTGACGCTCTGTCTTTGCCACTTGGAGTGACTCAAGTAGCTCGAACTTTGGAGAAACATTACGATCTGATAGTCGAACAGTACTGAAGTCTATTAACGGTGATGAAGGCTAACAACTGCAGAATTTTAAAAAGACAAGTCTTTATCTAGTAGACACGCTGAGGGGACTATTTGGAGCAAACATCTGTCACATAAGTAGTACTGGTCTGAAATGCTTATTATTCATCAAACGGGAAGTAAATAAGTGGAACGCCTCCTGAAATACTGACATGATTACAAACAAATTTGCAGAAGTCGGTCTAACACGTTTTATGCTGGCTAAAATCTCCTATTTTGCTTCAGCATAGCAGGAAGGGGAGAGACAACGTCATGCAAGTGCAAATGCGAAAGCGAAACTCATCATAGTTACTTTGTTCCTGAGTGTTAGGTATTATCTCGGCGTTCACTGGTCACTTAGTGTCATTTGGCTGTTGCCTGACCAGTCCGAAGTAGGACGAAACGGGCCTCGTAGATTTCTCTGCTAGCCAGTATCATTGTCTTGTCAGATCACCTGTTACCCGCTAGCTACTGAAAAGGTGGGTTGCGTAATTCCATAAGGGTGTGAAAAAGTGTATTAAGCAATGAATTACAATATATGCAGTTGACACATGTTTGCCTTTAACGTGATGCCAAATGAGTATTCTCAGCTAATTGTTTGTGTATGAACTCAAGTCATTGTATCGATTGTGATGTTCGGAACTACTTTCTGCTCTAAGTACTTGTTAACTGATTATTGTTTGAATGTTAAGCAACTCAGTCAGGCGATTTCCACATCTTTCATGTAACTTTTGTAGTCAGGAATCCCTTGAGGGTGTCATTTCAAACTATTGAGTCCAGCCTGATCAACGTATGTATTATTTTCAGCAATCTCGGTTTCCATGACCTAAAGAAATATACTACTGAATAACTTGGGTAGTTAGAAACCACTCAGGCTAATGTGTAGTATTTCGTCAGCCAGATCTGAGTGATCTAAACACTGGATGGCAGTTTCGCTCTTCAGCATGGGTCATAAAACTTGTAAATCACTTACAAGTTGGTCATCCCGTTTTAGGTATAGCCGTATGGCTGAATTTGTCTGGTTGCGCCGGTGATGAGCCTGGCTCCAGACGACAGAAACGGTCGTCTAGTGCTTAGACCACTCTGATCTGGCTGGTGAAATACTACAGATCGGTCTGAGTAGTCTATAACTACTCAAGATATTCAGTAGTAGTATGGTGCGTCAGAGATCAAGTCTTGTGATGAGTGGTTTCCAATGGAAATCCTGCTAACAACACAGTTGGGTGACAGTATTAAAACTACTCGGCCATGAGAATAATCAATGTGGATCTTGCAGTTCGTAAATCATCTGTAAATTTATCATTCTATTATGCGTTACATCACTCTGGATGCGGTAAAGTGCTCAGTATGTGTGTGTGTGTTTAGGTCACTTTGGCATCCACTTCAAGAAGTTTTCAGCAACTCATCTCAGTGAATGAGATGCTTCAGACAGTTCTTTCTGTTTGGCTTTATATTTTCAGCATCCTTAGTTAAAGCATAGTGGAATGTTTTAACTAGGTAACACCAAATCAGGTGTAGTTCTCATCATCGAAGAGGGATGTCACGTGCACTTACTTTGCTGATATACTTTCAAATGATATAAAAGTTGTACTGGTTCAGTTCACAGTTCAGTTTTTATATAAACTGTTAACAACAGGCTGGAAACAAAAAATACATCACATCGTTCTAGTAATAATCATGGCCATAAGTATTTAAGTGATTGGCAGGTAAGATATATCTTGTATTGGAATACACATTATATACATCTGCATAGATGTGTATTTACATATTGTGCTTGTTTTTTGTTCTGTGAATATGGCAAGAATGAGGCAGAAGGAGAGAGAAAGAAAGATAGAGAGGGAGGGAGAGGGAGAGCGGATACTGTTAGGCGCTTATCAACTTCACATCACCCTGCTTATACTTTTATTTACTGCTTTATCTTCACCGCGGATAAGTGAAGCAGGAAATACGAATCAATTCCGTGCATAAAAAGTGTGAACTAAATTAAGCTAGGCACAGTATAAATTAACGACCATCCTCCAGGCGAAACCCGAAGGGTGAATTGTGCTATAACATCGATCGATAAAATGTTTAACTTGTCAGCTGTCGAACTTCTGTTCTAATCCACCTATCCGAACACTGTTGCGTGGTATTTAAGCAAGTCTACTCGTCAAAAAAGCTGTGGTGTTCCATCAGTTCATGATTGTTAATGTCCACTTGACTACCCCTACCGTTCCACTTAATCTTTTTAAGTTTTCTAGATTTTATTTTTACAGCGATATGACGCGTTAACGCTAACGTCCTTGCGAATTCTAGCAACGGTGCAACACTATTTGCAGGTAAGTTTGTAATCTGGAACTCTCTACTAGGACTGGTTCGACCCCCAATGGAATCGAACTCACATGGATTAGTCACTGCAGCGTGCTGATTGAATTCGACCGATCATTTTGAAATGTGGTCACCAGGTTAGTTTACTCAACATTGTGAGGCACTTTGATAGATACACTATGCTGACGTGTGCCGGAAGGCACGAAACCTAGCTGCAGGGCCTCCTGCCGATTGCCCACATCCAACTTACATTTATCAATGGGAATGGAACTCATTACATCTAGATAACCGTATTGATCAGCGCTTTAAGGTTTTAATCAGTTTGTAATTTAGAAAAATCATGGTGCAATATCTTCTGATGTAGATGATATTGAAATAGATATCATGGCTGTTATGTTCCAAGAAAATTACTCAGTGGTATCTTATTCGCTAGGAAAACTCAAAATAGTTGAATTTAACCTCATGTACATTTGTGTATTGAGTACCAGTCTTCAGCGTACCGGAGTTTACCTCTTTTCTCACCTTGATCTGTCACCGGAAACTAAACAAGGTCATTATTATTATTTATTATTAGTCCCTTGGGTTCCTAGTGGAACATAGGGCTTCAGTAGCACGCCTCCAGTGACCTCTGTTCTCTGAGATCTTTTGAACCTGGTTCCACGACAGCCCAGAAGCTCTCATTTCCTCCTCGCACGACCTCCTCCATGTCACCCTCGGACGTCCAACTCGTCGCTTCCCATGGGGATTCCACTCGAGGGCCTGACGCGTGATGTCCTCAGTCGGCCTTCTCAGTGTATGCCCAATCCATCTCCACTTCTTCCTGCATATTTGTTGCGTGATAGGTTCTTGGTTGGTTCGTTCCCAGAGTTCCTTGTTGCTTATTTTTTCTGGCCATCTGATCTTCAGCAGCGAGCGTAAGCAGTTGTTGATGAATGTCTGTAGTTTATTGGAAATGCCTTTCGTGACGCGCCAAGTCTCTGAGCCATACAAGAGCACTGACTTGACGTTGGTGTTGAAAATCCGTATCTTGTTCCGCATGCTGAGTGCAGAAGATCTCCACACTGGTTTCAGGCTAATGAACGCCTGTCTTGCTTTTCCGATTCTGACTTTGACGTCCTCGTCCGTCCCGCCTGTAGTTGAAACAGTGCTTCCTAGATAAGTGAAGGAGGTTACTTCCTTCAAGTTTCTCCCGTTGACGGTGATTGGAGTTTGTTGTTGTTGTTGATGGTGGTGGTGCGGTATCTTCATCACTTCTGTCTTCTCTATATTCACCTGAAGTCCCGTCTTAGCTGCCTCCTCTGTCAACTTGTTAGTTTTTGCCTGCAGATCTTCAAGTTTATGTGACATTAGGCATAAGTCATCGGCGAAATCCAAGTCTTCTAGGTTCTTTTCCGTCGTCCAGTGTATCCCCCTCTTCTCGCTGCCTACTGTTTGCTGCATGATCCAGTCCACCACAATTAGGAATATCATGGGGGATAGTAGGCAACCTTGTTTCACTCCTGTCTTCACTTCAAAGGCATCACTGAGCTTCCCATTGTGGATTACTTGGCATGTGGCATCTTCATATAGTTGTTGAATGAGGCGGATAAAGGTTTGCGGTACTCCGTAGTATTGAAGCAGTTTCCAAATTACTTCTCGGTCGACGCTGTCAAAGGCCTTCTCAAAGTCGATGAAGTTGAGGTATAGAGCTGATTGCCATTCTACGCTCTGTTCTATGATGATACGAAGCGTTGCAATTTGGTCAGCACATGATTTGTACTTCCTGAAGCCTGCCTGTTCCGGTCGCAGTTTTGAATCCAGTGCGTCTTTAAGCCTCTCCAGGATGATGCGGCTTAATATTTTACTTGGGGTGGATAGGAGAGTGATTCCTCGCCAGTTCTTGCAAGCACTGAGGTCTCCCTTCTTCGGCAGTTTGACAAGGTAACCCTTCTTCCAATCGTCAGGTACCTTCTCTTCCCTCCACACCTTCTGCAATAGTGGTGTGAGCATGTCCGCTGTTGTCTCTGCATCTGTTCTCAGTGCTTCTGGCGGTATTCCATCTGGTCCTGCTGCTTTCCCGCATTTCAGTAGCTTTATGGCGTTCAGGACTTCCATTTTCGTTGGGGGATTTATGTTCACTTGTAATTCAGCGGCTGCAGGTGGTATTTCTGGACGAAGTGCAGGTGGTGGTCGATTCAAGAGCTTCTTGAAGTGGTCGGCCCATCGTTTCCTCTGTTTCTCTTCTTTTGTAATTAAATTTCCTTCTTCATCTTTTATTGGTTTCATCTGTGTTGGTCTCTTCCCTGATAGCAACCTGGTTATTTGATACAATGTCGTCAGGTCTCTCTTACCTGCAGCCTGTTCTGCTTCACTTGCCAGTGTGTCGTAGAAGTGTCGTTTGTCTTTGCGTGCACTCTTCTTCACTTCTTTATCCAGTGTTTTATACATTGTGCTCAGTTCCTCTTGTCGTTGAGCATCCTTGCACTGGTTTATCTTCTGCTTCACCATCCTCCTCTCCTCTATCAGCTTCCAGGTATCCGTCGAGATCCATTCCTTGTCTTCTTTCTTCTTCCTTCCTAATACTGTTGTGCAGGTTTCTTTCCACATAGCTTTCAAAGACTTCCAGTGTTCTTCTACACAGGTTTCTTCAGGGATGTCCCTCGACGTCTCCCATTTTGTCTTGATGGCTGCTTTGAAGATCTCCTTTGTAGTTTCATCCTTCAGTTTCCGAGTGTTGTACTTGAATTGAGGTCTATCACCAGCTTCCTTGAAGGCTTTTAACTTGATTTCGAAGGTTCCTTGCACTAGATAGTGGTCTGAACCTACATCTGCTCCTCTTCTTGACCTTGTGTTAAGTAGACTGCGTCTCCATTTTCTTGAGATTGAGATAAAGTCGATTTGGTTTTTAGTGTGTCCATCTGGTGAAATCCATGTCGCTTTGTGGATATCCTTGTGCCTGAACACACTGCCTCCAATCACCAAATCGTTGAATGCACAGAATTCTGCGCCTCTCGACCCATGGTTAGTTCTCTTCCCGTGTTGTCTCCTCCCAGTTTGGCATTCATGTCGCCCATTAGAATTTTGATATCGCCAACTGACGTCTTGTCCAGTGTTGACTGAAGTTGTCTGTAGAATTCCTCCTTTTTCTCTTGCTCTGCATTATTTGTAGGTGCATAACATTGTATGATTGTGACCTTTCTTCCTATTGAGTTGAATCTTGCTGTCATGATCCTGGAGGAGATTGGTTCCCACTGCATGAGAGCCTTCGATGCTCTTGAGGACATCATGATAGCCACTCCCTCAGTGTGCTCGTGGTTGGTGTCTGGGTGACCGGAGTAGATTATTGATTCTCCCGTTGACAGTTTGGAGAGTCCACTCCCATTCCATCTGCTTTCGCAAATCCCAAGCACTTCGATGTGATACCTTCTCATCTCCTTTGCAATCTGGGCTGCCTTACTGGGTTCAAACATCGTGCGGACATTCCATGTCCCCACGTTTACTTTCGCTTTCATCGAGAGAAGAAACATCGGCCAATTGGCTTCCCGAAGGCTTTCACCAACTGGCGTCATTTCGCCTCTCCGATTCCAGCGGGGTATAAGTTTGTTTTCATTTTTTATATTTTGTTTGTGCTTTGAAGTTTCTTTAGCGGTTAGATTTGTTTTACGGGGTAGGGTTGCTAGCCCTATGCCCAACCTTCCCTCTTTACCCGGGCTTAGGACCGGCTAGTAACTAGTAAACTAGTTAACCAGGTCATACCAATAGGATTTTCAGTGATCGGTTCAGGAGATGTAGTATTCAGGCCAATCTGGCGGGTTAGCTACAAAATAGGTTTCAAAGAGGCCAGCAAGGTGTGTACGCACAATAAATCAAACCTAGACTGGTGGTGTTTTCTTCGTTCTCCATACACAACATGTTCAGTTGGTATCTTTGAATATACTGATCTTTTGCACCGAATCGTGGTTACATACTTGACAGTGTCCATCAGAGCAATCCAAGACAGTGACTTTTTCAGATTCAGCTGTTGTAAACCAGTAACTGGTGGGTGATACTGTCATATCCTCAGTTATATGTGCCAAAACTGACTCTCTCTCTCTCTCTCTCTCTCTCTCTCTCTCTCTCTCTCTCTCAAGGAACACAATAAACAATCAGGAGACAGGGGCATTTGACTCAGCGAAAATTGCAGTTAAACTGAGACCACTTGCCACATGGAAAGAAATCAATTCCACTGAAGGCGGGATAAAGGAGGCATTATCGAAATGATAGTCAACTGACTAGTAAACTCATTATTTGGAACGACTTTGAAGGCCGCCCCAGCAATGAATGGAACAACCAATAACGTTTCTCTATTCTATGAAAAATTGTCTTCCCAAACAAAATAGCGCAACCTGATTGGTTGTTTCGGCAGTTGTTAGAGGGGCATTGGAAGTCGCCCCATTATTTGATCAGCATATTTTGAAAGTTGTCGACTGTGACTAAATGCTATATTTTGCTCAGCTTTTCCCATGGATTAAGGCAATTATTATCCGAATTTCAGACCAGGGAAATGTGCTTATATAGTTTTTTATGTGTGCCATGGATTAGAAAATACAAGATTCTCATAATGAATTGAACAGGCTGGAAATCCTATTTCCACTAAACTATTCTGAACTAGACGAAAATTATTTTCCAGGCTATCATGGTCTTTGGAAATTCTTCAACTGGTATTAATTATAGGAAAAGACAAGATGTGGTTTCAGCGAAGAAAAATGTTTCTTTCCGACGAAGTTATTAATCAGTGAGAATGGCTCACATCAAATGGACAAATCTTCCAGAAACTGTTTCAATGAACTTATGTGTTGCTTAAATAGAAGAAGACAAGAAAAAGCACATTCCACATAATGATATAAAACTGCAACTGTGGAATTGGATGGGAAAAACTAACAGTGGTACCCAAGACGCACGTTTCGTCCTATTTGAGACTGGTCAGTTGGATGTTATTGCCTCCTCGTGAGTGATGTTGTTCCAACTAAGACTAGAACTCAGTACCTGTCGCTTCAAAACCCAAAATGTTATGCAAAGAGCCACTGGGAGATGAGTCCTAAATAGAACGAATGGGCGCATTTTCGATTCCTGTACTAACTACTATCCCTCATTAATATCAGAAATGCTTATGTTTTGTTTAGCTTAATTCCCCTTCCACTTATTTGTATGTGTTCCTATCATATAGCTTCCTGCTTCGTGTTTAAAAAGATTTACAAATTACTACAGTTGAGTGGGTGAGTAAGGGATTCAGTGAGGGGATGACTGAGCACAGAACACTAGTTATTAAAGCATTTTTCATGCGATAAACACTCGTTGATCTTCATCCATCCCTATATACAGCTAATAACGATACAAACCAGAAGGAGTGTGAATCGAGTAACACTATAACACGTTCAAACGAAACATAAGCATAAATTACACTTGGGAAATTTCCTTTTCACATACAAGTACAAATACTATAGACATTGTTACTTCTGCTAATTCACTTCAGTTTTTCTAATTCATTAACCATGAAAAGTAAACATATGTGCCAGCATATATATATAACTGTCAGTTTGTATATATATGTATATGTGTGTGTGTGTGTGCATACGTATGCGTATAATATATATATGCACATTTCAATTATCTTTCAATGTCAATCAATATTGACCATTAAATTTGCATCACATGCTCATTACGTCAAGTGCAATATATGTATATATACATGAAGATTGAAGAAATTAAGTTTTCCGATACTACTAATAACTAATATTAGTAATATCACAACAGGAAGCTATATATCTACAAAAAATAATACAGTGCGTTGTAAATTAATGTAATAAAAATAGTCATTTTACATCCCTTAGTAACTTCATGTATTTTTGTGGACTTTACATGCTGAGCATCAGAGCATCAGGATCTTATATACATAGGTATGTATTTACTTAGGTTCAGAAACATACGTGATCTGATTCCAGTTGACTGACAAATCGGTAAAGAATTAATTTTACGAATTAATAATCCTGGATCAGATCATTTCCACGTTCATGGCTGCAGAGATAAACTGACTGCGTCAGTGCTGTCTGATTTCCTCTGATCGTCAATGTGATATGAGATTGTGATGAAAAAAGCAAGATAATGACGAGACTGAAAATAAGTCATTTAAAGCTAATTGCAAATTTGATTGGCTTTTTTTGCATAAGTTACACAAGTTAGTATTGAATTTGTAAATAAACGACTTATGATTATCAATGTGTTTATGCCTCAGTGGCCTAGTGGATAACGCTTTGATGTCTGGAGTAGTGGGCGCTTGATTCGAGTCCCACTGGAGTGCACGTACGACCAACCGACCAGTCCTAAGTAGGACGAAACATACAGCCTGGATTCTACTGCTAATTACTAAGACAATACCTTGTCAGTGTCCAGCAGTATCGAGGGGGCCTCAGAGCAGCCAATCTGACAACAGAGGTCAACCTTATGCTTCTATTATTTCGTTATTTCAGTCAGGATTCTAATACTGCTAATAAGTAGTTAAATGTTAGAAGTCTGGGCGTCATCAGACATTAGTACAGCAACAATGGAAAGTATCTGCACTGAATTTTCAAATTCCCTCAAAGAATCTCACCCTTCTTAAACGTTGTTTAGTGGTAATACTCACCTGGGGAAGCTTTGCTTATTTTTTCAATTATTCAGTAAAGAAATCTGACCAAGAGGTGCAGTCACCATTCTTCACTTGGTTAAAGACATGCTTATTTTCAAGGTGGTTTTCACCATAAATCATCCTAGGTTTTATGAACCAAAGGAGAGCTGTTTCGTCCTAGTTCAGGTCTTATCAACTGTGCACACGAACGACTGGATGAGAGATAATTATCGCCCCGTTTCAAGCAAGTCTTCCTTCAGCCAATGTAGCAAAATCCAGTTGTTAATAATTGCCATGCCGTGAGAAATGATGGTCCTGGGGTTGACTACTCACAAGATCGTCAGTACTCACGGTTGAGAAGTCTTAAACTAGGTGGAAGTAGATATCCGGTGCTTCCAGGTCCTCGATGATTCATAGGTTGAGTTCAAACAGTGATGAAAGCCACTATGAACGGAACCTATCCTTGGCCTATTTATCCGGGATGAAAACCTAGTTCTGTTGAGTGAACATGACAACAGAGATTGAACAATTTGACCTAACATAATCTGGACAGATTCAGATAGAAAATTCCAATATCAAATAGGAATTAGCTACTGAAACTAACTAGTTTGGAAGATAATGCCTAAAGATTTCAAGTGATATGTGCTTGATTTCATACGCAGTGGAAGTACCATCTGTCATTAAGTTACAGCTGCTAATATTTTCATGGTAGACTCCATAATCTGATTTCAGTACTAGCACCTAAATACAACTCATAACAAGATCAACTTATGATGATAACAGGAAGTCTGGTAATGACATGAACAACAGAGCGGGAACGGGTGGAGTAGAAACTTTTGAACTATGATCATTTTAAGTTTTTAGATTGGATAATGGAAATATTTCGTCTGCTGAAGGGTTCAGTTGTTTGTTTATCAGCCTAGAAGAATTATTATTGTCAGTATCATCATCATCATCATTCTGAGAGCTAGCTTAGTACATTATTGACCTTTTGAGTTACAGAATCTGTCAACCATTGAGACAAGAGGTTGAGATGAACTAGTACATTCTAATACAAGGTAGTGACATCACCTCTGTCTTTTCTAGCTGGTCATAGGGTGTTCAGTAACTCAAGCAGCTAAATATTGATTGTAAAAGGTATTCTATCCATTGAGATGGAAGTGCGTTGAAAAAGGTTAGCCATCTACACTGATGAGTCATAGTCAACAGGTGAATGGATGGCGGTGAGTGCTTTGAACTGTCATTTCAACACATTCTAATGTGAATGAACAGTAAGACAGAAAATAGTTCTGAGTATCTCATACCCTTAATAATATGCTTAACAATAATCAGAACTATTCAGAATATAATAAATCATAATGGGGGTTACGAGGGTGATAATGTAAACACTGCTGATGAGCTTTAGAATAGTATGAAACCTATGTATGTCAATAGCTGGTTCATTCTCTTTCGCTATACTTTACTTTATATGAAGAAAGAGTTTTTTAATAACCCATTTGAACAGGATTTCATTAGACGGCAGTTGTGAATAGCGTCGACTAAATCAGCCGGGGATTAAAAAATACCATTATGTGTTACTGTAACTGACTGATCAGTTATACACCACTGAACACAATCAATCTGTTTAACACTCAGTAGAGAAAATTAACGTATTAGATTGGTATCTGACTAGTGAATAATATGGAAAATTTAATTGTACAACGACTTACCTCGGCACTTTGTATCTTCATCAGTAGCCGCTTTAACTGATTTAATTTTTGTTTGATCTGGTGGCAATTGCCATAATTGTTCATCATCAAAATTCTCCGGTAATCCTTTTATGTACAAATTGGTTCTTGACATTTTCTCAACGCCACCATTACTATTTTGATATTGATGATTATGTGTAGTGTAGTTGACTTTTTGAGTTTTAGAAAATTGATTATTGTTTCCACTACTATTATTACTATTAGTATTGTTTGTATTCTGCTCCAGTTTCATTGTTATATCATTTATACTACTCAGTGATGTATTATTATTATTATTATTATTATTGATATTAGTTGACTTTGAATGACCGCCATTATTCGAAGATTGAACTGATTCCGTTGACAGAAATTCCCTAAGACCATTTTGATCAACAGTATCTGTTAAATCTTTCATCGATTCAGTTCGATTTTGATCGATTGAATTCGATGAACGCATTTTCATTGCCTCCTCTTGTGACTGTGTTTGCTGTTGTTGTGAATGTGATGTTTTAGTATAAATGTATGTCGATGTTGGCATGTGAGTTTTTTGGAAATTAAATTACCAGAAACAGTTTTTAATCTAAGCGAACAATTTAAATTCTTTCGTCTATAACTCACAAACTCGAACTTCTGATTTAAAAATACGCAGTCGAAAGTAAAAATTAACTCCTTGACTATACGACGTATATATCTTGGGAAATAGAAATCTTAATGTCTATAAACTTGATTATTCACACTTTTGTGTATGTATGCAGATATATTTACGTTGTCTACCCGTATGAACACGTGCTCTTAGTAATCAACAGTTGTAGGGGTGGGTGTTCACAATCGTATTGCCTTATCAAATGGAAATGACTACGTTCGAATTGAACAAAGTAGTGATTTCAGTTATGTGGTTCGCAGTAATAGGTCAGTATATCATATTGATTAAAGACAGCGTAGAGCACTAGTTACGCTCCCAGCTCTTACGCATGCATATTGAAGGAGACAAATAAAGCAGCGGAACTGATAGAAGAGCTCTTCCAATACGAGATTATGATATGTTTGTCTATCTATCTCTCTGATGAACCTTTTAATGTAGGTTTGTTTCTGCGGTCTAGAGACATATATATTGGATACAACGCATATACGTAGACGTATCGCACATATACACAGAGCTCTGCACTTGTTTAGATAGATATTCAAATTAGATTACCAACTTCCACCACTCAATGAAATGAAAGATAGACAGGTAAGATGGAATAGACATACATACACTTATTAATCAGCCTATTTGGTATGAGCTGACGGCTATTTTAAAAATGATGACTATATCATCACATCACGCACGTGTCTACACACACTGAACACACTTACATTGTGCGTCAATGTATGCCTATCGATTCTCTCTTTTTAGACGAATAAAAATGCTTTAAAGCGGCAATTCTAACTGGCCAGCTATTTTTTTTCAGGAAAGTACTTTGCATATTATGCATGTGTGTACACACCACTACAGGACATACAGACAAATCACACCAGTTAAGTGTGTAATTTATACACTTGCAGATATCTAACTTGTATTCGGCGTTCATTTAGCAAGACAGAAAGAAAATTGTTTTTCTGTTGTGATGACGATGGATATCGGGGTTTGATTGATAAACACTTCCTTAACACATTCATACGTCAGCTGGCCCAAATATATAAACATACTAAAATGAATTTAAAAATTGTTAACACTAGTTTCTGTTTGTTTGCATTCCCATTGAAAGATGAACCAATAAAACGCTTAATGTATCCTTAATATTATGAAAGTAGATTTAAGGAAAGAAAGACGAAAACTCAAATTCAGCGCTGTTTAAAGTAATCCATTAGGAAATTGCAGACACTTTAAAGGGCGCGCTGGCAACTGCTGAAGTAGCCAATCAGGTTTCCGTATTCCCGCTAGAAAGGTAAATTTTTATAAAATAAAGCAAAGTGATTGGTTATCTCAACAGTGGCTACGATGGCCTTTAAAGTGACTCGGAAATTGCACCAGGTTTGATGGATGACTGAATTATGTAGAGAAGAAAATCTGACTATAAATCGATTATTCAGTGAATATATGAGGATTGGAATGTGACTCTATATTTCGCAGATATACGGTCAAGATCCTTCCTAAAACTAAACACATAAGCCGAAAATTATATGAGTCAGCATGGTTAAAAAGGAGGTTAGCTGCCGATCAATCGACCAGCTTAATGAAGGCTGACAAAAAGTATTTTTTTGCATGGGAGAATGAACACGGTGAAAACCATGAAGTAGTACATCTACATGAAGCGTTAAAGAGTCGAAAACCAAGTGTATAGTTTTTATGAAATGCGCTTGGCTGAATACTTATCCAAACTGGAAACATTCAGTCAACCACTCCAGATATTATGCTTATTACATGCATAGGATGGACTACGCAACATGAGAATGATTAACGTTCCATCTTGCCTTAGAGTCAAGTCCTTCTTGTAAAACAATACTGAGTGCAATGTGGAGACTAATATTGAAAAGTCTATCAAAGAAAAGCCTAAGTAGCATCGCAACCAATAAAATTTCCACCACAATCACAAGTTAAGGTGCAAATATTTTAAAAAAGTCACAGTGATTGTAGGTTTTGAGTGAGAAATTGATGAACACATTGTCAGTTTTGTCCTGATAAGGTAGTATACGTTCATATGACGTAATTGGCTCGGATTCTTTCACGAAATATGCTGATTCCAGCCTCAGTCACTCCTCCACCTTAAACTAATACTAGTCATGGGAGCTAGGAGTTATATCAACTAAAATAGTGGAAAACATGAATCTCCTCAGATAAGTGTCATTAATCGTATTGTTTTACCGATTTTGAAAATCATTTTATTTGTGACCTGATTGGTAACATTACTGTATAGCATTCGACTGACCCTTTATTTGCTTATGTCTCACTTATGATTCGAAAATAATCACTGTACGTAGCGAGAAATTCATCGTTGTGGTTGAAACTGAAATCATTTCATCCTTACAAATTATGGGGCGTTGTGGTCAGGAAATTAGGTACATATTTATACAGATGAATCAGACCACCAAAACAGATACGAACATTAAGCACCACATTTTGTGTTCTGTTATAAAAAATTAGGAGGGTAGGATTGCATGACTTATTGTATAGGTGGGTTGAGTATACTGGACTGGGCAAATTGTGCGACACCAATCACGCTCAAGGTCAATGTTACAAGTGAATCGGCCGGCTTAAATGCTTAGGACATCTGCAAAGGCTATTTTGAGGTTGTCCAATCAGCAACACGGTGATATTACTCATGGAAATACTGAAATTCAAAGGCAATGGATGAGCTATTCTCAAATGGTGAGTAGTTGTTGTACACTTTAAATCTTAGACTGCCACCTCTACCGAACTGCCTTCAAATTAAAGACAATCCTGTGAAACGAGCTCAGAAATAGGTGAAGCCGTTGACTTTTTTCCTCTAACTAGTGATGTGTGGAGTCATTCAAGTGTGTGATGGAAAAATAGATGGATTCTAGGAAGTACTAAAGTTAAAGTCGTTCTTACCACAAGTTCCTCTTAGTTAAAAGACACAAACAGTTAGATTTCAACTCAGTAACTCAGTTGTAATGCAAACACAGCAAACTGTGAATGCGTTGATTGAACTGATGAATAGTGGGTTTATGGAAAGGGGAGACGACCAATGTTAATTTGTACCGGTTTGGTAAGGGATGTTCTCTTGTCGTCTAATGGATTGATATGTGGTGGAATGAGTGAATTTGAAGATGTCTGTTTCTGTGGCGTGAGTCTGTTGCTACATATTCAGATTAGTGAATCGATAAAAGATTGACACATAAAATTTTTCAGTCATTCAGTTATCTTGGAAAGTCTGAGTATTTCATCATGATGACTAGTAGTGGAATCCAGGACGCACATTTTGTCCTATTTGGGACTCGTCAGCTGGATGTTTCTGCACTCAGTTCAATGATATTGTTCCCACTGATGTTTGAACCCAGCACTCATCACTTCAAAAGCCAGAGCGTTATCTACTAAGCCACTGGGACACGATAGCTGTTTATCGTTGTCACACTGTGCATCATTATTCATCTATCAGGTCAATTTGCATTTGGTTGATGAATGACTGCTTTTTTCCTAAGTAGATTGTGGATTGGGTCTATATCCACATTTCATTTGAATGTTATGCTTCTAGAAATTCACTTGCAGCCTTCGAACCTGCTCTTTGGAGAATTTCCACATTCTATCAGTCAAATTTATGATTGAGATTATCTGCATGCATTGAAACCAAGGAGGCCATGTCAAGTCTCTTTACTGTGAGTTAATGTTCATGAATTCTCTGAGCGATCGGACGGCTAGATTGGTCAACATAATGCTGTGAACATTTTTTTTTGCAACTGATTTTGTTTGTCCTGTCTTCATTTTGCAATGGATCCTTTGGTTTGCAAAAGATACTGTGTAGTGATTTCTTTAGTATGTTTGCTACTCTGATTCCAAAACGACGAAGCAATCGGTTGACTGTTCGTGAGACATCTTTTCTTTTGACATATATGAGTACTATGTATATATTAACGTCAGAAAATGATAACGATAGGCTGGTGAGAATTTTGGCGCAGAAGATACACAGCATTATATGGAAGTATAAATAGTTAGAATAAAATGAACTGAGAAACAGGAGAAGAGATCATTTTCAGATGGGAACCATATTGTAAAGCCTAGTATTTTTCCCTTGATCAGTTGTTTACCTCAATATAAACACAATCTGTTGCTCTATTGAAATTCTCTTCATTAGTGTCTCTGCCTACCATCCGTCTGAAGAAACCTCGGTAGCAGCATTTGAAGCTGAAGACTTCAAGGGTTTTATGAAGTGGGTGGTTACCGAGGGGCAGATTAGAAGTTGTTGGTGTTGCGGAACTGCTTGAGGAGTCAGGAGCACAATTACTGGCAACGCAGTCTGTACAGAGCACGTCAGTTACAACTAATCAGCGGTTGTAGCTTGTAAACTCGGCTAGCCGATGAATATGGGATCATCAACAAACATTTCCCAACTGCTGAAAGGCATGACAGCAATGGCCGTGAAGGTGCAAAAGGAAGATTTATTGAAGAGAGAAACTGAACACCTAGAACAACAGATGACAGCTATACTAACAAGCTTCGACGAAAAGGATGCATGTTTACTTTCGGGAAGATGGAACAGAGGGGCAGAAAATTTCTTGAGTTGCGGAAACGTATAAAGTAAAATGTGTGTTCCTGCTTATCGCTTGGAATGTAGGTGATTGAGCCAACAAATAAAGAGGTGACGTATGCCAGAGTGTGATCAAACGGCCAGAAACTGAATTATTTTGTCGGTACAGATGTACCGGTGGGCTTGGCCGGGGCATGAGCAACGCGAGGGTATAATGTCATGTACACTGTCAAATCAGGCTATAGGCGGACGGTCACTCACAACACTACTGAAACCGCCAAGATTGAGGTAGTGAAACACGTCATTAAGACTCAGCCACCATCACCAAGTTTAGTACTGAGTATGAGAATTTATTCACTGGAAGTGGTGAATCATATGGACATTCTGAAAAGGTGGTACATGAAATACCGTTATAAAGTCGCGGTTGGACGATATTTCCAGCTCATCTTGTTCCGCATCACTTACAGGAAGAATTAGAACAACAGGTTTCAGAGATAATAAAGGGCGGTATAATTTGATAAGCCGACAGTCTGTACACTTCACCTGTGCTCCTGGTGAAGAATTCGAACAAAGGATACAGGTTTCACGATAATTTTAAAGAGATAAACAGAATTATCGATTTGAAACCGCATCCAATACAGACAGTGGCTAAGACACAAGAACACTTACAGAAATCCACGTTGTTCACAGTATTGAACTTACTCTTGGGCTACTGGTAATTATAGATAAAAAAATATGAGAGAGGGGAGAAAACTCTCATTGTCGGACAGAAACAATACCATTTAGCCTTGCAAGAGGAAAGTTTAGGTTCAGACGACTGAGGACATTATTGCTTAAGAATTCGAAGAATGTAAAAGTGTGAAGTGATGATCTCATGGCGTTTGGTCTATCCAAAGAGAATCCTCAGGAACACTTAGAGGCTGTTCTGAAATGCATTGAGGAGTCCAGAGTAAGTATTAAAAAGGTGAATTCACGGATTACTAAGGTGAATTTTAGATTGTTAGGCCAAAAGGTGGAGGGTGATGAACTAACGCCGCTGCCTGAAGAGAATCTGACCATCAAGAATACTGTGATTTCTAATTTCAAAGAGAATCTGGGGGATTTCATAAGGAGAGCAGTTCATGAGAGACTTCAGTGAGATAGCTGCTTGACTGGGTAAGCTGCCAGGAGACTTGAAAATCATGTGTAGTCCGGAGGCGTAGAAGACATTTAACGGAATTAACCAGCTCTCAGATGACCATGGATAACCTTAAGATTGCCAGCACCCAGGAAACCATTCTTCATTTACAAAGATACTCATGATGATAGTATAGGTGTCATCTTACAACAGGTCGAATGAGTTGTTGAGTATGCTAGATATATATTAATGGTTGCAGAATACAAGTATTCAGTAGTTGGGAAGGAATGTTTAGAGATAACCTTGGCATGAGAAAAAGAAGACCATATCTCCTTGGAAAACGTTTTTACATTGAGATGGTCTATAAGCCCTTACAATGGTTACAGAATGCAAAAGACCGTAGTGGGAAACCGGGGCTATGGATTTAAAGGCTACAGAATTATGATTTTACGAATGGTTACATGCTAAGTAAGAATAGTGTAGTAGTGGATTACTTATAGGGGCTAAATGAAACAGCTAGCTTGCCGGAGACCGTGGGATCGGAACAGATCAAAATGGTGCACTATCAGAAAGGGGATCCTATCATTTAAACTATGATTCAGTCTGTAGTGGGAGGAATGAATTCCCAACAAACCAGAAAAAATAAAGAGTTGGAAACTCTCTACACGTAAAAAGACAGACTATGAGTAAGCTCTCATGGCGTTCTAACTTGGCAAAAGAAGGATGGAATTTATGTGGCTGCAATTCCGAAATGCCTACTATTGGAGTCAGTTAATCTATGAATGGCACCAGCTGACGCGCCCGCGAGTTACGAGGACGACGGATTCATTACTATAGTGTGTATATTGACCACGAATATGGGATGATGTTCAGAAGAGTGTACTTCCCTGTCCACAGTGTCAGTCACACGGTCATCATTAGAGTCGACTCCTGTTGGAGAAATCGATGACTTCTTGTCAGTAGATATAATAGCAGTCAGTGCCTACTAATAATAACAGAGGCAACACTTTAATTAGATGCCGTTGCAATCCCCGACGAACACTCGATAACAGTACTACAGGCTGTTATTCGACAGACCGTCGGAAACCATGTGTATCAAAGAAAGGGGCGATAGGTCAAGGGCAATGTTTCCACGGTGAAGAGTCCACATCTTGTTTGCAACATCTACGTAACAAGCGAATAATACTAATGCACAACCATCCACAAAGTAGTAGATCAACAGAGAGAGGCAAGTTCACCCTGAAAGAGTATGGCGTGCAGCCAAAGCAGGCAACTGAGAAGCAGAACTTCGAGGTAAAAGATAGTGTTAAATGGAAGGCGAAACAATACACCGTAGAGGGTGAACCAGAATAGAAAAAACTGTCGCTTAAATGTGAAGAGCCCTATATACAGTGACGAATAAACGTAGCTCAGTTTAAACGGTTAACAGAAACAATAAAGAAAAATGTATGAAGGCCATTCACCTTCAGAATTCGATGGAAAATAATGAAGCCGGAAAAGAGACAGAAGAGGACACCTCATAAGACTATAATCTAAAGGACGGAAGCAACAGTTTTAAGGAGTAACAAGTAGGGTGAGAGCTACTCATAAGAAAGTGTACGAGTAGTATTCATATCAATGTCAGAAGTGACAGCGATCGACCAGGGAACATTTCGACACAAAGAACCCCTAATACTGGGTGGAGATATAAAGGGTAAGAACACTGTGGAATGAGATGTCGGACAAAATAGGTTTTTTAAATGCGAATGCTATTGTGAGGTTCAGCACTTTTACTACTATCTAGTTTAATTTTATCAATCGATAATAGCAGAAGCTTCGTTGGCCTTCTCTTCAATAGTTTCAACGTTAACATGTAGGCATCCCGGACCTCTGACATAATCGATAACACGAATTTCCCAGCTTATGATGAGTAAGTGAGCGTTACGGCACTTCACCGAAAGCAAAGAGTTCATGTTGTTCTACGTTATTAAACTTAAGATGTGGCTTGAATCGCATGTGGCTGCTGCTTTGGGGTTTCCAGTTGGGACGTGACAGTTGTTCCGCTCTCTCTAGATTCAAGTGATCTCCTGGTTGACGTCACTTTGTATAAACTACTCACATAAAAGCTATAGTCTAGTGACCAAACGATTAGACCTTGTTTGTTAAACACTCACTTGGGTGGTGATACATCCGACTGATGATGATGCGCATCCTGGGTCCCCCTACCAGCCATCATCCCTCATTAGTGTTACATTGAGACATATTTAGCACAGATCTTCAGAGTACAGCCAGACGAGGTTCTTCACGGTCAAAGCTGGATATGAATAACTTCTGGGAATGTCCACGGCGGTGCAGTATATCTAAGTATGTTATCCATGTTAACATAAAATGGAATAGACACAAAACCCTAGGGTGATCGGTTATTTGTCCCTGAAATATTAGTGTTTATATGTGCGTATACACAGTTGCTTGTTAAGTACTGAAGTGACTGAATGGAATTAGACGCAGGTAATAACGATACTCAACTCAGTGGTTCACTAGAACTGAATGCCAATATGACTACTCCCCTTCAGGACCTTGTTCTTCACTGGATTACACAAATATCAAAAGACGAAGGTTGACCTGTGACTGCAAGGACGGCGATTTTATTTGATAAACTATAGCACATATATACAATTCCCACACACATAAAAATGTCCTAGGCCAAAGATAGAATAACACAATCCTATTGGCTACATCACAAAGGGAATCGTCCGATCAGGTTATTTTGACCACATATAAATATTCATCAAAATCTGAAACAAAAAACTTCTAGTCCAACGGCTGGCGGCTCAAAATCTTGATTTCCATTTTTGAACGCTTCCTAACAAGTATCTACTGTTATAGGCCTACTTATCAACAGTAACAGCTAGTTACTACTGAAAAAAGACTATTGTAAATATTGTAACTTAAATAGGAAAAGAAATGGGAAGATTATTGTTCATAGAAGGGATTTCCTATACATAGGCAAATAGAAGCGGGTAAATAACATATTTGTATAGATAGCGATAGATGTATATCTAGATGTGTGATTTCGGCGCCTTTAAGAAACGACTCCTATATGTTATTTACAACTATAAATAAAGTTTGGTGAGACAAGAAAGAGATGCATGGGGTGTCATATGATACATAAACCATGGTTATGTTGCTTTAATTATCTTTCTCACTAGCATACCAAAGTAGTAGTAGTGGTAAATTGTTTACTTGATGTACTGAATCACAATTAGCTATGCTTTCAATGGATAGTTATTGTACAGAATGTATTCAGCAGCTTCGACTTTTGAATAAAACTTGGTCAAAAATTGGATAATAAAAGCGAGGTCCGGAATCAGATCAGCCGTGCTGGATGTGATAATTCATTTATTGCATCATCTAGCTGACATTTTGTGCTCTAATTCACTTCAAGTCAACACAACCGATTAGCATATTCAACTTAGAGGTTTATGGAGATATTTATTGATTTTAAGCTGGTATTCATCACGGCTGTTTCATCTTAGCTGTTCAGTGCTCCTTCCAGGTTTTCAATGTTTCTCTAAATGATGTCAGTCCGTGATGAATAATGCCTTAAGATATGGAATATAAAGTGATTGAAGGAGCTTCAAAATTGGTAGTTATTTTTATAATTAAATAGTACTAGGGTTAATCCAGTCTGAGATTACTACTAATCATGAATAGCAGTTTAGAAAAAAAGTAGAGTAGGGAGTAACTGTGAACAAAGATTGAAAGCAAAGATGCCTCATAGTCGTTTCATAATTATAATTTTCCGTTGCTATATTGGATCGAATTGTTCGATCTCTGTTAGTAGATAGGCTCCTATAGTAATGCCTTAATGCTCCACGAATATTCCTCATGTTATAATCTGCTTAGTAGGTAGCACTGGAATCTAGGACGCGCGTTTCGCCCCACATGGGATTCATTAGCAGCATCCAGGCGCCTGCATAGAAGCCCATCTACCAACAGAGATCGAGCACTCCGATCCAGTATAGCAGTGAGGTATTACAAGCATCAGAGAACACTTAATACTCTTTGTACAAGTGGTGGCTTTTATGCCACAATGGCCTAGCCGATGGGGCTTTCGCGTCTAAAGCGACGGATCTGAGGTTTGAGTCTCAGTGGGAACACCATCACTAACTGGAGTGCAGTTACACCCATCTGCCGCGCCCCAAGAAGGACGAAACGCGCGTCGTGGATTCCAGTGCAAATAGAAACATTGGAAAACAGCATTACGCTAGACTGTTAAGTTAATACTGTAGTAAAAGAATGTTGGGTAAGTTTGAACCTATCAAGATCAACAATGAACTAGATAGTTTCTAAAAACTCGAGCACCAAGGTAGTTTGATTTATTGTATAACGTATACTTCACTTTTGTAATTCTCACGTAGAATACTGAAAATTATTCAGAGATGAATACTTTCGGAATAAATCATATAGAACAGTGTGAAGTTAAGTTGTGTTCTACCTTCTGTTTTTATATTATTAGGAACTGTTTATGCGAGTTGTTAGTGTTTACCGTATTTCTGGGATGTCTAACCCATCTTTTGTGTTGATTTCAGAAGGCAAAGATTGCATAGTGGTCCGCTTTTTGTGAGAAAAGAAACCCTTTTGTACGACTTTTGACTTTTATAATGATATTTTGTAGTCTAAATGTAAGGCATGAGCGGCGATTGCCAAACCGTTTTCAAGTTTTTCCAGGTCACAGGAATTTTTTGCTTGCTACCTGCAACTTTGACCGTGTTCGGTTACACAAGTTAGTACTTGACGTAACATCTTTCCAATTTATATAGGATTAAATTCACTATAGTCTACCTTATAAACAAAGTTATGTTGTTTCAAATGAGGAATCAGATCTTTTAATTTGGACAGGTGTAAGTGTAGACTGTTCATCACTTTAAAGAATACCCTTATGTTATAACTCTTAAGAATACGTCTTATTTCTTCTGGTGTGGATGTCCGATTACCTACAACTCCCCCGTTTATTTCATAGTCTAGTTAGATTTCCCCATCCTATTTTTATTTCACCATACGTGTACAACTGCAATAAGCCTCATTTGACCGATTTGCTAATTCACTCACCTACATTATATTGATCTTTGTTCCATATCACAATCCATTTGGATGATCATGAAGATCACCTTCTGCAAGATACTTGAATACTCACCTGCAAAATTCAATGTCACATTCATAATCTTGGAAGGGATCTTCCTGGCAAGAAACGTTGAGGAATAATAAAAAAATATTCGTTTGCTTTGTTACTTGTTTGAATGTATAGTGCTCCAGGATTACACAAGTAGAAGTACACTCTATACGATGACTTTGGATATAAGTTGTACAGCTATATAGCTAATTAGTTGTTCTGTATAGATGTCAGTTACATTTAGTATTTCAGGTATATTAGTAAAACTTTATTGAATATTTATCTTTATGTCAATTGTGATGATAGTATTGAGATTTTCCTTAAAAAGTGATTTTCAGAAGCGATAATATGACCACTTTATGAAATGTACAATTATATCACGGTGGAGTAATTGGGACTGGTGCTTCAACTTGGTATTAGCTTTCATGTTCGGACAATTTTCCAATGTTCAAAGTTTGCAGAGAAGAAGCAGTTGTTGAAAATATTGAATAACTTTGAAACATCAGTTGACTGACTAACAAAACCAGCATAGAATCTACCACACATCGTCTGAAGTTGTCATACCTTACAGTAGGACACAAAAAACAGATGGATAGAAAAATAATGATGCCACCAAAGTAGATTAAGTTCTGTACGAGAATAAACAATTTGAAGATAAAGGTTACGAGGAGGTGTTAAGGAGTGAATACATTTTCACTGTCGTGATTGATTTTCATTCATTTCACTAAGTCCTCAAATACTGATTTCTTCCGTTTCTAGGACTCCAACTAGGCAGTCGACATGTCTCAACACAACTTAGATCAACAGTCATGCACTGGTGCTACTCCTTGGTTTGGACACCCTGAACCCTCTTCCAACCTAATCCAACTTCCATCACCATGATAGCACGTCGAGGTAGGTAGTAGCCTGGCCTGCACAATATATGTCCAAGCCATCTCAGTCGACCAAGGTTCACGACTTCATCAATCGACTTGCCTGTCTTGTCTAGTACTCATCGCCTGACTCCAACGTTGCCCACATGGTGATTCAACTAAACGCAAGCTATGCTTTAAAGACATCTGTGATCGAAATCCAGTAGTCGTTTCATGTTCTCTACTTTCAGCTACCATGTCTCACAGCGGTACAACAGGATAGAATGGACTGGAGGGGAGTATAACGGTCTTTTGATACATAGTCGGATATCTCACCAGTCAGCAATAAAGATGAAGTAAGTTGGCAAATGCCAAACTGGCCCTCTGTATCTGATGAACCATCAGGTGGAACGACTAAGAATAAATCTGTATACAGTTTGAACGAGTAATTCTGGAAAAAGTGGTTAAAACGTGTGCATATCGATAAATCACGCTTCCGTTAGAGTGTATTAGTTTTCTAGAAGATTTTCGTCTTCATCTTTATTGTTCTATTATGCTTCAACTATAGAGGAAGTGGAATACAAATTAAGGAAATCATAGGAACTCAGGGATAAAACAATTTTTTGCTGTGAAGAAGAACAAAGCTATGGCTAGTTTCAATGCTCTTTACAAGAATTCAGTTAAGATGTGAAGGTAATATTCTTTTAGTCCCAGTTCATACGAATAACTTCTATAATCTAAACGTGTTGCATTGTATTATCTTTCTCTAAACAGCTTGAATCTTATTTACAAAAATGGGCTTTTATGAACTATGTGATAAGGACATTCATTTTGTACTTTCCATCTTAAATAGGCATCTAACAAAATAACTCAATGATAATGAACAATGGTATGCTCGAGCAATCTTCCAGTAAACAACACTGTGTCACTATGACCTATCTTTGATAAGCAGCTGAATTGGAATCATATTCTGTTACAGTACCTGTTATGTAATGCCAGTGATGTCAACTATGGGTTCTTCTTCACATGTCTTCAAAGCCAGCACACACATATGCAAGCACACAGATGTACACGACAGACTCGACATGCAGTTTCCTATTAAATCACCACTAACCATCTTCTGAAAACAAACATATCGGAAAAGGATCGGGTCAGATGATAGGACATTCATATTTGATTTCATTCATTCATTCATATATGTACTCAATGTAGGTTTGATCATTTTTCTGACTTGGCTGGGATGAAATTTATCAGACAAACACTGGACTTACTCGATTACAAATAAACCAAAACTCATATATATCTATATAATGCAACATATACTAAGAAATCAGACAATAACATTACCCTCACATCTTCGAAATTTTGATGTAAACATGTTAGAATGTATTCCAAAGTTAGTGTACAACACCGGTTTACACTCGAATATTGTTTGAATTAAGTATTAGCGAAGTACGTCTGATTCTGATATACACTGGATCATAAATTTGCAGAGTAATAAGCGAGGTCAAATTACAGATGTTCAGCTTGTTGACGTCTAAGCATTTAACATTGCTTACAGGTACAATGACTGGTTGGTAGAATCAATGAAATGAACAGTCTATTATGCAATAGTGTCATATGAAAAATAACCATGTCCAGTTGAAAGCCCTGCGTAACTGGCATCTCTCAAGAAGACAACAGAAGTCAATCAAAATCACTGTCAAATGCAACCACCAAACATTCCCCTACACTATCTAACCGAATAAACTCACAAGTCCTTACTTATCACTCATTCTTCTTTCTCAGTATTCCGATCACTTCGATTATTTACACTTCTCATTTATTACACTCACACAGTTTTACTCAACATACCTACTTGTATAGTATATCCCTTACTAACTATCCACTTCCTACCAACTCTCTCCACAAGCATCTTGAATAAATCACCGCATTTTCATTCTTATTTCAACAGACGAATTATTCGACTTTCAGACCCACAACATCAAACTCTCTGTCACAACGCCTTTCCACATGATAAACTCAAACATTTCACATTCTTATATAGATGTAGAAAATGGCGCGAAGTCTGCATATTTGATTGTAGCATTTCACTCGCCACCCAACACTTTGAAGACACATTGAATCCTCTAGGGTGCCCAACCGACTAGCAACTATTCATGTTAAACAGCTTGATCGAATGGTACTCATCTAGGCGTCTCAGTTATTCACTTCAATGATAAGCAGAGGGTGTCGATAAGTAAGGTAGTGGAATACCCTGCACTCTATTTAACTATACACATACACCTGTCAATCAATACACCAACTGGGAACTAATTATTGATGCCTGTGATTTTCTGCAGATCAACAAACTGGTGACAATCGACTGGCCTCAGTTGGCATACAGGCTCACACAACGAACCTCCGAGCGTCACGTCGATGCTGTCCACAATGATAATCACAGAGGAGTTGCAAACACTAATCATCAATGACGTGTGACACCCGTTGCACAAGAGGTGACTTTTGTGACTCAGCAGGTAAATGAATTACTCTGTGGCGTTGGAAGCCATGGGTGCTGCGTCCAAGTCTCGGTAGGAATAACATCACTCACTGAGATGTAGGTACATCCAACTGATAAATCTGAAATCTAACCAAAGGTGCGTTCCCGATGCCACTCCTATCCAGCATCAACTGAGTAATATCGTAATACTGAATTAAAATGGACTATCGGACATGCAGGAAAGGAATTAATCACACCGAAGTGGTAAGCAACGATTAGTCAATAAACTGTCCCACTCACATCCAACAGGTCGTAATAGTTGGAACGAACCACCTGCTCAATAATTCTCTCTCTTCACACTGACATCCAGGATAAACGTAGTGGACAAATATTCCTAACAACTTGAAGTGACGACTACTTCGTGACGCTACTTTTCAGGTACGCTTGTTTTCACTGAGAAGAAATACCAACCAATCACATTGTAAAAGTCTATCGGGAAAGAGAGACGAAGAATATCGGGAATGATGTTTCCGAAGTTTATTGAAGTGTATGACGTAGTTTGGATTGCTGTAGATCCGAACCACAACACTTTATTTCACCTGAAATGAAAACATGCAAGCAGTTTGACTTCGTCGACTGCACCACACTCAGTTGTTCAGTTACGTGTTCCGCCATGCCGAGTGGCCACCATCCCTCTCGGTATTACGACCCCTGTTATTTCTCGTTGTTGACTGACTTCGAATGGAATGAATAGCGTCCATCGCCATGTGAATCCCAATGTGGTTAACACGATATACCAAGTGATTTCACTCTGATATTCAGGATGAATATCGAAGTTTACCTGTTGAACAAGCAGAGGGTAGGTATCACGACTCCAGTACCTGGTGGTGTTTGTAACCGTGCACGTTTGCTTATAGTCTCGCTGAGATGCAACTGCCTCCAACTCACTTCTCCCACATAGGATAAAATGAGCATCCTGCATCCCACTACTCACCATAATTCACTCGGAACATAACTAACTCCTTCTGTCTAATCCAGTGTCATCTCAGCGTGGACATTTCCAAATTATACTGTCATCACAATTAATTTCTAGTCTTATGTACACAACGGGCTACCAATTCGCCAACAAGTCACACAATATAGAACAATCAGGGAGGCTTTTATAACTTAAGAAATATCCAGATGCTGTCAAGCCAAAACAAAATGACAAGAATGAAGAAACAGAAAACTGCAAAACATCTCACACCACCCTACTCCAAATCGACCGTCTGGTGGAAGCTGTTTCAACACGTGTGAAGTAGTCAATTGTACTGTAGTCATTCACAGCACACATTCCACTTTCTTCTCATCCACCCTCTTCCACTGTCAATATGTACATGAACAGAGAATCCCTCTTGAACGGTACATACACGTGTGCGCATATATCACCAAGGGAGAGAGAGAGAGATATGAAAGTGAATTGAACTCAACTGTAAGTAGACGTCTCACCACCACCACCACCACCACCACCACCACCAACAACAACAACACAAAATCTCCACACCAGTGAATGTGAATTTGGCAACACTGAGGCAAGTTTAATTCATCAGCACAGCACTCTACGTGTGACCGTTCAATCCATTTGAAGCTCAATTTGCCTTCATTCTATTCATCAAGTTTTCTCAATCACATTTCTCAACACACTCCACTTGAGTCGACTCAATATTTACTAGCTCAATAAACTGGATGTACACATGGAAATCGACTCTGCGTAACACCATCACACAACACCAGTTCCCCTATCACTCATCAACCAACCAACCAACCAACCAACCAATTAATTAATTAATACCTATCGATGCGTGACATAAATTATTCTTTCATTTTTCTTTTTCGAAATAATTTCATCAATCGACTAAAATAAATAAGTGAAAGTAGAATGAAGAGGAACCTCGCCTGGTTAACTAGTTTACTAGTTACTAGCCGGTCCTAAGCCCGGGTAAAGAGGGAAGGTTGGGCATAGGGCTAGCAACCCTACCCCGTAAAACAAATCTAACCGCTAAAGAAACTTCAAAGCACAAACAAAATATAAAAAATGAAAACAAACTTATTCCCCGCTGGAATCGGAGAGGCGAAATGACGCCAGTTGGTGAAAGCCTTCGGGAAGCCAATTGGCCGATGTGTCTTCTCTCGATGAAAGCGAAAGTAAACGTGGGGACATGGAATGTCCGCACGATGTTTGAACCCAGTAAGGCAGCCCAGATTGCAAAGGAGATGAGAAGGTATAACATCGAAGTGCTTGGGATTTGCGAAAGCAGATGGAATGGGAGTGGACTCTCCAAACTGTCAACTGGAGAATCAATAATCTACTCCGGTCACCCAGACGCCAACCACGAGCACACTGAGGGAGTGGCTATCATGATGTCCTCAAGAGCATCGAAGGCTCTCATGCAGTGGGAACCAATCTCCTCCAGGATCATGACAGCAAGGTTCAACTCAAAAGGAAGAAAGGTCACAATCATACAATGTTATGCACCTACAAATAATGCAGAGCAAGAGAAAAAGGAGGAATTCTACAGACAACTTCAATCAACACTGGACAAGACGTCAGTTGGCGATATCAAAATTCTAATGGGCGACATGAATGCCAAACTGGGAGGGGACAATACGGGAAGAGAACTAACCATGGGTCGAGAGGCGCTAGGTGAAATGAATGAGAATGGAGAATTGTTTGCAGAATTCTGTGCATTCAACGATTTGGTGATTGGAGGCAGTGTGTTCAGGCACAAGGATATCCACAAAGCGACATGGACTTCACCAGATGGACACACTAAAAATCAAATCGACTTTATCTCAATCTCAAGAAAATGGAGACGCAGTCTACTTAACACAAGGTCAAGAAGAGGAGCAGATGTAGGTTCAGACCACTATCTAGTGCAAGGAACCTTCCAAATCAAGTTAAAAGCCTTCAAGGAAGCTGGTGATAGACCTCAATTCAAGTACAACACTCGGAAACTGAAGGATGAAACTACAAAGGAGATCTTCAAAGCAGCCATCAAGACAAAATGGGAGACGTCGAGGGACATCCCTGAAGAAACCTGTGTGGAAGAACACTGGAAGTCTTTGAAAGCTATGTGGAAAGAAACCTGCACAGCCGTATTAGGAAGGAAGAAGAAAGAAGACAAGGAATGGATCTCGACGGATACCTGGAAGCTGATAGAGGAGAGGAGGATGGTGAAGCAGAAGATAAACCAGTGCAAGGATGCTCAACGACAAGAGGAACTGAGCACAATGTATAAAACACTGGACAAAGAAGTGAAGAAGAGTGCACGCAAAGACAAAAGACACTTCTACGACACACTGGCAAGTGAAGCAGAACAGGCTGCAGGTAAGAGAGACCTGACGACATTGTATCAAATAACCAGGTTGCTATCAGGGAAGAGACCAACACAGATGAAACCAATAAAAGATGAAGAAGGAAATTTAATTACAAAAGAAGAGAAACAGAGGAAACGATGGGCCGACCACTTCAAGAAGCTCTTGAATCGACCACCACCTGCACTTCGTCCAGAAATACCACCTGCAGCCGCTGAATTACAAGTGAACATAAATCCCCCAACGAAAATGGAAGTCCTGAACGCCATAAAGCTACTGAAAGGTGGGAAAGCAGCAGGACCAGATGGAATACCGCCAGAAGCACTGAGAACAGATGCAGAGACAACAGCGGACATGCTCACACCACTATTGCAGAAGGTGTGGAAGGAAGAGAAGGTACCTGACGATTGGAAGAAGGGTTACCTTGTCAAACTGCCGAAGAAGGGAGACCTCAGTGCTTGCAAGAACTGGCGCGGAATCACTCTCCTGTCCACCCCAAGTAAAATATTAAGCCGCATCATCCTGGAGAGGCTTAAAGACGCACTGGATTCAAAACTGCGACCGGAACAGGCAGGCTTCAGGAAGTACAAATCATGTGCTGACCAAATTGCAACGCTTCGTATCATCATAGAACAGAGCGTAGAATGGCAATCAGCTCTATACCTCAACTTCATCGACTTTGAGAAGGCCTTTGACAGCGTCGACCGAGAAGTAATTTGGAAACTGCTTCAATACTACGGAGTACCGCAAACCTTTATCCGCCTCATTCAACAACTATATGAAGATGCCACATGCCAAGTAATCCACAATGGGAAGCTCAGTGATGCCTTTGAAGTGAAGACAGGAGTGAAACAAGGTTGCCTACTATCCCCCATGATATTCCTTATTGTGGTGGACTGGATCATGCAGCAAACAGTAGGCAGCGAGAAGAGGGGGATACACTGGACGACGGAAAAGAACCTAGAAGACTTGGATTTCGCCGATGACTTATGCCTAATGTCACATAAACTTGAAGATCTGCAGGCAAAAACTAACAAGTTGACAGAAGAGGCAGCTAAGACGGGACTTCAGGTGAATATAGAGAAGACAGAAGTGATGAAGATACCGCACCACCACCATCAACAACAACAACAAACTCCAATCACCGTCAACGGGAGAAACTTGAAGGAAGTAACCTCCTTCACTTATCTAGGAAGCACTGTTTCAACTACAGGCGGGACGGACGAGGACGTCAAAGTCAGAATCGGAAAAGCAAGACAGGCGTTCATTAGCCTGAAACCAGTGTGGAGATCTTCTGCACTCAGCATGCGGAACAAGATACGGATTTTCAACACCAACGTCAAGTCAGTGCTCTTGTATGGCTCAGAGACTTGGCGCGCCACGAAAGGTATTTCCAATAAACTACAGACATTCATCAACAACTGCTTACGCTCGTTGCTGAAGATCAGATGGCCAGAAAAAATAAGCAACAAGGAACTCTGGGAACGAACCAACCAAGAACCTATCACGCAACAAATATGCAGGAAGAAGTGGAGATGGATTGGGCATGCACTGAGAAGGCCGACTGAGGACATCACGCGTCAGGCCCTCGAGTGGAATCCCTATGGGAAGCGACGAGTTGGACGTCCGAGGGTGACATGGAGGAGGTCATGCGAGGAGGAAATGAGAGCTTCTGGGCTGTCGTGGAACCAGGTTCAAAAGATCTCAGAGAACAGAGGTCACTGGAGGCGTGCTACTGAAGCCCTATGTTCCACTCGGAACCCAAGGGACTAATAATAAATAATAATAAATAGAATGAAGAGGAGTTGAAATGAGTCAGAATTTGCCGAAATTCATCATAATTTACTAGGACAATTTGACATGATTTAGTGTGGATGTGTGTGTGTGTGTGTGTGTGTGGTGATTGGTTGATTGATTTTGAGATGGTATGCATTACGGACTGACTTCAGTTGGAGAACCACTGATAAACTGTAAACAGTGGACAGTTGATGTGGGGTCGCATCCTACCTTGAAGTGACATATGCGTTGATTCATTTGTTCGTCTTCTGATTTACTTAGATTGACTGGTCGATGGAGCGTGATCAGTCCCACCTTGTCTACTCCTATGTTCTAATCGAATCGCAACAATGAATTTCCAGTGTGATGTATTATCACCATAGTGGGACACTGTGATTGGTGCATGATGATTGAAAGCGATTGGTACGAAGTCGTGGATCCACGTTCCGTGTTTGTTGGGACGTGTGAGCAAAGAGCATGTGCAACGTTAAGACGAATGATGCTTTTTCAAAAATGCAAACATAGGTCACCCATTGACACATTCACAGAGTATATGACTGAAGTGTTTAGACCGCAATTGCTACTAGACAAGATGGAAGTGATTAGTCTGCAGTGTTTAAATAATGCATCTGATGCAGGCGTACAGCAGGTCAATCACAGCATTGATAGGTCAGTAGTGAGATTGGTGATTTCAGCAGTGAATTGTTTGTGTCTCTGTGGGGATATCAATGCCCTCGTTATCATAGACTCGGCTTTGTGATGGGTTCAAGCAAGCATGAAACCTATGCGTAGAAGATCTTGCCCATTGCATCCAATCGTCTTGTATATTTAATCATTTATAAGAGAGTTTAGACTACTCTAGATCCCTATTCACAACTGGGATCAGTTTAAATGATGTCGGTTCGTTCCCAAAGTAAATTTTATCATGTGAGATGTCTGTTATGTAAAAAAGCTATATGAGTTACAAGACGATGAGCAAAATGTATTCAAAATTTTTATCATTATTGAATTCGTATTAAAGTGGTCCTTAAAGTACCAACACATTTGTTTATTTATTGTGAACTGCCTAGCAGGTGATATACCAGTCTAGCTGTTTAACTTTTAGGTTGATAAAAATTTAGAAAAGCAACTCAGCTATACTCTCCATTAGACATTATCAACGATATTTATTTGAGTCCATTATTATTGGTATTAAGGGGTTCCAGTAGTAAAATTTTAATTGTGCGTAAGAAATCTTCACATGAACTGTACAATAAGTGAATAATTTACAGATAATTTTCAATGATTTCAAACAATATTCCATTTCATCTACAGCTTGCACATGAAGCAAGGAAAACAGACATCCAGTAGTAGTAGTAGTAGTAGTAGTAGTAGTAGTAGTAGTAGTAGTAGTAGTAGTAGTAGTAGTAGTAGTAGTAGTAGTAGTAGTAGTAGTAGTAGTAGTAGTAGTAGTAGTAGTAGTAGTAGTAGTAGTAGTAGCAGCAGCAGCAGCAGTGTGAGTATTAGTAGTAGTGGTAAACAGAGTGAAAATACCTGAAAACATCAATCAGTATGTATTGTAGACACCATAAACTTTACTGGCGGTGATATGCAATTAAATAATTGAAAGATTCTTAAAAATATTTATTTCGGCTAGTTGGTTTACAAAAACCCTGAAAAGTTAAGACCACTTATGAGGATGATGTGCATACAAGAGTGATGATAAATCGTACCAATACGTTTTACGCGCTCAAGTACTCAATGCTATTACACTCTATTTCAAGATGTATTTTATCAACTAATCATTTTTATGGGTTATCTTAGCACTGGCTTCATCTGGTACCCCACTGTCTCTGAGAGAATGGTGAATGGTCATATTTTTAGCCAACTATGAAAATTCTGGACAAAAATTGTGAATTTTTTTGATAACATTCTTACCAACATTCTATTCGCTAGGAAGTTGGATTTTTCATAGGTCAATAGACATCAAGTTAACTTCAAAGGTTACGGTAAGGCTGAAACATTCTTTTGTTCCGTTTTGGTAATATGACCTTTTAACTGGAGTGTTCAGTTGGTCTACATCTTTCCGTATTCTGTTGTTAACACCTTCATCTGTTTTTGTTATAATCTTATTATCTTCACCTTGTAAATGGCCAAAACTCTAACTGATACACTAAGTCGAATATCAGTGATTTACTATCAGTTAACTGACCATAATTACAATTCCATGTTATTCTAGCCATTCTTTATGGTTACCGACAATAAATTGTGTTCAAAATTTTATCATCTGAAAGATACAGTCTACCTGTTTGACACGAGTGCAGGATGGTGGTTTAGCTTTAAAATATCTGCTAACTTAGGCTATATGAAAGTACGAACGATGGATGTAAACTCCTCGATTTCTTGTTTCAGCTGACTTCCCAACTAGTCATCAGTGTACTCTTTGAACCCCTATCCAGCATCAGATCACAGAATCAATGGCTTAACTTTAAATCAGTTTTTCTAAATGGAGTAAATATTTTTTGGAATTCAACTCCGAAAAAGATCAACAGGGTGTGATTCTGATTGATTGTTGACTAAAGCTTGTTCAAACAATAATGATTAACTAGGAAATTGTCTCAAAAATAGTCAGTTTTGAAAGTCTAATCACTGAACATGTAATGAAGAATATTGTGTCTCGATAATCGATTAACTACTGGATACTATATTTCTCATTTTGGATCCATACTTCATATCTGACAAGTTATTCATCTAAACTAATTGATGACCAATGGTATTCAAATATGTCTCCTATGTCCCATTTTCTTCTGAGGTAAATGGGCTTGAATAAGTTGTGTACGCCTTCAAACTGTGATTGTCTTTGCTGTATCATAAAGCACAAATAATCACCTGATTAATGTTTACTGTTCATTCGTTCCATGAAATGTGGCTGTTCAAAGTCTTCTACACCCAAACTGCCTATACCTTAGGGTTTATTATCGATGGACTGAGGAGATAATTTTTATTTACAGTCAATAACCAATACTGGCTTTAATTCCTCAACCACATGGATATTTTCGATCGAAGTGATTTTAACCGAACCTCAATCTCAACTTCAATTAAGCCTATTTATTACAATGCATATTCAGTATGCAAACTGTTTGTATAAACCCCCCTAGTAAAATGACTATCTGACTTGTTTCACAGTAGCCATGAAATCCGTTTTGCTTAAAACGGAAGTGGGTTATTCAGAGACAAATATCCAATGTGTTTTAACAGGAGAATGTCAGCGACTGTATGATACATGATCAAATTACTGTTTGTTCAACTTTCGGTTGAACTATACTTCTCTCTGGTGGAACAAAGAATGTCTTAGTAAAGCGAAATACCCAAAAGGATTATAGGTGTAAGAAAACAATGTAACATTTTATTGCTCGAGTGTTAGTGGGTACAACACCATTCACTGGGAGGCAGGTAAATCCAGCTGACGAGTTGCAAACAGGATGAAAGAAGCATCCTGGATCACACTGCTAGCCGCTATCCATCATTACTGCCAAACAATGCATCACTTTTTAAAATTAAATAATATTAAAGGTTATGCTATAATACTAATGAAACCACCACTGGTTATTAATACTTTTGCAATTCAGTTCAAAGTACCACAAATTTCGGTTGCAGAAGGTGATTTTCGGCGATGAATAACGATAGGCTTTTCAGTAACATACCAAGCCGATTAATCAGTAAGTACACCTAACAGAAGCAAATGAGAACAGAACAACTGAATAATCAGGAGCACGTTACATTTCCACGCTAACCCATTACACACGCCGTGTTCATAGGAAATTGATTGAACGGAAGGTGAACAAACCTTATTTTTACACATGATAAAAAACTGTACGAAATGAGAAAAATGGTGTAACATTTTCAATTTAAAGATTTTACTAAACATATTTATACATTCTCCAGTCATCCCCCGCATGTGGTCCCACTCGAGGAACCATCTGAGGGTTGAGGGTGGAAACATCAAAAAGTGATAGTAATGCAATACATAAACGTAACGGTTAACACCGAAAAGTGTAGCTAAGGATAAAGTGCTTTGATTAAGAAACAGAAGAAATCAACTTATGAAACTTACGTAACATCCAGGCCTGGTTATTTGATGTCTACTATATGTACCATGAGAAGGAATACGAGGAATCTGCATGCAAGGTGGATCCAGCAGTCATACACTGGCAGATGGAGCTGTCACGTGAGTGAAGTGGTGCTGGAGTGACTTCATTTTCGCTGACTAAAAAGGCTAGTTCGAAGTGATTCAGAGTGATCACATCTCTGGCAACAGTAGTGGCGATAATAATAAGTGTCCGTTGTCCAAAATATATGCTGCGTTTTCGTTCGAGGTTGCATTTGCAAAGCCGAACTTCAGTTATAATGTTCACCGTGACCTTGAAACTGTTTTCTAACTAGAGATCTGTCGACTAACTTACGAGTCAGATAGCCTATTTATCACTGACCTGACATAAATGCAGAAATTACTTACATTTTGATAAATTGCAAGTAATCAATCATTCAACTTTTATTGTTTGGGTAGTCCTATTGTTGTAAGTGAAATGCCATATTAAATCAAATTGCCATCCGAGTGCAAACAACATTTTCAAACTTCACTGTAGCCTGAACCTTGTATATCCGACTGTCTTAGAAATTTATCATGCACACTTCCATTTGTCCCAAATGAAAATATTCGTCTCATGTAGTCCGATTTCATGCATTTACGTTTTCTCGATATGTTTCGAAGAAGTAAGAAAAAGATTTATCAGATGGACTGAACAAATTCATTCGGTTTCGCAGTCTCTCATCAGCTGTAAATAAATTGAAATTACCAGCAAATACTAGAAGTAGGAAATATGAAGTAAACTTAAAATATCAACGTCGCAATTACCACACAGGGACATCAGTCGGAGAATAGCTGCAACTCTAGAAGCATCGGACAGCTGTTTTGTCCTACCTAGCATAGGACTCCTCATCAGTGACCACCAACGAACCATCCATAACAGAAGGATATTGTTTCGACAATTTGCAAAAGAAAATAGACAGTAATCATGGATACTGGCTACCAGTGGAATTCGGGACTTGCGTTTCATCTTATTTGAGACCTGTCAGCTGGGTGTACCTGCCACTCAGTGGAGATTGCAGCTATCATCTCTGCAAACTCCAGAATATTATATATTGAACTACTGAGTCACGACAGCCGTTCTTTGTACGAAGGAGACTTATAAGCTATGAAACCAAAACTATGCGATGCCAATTGCGTGAGGAATGGCTATCATGACTTAGTTATATAGTGGATGACGTTTTGGAGTTTGAAAGGAGTTCGGGTGGGGACAATACCAGTCACAAGAAGGTAATTGATGAGTCCTAAGCAGGACAAAACGCATATTCTAGATTGCACTGATAGCCACTATCCATCATTGATTTGAAAACTGAAAATGCGGACAATATTGAGGCATCCGCCCAGGAGCCCATACACTAATTGTGGCAAATCAGTTAGGTTCAATGATTGACGGAAAATTTACTAGCAATAACATGAAAACTTATGAAACATGCAATTAACAAAGAAATATAAATTCAACACTAATGACTTTGTAAACATTCAACCAATCAGCTGCAGGCGTTGTTTGTTTCTAGCCAATCAAATGAATGCCAGTTGTTAAATTAATCCAAAGCACAGATGTGAACACAGAAAAAAAAATTAACCTTAGTGATTAATCAGATGACGATAAAAACAATTCGTACATTGATTTATCAAAGGAAATTAATCAGTTTCTTATGATCATTTTAAATATCTGAAACAGTCGTGATTTAGCAAACTTGTATTGATACTAGGTAACGACTGAATGTGGAATAAAAATCTGAGCCACGACAGGATTCGAACCAGCGGCCAACCAAGCTATGAGAACCGATTAACTTTTTCTTCAGTCGCAAAGAGTTTTCCCCAACTGCCGTGGGCGGCCAGTGTGAGTATGATCAACCGATAGTAACATGTCAAGAATTCACTTGTTAGTCAGAAAAAATTCTTGGCGATTGAATGTGAAATGAAAAATCTGGTAAGCAGTTGGGTCTAGTAGCTCAGTTGGTAGAGCACCGGGCAGGAAACCTCCATCAATCATTTCGTAGTATGGCCACCAACCTATAAGACTCACCATTGCTTTGCCAACGAGTGTCAATAAGTGCAGGAATCCTAGGTCCAAGGCACCCTATTGACTGCCTCTATCCAACTGATAAAAAGGATGTATATTATACACTTAGGGATCATAAAAAAGTAATAATATGAGACTAAGATCAACATTGTATTGTCAATCAGCATCCTTGCAAACGGGAAATGAGTTGTGCCCTAGTTTCAACAGAAAATCTCCCAGGAAACCGTTACATTGTTCAAATAGTATGACATGATTAGAGATGCTGATTTTTTTCAAAGTGATGCTCTTAACTGATATTGAGCACATTGTATAACTATTTAACGACAAGAGAGGATATGGAGACAAATGAGGTTACTGCTTTTTTTGAGCGTCTTTAGTCGTTTGAGCTATGGATATGAAAGAAATATGAACAATCAGTGGGATAAAACAATAGAACTCATTTTCCAAGGTATTTTCGAAGTTAACTAACAGTTACTTAGACAATAGACAGCTGAAGTGACAGAGTGAATAATAATAATAATAATAAGGACATAAATGATGCTAACGCGATGAGACATTCGGAATGGATACAAACACTGACTGTTCTCCCTCAGAACCTGATACTTCACTTAGAAGCAAAAATGAAAAAAGAAAGACCGGCCTGTGACTGAAAGGAGAACAAGTTTATCCAACAAAAAAATCACAAACATACAGTTTTTGTCAACATAAAAAAACTACTAGGTCAAAAGTTAAACGGCTTATTTCGATTGGTCAACTGTAAAACATATTTGTATAATAAGGGTTTTCCTGCCCACACAGTGATATGTAACGAAGGTTGAGGTCCAATACTTCTACCTTAGCAACTGATAACTTAAAATGTTGATTTTTATTTAGGCCACTTTCTATCGATGGCTTAGTATCTTAAAACATCTTGGTGTAATGAAGGTGCAGATGAACTTAGAACTGTGATACATTTCAGAGACACCGTCAGTTCGGCGCTCAAATGATAATGGAAGGTCAGTCTCATAGTTCACATATGCTTTTCACTTTGTATTTCTTTGGTTAGTCTGATCATTTCACACCTTATGTTGTTTGCTTGTAACTATTGTCTTCACCTTTAAAGTTCAATTTATTCTTGATCTGGTTTATGTGTTTTAGTCGTTAAGTGTGCCCGCATAATGTTGTGTTAATTTTCATTTTTAAACTGATTACTTGTCTTGATTTCTGCTAAACCTAATAGTGTCACGTATTTATACATAACCTTTTCAGGCGTATACAAACCAATTTGTGTAAGAATGGTGAGACTGTGTCACTTACAGAAATGTTAACCACAGTGCTGTATTCGCTGGTTGAACTCTAATCATTACCAGCTTGTGAAAATTATAGTCTTTGAGAATATTTATTCATATCTCACTGAAAATTAAGTAAACAGATTAACAGAATGGTAGTTTTGTTTCATATACTAGTAGAACAGGTTCAGTAAATTACACTCACATGTGGTCCATTTATTTGTTCTTTCCCACCAAAAAAAGACTAACGGGAAACCTGTTAGTCATCTAATTGCATCTTTTACATGGGTTAGTGTATGTGATCTACCACCCCAACCAAGTTATTTGAACATCTGTGCTAAATATTCGAAATGTTAGACAACTGGGGGGATAATCACTTACAGTAATTTCGTACTTAGACTTATCGATTGTTTAGTACTGCATTGCTGGGGAACAAGATTAATAAACAAATAAATTTTTTTATCCTCAAATTAAGAGTTTAACATGAGAGAAGCCAGTTTACAGGCATCATCAAATTGATAGTGGTAAAGAAATCTCCAGTAGTTGAGCTGTTCTGAGTGATACAGGAGGTATCACACCACAGTTTATCATGATAATAAAAGTGACTACAGGTTATGAAAAGAACAGAAAAATATCACATTACAGCACATACAGATTGTTTATGAGTTTCGGTTGTCTCCACTCATCATTCTTTTTACATAATAAAGTTATATCGAAATCGAACAATATTCGACGTTTGTGTTACATGGTTAACCTGACGATATAGTTCAGTGTTCCGTCAGATAAACGTTTATTTTAACATCAGTTAACATGTTTATAGTATCGTTGGCCAACGAAAACTCACTTCATCGACTTCAGGTAACAGTAAGTGTTAGCATAACCATATAATCCACGTGAGTGTATAAGTCCTCGCATTTCTTACTCAGCAATACACACGTAATCCATCAGAATTAGTTGTTGCTGTACAAAGAAATAAACATTTGACGGACTATTATCCAATGGTGATGGAGTTTTGCACATAGAATTTACATGGAAGCATGCAGCATTATCAAGGAGGTATGTTGACTGTTGTCTTCTATGAAACGCAGTCAAATAAGGTGAAGTACTGGAGAAGTTTGTTTGCAAACATGTCTTACTTTGAGTCACTAGGTGGGTTTTTTCTTAGATTTAGTTGTTTGTCCAGATTTTTGCTGCCATTATGACCATCCAGAAGCGTTAGATCATTTATTGTAGTTGGGTTTTCGTACATGGTTGCATCTAGGCTGTTGGCAACTGGACAAGTTTGCTGTGGAACGTTTCAGAAAGTTGAAAATCAATGGGGGAAGATCAGTTGAAGGATTCTTCCAATAATTTCTGGTATGAAGGAGTATATTCGGTAGGTCTACAATTTTAGTCAAAATTATGCTCAAGGTTTTCTCTTCAAACTTAAGCTGAAAAGAGGAGGAGAAAGGGAAAGCACGAAGGGAAACCGGAGAATGATATACCACACAAGACAAAATTGGGAAGAGAAAAGTTCCTATCTTCTTAGAGACGCTCTAGCTGGAACGGTACTAATTTTAAAACAGACAATAATAGTGTCTTCAGTGCTGTCTGTGATGTGATTGCGTATTGAGTCAGTTATTGATTACGATAGAAGGTTATATGATCCACATAAAATACTGTGACGCACCGTCAAAGAAATGTTCCTATGAATGCTGGTCGATGCAAATGGCTAAGTAAGCGATAAAATTAGTAGTACTACTTTTCTCTTTTAGTTCACTGGGTTATGGCTAACAGTGTAAACCGGGGTGTGCGTTTCGTCTTGCTTAGGAGTCATCATCCGGATGCACCTGTACCCCGGTGCGTGATGTAGTTCTCATTGGAACAGACATCGACCTATTTGATCCAGTATGACAACGGAGAATTACAAGTATATCAACAAATAGTAGTAACTAATACGCGCTGTACAGGAGGTGACTATCATGCCCCAGTGGCCTAGTGGACTGCACTTTGGTGTTTGAAGCGATGGGTACGAGGTTCGAGTCTCGGTGGGAACAATATCAGTCACTGGGGTGCAGGTGCACTCATGTGACGAGTCCCAAATAAGACGAAATGCGTGACCCAGATTCCTCTGCTGGCCACCACCAAGTCACTTATAACAGTACATTTTCAGACAATATCGAAAGATCCGCAAGGGAACCCATATGTATCAAGAGAGGTCGATTAATTTGACCCAGTAAAACAACAATGAATTACAAGTATGTCAACAAATAGTGATAACTATCTTTTTGGCTTATTTAGGTGATGACAGACTCCAAATCCTGACCTAGTCAGTGCCAGAAAGTGTCACCATTTAAAGTCAAAAGTGTATTTGACAAAGCAGACTTGAAATATAACACACTATTGCCAGTAAACGTCCACCACTGACAGGTATATTGAATGTTTAAGTGGCATGTCAGAGAAGGTGAAGGCTTGTACATGTTCACAAGTTATTGTAATTTTATGAAACTTCATCCTGGATGAAGTTCATTTGATGAAGAGTGATCTTACAGAGTGATTAAAAAGTAACTTTGCAACAATTAGGAATTTTCGACGATTCATTGATTGACTGACTTAAAAGTAGGTTCCGTCATGGATTGAAATCATTTGGAGAACCATTGAAAACCTTAGAGCCCTAAATAACTGCTTCATCATATTTTACAAATTTCTAAGTAATTTACACTCATGATCCCGTTAAGGATTACACTCCGGGTGGTTAGGTTTCCGCATAATGAAAACTGCTTTCACATATAGCCTTTGTTGATTTCATTGGCTTCAGTGAAAAATATAGAGGATAAACTGTTTGAATGTAATTCTCTAAGATAGACATTCTTGTATTTTTTTCTGCGTAATGAGATTCAATTGTATGTGCTGACAAGTTATCTAGGGCTTACAATTTTGGATGATTCGTCTTAACTATAAAAATGGGACGAAATACAAACCACCTACCAGTCAAAATCTGTCTATCACGTTGCCTAAACTTTAGCTCTAAACGAATGCTACCCAACGTATTCAGTGTGTGTTCACCAAGCTGTGAGGAGTGTATCTCCGATGTTAGACAACTGTAAATAGTTGGCCAGGATACTCGCTTGATAGAAAATTAATACAGCGTGGGTAATGAGTCTCTGAGGAAGAAACAGTCCCCTAACAGTTCCCCATACATCTTATCAATGAGTGCTAAGATGTGCAAAATCTTTGTGAGACGATTTTCACTACCAGCTCCAGGCACTTGTCCAGTCTACATAGAAATGATTTATTGAACAATCGATTCATGAAACAACAGAATATAACTTGAATTATGGATCTGAACTATAGTCTATTTGAAGGGATTTTGGGATTTTTGAAAACTCAACTATTTTGTTGCGAGAGTGAGGAAATACTTTTCGATGCATGAATGAGACAACAAGGTGAGAGAGAGTTGGATTTCATTTGGACTCAGTGAGATATAATCAGTATTGTAAAACAGAAAATGTTTCAAGATTTTTGAATAACCCCACTGAGTCACAAAAGAAAAGTGTTTTAGAATGAAACTTTACACTGATCAAAATTCATCTTTACTGAAACACATCGAAAGGTGTTCATGTCAACATTGAGAAATTTACCTTTGTGAACGGCGTATATGCCAGGCTCCATGGGAGCAGATGAACTGATATTTGGAGCATCAAAGCAGCCAACAGTAGTCTTTTGTCCTTCTCCATTGATTAGGACCCCATTTTGGAAATTGGTCAGCTGTTCGTTCTATGCAGATTCCCAGTAAATGAATCTTTTTAAGCAATCCATGCATCGAAAGAGAAATGAAATCCATAAATACGATTCTATTTCTATCGTAAAAGGGATTCAAAAATGATATTGTTTGAAAGCACACAGTATAATTTGTAAATTGAAATGCTTGTCACAGATGTTTGGTCAACATATCTCGTGTAGACTTTGAACTGGGTATAGTACAGTTGTTTCCAGTATGAACGGAAAGATATCTGCCAACAGTGGGCCTAACGGGGACCTTGTTGGAGTTGAACTGAAAATGCAAGGTACATTTCAATCATAGTTCTTGAAGGTACTTTGTTGGAATCCCAGTAACAACAGTCTTTGATTCAAGGTAGTCACTTCTTAAACAGATGAATTCTACTAGTGGAACATTTGTAAGTTATGAGATGACACTAAATGATGATGGCAGTTTGCCAATAGTATTCACTTAACTAATGGAACTGACAAACTTGGATGCATCGCACAAGGAATAGTAGGAAATCGGTCGCTCAAGATTTAGTAGTTAAGCAAACCACTTGGCAATGGATTGATAAGATGAGCCAGACATGCTCAGCATGACAAAGTACTGTTAGTTCAGCTTATGAGTTTCACTTAACCCATATAGACGAAGAATAGTTGACCTAGAAAGTCATAGTCTTCCGGCTGCCTGAGACCGGATGATTGATTCACTCTTTATTCTTTGGAAAGTGTCAACCAGTTAACATTCAGTTCAATTTGCAGGTTTGTGGGGGATTTATTCATTGATTTAAGGTTGATGTTCACCATGGAGTGAAATCAGTTGATGAACCATCGAAAACTTGGAAGGAGCAGTAGACAACTGTTTCTGCCTAATACAGCTGTTCAGTGCTCCTCCCACGTTCTCAATAGTTCCTCAACTGATGTCAGTCCATGATGAATACTACCTCTATATAATGTATCATTAATATTCCATTAGAACCAATCGCTGACTTTTCATTAACCATTATTTCAAGCACCCGGTGTTCAAGTCATAAAAAGTCATTGTAGATGAAGGATTAAAGCGTTACCTACCACGATCAGTCCCATTAATTGTGACTGATTTTAGTTATCGCAAAAGTTGGTTGGTCAAAGACATCATTCTTATATCAAATATAAGCTATTGGATAGATAATGATTGATTTTCTGTACTCACCAAATCATTCCGTAATATTGATTAACCAATGAAAACTTATTTCACCATATTCAAATCAAATTAACTGTATTTTACTGGGTTAACTGTTTTTATGTAATAATTATTTGCAGTTTTTACAGTATACTACTCATATTTAGTGGGAGAATCTTGTAATGTATTGATTTGCTTTCAATGAAAGCTCTCAACAAGCCCTTAAGCTGAAAAACAAATGAGGTCAACTTGACATTGATTCCATAATTGCATCTTGATTGAGTTTTTTTGCTTTCATCTCAGCTTTTAGCTTGACGAATTCTTTGGTGTATGCTATAGTCAAGATTTATAAATTATTATTCTTAGTGTGTATCAAAATAAATGGAATAACGTTGAACATCACATCAGAAGAGTTTATTTGAAAAGAGTTGTTATCTGCTGAAAATTCAACGAGTGTTTAGTAAAATTTCAAAATGTACAATGTTTGGTTTCCCTTTAGTTGATTGTTAACCACTGCTAAAGAAAGTCTCCCAGATAAACGTATATATCTGCTTTTATCATCTCACTGGACAATGAACAAAGTTCATTGGTAGATCATTTAACCTGTCTGCATTCTGATTGGTTGATGGCTGTGTATTTGGTATTTCTATGAGTTGGGTGTTCATTTAAAAGGTTACAATAGATCCCGATTAGATGGTAACAGTATTCTATTTCAGTGATGCTCAAAGTAAGGCTTAAATTTTAGAAGAAGGAATTCACACAAGTGGTGAAATTGCTTTGAAGCGGTTCGTTTGTCTTCCTTTAAACCTGGTACTATGTTGGATCTCCACTTATTTGTAGATTATTCTATTGCTTATATCACTATAAACCATTAAAAGCTAAGAAAAAGTGGACAAGTGGATTCAAGCCTAGTGGGATACCCACAGTCTCATAGCTATCTAACTCAGAATAATAACTTCAAAATACCGAAATTTCATAGTTTATATCTTCCTACTCTCACTAAATTTCTATATCTTATGATATATATTTAATGACATCGGTCGGTATCTGTCCAAACATCTGACATGCTGTTTAGCTAAAAGGTCATGGGAGGTCTGTCTCAAAGTAATCAACCAATTTGTCCAGCACTCTACAGTTTTCCAATGTTTATCCAACTGATGTCAGCTCATAATGAATGAATCCTCATAAACCTCAAAATCAAATTATTCTAGTGCTTATTGATGATTATCTTCGATGGGTGATTCCCATAGTTCCAATAAGAAGTCATGACCAGTTAAGTCAACCAAGTTGAAGATGAGGATAGTTACTCAATGAACTTGCATAAAGGTCGCGCTATGTTGTCAGCTGACAGAAGTAGGAAATATGGTCCATTAGATTCCGACTTTGTGGCTCAATGCTAAAATGTTGCCTATGGAAGTTGAAAGTCCTGGGCTCGATCCGTGGTGAGGTGGGATCATGGATCTGTACAGCTGAGAAGTCACATACCAGGATGAAACAATTGTCCATTGCTCCTTCCGTGTTCTCAATGATTCTCTAAGTGATGTCAGTCCATGATGAATACCAACCTGAAATCAATAAATGTCTAAAAACCTCCAAATTCAGTCGGTGAAAGTTCTTAAGCACTTTTACTTCCTATCTTTATGACTTACATATCTAATGGCAAGCACACATACACATAGAAACATACCCAGATATTTGATGTTCGGTCATTGAAAATCCTACAGACTCAAGTTGTTCGACACATTTTTGCGGTATAACTTGTCATGCAGGTTGTTGCATTAATGAAGAGGACACGGAATGAACAACCCAAGTTGCTTATGTCAAACAAGCAGACAATCGGGATTTTTATATATCTGATGAAGCATTAAATAGTCTTGTAGCAATGAACACCATATTATCTGTCATACTGTTAGTTGGGTTTCACAAATGATTAGATTATTTTGACGAAGCCCTTCCATGTAATACTGATAATAATGTAAATAGATAATGACAGTAGTTATTTAAAATCTGTGACAGGATTTCAGTCGAGCACCCGTAGGTTGGCGAATGATTTTAACACCTTCCTGACTCTGGAGGAAGTTATAAGTTCGATCTTTTTTTGACTGACGAAGAGAAATATATCAGTTCACCTCTGTTTATGCAGACATGTATCACAGGACTGGAATCAAGTCGTCCGAGTTATTGTGTTTTTGAATCGATGAGTTTGAAATAATTACACGGGAAACAATGGAAATGATTTTCAACTACATGAAGTGCTGTAAGATGACTAGCCGAACTATGAAACGTCCAGCAAAAATTACCGAAAGTTGCAATACCACCAAATACTTGACAACCAAACATCCTTCTCTGTATCTCCCCTGCTGTTGGGAAAATTGTATGTTATACATTTTCTTCTAGGCAATGTCCGAAAATTGTTCACGTATATATTAATCTTTTACTGTGTTGTGTATCGAGTGTACATTTGTGAATTCGTCTGTTGAAACAACAGCACCTGTTCATTACAACTTGAATGTATCCAAGTAATTACTTTAAAATCATATAATTTTACTTACAGTAGAAAATTTGTTTTTTCCTCCTGAAAAAAGGAAGCAAATGGGAAAAACATAGACAAGATGTTTCGAATGTATTATTTCTACTCTAGTCACCCAACGGAAAGCAAACATATATGATGAGAACCAAACAAGATGAATAGATTACAATTTAAGCTAAGGAAATGTGGGAGACTGTTGACTTTTCCACTATTTGTTTGGTTAATGATTTATGCAGACATAGTATATTCACTATATAGTTAAAACACTCCTTGGTTGCACCACCACCATTGGATTATAAGACTAGTTCAATAATATTCAGCACTGAGGACTGAACTTGACAGTTTTAACGGAATGGCTTAGATAAATGTGCCCAGCCCAACATTTACTCCATTCGGTTGGTTATCATTTTATCCTACGCTATTTTTACATACCTTTTCATCAGTCAGTAAATTCATGAAACTGTTTCAATCAAGAACAACTCTCTGAAGTACATTCACGAATCATGGTCCAGCATTTCTCTTTCTCTCTCTGTCTCTCTTGATGCTGTGTATTTCATCTTCAATCAATCATAAGTACTTTTTCCGCGGCTTCTAAAAGCCAATTAAGAAGAATGTTGTGTGCTTTAGACACTTACTTTATCATCCAAACAGTCACTGAAGACCAAGAAACTATACACAAATGTTGAATCATACCCTTAAGATTCATAGCAATTTTAAAATAAACGGTCTTTTTTTCAGCATCTATATTACAACTTGTAAGCTGAGTACTCATGATACTCTTGTTTGTAGCCCTGATAAACGACTTCTTCATCAGTAACCCGTGAGATGATGTAGTTTCCTAACAACAGGACAAATCAATGATTCATGGCATTGAAATTTGTATTGGCTGGTTAGTAATTAACAACTCGTCATACAAGTTATTTTGAAATGTGCCATCAGTTCTGAGGATCTGAAATTTCCACTCGCTGGAAGTGTCCAACTTAAACTAAGTTATTCTTTGATGTTATAGCATGTGCATCTCTGCAGCTGATTGGCCATTATTGGCATCTGGGCTCCTTTGCAGATGCCTTGGTGTTACTAACCACTATCCATCAAATTTGAAAAATATAGACAATATCGCGGGATCCACCCAGAGGACTACATGCTAATAGTAGCAGATTGGTTCGGTCCAGTCAACGACGGAAATGCTCAAGCTACAGTATCAAAGACAATACTATACCCATCGTTCAAGGAGTGGTTGTAGTGACTCACTGGACTATTAAGTAACACTCTGGCAGTTGAGGTGACTTCTCTTGGGTTTGAGTCATAGTGGGGAAAAAATCATCCACTGAGAAGAACAGAAATCCGGCTGACTAGTCCAGAATAGGACGAAACGCACATCCTGAATTCCATTGTTAGCCACTGTCCATCATTAATATTAGACAGAGTTAAGCAACATGCATTTAAGCGTTAGCTTAATCATTTTCATGCTAGTTAGAGGAATCAGCTTTGCAGAATGGCGAAGTATGGGTGTGCGCTGCTGGAGGGTCCCATACTAGGACCAAACAGCTTTCCAGTGCTGCTTCTAGGTTTCTAATGTTTTTTCCAAATGATGTCAGTCTGTAATGAATATTGAACTGAAATCAAACCTCAAAACTGAACTCATTTGCATTTTTCATATTACAGACAACAAAGTTGTTATCCACATACCTATGGTAATAGGTTGTTCCTCTGATGACTGAACCCATGTGCGTCTGTTAGAGATAAGCCATGAAGATATCTACTACGACAGATCCTAGAGCTCAACCCGTTGCCAGTGCATCAACCTATTTATAAAGCTGGCTATTTAGTTGGAACTAGACATCTTTCGTGCAAAGTAGTAGTAGCTGTTTCATTTGGATATCCTCTTATTTTGCAAATTTTGTCCTGCTTGTTTTGCTCAATATTACAGAGAAAACGAAACCTATACCTCCAAATAAACCCTGTCAATCTTGTTTGTGTTATGTTCTTTGAGCTGGGTGGTTTAATTGTGGGCCTTTCAGAACTAACTTCCTATTGAAGTTAGTGCTGATTATACTGTCTGGAAAGACAATGAAAGCTTCACTATTAAACCACCCAGCTCAGAGAACAGAAGACAACTAAGGTCATCCACCTGAGCTACAAATATCTTCCATTATTTCAAAACCCTATCATTGCCTAGATGATTACGTCACACCCCGCTGTATGTACCAATTTACGTATGTGTAAGTGTGACACATACATTTGGAGGTGAAATCGGACTATGAAGTCGAGGGTGGTGAAGCATATCCCTAAGTGGCTAGAAAAACAATAACCTTCAAATAATCCGATAATTACAGGCGTCAGACAGGTGTAATCCTCAATAGGTAAACACATTACAGAAGCAGACCAAATGAATGACCCCAAAACAGCCTTTAGACCTTTGTATAGGAGCAGTGACGATCGTATACTTAGTTTCATTGAAGCCTTAGCTATACGAAAGTTCAAACCTGCTTTGTGTACTCAAAAACACATTGTCCTTGCCTCAATCCTACCTTGGTAATCTTTATCTCATTTTAACTCCAAGGAAAGTGTGAAAATGTATTATTCTTCCTCACTACCCATGTATCATCCAAATAATATAAAATGCCTTGACAAGTTAATGTGTGACCAGTTTGTTCAAAATGTATTAAGCGAATACATCATATTTCTCAGATAACCTCCGTTTACTTACCACACTATACGAATTCATCAAAGGGACTAATTGCTTCAACTTCTTTCTTCATTCACATTAATCTTCTGTGGTTTATGCACAGGTTGCTGATTTAGACACATCAACTTCTCACTGTTACAACGTCTACTGGTGATGTCACTGATAGCGACCAAAAGTCACGCCAGAAACGAAGCTCCAACTAGGATAGGGGAGTATTTAGATTGAGCTTTACTGGCAATCTCATACGCACCGCCGTCTTACCAGATGAACATCAGTTAGTTGACCGGAGGTTCACAGTATCACATATATTACTGGTCAGTTATTTTTTTGTTTTTTCAGGGTTTTTACAAAACAGTAGTGAAGTTGTGAAGAGGTTTCAACCAATGGATCATGTTATACTGTCCAAAAGAAAGAAAACAGAAATCTCAGACAGGTATAACTGGCTAGACTGTCTTCTTTATTTTGAAAGACATTTTACTAAATACTTGAACTACACCATAATGGCATAGCTTAGTTCAAGAGCTTTTTATCAATATCCTACTTACTACTGTGGAATTTGAAGATTCGGAAAAAAGCCTGTTAAATATTAGCAGTTATTGTGCAGAAATTCATTTTCTTTTTACCGAATTGGTCATTTCAACTTTTAAAAATGGATTGCTGGTAACTACTTGATGTCCAGTTTCAACTAAGTGGCTTTTAATTGTTCCAACCTGTCCCTTATTCAACCATGATGTGAGTGCAAACTAGAGAATGTTTCTTTGAACGAAACGATCCATCAGTTGGAATTATATCGTCGTTACATGGATGATACTTTTATTCTCCTCAAAAATGAAATCGATAATAAGTTTATTAGTGTTTAGCCGGCGATCAACTTCACAATAGAAGAGGAGAGAGGTGACAGTATCTCATTTCTTGATGTTCTGTTGGTAAGAAGGTTAGATGGGACTGAAACGAAGTGTGTGTAGGTAGCCGACACACTTCTTTAGTCCCTTAACCCTCCAATAAAAGAGGAACCTGATGAAGTGTCTAGCATACCGGGCCACAGACATCTGCTGTGATGATGCTATCGAGGAAGAGTTTGCCATCATCCCACGACCCGTTCGGCAGGAATGACTATCTCGCACAGTTTGTAACTAAGCATATAAGTGTTGCGAAGGTTAAGACTAGTATACTGACAGTTCCTAAGAAGAAAGTCTTTTTGAGACTGGAGCTGAAGGGTGACACTACTAGTGATATCATCACATAATGCATGAAAAGAGTCCTGAAGAGAGCATTTCTAGCCGTTAAATTATGTTGCATCTTCAAAAACCACTCGATTACAGATGTAAAAAAACGTAGACAGATTGCTTGATTTTGTCGCTCCCATGTGCATTTGTCAGTCCAGCCGTTCCTGTGGAGATCAGTTGGTAGAGTACCGGGCTGGAAACCCAGTGGTCGCTGGTTCGAGTCTCTCCACTACCCAAATTTTCATTTCACCTTCAGTCATCATCCAATATCAATACAAGTCTGTGGAAGTAAGGCTATCTCGGATGACCAAATTGACAGTCAGGTCTTTAGTTTATAACAATCGATAGATCGTACCACAGTTGACAGCTGAACATTATCCCCTTGGATCCGTCTGTCGATTGTCCCCGCTGCCAGTCATCAAGTCCAGTCACATGTTTCATCCTAATTAAGCAACTAAACAAATTCTAGCATGCGATTAAAGCATACTGATGAAATGTAACTTGGATTTGGCATTTAAATAACAATAATGGTAAACATAATGCGTTGACATTGCCCAGTGTCTATTCTTCTCTGATATGCACATTCTGAAGATAACTACCTTCTGTGTATTTTGGCATGAATAGACATAAACATATTCTTCTTCTTCTTCGAGTTGACTTCACGCCTACCGCATAGGTAAGTGTAGGTTGATGAAATTTAAAAAAGTCCCAACAAACACGGAACGTGGATCCACGACTTCGTACCAATCGCTTTCAATCATCATGCACCAATCAAAGTGTCCCACTATGGTGAATCTTCTACCTCGATAATACATCACACTGGAAATTCATTGTTGCGATTCGATTAGAACATAGGAGTAGACAAGGTGAGACTGATCACGCTCCATTGACCAGTCAATCTAATTAAATCAGAAGACGAACAAATGAATCAACGCATATAGCACTTCAAGGTAGGATGCGACCCCACATCAACTGTCCACTGTTTACAGTTTATCAGTGGTTCTCCAACTGAAGTCAGTCCGTAATGCATACCATCTCAAAATCAATCAACCAATCACCACACACACACACACACACATCCACACTAAGTCATGTCAAATTGTCCTAGTAAATTATGATGAATTTCGGCAAATTCTGACTCATTTCAACTCCTCTTCATTCTACTTTCACTTATTTATTTTAGTCGATTGATGAAATTATTTTGAAAAAGAAAAATGAATGAATAATTTATGTCACGCATCGATAGGTATTAATTAATTAATTGGTTGGTTGGTTGGTTGGTTGGTTGATGAGTGATAGGGGAACTGGTGTTGTGTGATGGTGTTACGCAGAGTCGATTTCCATGTGTACATCCAGTTTATTGAGCTAGTAAATATTGAGTCAACTCAAGTGGAGTGTGTTGAGAAATGTGATTGAGAAAACTTGATGAATAGAATGAAGGCAAATTGAGCTTCATATCGATTGAGCGGTCACACGTAGAGTGCTGTGCTGATGAACTTGCCTCAGTGTTGCCAAATTCACATTCACAGGTGTGGAGATTTTGTGTTGTTGTTGTTGTTGTTGGTGGTGGTGGTGAGACGTCTACTCACAGTTGAGTTCAATTCACTTTCATATCTCTCTCTCTCTCCCTTGGTGATATATGCGCACACGTGTATGTACCGTTCAAGAGGGATTCTCTGTTCATGTACATATTGACAGTGGAAGAGGGTGGATGAGAAGAAAGTGGAATGTGTGCTGTGAATGACTACAGTACAATTGACTACTTCACACGTGTTGAAACAGCTTCCACCAGACGGTCGATTTGGAGTAGGGTGGTGTGAGATGTTTTGCAGTTTTCTGTTTCTTCATTCTTGTCATTTTGTTTTGGCTTGACAGCATCTGGATATTTCTTAAGTTATAAAAGCCTCCCTGATTGTTCTATATTGTGTGACTTGTTGGCGAATTGGTAGCCCGTTGTGTACATAAGACTAGAAATTAATTGTGATGACAGTATAATTTGGAAATGTCCACGCTGAGATGACACTGGATTAGACAGAAGGAGTTAGTTATGTTCCGAGTGAATTATGGTGAGTAGTGGGATGCAGGATGCTCATTTATCCTATGTGGGAGAAGTGAGTTGGAGGCACTTGCATCTCAGTGAGACTATAAGCAAACGTGCACAGTTACAAACACCACCAGGTACTGGAGTCGTGATACCTACCCTCTGCTTGTTCAACAGGTAAACTTCGATATTCATCCTCAATATCAGAGTGAAATCACTTGGTATATCGTGTTAACCACATTGGGATTCACATGGCGATGGACACTATTCATTCCATTCGAAGTCAGTCAACAACGAGAAATAACAGGGGTCGTAATACCGAGAGGGATGGTGGCCACTCGGCATGGCGGAACACGTAACTGAACAACTGAGTGTGGTGCAGTCGACGAAGTCAAACTGCTTGCATGTTTTCATTTCAGGTGAAATAAAGTGTTGTGATTCGGATCTACAGCAATCCAAACTACGTCATACACTTCAATAAACTTCGGAAACATCATTCCCGATATTCTTCGTCTCTCTTTCCCGATAGACTTTTACAATGTGGTTGGTTGGTATTTCTTCTCAGTGAAAAGTAGCGTCACGAAGTAGTCGTCACTTCAAGTTGTTAGGAATATTTGTCCACTACGTTTATCCTGGATGTCAGTGTGAAGAGAGAGAATTATTGAGCAGGTGGTTCGTTCCAACTATTACGACCTGTTGGATGTGAGTGGGATAGTTTATTGAATAATCGTTGCTTACCACTTCGGTGTGATTAATTCCTTTCCTGCATGTCCGATAGTCCATTTTAATTCAGTATTACGATATTACTCAGTTGATGCTGGATAGGAGTGGCATCGGGAACGCACCTTTGGTTAGATTTCAGATTTATCAGTTGGATGTACCTACATCTCAGTGAGTGATGTTATTCCTACCGAGACTTGGACGCAGCACCCATGGCTTCCAACGCCACAGAGTAATTCATTTACCTGCTGAGTCACAAAAGTCACCTCTTGTGCAACGGGTGTCACACGTCATTGATGATTAGTGTTTGCAACTCCTCTGTGATTATCATTGTGGACAGCATCGACGTGACGCTCGGAGGTTCGTTGTGTGAGCCTGTATGCCAACTGAGGCCAGTCGATTGTAACCAGTTTGTTGATCTGCAGAAAATCACAGGCATCAATAATTAGTTCCCAGTTGGTGTATTGATTGACAGGTGTATGTGTATAGTTAAATAGAGTGCAGGGTATTCCACTACCTTACTTATCGACACCCTCTGCTTATCATTGAAGTGAATAACTGAGACGCCTAGATGAGTACCATTCGATCAAGCTGTTTAACATGAATAGTTGCTAGTCGGTTGGGCACCCTAGAGGATTCAATGTGTCTTCAAAGTGTTGGGTGGCGAGTGAAATGCTACAATCAAATATGCAGACTTCGCGCCATTTTCTACATCTATATAAGAATGTGAAATGTTTGAGTTTATCATGTGGAAAGGCGTTGTGACAGAGAGTTTGATGTTGTGGGTCTGAAAGTCGAATAATTCGTCTGTTGAAATAAGAATGAAAATGCGGTGATTTATTCAAGATGCTTGTGGAGAGAGTTGGTAGGAAGTGGATAGTTAGTAAGGGATATACTATACAAGTAGGTATGTTGAGTAAAACTGTGTGAGTGTAATAAATGAGAAGTGTAAATAATCGAGGTGATCGGAATACTGAGAAAGAAGAATGAGTGATAAGTAAGGACTTGTGAGTTTATTCGGTTAGATAGTGTAGGGGAATGTTTGGTGGTTGCATTTGACAGTGATTTTGACTGACTTCTGTTGTCTTCTTGAGAGATGCCAGTTACTCAGGGCTTTCAACTGGACATGGTTATTTTTCATATGACACTATTGCATAATAGACTGTTCATTTCATTGATTCTACCAACCAGTCATTGTACCAGTAAACGATATAAAGTGACCAGACATTCAATAGGTCAACATATGTCAAATGCGGATGTTCCTTACGTGGCGATCAGTTAATACGTTTTTGTGTGATTGCTCATATCCTGAAATGATGTAAGTCGTGAGTATCTTGTCCACCTAATTTAATAACACCAGTGCAATATTTGAGCAGTTTTCCTCTTATTTGTGTTTGAAGAGCAGTCAAGTAATCATCGAGACTGTTTACTGAATTCTTTCTTTTTTTCCTTATAGGTTCACTGTCGTTGGCCATATCAAGTTATTGTTCATCATGGATAAACGTCTCTTGGAGAAGCATTGAACAATCGAAACTGGTCACTTATGAGTGGTAGGCAGTAATTCAGCTTCGAGGTTTGTGTGGATTGAATAGTTTAAAGGTTTTTTTCTTCACTGTCTTCGGGATGTATGTGAACAGTACTCACGAGTCTCCCATTAGGACGAAACAACTGCTTAGCGCTTCCACGTTTTCACCGGTTCTCCAACTAATATCTTTCTGTGATAAATGCTACTTTGAGACCTATTATTTCCCATAAAGCACCGATGGAATCGTTGATGACAAACTAACTAGCTAATAATTGATAATCAACATGTTTTCTGAATACTACTCAGCAGTTTTTAATAACATGTTAAAATAGTAGCGGTTTTTGCTGATATCAGCTTTTCTGTTCTTGAATGTTATAATTTACGATGTTTTAAGGGTTTTCGGAATAACTAAGATGTAGCAATTGAGTTTACAGTAATATAGGCATCAAATTTGTTTCATGAGAATCAGTTTTTCTAGACGCATCTCACAGATACATAGATGATATGTGAGTGTGATAGTGCACACAATTTTGAGTGGTATCATTAATCTCAGTGGGATGAAATAAGTTTCACGTGACGGAGTTAAACTCCTCAAGCCTTAGTGATAAAGTGCTTTCAGTTTGTCTGTCACATTTGCAATCCATTCTCAATGTTGTTCTCTTGAAACAAGCAGTTTTGATCGTTCTTTATTGGTGAATGATTTATTGGGGGGAGGGAGGGGGATTGCCAAAGACAGAAATTAGGAAGGGATATTACAAATTACCAATATTAATCTTCTCACTACTACTACTACTACTACTACTACTACTACTACTACTACTACTACTACTACTACTACTACTACTACTACTACTACTACTACTACTACTACTACTACTACTACTACTGTTTTTGTTAATAAAATATTATTATTGCTGTTTTTTTCTGGAGGAAAATAATTTGTTGACAGGTGTACTTAATGAAGTGACAGGCAGCGGTGAATTGAAGGGAGAGATAAGCAAAAAACCGATAAACTACAGCAGTTCTGTTGGAAACAACAGTATGGTTGATAATATATGCGTATAACAGAGAGGAAAAAGATACAATTAGATGCATTATACGGTCAGCGACATAAACTGATTTTAAAGCAATAATCCAGAATTAAATAATATTGCAATTTTTATCACCAACTCTTTGTTTCTACTGGTTGTAAAGATACCTGACTCTGATAGAAGAAATTACTCATTTAAGCCTGAATAGGTTCATTTGTGTATGGATAACATGAGCCGGGAATTCCTTTCCCCTGCGAATTCTCTTCAGATCCTACAGCTTTACCATCAGATAGCTTAGAGTAATAAAAGTCACATACATTTACTTCAAATACATTTTTCAAAATATATGGGCTAGAAATTGCTAGTAGACCACTCCTCAATTTCTTTGTGTTTCTATGACTGATCGATGGTGAATTTAGCTGTCTGTGTAGAACGGCTTATGTTAGACGTGTGACCATGCAGGTCCATCTCCAGGCCCCAGATACGCAGTGGACACAAAGCACTACACGGAGACAAACATAATCTGTTCTATCAGCCACCCGAATAGCTCAGTGTTGACGTCGCTGAGAATATCACTGGGTTACACGGGTTCAAATCTAACCGCGATCAAAACATTACCACGCGTAACTCGTTTATATATGCATAGTTTGGTCTCTGGCTATAAACCCATTTCAACTAATATGATTTATCCAGAAGTAACGCTTTCGTTTCTCATAATAACGACTCCACAGAATTCCCTCTTTTAGGTGTTGAAGAGTATTTGTGGCAGTCTTTTGGCTTCCCTTGATACAGGCTACAGTTTTGTGATAAAGGAATCTTCACACTGTCCTCGGTTTAATAACTTCTTAACCGAAAATGGTCAACGGCCTTCTTTAAATCACCTCACACTCAATCCCTCCAAATATCAGATGGTTAATTTTAGCTGAAGATGTAAACAAGAACTATGTAAACTGAAATAGTGGAGAATATTTGTAGCTCAGGTGGATGGTCTTGGTTGTTTAATCTACAATGGGGAAAGGAGAACAGTTTACAGCTCTATTCTAGAACATCTGACCTATTATGACTACCCGGTAAGTGCGGAAAACAGCTTTAGTGTCATCTATGGAGTTTGCACAAATCTCACGAAAGGTGTACGCCGAAAACTCCTTCAAACTGTGGAAGCCATGGCAATTAATATTTTGAAGCCTGAACTTTGCGTTCAAAAAAATTTGTCCAGTCACTCGAGTTGCAATGGACATAACCTATAAGAACATTTCTACCTTCAAAAACCTCTTCATTCAGATTCTCTCACACATTACATTCCTCCACTTTTATAATTCTGATTTCTCTTTGCACTCAATATGTTAAATCATTTAACTTAGTAACCAAATATTAATCCGATCCTGGTATGTCTTCTTCTCATTACTATTTCAAACGTTAGGTAATTTCTCTCGTAATCTGATTTTTAATCATACATGAACTCCGTTCAAAAATATTTTATGAAACATTTTTTCTGTTACAATGTGAACAATATATATATATATATATATATATATACGATTGTACAGCTTGAGAATGACATGGCTGAAAAGAGTAACTCTTTGCTAAACGTCTTTTGTTCTATGTCTGTATTCTGTTGGAAATGCTTTTCGTAACGTGAAAAGTCTCTAAACCATATAAAGCACTGACTGGAATGAATTAGTGTTGAAAACCCGGATCTTGTTCACTATTTATGCTGAGTGCAGTGCAGTAGATCTCTAAACTGATTCCAGGTTAACGAAAGCGTGTCTTGCTTTTTCTGTCCTGACTTTGAAATCCTTATCTGTGCCTGTGCCACCAGTAGTTGAAACGATGCTGCCTAGGTAAATGAAAGAGAACTACTTCCTTTAGGTTTCTCCCGTTGATGGTGATTGGTGTCTCCTGTTGTTGTCGGTTGGGTATCTTCATCACCTCCATCTTCTCTACGTTCACCTGAAGGAAGTCCCACCTTCGCTGCCCTGCCTCTTCTGTCAACTTGTTGGTTTCTGCCTGTAGATCTTCGAGTTTGTGCCACAAGATATTAGACAGAAATCATCATTGGTGGTGAAATCCAAATCTTCTAGGGTCTTTCCATCGGTCCAGTCAGCGTAAACCGCTCTTCTCGCTCCTCACAGTTATCTGTTGCATGATCCAATCCAGTCGACCATAATCAGGAAGGTCGTCGGTGATAGTAGGCGGCAGCCTTGTTTTACCACTGTCTTCACTTCGAAAGCATCACTGAGCTTTCCATTGTGAATCCCTTGGTATGTGGCGTCGTCATATAGCTGTTGAATGAGGTTGATAAAGGTTTGTGACACTCCGTAGTGTTTCAGTAACTGCCAAATTACTTGTCTATCGACGCTATAGAAGGCCTTTTCAAAGTCAATGAAGTTGAGGTGGGGAGTTGACTGACATTCTATGCTCTGTTCTATAATGATGCGTAGCGTGGCGTTGCGATTTGATCCGTACACGATTTGTTCTTACTGAAGCCAGCCATCCAGCCTATTCCGGTCGTGATTTTGAGTACAGAGCACTTTTCAATCTCTCCAGGATAATGTGGTTTAATATTTTGCCTGGCGTGGATAGCGGTGGAACATGATTCCACACCAGTTATTGCAAAGACTTAGGTCTCCCATGTTTGAGAGCTTGACAAGTCAGCCTTTTTCCACTCGGTAGGTACCTTTCCTTCCTTCCTAGCAAACCTTCTGGAGTAGTGGTGTGAGCATGTCCTCTGCAGATGTCTCTGCGCCTGTTTCCAGTGCTTCTGGTGGGATTCCATCTATTCCTGCTGCTTTCCTGGATTTCAGCAACTTTATGGCGTTCAGGACTTCACTTTGGCTTTTGTTCGAGGGCTTGTGTTCACTGATAGTTCTGTGGCTGGGCTGTTGGTAGTATTTCTGAAGGAATTGTAGGTGGTCGTACGGTTCGATTTCAGAGTTTTTGAAGTGGTCAGCCCACTGTCTCCTTTGTTTCTTCTCTTTGGTAACTAGGTTTCCTTCACTATCTCTCGTTGATTTCATCTGCGTTGATCTCTTCAATCGCAGATAGTAACCTGGTTATTTGATATAATGTTGTGACGTGTCCGTCTCTCCTACCAGCAGTCTGTTCTGTTTCACTTGCAGATGTGTTGTAGAAGTGTCTTTTGTCTTTCCATGTACTTTTCTTCACTTCTTTGTCCAGTGTAGTGTTTTATAGGCTGTATTCATTTCCCCATTTCGTTGTTCATCCCTGCACTGCGCTGATTCATCTTCTGCTTCACTATCTTCATCTCCCTCCTTTAACAGTTTCTATGTAACTGTCGAGATCCATTCCTTAACCTTTTTCTTCTTCCTTCCAATACGGTTGTGCAGGTTTACTTCCACGTAGCTTTCAAAGACTTCCAGTGTTCTTTCACACAGGTTTCTTCAGGGATGTTGCTCGTTATCTCCCATTTGGTCTTGATGGCTGCCGTGAAGATTTTCTTTGTAGTTGCATCCTTCAGTTCACTTTCTGTTCTGGGTGTTCAACTTGAACTATGGTCTATCACCAGCTTCTTCTAATTGAAGGCTTTCAACTTGATTTTGCAAGTAGGTTCCTTGCACTAAATAGTGAGTGGTGTGAATCTACATATGCTCCCACCCTTGATCTGATCTTGTGTCCAGTAGGCTGACTGAATCTCCACTTTCTTCACATTGAGATGAAGTCGATTTGAATTTTAGTGTAGTGTGTCCATCTGGTGAAATCAAATGCATGTCACTAGCTTTGTGAATATCCTTGTGTTTGTACATACTACCTCGCCTCCAATCACCAAATCACTGAATGTGCACAAGTCTGCAAACAATTCTCCATTCTCGTTCATTTCACCTAGCGTTTCTCGACACATGGTGAGTTCTCTTCCTGTGTTATCCATTCCCACCCAGTTTGGCATTCATGTGACTCCACCCATTGGAATTTTGATATCGCCAACTGGGGTGTTGTCTTTTCCAGTATTGATTGCAGTTGTCCGTAGAATTCCTCCTTCTTCTCTTCATCGGCATTATTTGTAGGTGCACATTGTAGCGTAGCGTAGCATTGTATGATTGTGACTTTCCTTCCTTTTGAGTTGAATCCATCTTGCTGTGATGATCCTGCAGGAGGAGATTGGTTTCCACTGCATAAGAGGAGAGCCTTCGATGCTCTTCAAGAGGACATCATGATAACTACTCAAAACTCAGTGTGGTGTGCTCGTGGTTGTCGTCTGAGTGACAGTATCGGAGTAGATTATTGACTCTCCTCTCCAGTTGACAGTTTAGTGAGTCCACTTCCATTCCACCTGCTTTTGCAGATTCCAAGGACATTTGTGCCATACCTTCTCATCTCTTTGGCAATCTGGGCAGCCTTGCTAGGTTCAAACATTATTCGGACATTTCATGTCACCATCCTTACTTTCGCTTTCATTGAGAGAATACACATCGGCCAATTGGCTTCCCGAAGGCTTTCACCAACCGGTGTCATTTCGTCTCGCCGATTTCAGCGAGGAATAGGTTTATTTTTATTTTTATATTTTCTTTGTGCTTTGAAGTTTCTTTAGTAATTGGATTAGTTTTACGGGGTAGGGTTGCTAGCCCTATGCCCAATCTTGCCTCTTTACCCGGGCTTAGACCTGCTAGTAACTAGTGAACCAGTTAACTAGACGAGGTTAGAGTAGCAGGTGTGCCCGTTTAAATCATAGTCATTATATATGTTTAAAACAACACTTAAATTTCTTTCAGAATCAGCTTTCCTAGTTGGTTGAAGTGTAAATGTTAAACTAGTTTGACTGAACTAACAACTGTTTATATACCGACCAAAGGAGGTTTGAATGCCCAGAGTAAAAACTTTATTTCGATCCTTGAATGAAACGACATACCACTGTGTATTTTGCTTGTTTTTAAATATTTACAAGTGGTCAACAAGATATACGTTAAAGACACATTTACTGCTGACACTTAACTGTTTTCAGTGATTAGCATCCTTGTCGTTTAACATCACCAGCAGAAAAGTGGTTGACTAGAGGGGTGAGACAACCCACCTGCCTTACTTGGCACAATACGCTACTGGACCAACCGTTGTTCATATCGTCTGGAGATAGTTCAGCAGCAATCACTTTCAGTCAGTCAGGGATTTCTGTGGATAGCCCCTAGTCTAGCACTTGTCACTCTTTAGTGATATCGAAATACTTATTATGGTTTCGCATCCATTTCCTTATGACATGTAGTTTACGAAACTCGTCAACAAGAAAAATGTAGTTGAAAAAATAGTAACCGATAGAATACTGACTTTTGAACTTCATGTGCCACATCAAATGAATAATTTCTGTGTGGAGTTTTACAGCAACGCATTGTCCAAGTTGCATTTTACGAAAACAGCCTATTCTGTTTTACGATCCCCAATTGTTCCATTCTATAAACGAATCAGCTATCCAAAGCATTTAAAAAGGACACATCCATCCATCGTATTATCGACATGTGTGTGTGTCCACCTTGGAGATTCTGTTGCACATTGATCATTCCAATTCTTTTTAAAGTAAGAGGTTCATTTAATTGTTTGCCTGACTGTTTTGAGTTTATGGACGATGTTCACAGGTCAAGGTAAAATGGTGTTTTACCTGGATATATCCTCAATATCTGTAATAGCCAAGTGAATAAGACAATATGTTCTATATCTGACTTTACTGATTCTAGTGATTTGAATGCTGACGTACTCACACCTAGCTACTGGTGGTTACTGTCAGCCAAATCTAAGGCCACTTCTCCTCCTATTTTAGGACTCTTTGGCTGGATATCCCTGGACACCAGTGAGTGATTTTGTTCCTACGAAGACTCCAACTTAGCGCCCATCACTTCAAACCCTAAACTGTTATCCAGTAGGCTACTGAAGTATGATAACCACCTTTTGTGCAGCGAGTGTCAGTTATTGTTATTATCTATTGATACTTGTGATTAGTTATTATCATACTGAGTCAAAGTGCTCAACCACTATCGGTAGATGAGCTCCTATGCGGATACCTCGGTTTTGCCTGAATACCCACTATACTTTGATTTACTTCCTGGTAGCTAGAAATGGGATTTAGGGGACACGTTTCGTCCTGTTTGTGGCTCATCAGCCAAATGTACCTGACCAAGAGTCCATATGTGAAAAAAGTCAACTGTTTCGATCCAGGGTAACAACGGGAAATTAAAAGTATCACTAAGAAATGACACGTGGATGGTATCTCAAGGGGCTATTCTTGCGGTGCACTTTGCTTGTCCATCTTTGAATTATTGATATGTAGGGATAAAAGGACAGCATAACAATGGTTTTATTGCTATACTGCCTACTATCAGACTTCATAAGCTATAAAACGCACAGATTTGATCGTGAAAACCTCTCAGTTTGAATCCATGATAGAAAGTTTTTTTCATTTAGTTACTTCCAAAGAGTATACCGTTTCATCCATTACTTTTATCTTTGCGTTTGTAGACAGTCTGAGGGGTGTAATTCATGGACGACTACTCTGTCTATTCCTACTCAATTTCTTCATAAAAGTTCTTATATAGGTCTCCCTCTTGCCGTCTGACTTCATAGGAATTGATCTAATCACAGGAGAACCCTTAGCAGATCTAAAATACGCAAATGACATAGTCCTGTCAGCTGAAGACCTTGACAAGATACACAGTGGTAATTTGAGAATGTTTGGAATGTGTTTTTCACCACCTAAATTTAAATTGTTGTTCCATGACTAGTCTTCACTATTGCCCTGTCTAACCATAGAGAATGAAGTGGTTGAGTGTACTGAACACTTCACTTATCTGGGAAGTTGAACCGGTTCCAATGAGTCAGTCGTCGACGAAATCTCTGCAAGTATACGAAAGACTTGATTGGCTTTCGTCAACTTACACCACCTGTGATACCTACATGATATTCAATTGTTTAGTAAGGCCCAAGTGTGCTGTACGGCTGTGAAACACTAAAGGTAGAAGAAGTGAGAAAGCTTCTGGTGTTAGGCCAACATTACCTTCGTAGAATAAACTGTGTGTCATGATGCCACCAAATGAGTAACGTGGAAGTCAAATGTAGAGTTTTCGCCAGCAGAAGAAGGTCAGTTGATGCTGTTGTGAACCTCCATTGACTTAGATAACTAAAACATGTGTTAGGCAGGGATAGTCACCGTCTGTCTCGTCACACAATGTTAGCTGAAGTAGTTTCAACCTGGAAAAGCGTTGCAGACGGCCAAACTAAAGCAGGACATCAGTCCCCGCTCTGTTTGACTGTTGGTCTGAGTTGTGTAAAGAAATGTGGAATTCCCAGTTGGGGTCTAAGGGATAACAGAAATTAGTGGTTGGAGACTCAAGGTGATGTGGCTCAGAATAGGTGTTGGTAGCGCAGATGCATTTACACTTGATCTTCATCCTAGCCTTTTTATTGAATTTGGCATTTTTCTATTCCTCCTTCCTCTCTTTTACTGCTTTCGACCGATTTTTCTTTCCTACTTCATCTGTCGTCTTGTCACCTTATAATTGGACAGGATGATATGAGGTGTGGCAGCTTGGACCGCTGTACAGTAATGCCTAGCCCTGTGTTGATGTTGATGATGATGATCAGTATATGGCATACGCACTGTGGAACGTCAAATAAATGTGAGAGATGTTTTGACTGAAGGTTGATATTCTGTAAGTTTCCTGATGAAAGTTAGGAACTCGAGGTCCATTAAAACCTCAGGACGTGTAAGTGGGTGTTCTTTAGAAACTGAAAAATCACTGGAAATTCATCGGTAGGTATAGAGCAAAAGTCAACTTCTAGTCTAACTGAGAAAGGCATTCAATGCTGCAAGCGTTAAGCTAACTTGTAGCAATCTGCAAAAGCTTCGACTCTGTAGGAATAATAAACCACTGCTTTTAACCATCTCAGTGTATGGTTATCATAACATTCGAGAATTCGAATTCGTTGCATTTTATCAGTTCCAATCTCTTAGTGAATTAATAAACTAAGTTCATTTTCATTTAAAGTGCTTACAAAAATGTGTAGGCAAAAACGTTCTTTTAACTCCACAAGCCATGGTAACTTTTATTGCATTAGCTAAATTCTGTGTTCAGTTGATTGGTTCTCAGTGGACATCAACTACGTCAGTGGTTAGTGCTTAGCAATCTGTTTTCGCATGCTGTTACTAGCACACTACGTATGCTATACATGACGCTTATTTCACAAGTTTATCATTGTTTTTACACCTGTTTTTACACTGCATTGAATTCATTTTGCTTTATTTCACCATCCAACTTGGTAACTTAGCGTTATTTTGCTTTTGTTATGTCTTCATCTGATTACTCATTTCAGCGTTACATATCTTTTCCTTGATCTAAATGTGGATTGAAACTGGATGTCTGGTAGAGTACTTTATAAGGAATTCATTTAGTTTTCAGGTTAATATAATATCTATATACTACCAAGAAGCTTCAGAATGGTATCCATCTACAGATGATTTGACTGCTCAGTGTTTTCTGTTTGGATCAGAAAATCTAGATTCTTAGGTATATAGTACATGCTTAGGTGATTAAATTTCCACGTTTATTGGTTCTTGATAGACTATGATCATTATGACCACAATCTGGGTCATGACAGGACTCAAACCATCAACCTCATGACTATTTCATTGAAGATCGTATTTTCCTCCAGTAATTGTTTATCTTCACTACTGACTTGTTTACATTTACAGCATCTCCACGTTTGATAAGTATGAGAATATATATGGATGGTTTTAATGGTAGTTTCGATACAAACTCGAAATGTGTATATAATTACTTTATCATTTCTCCTTCACAATTTTGATTCCTGTGTATGTACAATTACTGTTTAATTTACAGTGCAGGTATTTACAAGAATTGCTTCACAAATGACAGTTTATGCACTTATCAAGTCCTCATTGGTATTCAATATCTATCAATCTATTTGGAGGTCTATGGGGATTTATTTATTGACTCCATGTTGGTATGCATCATGGACCGATATCAGTTGGAGAACTGTTGGAAACTTGTGAACACTAGACAGCTATTTCGTCCTAGTATAGGACTCCTCAATGGTGCGTGCCCATGAATCCACTAGGCGTCCAACAAACGACATTTTGGTTCCATGGATCATGGAGGGCTCAGTGGTAGCATGCTGGCCACGGGGTCTGATGGTCTCGGGTTTGACTCCTGGTGGAGTCATGGATGCCAATTGCTGAGGAGTCTCACACTAGGACGAAATTGTTGTGGGATGCCGCCAGGTTTCTAGGGATTATCAAGCTAATATCAGTTCTTTTTGTCTATCGATCAGTTCTTCAGAGTGACCACTAAGTCCAGTTAGTCACCTGCATGGAATTGTGCTGGGTTCGAACCCGATGTGTGTGAAGAAAACATCTTTCGAACAAATTTAATTACAAATATGATTCATTTAGAGCACAAAGACCCATTAAACTGATGCGCTTAGAAGTAATTTTTCGTCCTATTCTACTGAAAGTTAGACACAGTGTTTCAACAACAAGCCATTTATAATTTTGAATACCGGTATACCATTCAAAAAGTTTTCTTAGCAATCGAAAAGAGTTCATTATTTATTTTTATGGAGTATCAAATCGGTAATATTCACCAGGAAAAGTATGATAACTCTTCCTTAGAAACAGAATTTTTACTCCCATTTAGATGAATCTCCTAATATAAAATTCTACTTGAAATGCCTAATTATCGGCGGAAAAAACACTACTTCAGTCTTTCAAACTTATCAACTAAATCTCTGGATTAATGCCTGGTAGCACCTATACCTTATCTTTTTTATGGAATGATGTTGATAATAGACATGTAGAAAAGTACTGGAATAACATTTTACTTCTACACCATTCATTCGCGTAGTTACAACTAATTCTGTTACTAGATACAACTCATTGATTCAAATAATGCCAACTCAACGCCTACTCTGGTAACAAAACAGTCAAGCTAATATAACTAACTCATTGTGCATAAAATGGAATGAAGATATGCAGCTGTATTCAGAGGAATAAAAACGCGAGGAAATACTGTTAATATGTGTAAAGCTTGGGCACTGTAGTAGAATGCAATTCCACATTAAAACAGACAATGTGAGCGAAGAAATATTTCTTTTCAATTAGTTCCTCATCTATGGCCCTTCACTGATATAGCATTTTCAAAACGTGAGATTGCTTACCAGTCTAATGGTGAGAGTTGTTTAATGAAAGGTTATCAATCTCAAAGTATCAAGAAGGGGATAACTGATCAGGTGATTAAGACAATTAACTAGAGCATAGATTAATTACAGTAAAAGGATTTTGTGAAATTTTTTAAACGGGTTCTTACATAATTGTGATTTTGTACAATGGTAAATAAAGAGCGAAAATGAATTGTAACGTAAAGTGGTAAATTGTTAACGGTAATTAGAGACAGTAGGGGGAGAACAAGATGGCTAAAACTGTAATAATAATAATAATAATAATAATAATAATAATAATAATAATAGAGCTATTTAAATATTAGCTATAATCAGTTGTGTGATGAATGAAATCAAGAGTCTTGTTGTAATAAATAAGCTATACAGATGGCCAAGGCAAAGAAAAAGGCTGTACGAATCTCTTCTGAACACATAGGCTTGTATTGTTTTGGTGAATTCCTATGGCTTCTGTTGTATGTATGATAATCTTTCACCAAGCAATTCTCACCACCAGATTGGTATGTAATTGTATATTTTGAAAATGCTATATTAGTGTAGAGCCATTGATGAGGAACTAATTGAAAAGAAATATTTTTTTGCTCAAATTGTCCATTTGATATTCATCATAAATTCAGTCAAATATTCTGAAATTAATACTAAGGGTTACATATAAGTCATAGGAGTGTAAATTTGATTTAACTGTTTTTAAGTAAAACAATAGGCTAAAAATATACAAAACAACTATCAAGTTTAGTAAAACTATAAGTTTGTAATTTGCATAAATTTTTATGCAACGAAAGCAACCTAGGTGGTTAGATTGTAAACCAAAATTAGTGTCCTATTAGTTCTGTTTCATTATTCTGCAATCTTCAGTGGTTGTGGGTAGTGGTTGTGATATCAGGTTGAGTAACTTTAAAGGTTATACTAGCAACAGCTGAAATGACCAATGACGATTTTTTATTTTACAAGAAACCACCTTCTCAGCCAAGATACCGTAACCCGATTGACCCTAAAAGTCACTCGTCAGTTTGGGAATCATTTTCAATGTTATATCACGGGGACTTCAGGACTAAACAACATGAAATCGGTGACACTTGCGTGATTAATACTTGTAAACCAATGTTACAGGAAGTTGATCGCATCCCGAATAGCTCAGTGGTAAAGTCGCTGACTACAAAACTAGGTGACGCCAGTTCAAATTTCAGACGGGACATCATTTCCGTCGAGGGTGCAGATACGCCTTGTTGATGAGTGCCAACAAACACGAAACCTAGATGCAGGGCTATCTGCCGATTGCCCCCAACCAACTAACATCTACTAATCTGTACCGCAACGCTGAGCCTCCTAGCTTGGTTGGTACATTGCAAATATGATCGATAGGATTCGGTTTGCGTTCAGGACTAGACAACATGAAACTGGTTGAACTCCCGTGACTAATCAATATATGACTTCTAATCTGTTATATACAATAACTTTGTTTATCTTAGTTGCATGAAGATAAATACTTCAATCTAAGATAAAGGAATGTATTCACAAACAAAATCAACTATGCTCACTAAAAATAATCTTGACAGATATTCATGAAGACAAATAGTTTAGTCCACAACTTCATCTGAGTGAGGTACGTATGAATTTGGTTGATGGTGAAAGTGATACAAGTGAAAGTATACATTCATTGTACATCATAAAAGAAGCTCTTTCATGGTGAATGCCGTAATACCAATTTCTATATTTCTCTTTTCCAGTTCGCTGCATATGAAGTCCACTGTTTCCATCAGAGGGATATTTGTGAATAGGGATGATACGTCTAAGGATATCATAGACTTATTATTCACATTCATATTAGATTTGCTTATTTGATAAACGGCGTATACTGATAATGAATTGTTTACTAGATAATGTTTCGAACACAAATTACTGTTCATAGTCACATTATGATAATCACACCACTTTCAACAACCAATTTCTATAGTTCTGTCATTCCATATTCTTTGTTTTTAGTGGTAATAACATTTTTCACTTCTCCGAGCAAACATATTGCATCATTCCTGTTGAATGAGTTTGGTGTTAATTTGATGAACAAAGACTCAGTAATCAGTCTTTCTCTCCACCGAATTATATTTGACATAAGTACAATGGTTTTATCCTACTATGTTGTATGGTTTTGTATTAATGTATGCATTTCAACTGCCTAGTTTTTTCCCAGATTATCAATATTATTAGGGTTTGTCATTATATACTAGCTGAATTTCTATGTTCCAATAATCTAATTAACTCCAAAAGGTTAGTCTGACCTGTGCATTTGACTTCACAGTTATTGCGTGATATTTGCTAGATTAGATTATTTTCCTTAATTGGATATATCAGATCTATTTACTAAATGTTGACTCAGAACTTACTCATGGAACTAGGATATAGGTTGATGAAATCGCATTAACCTTACAGCTATCTCTGATCCCCACAATCTGCAAGTTTTAGGAAAATATATATAAACAAACAGAAAGAGTAGCAATGCGATCATCAGTATTCCCAATCGTAGTAGATATGTCTATGGATAGTTGGGAAAATATGGCTTTGCAAACGTATAATCCTACACCTAAGATATGGTGGTGATATGCGGATGACGCATTTACTGTGTTGAAATTAGAACATATCGAAAAAATTATCATACATACACACTCGGTAGTAGACGCAATCCAGTTCACTTACACAGTAAAAAATGAGCGAGGAGAATTACCTATGTTGGACTACAGAGTAAATCAAAGAACAGACGGGAGTTTAGATACTATAGTCTGCAAGAAATCAACACATTCTAACAGGTATCTAAGCTTCAAGTCATGTCATTCAGTATCAGTTAAGTCGGGTTTACTCAAAAGTCTAAATGACAGAGCCAAATACTGACTAGTCAGTGCAATGACTTAAAAAAAGGAACTGAAGCACATAAAAGAAATGTCAATAGTTTATAATTATCCTCGACTTTTTATTCAGAAATTCATCGTGACTTACTGATAAGGAAAGGAAATAATAATATTCATGCGATTATGAATAATAGCAACAACACAAGTAGAAATAAGTTCAAAGCATCTATTCTCTTACCATATAAGGAAGGAACGTCATAATCTTTACACAGTATTCTTAACAAGGCTGGAATTAGGGTGGTATTTAAACCCACGAATTCGCTCAGGGATAAGCTTTGTCAGCTAAAGGATCAGATAGAACAGAACAGAACAGAACAGAACAGAACAGTCTAATCTATCACATTTCCGTGTAATGACTGTGATGTCAAGTACATAGGTCAAACTAGACGATCCGGGTCAGATTGCAGGAATATAGGAATTTAGCTAGTATGTAAAGACAGGCTCAATGGAATCAATAGTCTAGAAAAAAGCTCGGCTATTGCAATGCATGCACTGATACACAATCGTACAATATAATGAGATAAAACCATTGTACTTAAGTCAAATATAATTCAGTGGAGAGAGGGAGTTGTATGATTACCTCAATGTGATTATGAGTAATAATTTATGCTCGAAACTTCATCTTGTAAACAATGGTGTGTCAATGTGTGCTGTTTAACAAATAACCAAATGTAATATAGGGGAATGCTCTGGTCTTATCAGTTGTATATATGGATACTTTAGTGTAATTTTTTGTACTAGATGATGACTGAAGGTGATGTGAAAGGTTGGGTTGTGATACGACTAGAACAGGAGACCTACATCTTTACGTAGTAGCAAAATAACCAGGCTGCCTAACCACTATAGTTCCCTTCGATAGTCTCATTCGTAATTTTTCGAGGTGAAAATTGTGTGTAGGTTGGTTTAGGCAAGGCAGAAATTCCATCAGTGTTAATAACGACGGTAAACGGCAGTGAATGACCTTCATAAAATGTTGTGGGAGCATAAAGTTATCCAAATAACTGTGATTGAGAAAATGCTAAGTCATCGTATTATGGAACAAATTTATCTTATCTGCTTCGATTACTTTTGATAGATTATTCTTATGCGGTGACATAAAGTTCATGGAACTGGAGTTATATGTAATCCGCGGAAACGATGGTAGTCACTTTTGAAACTTTCTAAGCTTCAGTGAAACAACCCATGCGTTATTATGTTTTTTAATCCTTCTTCAATTCATATCATTTTTGCAAATCAAGATCATTGAGAATTCCAATAATATTTACTGTTTGTACTACATTTTTACTGCTGCCATTGACAATCGTCGACAAAAGCTTCTAATATGCTAGACATAAGTTGTAAACAACCAATGAACCAATATATAACGATGACATTAAGGACTTTGTGTAGAAATAAAAAATTCCGGTAATTTATTGGTAAGAGACGATCTACGTCATAAATACTATGCAAACTGTTAAGGTTCCTATAGCCTTCTCAAAAAAGCAATTCCAAAGACTGTGACTAGGTTGATTATTTTTATTTAGTGAATTACGGACTGACGGCAGTTGGAGAATCGCTGAAAACCTTCGGACACTGGACAGCTGTTTCATCCTAGTATGGGACACCTCAGCAGTACACACCCACAACCGCTTTAGGGATCAATATATTTTATTAAACGTTAATGTACTAATTCTTACAGAGGGTCAGCTATAGGCTGAATGCCTTATTAGTACAGCTTTTAAACTTCAAAATTGACGAGCACAAGTTCGAACCACCACAAGAATACCATTTACTTGTGGTTGCAGATACTTCTTGTTGATGAGTGTCGACATGTAGATTACTGAGGTTGACTGATTCACAACACCTAACACATCTCTGCAACTTCATAATTTCAGTATTGTTCGGAGTCACAGAGTACGACGCTTCGCTGAATTTCCACCCCTGAACTATTCCTGCAAAATTTCGTAACTTCTTGGCACTCCAAATAAGACATTTGATTCAGTCAAGGAGAGAAACTCAATTAATCTCCAAAATTTGGATAAGGAACATATAAACGATGAACTCATGAGATAAGTGAATCATATTGAAAACAAGTGAAATGATCCAGTAAACACACTGGATAGCACTTCATTGGAATTTATCCTATCAGCAGTTTCATTCCAAAATACAGTCCACTCTGAATGTACATATACTTAAAAAGGCTACCTACATTTTGGTGTTAATTTAGTGTTCTCTTTATCAACAAGCTTTCTTTTACTACGTTATTTTCCAGGGTGAATTTTCTAAATCTTAATAAAATGCAGAATGCATTCATGCTTTTTTCAAAATTGTCATTGGTCGCTTTGGCAACGGAGAAAAGTTACACCATGTTAAACCAGAAAAGAACTTCATGTTACTAAGAAGTGACCATACAAGAAAAATGTAAATTGAAAAGAATAGTCACTAAAACTGATTATTTAAAGAAAACGATTCTTTACAATTCTTAAAGCTGTTCTCCGCTGACTGCAAATAGGTTCACGGAATGCACTCAACAATCTTGTGCACGTTCATGCAGTAAGGAAGTGTGCCACACTCCTTGTGTGTGGGCTAATGATACTGCCTGGTTACCCGGACCTCGGTAGGTGGAGTGATGTTAAAATCCGTGATCCCCCTCTCCCATATACAAGTAGAAATACATGACCCTCATCCGGAGAAGTTGATTTCCGAGAACAGATGGTCTGTTTTCATTCGTTTCCATTTCACTATCACCTTATCTGCAGTATAATGAGCGAACAAGAGTGGTAGCAATTTTACCGTAGTACTCACAGACTAAAACATTTCACTGATGAGTCAGTAACATTTAGTTATCCTCGATATGCAATCGATTGCTTGTGTGTGTGTATGTGGATGTGTAGCGTAGTGGCTAGTCGATTCCCACTTCAAGTAATTTTATTAGTGAGAAGCAATAAAATTTACTAGTGAAAGTCACTGTCATCGTGGATCGGCATCAGTTTGAGGACCAATAAAATTCTGAGGGAAATGACCAGCTCTTTCACATAGCTTTTGGACTCTTTAGGAGTGTGTGGACACAATCTCCCTAAGAGATAGAGCTGAGAACTGTCAGTTCCCAAAGCGAGCATATTATCATCCAGCCGTTAGAGGTTAGAATCCAAAGCTCCATTAATTTATACTTTTGTGAGCCCAAAATGGTTTTGATATCAGTTGTGATAGAGACTTTTTTCAGCTTGACAACTAAATCAAATTTATGCCTTCATGAATCAGCAACAGCTGATCAACTCATATTTAGTAGTTTCAAGGAGCATTTAACAATTACTACTTCGACAACTCAATACGCTTCAGAGTTTTTTGGGTGTAGCGATTATTTTAAACTGGCTATCATTGCAAGTTAACATTAGCTAGACACGTGTTTAAAATACAACGGACCAGACGGTTGTTTCGGTTTATTCTGAACTTCTTCAGCCATAATTCATCTGAAAGATAGTAAGGTTCGTAAAAAGGAAGTCTTAGATACATGGTAAGCATCCTTATACATGTGTCACTGAGCCTCGTGAGTATTATTATGGGCTTTCAACCACAGTTCTCAGCCTAAAATCCAACATAACACTCAAATATCTATGCATTTGCAATCAATGCATCCTGTCAATTCTAGAAATACTGTGGTAGAATGCTGAATGAACACATCCACGCAGTAAACAAATATTTATGACTACGGTGGTTGAATTGATTGGTTGTAAAGTACTTTCCCACAATGGTCTGATATGAGTTAAAGAATTATCGATCAAACTCTAACAAACTGCCGTTCATAGATGTTAGTTGGTTAAAGGCAATCAGCAGGAAGGCCTAAATATAGGTTTCATGCTTGTTGGAGCTCGTTAACAAGGTGTATCTGGAACCTCATCGGAACTGATTTCTCGCATGAGATTCGAACCCGTGTCAGACAGTGCTATAGGCAACGATGTTACCACTCAGCTATCCGGGCCAAGACTGACCATTTGTAGGACTGGGTTACATATATTGATTGGTCACGGGAAAGCAACCAAGTTCATGTTGTCTATTCCTGAGTACAGACGGAATTCTGTCGATCGTATTTCCAATGTGGCCACCACCATCGCGTCCAAGATGGCTCATTGGTGACGTCGTTGACTACGGCGCTGGCAGACACTGGTTTAAATCCTAGGTTGGATATCATTTCTGTAGGGATTGCAGACACATCTTGTTGATGAGTGCCAACAGGCATGAAATTTAGGCCCTCAGCTTCCTGCTAATTGCCTCTAACCAACTAACATCTACCAATAAGCACCGTGATGCTGAGTTTCCTAGCTTGGTGGCCACATTGCAAATATGATCGACAGGATTTGATCTGGACTCAGGATTAAACAACATGAACTTGTTTGCACTCCAGTGACTAATCAATGTATAGACTGCCACTCAATTACTGTTGAATATTCATGCACAACATGCTTCGTGATGGATTTCCCAGAGTTCTGATGAGAAGTCGTGATTTTGTATGTTAACCAAGTCCGTCAGTGAACTGGGTGGTGATGCCACCATACAGAGGATCGAGGGATGTAAGAAAATGTGTATTACTGGATTTCTGAACATGCCTGTCAAGTAATAGTGAAGTGACCACAATAACTAATGGTCCTTAGCCCGGTTTTCGCATGGTCCTGTGGGTACGTTGCTGAAGAGTATAAAACTAGAACGAAAAAATTGAATGGCTTTTAGAGATTTTTACTGGTTCTCGCAATTGATACGAATCTATGATACGAAACTATAATGATGATTAAATTTAGAGGAGGACTAAGTTTGCCGAACGGAAGCGATCAATGGTTTCACAGGTGATAACCTGAAACTTTGTTGTTTCATTTATACTGTTAACAAAGTCATAATTCCACGTCAGATACTGACGAGTCCCTAATGTGAGAAAGCACACCTCCTGGATTCCACTGCTAGCCATAATCAAGACACTTGTGAAAAACTGGTAGACAATATGAACATTATAGGTCGATAGAAACTCTAATTTTATGCCGAAACTTCGAGCCGAAAGATACGTCCAACTAAATTAGAAACCTCATCCATCTTTGTGATGAAAGAAAAGATTAACCAAAAATTTTCTGAAGATCCTCCGTAAAAAAATAGGATGGAACTTATCACCAGTTTCACTTCACCTCTACCGAATCAAGACAATAAATGCTGTTGTATCCCGAGATGTGCCTACCTAGCTGATGCTCTATGTAATTTGTTCTACTGCAGTAGTTAAATTGATAAATGTAGGGTGAAAATCTAAGATAAAGTAGTCATTCCTTTAGTCTCGAAGTAAACATTGATTAATATGCAAAGGCGACCTACATAAAACGTTCTATTGATTGCTCTGACTAGGTGCTGTGATAGGAGCGTTTTCCTCGGATTGCAAACGGAGAAACAAAGGCTTCTTCGCTATTGTAATTGATGTAGGCTTTGATTAGCCTGTCTAGATATCCATTTTCAATGAGAAAATCACGGATATATAGTGGTTTTTAATGCACACGTTCTTCAGAACAAATTGGTCTTGCTTTAAGTACCAGGGTCCTGGTTATATTATAATTGTACTTCAGCGACACAAAGTGTATACAGTTTTTTATAAACACCTCTCAGTACAGAGCTATCCTCTTATTATTAACACATCAAGAAAATGTATAGAATTACTGATTTTATTTTAATATGTAAAATGAATTGGTGAGTGAGTACAGTTGATGTGGTTCAGAATAGGCTAGAAAACTTTCATTCATATATGACAGTACAACTTCATATCGGCAATTTATTCTTTCAAAGGACTATTTTTCAGTTTTACCAAAAATATGTCTGCAAATATTGGGTCAAATAGGTGATCCCATAGCCATTCTATCAACTTGTATGTACAGCTGACTGTTGAAGAGGAACTGGACATTTGGCAATAGTTCCTTCAAATTCATTAAAGGAATGCTAATGTCTACTTTTCTTTCTAATAATTTCTTCTGCAGATATGATCCACGGTTTCTATTGGAAGGACATCAGTAAATAAAGATGTGATATTAAGCGATCTCATACATTTTTTTAAAACAGAACAATTCTTGTTTAATCAGATTTGCAGAAGCAATTGCTATCATATGAGTTGAACAGAACGTATGTACTCAAAAAGAGCTAGTTGTAAGCCCCCGAATTCCATAACTGTTATTGATTGCTTCTATTGGTCAGTATAGACCCTTGTAAATTTTGTACTTTTGGCAATTTTATCACATTTCGTGTCCTGTGCACTGGATGGACAGGTGTTTCATCCTAGGTACACGTGGCTAAGAAGTCCTATACTAGAACGAAACAGCTGCTAGGGGTTTTCTGGTTTAAAGCTATTTTCTGGCTGATATCAGTCTCTGATGAGAAGTACTTGTAAATCAATACGTTCTAAGAAAGTAACAATTGAATTCTTATCATATCTTCATAATTTGTCTGTTTAACTCAAACCTATTTGACCTTAAACCACTTCAATTTTTTAACCTTAAGTTGTAATCCTGTTACATATGTTTATGTAATCTTTTCTACTCCTTTCTTCCATTTTTAAAAATTTTGATTAGAAACTCATTTCATTTTGATTTCATTAATTTGTAGACATTTCATTTATTCCTCATCATCAGCGAACGATCGTTTCTTAGTCATTAACATATTTCCACTGGGTTTCGTTGTATATATCCTGTAACTTTTATCGGTTACTCACAGTTACAAAGAAAATGAAACAAAATATCATTAACCTATCAGATTCTGCGAAATGTTTTCTTGTCTTACTGAAATTTATGAAAGGAACTCGCTGTAATGAAAATTACTGAATGTTTTGCTGAATGCGGTCATGTTTAATAACTTAATTTTGAGACAAGAATAGAATTTAGTTTTAGAGTAGGTTATTCTCTTCATCAGTTAACAGGCTAGTAATCTCGATTTCGTCGGTTTCAAACCAGCAGTGATGATCTGGGCTTCTCGAAAACTTTACCCATTGAAAACGTGTTGATCAATTGTCTCTGTAAACAACAGCAAACAGAACGACACAGTACATACTTTGTATTTGGTGTTTCGCCTTTCTAAAAAAGGTATCCACGCACAGTAATCTGTGAAATAAACGAGAACAATTAGATGAGATGAGTGGGAGGTGGGGTTGAGTGAAATCTGAAGTTGCGCAGCAGTTGTTCATATTTTCAATGATCAACATACTGAAACATTGTTTTTTCCCTTTCCATAATAATCACATAAATTATTTCAGTATCACTTTATTTTGCTGATGATTTACAGACAGATTTTCAATGTTCAATATCTTTTCCTCTATTACTGAGATAGACTTACACAAATCTACTGTATATTTGTATATAGGATGACGGGATATGATGTGAATTTGATTAATTTAGTTACTCCTACCATATCAGTATCCAAATCAGATTTGTTCACCTTGATTTATTATTTTTTTAAGACAAAACTAAAATACTGAAGTGATTTATTTTTGTTTAAATGTATTAAATTTTTCAGCATTTAGATAGGTAGACAATTCAATGTCTGTAAATTGTCAAGTGTTTATAGAATTAGATTACATCGTCGCTTAGAGAATATCGATTATTTTGTCAATAAATGTGATAAGTAGCAAACTAAATAGTGATCAACATTTCAACTGTTATGATGCTTAGTTAGAGTTAATTTTAGTTTACTTTTTGGCTCCAGTAATTCTGTTTCTTTGTGTTCAGTCTATTGAATCTGTCAAATCCACCTAGTCAGTTGGTTTTCGAGTTTAATGTTGAATAGGCAAGAAATTAGGATACACTTATGTTTTCTTCGCATAGTTAACAACTAGATAAAATTTAGAGCGGATTGAGTGAAGAAATATTTCTTTTGATTGATTAGGTTTTACAACTAATATTAAAATGTCGTTTTGAATATTTAACTGGAAATTTTCTGTGTACCAACAGCTTTTCACAATTTAAGGTAACAGGTTGGTATTCATCATGGACTGACATCAGTTGGAGAACCACTGAAAACCTGGCAGTACTGCACACCTGTTTTATCCTGACATGGAACTTAGAAGTGCCACTCATGATCGCACCTCACCAGAGGTCAGACTCAGGACCTTCAGGTTCTGCGGCCAGCACGTTATCATTGAGCCAGTTGGTCAGAACCTAATGGTCTATTTTCTCTTCTGCTACCAGTTCATGATATAGCGTAACTTTCACCCAATGCCCTCACTGATAAATGAATGCTCACAAACCTGTAAATTGAATTAGTGACTTGCTTCGAGATGCTATTCACAAAATTTTAATAAGAAGTCATGACCAATCGGGTTAGTCAAGTAGGGTATGAGAACAGCTACTCAGCGACGGCATTGGATGAAGATTGCGTTGTATCATGAACTGACAGAAGTTGGAAATATAGACCATTGGATTCCTACCCGGTTGTTCAACGTACTGGCTGCGGAACCTGAAAGTCTTGGGTCCGATCCCTGACGGGGTAGAAAAGATCATCCAGCTATAGTCGCACTAGCTGGAGATTTCAGCGGTGAAGTAGTGACACTGAATCAGTCGAATTGGCATCTCATGTCATCTATGGAATCCCTAACCCTAATACAAACAACCATCTCCCAAGTTTTTTCTAAGAATTACTTCCCTCTGGTCAGACATAATCTAACTTGATGATATCTGATATGAAGCCAACGATAGACGTGAAAAGATCATATCTCTGTGGGTCGTCATTGGAGACAACCAGAGTGGAAATGCCGCTTTTCTTGGAGTATTTATGAGGGCTCAGACCAAGAATTCATCCATACACTTGTATATATGTGAATTAGTGAGTAAAGATAATTTTGAAAATTCATGGTCCATACTTCAGCCGAAGGTAGCTAAGTATTCATCCCAGCATGATACAGTTTCTTATTTTGACAAAAGTTTGATTTCTTGGTGAGTTGGCAGTAGAGACAGTTGTAAATACAATCAGTAGCCTGCATTTCAAAGTGAATAAAAGCCAATGGATCACTGCAGTCAGACTGTTTCTGAATGATTTGATGAGAGAGAATTCATATTGACTGAATCTCGTGTCAATGAAGATCAAAGTAGCTTTTGAGTACGCTTACACAGCTTTTGTTAAGAGAAAAAGAAATATTAGGTGAATGAAGCCAAAGAGATGGAGAAGGCATCTATACTGATCGAAGGGATTAGTAACTTGTTATTATACTTGTAATTTCGCGTTGCCATACAGCGACGAATTGCTCGACCTTTGTTGACAGATGGATTCCTATGTGGATGCATCGATACTGCAACAAGTATTGGTAACTTTTCTGAACAGATGGTAGACACGTTGAGTTGAACACTTGTCCCTTAGGAACAGTTTACTTACCTTTCGGCTCCATTTCAGTCATCCACCCTCTATTTTTTGACTATGAATAGCATATAAATATCGGTCTTATAACGCTAACCAAAGTTGAAAATCATATTCCAAACTTGAAACAAAACAAGTCGATAATGAGGTCCAGAAATTTACTTCCAGAATCGTTTAAAAGTGGTGTTTAACATACGGTGACCGGAATAAATGAGGTAGCAACTAGGGCACGAAAATTAGGGGATAGTTTCCGTTGATATCTTTAAAATATTGACCATTCAAGTTTATATGGAGGCAAGAATCCATGTTTTGATAACACTAGGAGTACACTTCTAAAACCATATTATCATGGGATGCCTAAATCCAACCCCACAATTACTAGCTAGAAGGAATCAGGTAGGATTCAGAAGTACATGAGGGTATGTTGTTCAGAACTTCACCCTTCGACAGGTTTCGAAAGGCAGATATACTTAATGAAGGTCAACAGATGTCAACTGTTCATTCTGAAGGCAAAATTTGACTCTGCCGATCGGAAGGACTATCTCAACAGTGTTCAACTGTCAACGGAGAACCTTGAGGACGTAAGAATATGATGCTATTCAAAGCTACCCACTCAAAGTCATGTGACCATGTAAGACCTCTGGAAGAATTGTTTTCTCAGACAACAGCTACCAAGAGTGCCTGATGAGAATGTTTACATTCATCACTGGTCTTCAATCTTGTCACATATGAAATACGAGTAACTGCATTTGCTTTTGACTGCAAGGAGATTATATCAACAAAAAATAAATTTTGTAGTTTGAGGTTTATGTTAAGGTTGTATTTATCACGGACTGACATCAGTTAGGGAATCATTGAAAACCTAGAAGTACTAAACAACTGTTTCAACATAATATGGAACTCACCAGCAGTGTGCACCCATGACCCCTCTGGGGATCGATCTCAGGACCTTTGGGTTTCATGGTGAGTACGTTGTTATTGAGACACTTGAATGGAAGTAGGAAAAATGTTGATCACTGAATTCCGACCTAGTGGCTGGATGGCTAATACGTTCGCTGTGAAACCTGAAGGTCCTGTGTTTCGTGCCCTGAAGGGTCGTTGCTGCTTTCTGCTCAGTCGTAACACACTGGAAAGAAAGAGACATCCAATGCTTACACCAAGTTTTCATTATGAAAATAATTACGGCTCAGAATTTGGTTGGCAAAATATCATGCTGATGCAAAGGAAGGCAAGTCAGAATAAGCTGGGTATCTTTTTTCAAAGTTAGACGGTATGAAAAACCTCAGTTCTCTTTCATTGAAACCACTTTGACAAAGTGCGTTACTGTCAGTCTGATTCTTCAGCACTGTAATATATAATGATCTTGAAAAAAACAGCTCTTTGTTATTGAATACTTCACTAACTTTAATTGGATCAGTTGGATCACCGCACCTTTTTTTTCCATCGCCATTTGTGTATAATCATGTGGAAGATTTCGAAAGTAGTCAGTTTTTAACAGTTTGAAGCTAACAATATAACATTTTCAGTCTACGTGTGCTGATTTCTGACTCTCGTGTATCGGTTCAACCTGTTGTTTAAAAGAATATAAAATATTTCAATTTGGAGGTTTTCGAAGGTTTATTAATTAATCTCAAGTTGGAATTTATCATTAACTGACATCACTTGAAGGAACATTAGATACCTGGAAGCATTAGACAGCTGTTTCATACTAGTATGGGACTCCTCAGCAGTGTGCTTTCATGACCTTATCTCGCCACGAGTCTGACCCGGAACCTTCAGGGTTTGCGGCTAGCACGTTACCATTGACCCATTAGGTCGGAATCCAGTGGTTTGTATTTCTCAGTTTTATCAGTTCACGATATAGTGCGACCTCCATCCAGCGCCGTCACTGAGTAACTGTCCTCATATTTGACTTGGTTGACCCCACCGGTCACAACTTCTCATTGAAACAGTTACTTAGCGACGACGTTGGATGGAGATTGCGCTATGTTGCGAACTGACAGAAGTAGCAAGTATGAACATCTAGATTCCGACCCATTGGCTCCGTGGTAACGTGCTGGCCACAGAATGTGAAGGTCCTGGGTTCGATATCTGGTGAGGCGGGGTCGAGTGAGCACTGCTGGGGAGTCTCGTATTGGGGCGAAACAGCTGTGGAGTTTCCCCAAGTTTCAAATGTTCCTCCAGTTGATGTCAGTTCCTGAAGAACTCCAACCTCATATCAAGTAGTTACCCCTCCTCCTCACCAGTTATGTCACGCTGTTGATAATTACTCAGTATCTGTTTATTTACCAGACAAATGAGGTAGCTGTTCCTCGACAATGATAATACTAATACTAATGATAATAATAAGCAACAAACAGCTCTGGGAACGAACCAACCAACAACCTGTCACCCAAAAAATATGCAGGAGAAAGTGGAGATGGATTGGGCATACACTGAGAAGGCCGATTGGTGACATCACACGACAGGCCAGGCACTCGAATGGAATCCACGGGGGAAACGGCGAGCTGGGCTTCGCAGCTGAGGGTGACGTGGAGGAGATGATGTGAGGAAGAAATGAAATCTTATGGGCACTCGTGGAGCCAGGTTCAAAAGACTGCAGAGAAGAGAGTGCAGTGAAGGCGTGCTACTGAAGCCCTATGTTCCACTAAGGACCCAACGGGAAAAAAATAATAGTAATAATAATAGTGGTTATAGTGATAATAATAATATGTTTTCTTTATTCCGGACCATAATTATGTTTATATTACTGCTGTTTACAGTACCGATACTTCATCAGTTTACCTGTTGCTCAGTATTTTTCATATTTATATTAACAATGGTGCTGTTCAACAATATGTAATGAAGAGTACCAGGATTGTTGAAATGTTTAGTGACTTCAGAGTCATGATGGCTGCTCACTATTGCAAAGGTGATTGATAAGACTTTGTCTAACATGATTTTCTTCACACAATACATATGCTAAATAATGTGGTATGGTTGAATTTGTATGTCGTTGTGCACACATAGAGTTTAATATATTTGCTTCTTATTTTCACTGAGGACAGATATGGAGAGAGGTATGGATGCAGGGGCTGATTGTCATCAGATGAAATAATTTTAGCCAGTAGTGTACAAGAGTTCATATGCCTATCCACAACCACCTTTATCAACACGGTTAATGGTGTACCAATTGCTGTACTAACAGCCATCGAAAGCCCATGCAATACAGGGTAGTCTTTTTCCAGAGTCCAGGAAAGAATGAAGCGGAACAATAAGTAATTATAGGCAAGGCATAGGAATTAATGAGACGTAAGAGTAGGTGTAGAGTTATGCCAGATAGTCTGAGTTTCCTTATCTAAAAGGTTAAGCGAGTGATTGTCATGGAGATCAGTTAAATATGAAGGGACCAAGAAGAATCAGAAGAAAAGCATAAGCCGAGATTGGTCATGCCTGATACATTGTCTACAATAGAGCCATCCGTAAGACAAGAGTTGTGGGACTGAAGCAATTTACATAGGTCTTGTTCACATCTTAAGCTGAAATTAACCATCTGATATTTGGAGGGATTGAATGTGAGGTGATTTACACAAGTCCGTTGACCATTTTAAGTTAAGAAGTTATTAAACTGAGGAAACTCTGAAGAGGAAATAATTCCCATGGATACTTTCAGGTAATAAGCATACTTAACAAAGTTAGCTTTAGTTAAGGTTGGTAAGAAAGAGAGCAAAGTGAGGGAGAAAGAGTAGCACCTTGCGGCGAACCGGCTTCACTAAGTATCGAAGTAGAGTACTTTCCTCTGTAAATAGCATACTGTCTTCTCTCAAAAAATAAGAAGTGAGTTCTCAGTCCAGGACTTGGTGTGAGTTATTGGAAGCTTGTTCAGTAAGACCACTAAAATGTCTTCAAAGACGAGAAAGATTTTTCAATGACGTACTATTCTGGTTTTACATTGAATCTAGATGTTTTATTTCACACTTAATCAGGCAGTTATGTCGTTAAACACCAGCATTATCTTTCAATTTGTACAGTTTTACTTTTCCACTTCTCACTCTTTTTTATTGTGGGGAAGAAGATCCATTAAACCTTAGAACAATTATTTCAGGTGGGCACAAAATATCAAAGCAAAGTTTAATAAAGCATATAACAGCATCAGTTGTGTCACCCAAAGCATCATTTTCTAATACTTACCATTCAGTGTTTTGTAACATGCATATGAATTTATTTACATTGTCATGTGTAAAGCTCTTGAGTATTTTTCTGCAATTTGCCATATATTTTTCGCAAAACATCTATAATACAGTAATCTGAGTTCAATAGTGGTGCACACTTGCGAGTTTCATATGTTCCATGTTTATTAACAAAGATCAAGCCTAGTATGGCGTCAAAACGATTTGAAAAATTGACTAGATTACTGTGACCAAGAGAATACAGGAAGCTGTAGTCACAAGATTTAAAATCACCGCAGACAATAGACAATGAACCAAACATAATTCGAGCAGCAAACTTCGTGAATTTATCAGCAAATCTGGATACTTCTGAATAGCAGCGACCAGGAGTCAGTTAAACATTGATGATGTAAATGAATTCAAATTTATCTAAGTGTTTTGGACGACACATTACAGTGATACATTCAATATTGTCATTAGGATAAATGAAACATGTATAGTTTGATGAACACAGGCGACTTAATGCCACCATAATGAGCAGCAATAATAAGCCTTTTGAAACGAATGGGGATTTTCTTTTTAATTTAGAAGTAGTATTTATCATGGACAACCTCGCCTGGTTAACTAGTTCACTAGTTACTAGCCGGTCCTAAGCCCCCATAAAGAGGGAAAGTTGGGCATAGGGCTAGCAACCCTACCCCGTAAAACAAATCCAACCGCTAATGAAACTTCAAACCACAAACAAAATATGAAAAATAAAGAAATTATTCCTCTCTGGAATCGGAGAGGCAAAATGATGCCAGCTATTGAAAGCCTTCGAGAAGCCAATTGGCCGGTGTGTCTTCTCTGGAAGAAAGCGAAGGTAAACGTGGGGACATGGAATATCCGCACGATGTTTGAAGCTGGCTGCAAGGTTGCCCAGATTGCAAATGAGATGAGAAGGTATCGCATTGAAGTTCTAGGAATTTGCGAAAGTAGATGGAATGGGAGTGGACTGTCCAAACTGTCATCTGGAGAATCAATAATCTGCTAGCTCGTTACGAAAGGTATTTCCAACAAACTACAGACATTCATCAACAGCTGCCTACGCTGGCTCCTTACTGAAGATCAGATGGCCAGAATAGTCAGAATAAGCAACAAGGAACTCTGCTTGGGAACGAACCAACCAAGAACCTATTGCTCAACAAATACGCATTGGAAGGAAGTGGAAATGGATTGGGCATACACTGAGAAAGCCGACTGGTGACATCATATGCCAGGCCAGGTACTCGAGTGGAACCCAGATGGTAAGCGACGAGTTGGGCGTCCGAGGTGAAGGGTGACATGGAGGAGATGGTGCGAGAAGGAAATGAGAGCTTCTGGGCTGTCGTGGAGCCAGGTTGAAAAGATTTCAGAGAACCAAGTGGAATGGAGACGTGCTACTGAATCCCTATGTTCCATTAGGAACCCAAGGGACAAATAATAATAATTTATCATGGACTGACGTCAGTTGGGGAATCATTGAGAATCTGGGAGCACTGGACAGCTGTCTCGTCCTAGTATGGGACTTCTCAGCAGTAAGCACCCACGTTCCGGCTAGGGATAGAACTCAGGATCTTCAGGTTTCACGGCGGCGCGTTAACCATTCAGCTACTGTGTCGGTTTCCAGTGGTTCACAGTTTTCAACTTCTGTCAATTCACGACATAGCGTGACTATCAACCAAGGTCTTCAGTTAGCATCCACTTCACTTCCGACTGGTTGACCCTACAGGTCACGGCTTTTCATCAGAGTTTCGTAACATCCATCTGGAAGCAAGTCACTAATGAGCACTATACAGTAATGTATTTTTGAGATGAATAGGGAAACCGACCCGAATGGAAACCGAATAGAAACCAACCCAGTGGCTTGGTGGTTAACGCGTTCGCCGTAAAACCTGAAGGTCCTGAGTTCGATCCCTAGCCGGGTCGTGGGTGCCTATTGCTGTGGAGTCCCATGTTAAGACGAAACAGCTGTCCAGTGCTCCCAGATTTCCAATGCCTCCCCAAATGATGTTAGTGCATGATGAATACTACTTGTAAATAATAAGCTTATCTATGCCCAGAAGAAAGCAGCCATTTTGAATAGATTTAGTACACGCTATCGTCTAAATGGTAGTTCCCTTCTTTGTTACTTTTCTTTTCTAGATGATTTCTAGTTTCCTCAGTTGAAATATCTACCCTAACTAATTTGTCAAGATTTAATGACCTTAAGTTTGTTATCTTTAGTTGGTTTGCGACACTGTGATGTAAACTTCTTTCGCCTGTTCGTAGTACTGCATAAAACTTAGAGTCAACAGTTTCTTAATTTGCGCTGATGATAACTGCTCTCAGAGAAGTGAAAATCCAATTCAACGTCCACTCATACTAAGTAGTTCAAGTGTTGAAGTCATCCAAAGGTGAAGTGTACATGTCGATTGTAGTAAAGTGCATACAACTGCTTATATGCCACTTGTTGTATTTCGCTAACTGAAGGTTTCATTTGTTGGTAACCATGATCGTGGTAATTTCGAATCTAACGAAGGTAAAGCTTTGAGATTTCCAACTTGAATTTATTCCAATACATTATCAGAGTGTGATCTACCAATGCGTGTTGTGATTATCTCTCGTATCATCAGCAAAATATACTTGTCACTATGGTGAATAAAACATGGTCATGACTTGTGGTGTCTGCTAAGCAACTTCAGGGTGATAGGCAAGATAACCTGCTTGGTGGAAGTTTCATCTTCTATAAAACTTGAAAACAAATTATGTCTGAAACCCTGTGATGCAGCGATTCTGTGTATGAGTGTGAGTTCGTCGCAGAAAGTCCTGGTTGACTTGGATTTCGAGCTCATTGGCAGTCTTCATCAAGATGGAATGCGTTGACCATTTCATTTACTTGGGTAGTTGCATTAGCACGAATGGGCTGGGTGCTGGATGGTGAATCTCAGCTCGGATACAGAAGGCCCGTTTTCCATTTGCCAACTTTCATTATACGTGGTGCTGATCGGTGAGATATCCGGCTATCTATCAAAGGACAAGTATACTGCGCTGTAGTCCGTCCTGTCCTGTCATATGCCTGTGAGACGTGACCGTTAAAAATAGAAGGCATGAAGCTACTATGTACTTCTGGTCGCAGATGTCTTAGTGGCATTGCTCGTGTTTAGTGGAATCATCGTGTGAGCAACGTGGAGGTCAGGTGAAGGATATTAGACAAGGAAGGTAAGTCGATCTATGAGTTTGAGGACCTTCATCGACTGAGATAACCTGCACATCTACTGCGTATGCCCAGCCACACCCTACCTCGAGGTGCGAAAAGTCATGTTTGGCTGGAAGAGAGCTCAGGGTGACCAGACTAAGATATGGCAGCACCTTATGAATTTCCTCATCTTTGGTCTGGTCCATGTAGTGATATGTAGACTACATACTTGGCTGGATTCCCCCAGAAAATCAAAACCAGTGGTTGAAAACTAATAGTGGAATGGCTGAAAATCACTCACAATGACACAGATATATTCACTGTTTGATATTTTCTTGAATGTCTTGACTTACTTTAATTTTTAGATTCCTTCTTTCCTATCTGTTTGTTCTTTGTATACTACTGTGAAGTGTGGCAGCTTGAACCAATGCACTTATATACGAGCATCTACGTTGATTTTATCCATTTGTCACCAGAGTATATCTGCAACTATGAGGGAACTGGTGTTTTATCAGTGATTTCAACTTGCCTAACTCAGTGATGAAGAAATAAACGAAACCCCTGAGCTATTCAAACCTCTGGGGATCACCCGTAAAATTGGGTTATTATTATAATCCCTATCTAGTTACAATTGTCTGGTGCATGTGACTCATTGCTAACGCTGACGTTGTATGTAATCAGTCTCGTACATACGTATGTCCCATCTCGTATGCTCAATTCACTCTACAAAATGAGACAGGCAAAATAATCCTTCTAACCGCGTGCAACAGAATCCAAAGTCTAACGCTTATATCTGTATATATTTTAGCAGTCTCAATCACCTAAAGTAAATTACGTGACCACAATTCACCAAGATGAAACAATCAACTTCATGCACAGAAATAAAATAATAAACAATACTTGACATTATTCAAACTATAAGTCATATAGAAATTCATGAAAGGTCACTCGAAAGTTTTTGAGCTAAAGTATGTGCAGTGATGTTACTAAATAAGTGATAAGTAAACCACCTTTCAAAATAAATATTACGACTGACAATACTTATTATTGTTATTACTATCTATATTCTTTTTAGTCGGACAGAAATAATAAGTAGAAATGAGTCATTTATCGGGGCTTCTAATGGTGTTAATCCAAAAAGTTGATGGCTTTTTTCTTGATTGCATCATGAACTTTGATAACTTTGTGTATTATTTTCGAGAAAAGAATATCTAGGATATATACAGCTACACAATCTCGAACATCTTTCATTGAATTACTGAACAGATAGCTCATCTAAACAGTGTGAAAATTCACTATTTTCTTCATTTATTGATGAACCTACTGATTTTAGCTAGGCCATCAAGAAAAAGGAATATTAAATTATTGAAATTCACGTGTGAACAAACAGATGAATATAATTAAACAAGATTCTTTTTTTTTTTTTCAATCACAAAGACCGAGATTCAATAATATATTGACAGATGTTTATTGAAGCATTGTACAACCTGTAGCACAAGGTCATTAACATTTGTCTGCGTAAATTGATAGATATTCAAGATAACAATTTTAATTAATTCAAATTCAGATAATTTTCCGCATGTTGTTCTTTATTTTTGTTAGAATGATATAGTCTTGAAGAAAATCTTTCAGTTAGGTTTTTCTGGAAACTTACTGGGTAAATTTAAATCTAATCGAATTCTACATGAATATCCATGAGCATTGATCGGTTGTCGTCTATCGGTTAATACGGAAAGCAGTTGATAAGACTACGGAATTCAGTTACCATTCTGAACTACTAGTTGACCTGAGGCATCTATGACTGGTTTCAGCGTAGCATTCATCACAGGTTGACACCATTTAGAGGACCATTGAGAATCTGGGAGCATTATATACTTGGTTTGACCTAGTACGGGAGTCCTAAGCAGTGCGCACCCATGACCCTGACAGAAATCATACTCAAAACTTTCTTATCTCATAGTGAGCGTTTTGCCATTGAGTTATTGGGTCGGAATCCAGTGAATATCTTACAAGTTACTGTCAGAAGAGTGAAGTGTCACCGAAAAATGTTCTAGATAACATGAATAGCCTAAAATGTTCTACGAAAAATATAAAAGAACAGAATAGACAATGAAAGCAATGTATTGAAGCAAAACAGTTTTTGTTCACTACTCATACAAATGTTTCGGTTTCATTTCTTTATTCGGACTGTCGGATGACTTTAGCTCACCTAGTGTTTAGCATTACAAATAATGATTCCTATCTTAACGCCAATTGCTACCATGTAAGAAACTAGGGCTTTGTCACATGGGTAGATGGAAAGTTCTCCGATGGCTTCACCCTACTTGTTGTTGCTAACATTTACCAAAATATTTTGCACAATACAGTTCTTAAACCATCTCTTCTCAGTTGCCATGTGATGTCAGCTGTTGAGGGTATTAGTCTTGATACACTCAGGACTATATATGGTGCTTTGAAACGTCCACACATCATATTTCTTTTGGTTAATTAATGACTTGTATAAACCACTTCAAAACTACCACTGAAGTTTCTTCGATATGGTTATGGTTTAGTTAGGAACCAAGACCACTTAAAGTTTCTGTGGTTTTGTATGTTTCGCTCGTGTCATCTTACATTCACAGGATATCTCATTAAATACAGCTACACCTTACAACCCTTATTGGTTGAAGATTAATCAGTAGGCACAAAAATGTCATATAAATGAGGTGAATGCTGCTATTTGATGACAAATAACAGAAGTGTCAGAAGGATGCTTTATCTCGTTCAAGGCTTGTCACCTGGATACGCTTAAACTCATGTCTGTGTTCTTATGTAGACTGGAACTAATTGCCCATTGCTTCAGCAACAAAGCTCTATGTACTCATTACGACATTATCTGTGGATAGGTTTATTACAAGATGAAATTAGGATACAATGGGATATTAATATTTAGGCATGGAAACAAGTCACAGTCAACCAGATTACCTTAATTAACATTCAGGCAATATCGAAGCATGTGCACAGAAGCCCACATGCCAACAGAGGTCGAAGATTGCCATCCAATAAAGCCACGGAGAATTCCAAGTATGTCAATAAATAGTAAGAACTGCTACCCGTTGCACAAGAAGTGGCTATCGTTCCTCCATGGCATAGTGGATAGAGCCTTGGTGTTTGAAGCGATGGGTACGAGGTTTGAGTCTCAGTGGGAGCAGCATCATTCAATGGGGTGCAGGTATGTCTAGCTGACGAGTCCCAAACAGGATGAAGTGCGCGTCCTGGATCCTTCTGCTAGCCACAATCAACCAAATTACCAAGAAGTCAGTAGGTTAGTTAGTTAGTTAAACAAACCAACTATCGGAAATTTAAAACTTTGCATAATAGTTATATACCAAAACAACATCCATCCGGAGTACTTTCCTGTAAATATAATTAAACAACCAAATAATTGAATTTAACATTTCGAAATTATTACAGCTGTATAGATTCTATTTTCCATGACTTCCGACCTTCACTTTCATACATTCAAACAAAACGCTGGGTTGAACATTGATATTTTTACCGCCTTCATGTTCATGTTTCAGGGTTCATTTTATTCCATACAACACAAGAAGTTTGAAAAAAATAAATAAAACAAAGGTTGCTGTTAGAATAAGGCAATTTGGGATTTTACAGTTTATGCAAAAATGGAAAAGCAACTAATCGAGGGAATTGCACCTGAAACAGGAAAATCGTATAAGAGATTCGAAAACCGTGTTGAAAACAAATTAAAGCTGAGAAGTGATTTTTTAAAGGTGGTATTCATCATGAACTGAAAGCAGTTAGAGAATCACTGAGAACTTGGGAACAGTACTTGACAGGTGTTTCGTCCTGGCGTGAGATTCCTCAGCAGTATACGCCCACATCTCTACCAGGAATCAAACTCAGGACTTTCAAGGTTTCCATCATGTGGTTGGAATTCAACGATCCACATTTTTCTACTTCTATCAATTCGCGATACAGCACAACCATCCGCCAAGGTCTTAAGTTGGCCTCCGCTTTATTTCCAACTTATATCATTCTGTGATGAAGACTGCGTTGAAATCAAATCCCCATAAACCTGAAGCTGAAATATTCCTTTTCCTTAACTTCTTCCCCATGCCTTCCAGTTATGTGTCCTCACTGTGGAACCTGAAGGTTCTGGGTTCGATCCCCAACGAGGTCGACGGTGGGCATAGCTGAAGAGTCTCATGCTAAGATGCAACAGCTATCCTGAGCTTCTAGGCTTCCAGTAGTTCTCAAACTTATATCGCTCCGTGATGAATGCTACTAAGAGGGAGGCTGACTTATAATAGGAATTTTTAACAGTTTTGTCGCCGATGAATCGATTCATTGAACAGTTTCAAAGAGACTAATTACAGGCTAATGGTATATTTGGTAAGGTGGAATGATACCAATGGATATGCAGTAAATATGCTAGGATATTATAATATGTATTAAACAGAATATCTTCTGATGTGGTCTTCTCACTTTCTGGCATAGGATGTTATAGAGTATTTCGGGTATAACTGTACGACGATTACCCTAATTAAAAGAAGTGTCCGGGTACTGAGATTCTGAATGACTTTCATCGAGGTTTTTTCTACCTGAATAGTTGCTGGGAACATGTTTGTTCGGAAAACTGTGCTATTCCAACCAGTTTCTGATGTCCTGTAGTAAAGGTACCATTGAATCGAAAGTTTTCCTAAGATTTAAACGGCAGGCGGTTCTGTAAGTCAATCAAATTGACCAGGTATCATCAGACCGTACACCAAATTTACTTCATTTCGGCAGTGGAATACAGCCTCATAACCACCGTGTTCTTCATGAAGGTTACTATATGATCTTGGTTGTATCGTGTTTTTTGAGCCGCATCCTTTAATCATGTATCTTTCATCGTCTTGCTAGACAACAACAACAGCACTAGCTTCTGTATGAAGTGAGCGTGAGTGATTCAGTAACTTGCCCTGACCAACTGGTTTGTGATTGGTTGTTACGCCTCTGACTGCATAGATTTTCCTGTTGGTTGTCCCTCTGCTTGACCTCTGGTCTTTCTGTCGTTTATCGTTTTTCTCATTGGTTGATAGATCGGGTCCGTCCGTACATCTATTGATTGCTGACTGACTTGAATGCCAAGCTTCTAGGACTTCTCTAATATTCTTTGTGTTTCCTCTATCCAAGATTTCTACATTGTCAAAATTGAATTCATGTTCATAATTATCCACGTGCATTGAAATGAGTGATGAAGTGTAGTGACGTTTAATGGCCGAGTGGTGTTCATGCAAATGAAGGCGAAGAGGGCGACCACTTTGTTCAATGTAGTGTTGACTACAGTTATTGCAGTTGATTTTGTAAATGACATTCGGTTTGTCTTCTTTGCTTGTTGCGTCCTTTGGACTGCATAATAGTGTTTGGAGGGAACTTGTTCGTTTATGAGCCACACCAATTTCAAGTGGTCTCAGTAATCTTGTCGTGATTTCTGATATATTCTTTATGTATGGTAGGATGATGCGTTTGTTGATATCTGTCGATGACTTTGTAGTTGATGATGCACGGCATAGGCATCTTCTGGTAAAGTTTCGTGGATAGCCGTTCTTCTTTAGTGTGGACATCAGGTAATTTTCTTCGTTTCCCCGTGTTGTTGTACTGCAGTGTGTTCTCGCTCTTTTGAATACAGTCTGCATGCAACTGATTTTGTGTGTTGTTGGGTTGTTGCTATTGTAGTTGCTGATTTGGTCAGTGTGTGTTGGCTTCCTGTACACTTGGGTTTCCAGCTTTCCGGTATTTGTCCTACTAACTAAAACATCCAGGAACGGTAGTTTGTCATTTGACTCCTTCTCCATTATGAATTTGATGTCACTGAAAATGTTGTTGATCAAACTGTGAGGGTTTTATATATAATCTTTCTTAATGATGACAAAAGTATTGTTTACATAGCGAATCCAAATTTTTGGTTTGATCACAGAATGATGGCTTCCAGTCTCTGCATCACTGCTTCTGTAACTACTCCGGATATCAGTGATCCTATTGGAGTTCCTTTCATCTGTTTGTATATCTTGCTATTACATTGGAAGTATGTTGTCAGACAAAGATCGATGAGTTCCATTAGACTTGCACATTTAGTTTTTGTGCGTTCTGTAAGGCTTGTGTCTTCATTGAGCATAAGGGACATAGTTTCCTTGGCCAACTGGGGTTCGATGGATGTGTATAATGCTATGATATCGAAGGATGCTATTAGTTCGTTCTTTTCCACATTAGTACTTTTGATCCATTCTAAGAATGGTAATTTGATGGAATATCCGCATGACTGAACAAAGTGTTTTGGTTTTTTCGAAAGTTCTCTTGATATGTTGTATGTTGGAATTCCCTGAAGTGAGACTACTGGTCGTAGGGGGATGTCTGGTTTGTATAGTTTTGGTCTACCGTAGAACCAAGAAAGAATAGGTCCATTCAATTTCATTTGTTCTGCTTTGTTATTTCTGCTTTGAAGAGTTTGTTCAAGGTTTTATTGATCTGTTTGTCAAACTTTTGAGTAGAGTTTGTTTAAAGTGGTTGATATACATTTTCGTCTTTGAGTAATTCCTCTGTCTTCTTGATGAAGTCTTCTTTGTCCATGACTACCGTGGCTCATCCTTTGTCCGCTGAAAGTATAACGATATCTTTCCTATTTTTCAGTCTTTTTAATGTTTTCTGTTCTTGATTCTTCGTTTCGGCATGATACATCTTCTACCTGGTCAGTGGTACGATTACTTGCCTAATTTCTTGTTGAGTGAAAGCTCACTTCATACATAAGTTAATGCCGATGATGTCATCTAGAAAGACGATGGAAGCTCCACGACCCAACAACTCAGCTCAGATAACACAGCAAAACCAAGACCATCCACCCGGTTACTTAACCAGCTGACCTTTTAGCTGTTTGTTTCACATTCAGAATGTCAATGCATAATCAAAATTTGTACTTATGATTTTAGTGTCATTAACCGATTCTGCTTTTAGGCGCCGTTAACATATGACTGTGAACTGAAATTTGAGAGCGCCATAAAGTAAAAAACAGTTTTTAGACTTCATGAGGCATGTGAGATCGAATATTAAGGCATTAAATGAGCACAATCACAGATTTGTGGTTGTCATAAAGTTGCTAATGTTCTTACAAGACCAAATGACCGTAGGGTTACTGAGCTGAGGTATCGTTATTGTGTAAGTTACTCTTTATTTTCAGTATATTAGGTATATTTGTAGAGATATGTCGAAGCTTATGTGAAAAGATTAAAACCTCACTAGCTTGAAGACGTAATTGCACTATCTTGTTCATTGATGGTATTGCGTGTGTGCAAAGATAAATGTAACAGTCGAAGAAATGAGACTGAAGAAAAAGCCATACAAGTAAATCTACCTCAAACTTCTGAGAAGTTCACCAGTTCACCAACTGCTGTTTAGTAACAGTCCCTTTATCTAAAAAAATATGGTCACTTCATGTTGGCGTCCAGTCAGAGAAATACATTTTACTTTATTGAACATCCGATCATAAGGAGTGAAAAAACAACAATTCATCAAACCTTAAGGATATCGCATAACAGTTCAATTTTTACATTGAAAGCTAACTTTTGGCTTCTGAGGCAATCCATTCAATTCAGTAGTTAAGTATGGCACCGATGAAATTGACTAAGTTTTATTCCTATGCTGATCGTCTGGGAATTCAACTGCTTTAATGATCCAAGAATTAGGATTTCTTGACATCGTAATACACCGAACTGATAATATTTTAAACATTGTTGAGCAATAACACTAAAACTATGCCCATCGCACAAGAAAATGCTATCATGGCTTGGTGGTTTAGTGGATAACGCTCTGGCGTTTGAAGCGATCGGCTTTGAGTTCGAATCCCGGTGGGAATAACACCACTCACTGGGAGGCAGGTACATCCAGCTAACGAGTTCCAAATAGGACGAAATGTGCATCCTGGATTCCACTGCTAGCCACTATCCATCATTACAATACAGAGACGGTCGGTTTCAGACTATTAACGACATCAAACTTTCATTCATCAGAATGTGATACATCCAAGGGAAGTCTATTCTACAGCCAATAAACGGTGTACTCTATTTCAGCATTGGACTTCAGAAACCATACCTTAGATTACCTGATGGTAAGGTCTCTGAATTCTTTTTTGAGGGGACACCAGTTTGCTTACGATTGCAAATACGCCATGTTGATTAGTATTCACAGCTTCCTACTGATCGACACCCAACGTTGGGGAAAAAGTGGTTTACTTACAGTGATCAACCATTTTTGCGGAAGATGATGTTTATGTATTTGAAAAATATTCATGAGGACGTTTAATTTTATTGGTTTTGGTGATTATCTGGTGTACTGTTATTGAAAATAACTGAATAAATTTGTACTAACTTGAAATTTAGACACGTAAACAATCCATGTGATGAGTATCATAACATGAAAATAAATATCTTGTTATTTTGAAGGGTTTTGGAATTCAGATACGAACAGTACATATAACTTGAAATTTTATATAGTTTGTGTAGATCAAAGTCCACAAGTATGTTAGTTAGTTGGAGGCAGTCGGCAGGTAGCCTTATGTCACATGTTGCCACTCGTCGGGAAGGCATGTCTGCAACCTGAACGGAACTGATGTCCCGCCTGAGATTCAAACCTACGTTACCTATTGTTTTAGTCAAAAGCTTTACCACTGATTAGTTATTTTGGGCCGCATTGACCTCCTGTATGTTTGCATGTACTTGTTTTCAACTAGTCTAGTCAGATTAAAATTATACCTGACAGAAGTAGGAAATGTGGATCATTGGATTTCGTTTCATTGCCTCAATGGTAACGTGTTGGCTGAGGAACCTGAAGGCCCTGACCGGGATATGGGTGCGCACTGCTAATGAGTCCGATACCAGGACGAAACAGCTTCCAGGTTTCCAGTGTTCCTCCAACTGATGCGAGTTCATGATGAATTACATCCAGAAATCTATGAATAAATCTTCATAAACTTCCAGATTGAATTTTCCTTTAGCATTTCAGGTACCTCAAAATATAGATAAGAATTTCACACTAGTCTTCACTATACAGTCAATCAGAATTTACATCTGTGATTGAAGTGTCTAGTGATGCAGGTTTTAGTCTCCATCTGAACAGCAGCTTCTTATAAATTGCAAAAATATGTCCCACTTATTATTGTATTTAAGTATGTGATTGTTACAATGGAAAGCTCTCAAGCAGTTTTCTGGAACACTCCGACCTGAAAGCAGTACTTAGCGATTTTTGTATTCACTTCGATAACTAGTGATATTACGAATTCGAATGGGAGATTCGTGTCAACAGCAAAAGATATGCAAAGTGACACTGGCTACTCTTCAATCAATGGGTAGACGATCTGGAGTCACTTGGGAAAAACTAACAAACACACCTCTCACTGATCATTACTGATTAGTCTAAGGTTGAAATATTTCCTGGAAACTCAGCCATTCCGCCACCATTATCTGGCCAGAGCTGTTGTTCAATGTTTGACATTCTTGTTACTTGAAGACTCTTGCCAACGCAGGTGAAGAGGCATAACTGTACACTGTAAAGAAGTCGAACAAATAGAAGAAGTGAGACACCCGGCACTAGATTTCTAAGGTGTGCCACCATCCAATGCATGAGCTATTTTTTTTAGCCAGTTCCACTGTTTATCTGAAAGTAGGAAGAGATATTGAACTACTGATTCATCAGTGTTCTTCACAGGATACTAAAACTTCTGCTTTAGATTTTTGTAGTATCTGACTGGTACTGAAAACCGATATTACTATTCCTGAAGTAAACTTTCTATGCCCATTATTAGAGATAAAAACTACTTCACAGCTTCTTGACAGTTAATGGAGATGAAACATTAAGGGTACGATGATTACACACAATGAAGGGAGCCCATCAAATTCCCCTTTAAATCTAGTAGCTCAACTCAGCTGTGAGAAATGTCACTGTGAACTGTGCAATTTGTAAATCACTTGCAAACTGATCATCCTATTTTAGGTATGTCAATTCATACAAGTCAGGTAGTCTGAATTAATTAGGCTCTATAATCTGCATTTATTCGGATACACCGCTGATAAGATTTGCCTAAACGAGCAAAACGGCCATTTGATGTTGTCTGGGGAAATCTACAGTTTGGTGTGAATGGTTTCTAACTACTTTGACTGTTCAATTTTGGTATACCTGGCTCATTTACTCTTTTGACTTCGAAACTTGGAAGTGTCAAGAAGGTAAGATTTCAAGCGTTCTCTCCAATTTCTTATTAAGTCAATATTGAAATGAGAAGGCATTTTAATGCATAAATTTTAGTTTCAAAGTTACTTCCTCTCTTCCAATTTCATCTGTACACTATCTGTTTTTAGGTAATATTGAATGGCTGGGTTGATTCTTTTAAATGGGAGGGAGTCATGTTTCCTTCCTAGCTTCTAAACTGAATGCGCTTAGACTCAACTCTCTGGTTAGGCAAACAAACGAAATGACAAAGTATATTTGCAATGTAATACTTGCTTCCTGACGGTAGATAGTTTACACTCACTCACTCACTCACTCACTCACTCACTCACTCACTCACTCACTCACTCACTCACTCACTCACTCACTCACTCACTCACTCACTCACTCACTCACTCACTCACTCACTCACTCACTCACTCACTCACTCACTCACTCACTCACTCACTCACTCACTCACTCACTCACTCACTCACTCACTCACTCACTCACTCACTCATAAGCAATGAATGATGTCTGTTGGTGCAGAAATGAATTTTTCGAGTATATTACATGATTAACTGATAAAATTTCTAAGTCTAAGGACCGTAATCCATATGTTCAGAGGTTAATTAATCAGTTAGTTGTCAAACCCATTGTTGCCCATTGTTTGAAATATCCTACTTGTAGAGATTTTAGAAAAAGCAAAGGTTTTATACTACATATGAGGTTGGTGGGGATTTAATTCCTAAGGTAGTATTCAATACGGATTGACATCAGATCGGGGTCTTAACTGAAGACCTTGATAGATAGTCGTACTATATCGCAGACTGACGGAAGTAAAAAACTGTGAACTACTGAACTTCGACCGAGTAGCTGAATGGCTAACACATTCGCCTCGAAAGCTGAAGGTTCTGAGTTCCATCCCTGGTGGGGTGGGCTCGTGGGTTAGTACATTTAAGGAGTTTCATACTATGATGAAACAGCTGTCCAATACACCCTCAAGTTTCCAATGGTTCCCCAGTTGATGTCAGATCATGATGGGTGCAAACTTAGTAATACGTAAAGTTTTCTTTCTGACATAATTATTTGCAAGTTTTAAAATAAAAACTTTTACTACAAAAGCGAAGGAACAAATTGAATAATTAATTGCAAAAAAAGTACTGTCTATGGAAAATCAGTCAGTAAAAGTGATAATCTAGAAGAGAAATGAAGGCGGAAAAAGAACTGTAAACTGAAGGGGGTGCTACATAATGCGGGATATGAAAAGTGCAAATTGCTAATCAACTACAACCTATTTCATAACTGTAATGAAACAGTTTAAGAGAATTTTGGTAAAACCTACGAAATATCATTTATAACTATTGATAATGATAAATAGTCCACACAAAATTTTGAATTCAGATTAGTTTAACACTTATAAAATTGCCATTGATTCATTTGCATATAAACTGGAATGTTTTTGAATGAAACTCAGGTATTCTGTGAATCACCTTAAAGGAACTGTTAGATGACTGGAGATAACGAGGTGTTTAAGAGTGAAGCTGTTATAAATTTCACATTCTGTGGTTATACAAGATAAATAATATTTGAAAAGTGTGTTTTTAGGAGTTATTGTCACTCACAGAGAATGTGCATCACTTCAAAGGAGCAGATTTATTCAATGGTGAACATTAACGCCGTTCAAAGCAGTATACTGTCACTAATGTACTAAAAGATTAATTAGACATTGTAGAGGGTGCTTTGATTAAGCTGAATAAGTCTTTGCTATAGCAATTATTATGTAGTAACAATCCACCTAGTTTTGAGCCTCCACTTCTACCATTCACTTCTAGATCACTTCTACTCATCAAGTTGCCGTTCTTTTTAGTTAATTTAGCAGATGTTCCAATTATTCATTTGATTGGAATAGAGTTTTGTTTTACATAGAAGTGATTGTGCAACTTTTGAAGGGATAAAGTAGAACAATGAAATGTTAACCTCTGTCTACCTCATTATTCTTTGACTCGAGAGAAAGATTTCTTGATAACAGTCTTCAGTCTTCTTGGAAATATGTGTTCACTGTCAGTGTATGACAGCCTCATCAAAGGCATATATTTTTTTGTCTTTAAAGACGGTCTATATAGATTCCGAAGTGCTTCTCAAATGAGAATAGAATTCTTATCATCTCTAAATGAGCAGTAAGCGAGTTCAGCTGTTGTACAGTGACCTGAATATCCCAGTTGACTCTGTTCAGTCAAGGGGTTAGAATTACTTTAACAGTCGTAGTGGTAATGGTAGTGGAGGTCTAGTGAGTGTTTCGAGAGTACAAATGCTGTTAACCACTGGTAACTCGGCCTGACTGTTGAAGGGTAATTATTGATAGCTGTTTTATGCTTCGATTACAGTTGATTGAACCAGTAGTAAATACTGTTTACGTGACGAGCCTTGATAACTGTTCATTTGGATTGGGGGAACATTCACCGTTACACACATGGGTATGGAGGTTCTTTTTGTCTTTTTACCAAACTTTATCTTGTTTTGCATTAGCTCGTTTTCATAATCTATAAATACCAGCTTTTTCAAACAATCTAAGTGTTGTATTTTTGAGATGAATGGGGATTTCGATTTCGGGGTAGTATTCATTACGGACTGACATTAGTCGAAGAACCATTGAAAACTTGGAAGGAGCACCTGACAGCTGTCTCATCTTGGTCTGCCCAGAAGTATGTACCCACGACCCGCCCGGGGTCGAGCCCAGGTCCTTCAGTTCTTATGGCAGACGCGTTATTTATTCAATCACTATGGAGGCGGGGGGAGTTCAGTGGTTCACAGATTCCAACTTCTGTCAATCCACAACATCTTGTGACTTTCACCCAAGGTCTTCAGATGGCATCCTCTTCCCTTCCCAGCTGATATCAAACCGTGATGAATATTATCTCAATCTAAGTGTTGTATACAAGGTAAACCCATTTTCTCCTGAACAGCGAACATTAATCACGTTTAGTTTGGGATTACAAGTGGTCCAGGTGACTGCTGAACAAACAGACAAACAAACCTGACCAAGCAAACTTAGTATCTTATATGAGCTATGATGAATTACTCGTTTGATAAGAAGGGTTATCAGCATCCAAGAAGTTCCCTACAAAATTGTAATAACTTGAGCTTAAATGTGAAAAAAGTAGAAAATATACGCTAATCTGACCATAAATAATAGATATGCAGCAACTCAAACCAACTCATCAATTGTCTGAACAAAACACTTATTTCAGCAGAAGTATGATGTAATAAATAAACGTCTGATTCGAAGGAGGAGAATAAACTTCAAAGGAACTCTGAGTCACAATCAGATTCAAATCAGTAATCTCTGGTTGATCACTTTAGGTCTCTGCTTACTAGGATACAATATCGTGCTAACAACTACATCCTGATTCCACTTCATTCATCGAGATTTACATGGAACCAGAGAAATATCATCTCATACTACAGTCCATCTTCCTAAACATAGTTATGGTGGTTGGAGGCAATCTGTGGCAAGCCCTGCTCCTTCGTGGTTTCTGGTTTCTAGGAACTTGTCAACAAGACATATCTGCAATCTCGTAAGAAATGATGTCTTCAGGGGATTTGAGCCCACGTCACTACATATTGCATTCAGTGACGACCCAAATATCTCAGCGGTAACGTCAATATCTACAACATAGAGTGACATGAGTCCGAAACTCATGAGGGACATCACTTCTCTAAAGGTTGCACGTAAGCCTTTCTTACTAGTTGTTGTTTCTAATTTTATTCTGTACATTGACTAAACAATCGATTGCACCATGAAATAGGCTAATTTAGCCTGCTAAGATTTTAGGCCCCCTTATTTAAATGTTTGTTGGTACATTTAGAAGGTTAGACATCGTGAAGTACGATTGTTCAGTGTTAATTGTTCTCACAGTATGGTGAGTTGTGCGGTAGAAAATATATTTATAACTCAGGGTGTGGATGTGCAAAGTGAGTTTTTTAATCAGCAAAAGTTTCGGCGTTAGACTAGACAAAATCGTCAACTTAATCGGAAAGATCGGTTGTATCTCTCTCTTCTTCGCCTTTGAATGATATTAATTTACTCTACCAGAACTACTCAGGTTCACACAACTAAGCTCAATTATTCAATAAACAACTCGTAAGAATGATTGTAAACGTTTAAGCGACTGAGCAACCACGATATTCGAAAGATTCAACATACAGTGAGGTCGAGCCATTGGACCCAGTGTAGCAATGGGAGATTGCAAGCATCAGCGTCTGATACCAGTTGCACAAGAGGTGGGTCTTGTGTCCCAGCGGCCTAGTGGATAACTCTTTGGCGTTTGAAGTGATGAGTTTCGGGTCCCGCTCTCCGTGGAAACAACACCATTTACTCGAGTGTAGGTACATGCAACTGACGAGTCCCAAATAGGAAGAAACGTGCGTCCTAGATTTCACTACTAGCCACCAAACAGTGCAACACAGCAAAGATGTTGTTTGTTCATTTCTGACATCTCTAGCCGGACAAAAAAGTGTTTTTAAGCGTCTTAAGTCCTCAATTTCATTCCTCCAAGCTATTGACTTTATCGGCGACTGATTTGAAAGTTGTATTTCATCAAGGTAAGAGTGACTTTAAAGGCTACCTTAGCAAAAGGTGAGACAACCAGTCATATTTCATTTTAAAAGTAACTACCTTCAAGCCTAAGTATCGAGAGGTGACTGACTATTTCAGCAGTTGGTAACGTGGCCTTTAAAGTTGCTCTAAAGGTAACCATTTTATATGTAACTTTAAAGGAGACCGTAGCAACTTCCGAAATAACTAATCAGGTTCCGGTATTTCTTGCAGAAAGGTAGTCTTTCTTCAGATAAAGAAAAGTAATTGGTTATCTAATCAGTTGCTGGGGTGACCTCTAAATTCACTCCAATTGTATCTATTTTTACGGTCAATTTAAGCGGATAAAATGAAATACAACTTTAATTGGAACTAATGATAGCTATTACCATCTGTATAAGCGCATGCGTGAGTGCGCAAACATACTTGAACACACTTAAAGAGTAGATTGGTAGAGCGATGAATGTGTAGTAGTATTCCACTTATAGAGATAGTGCTAGGGCCGTTTCGGATATTCCCTCCCAAAGAGTTGGGGGCGGGGGGGGGGCGGACGAAAAGGGGGTGAAACAGACAACTGCATACATATTTCTCTGAGTGACAGAATTCAGTGTATATTTCTTCTTCTTCATGAATGCGTGTGGGCATATACACATGGATGTTGTGTAAACTTATTTATTTCTGTCTAATCAAACAGTTACATTATTAATTGAAGTGTAAACACACGCGCCTATTGCTATCGCTAGTCTTCCACTTCATCAATTGTTGTACGTGTTCAACAGTTGTTCTAGTTGATGGATAGCCATGGATGCCATAATATTGTCATCAACACTGATGATGTTGACTGTGATTGTAACGATTGGGATGGTAGTGATGCACACAAGTTTAGGGTAAATAAGCCGAACTAGTAAAAATTTTATTTACAAGTAATTTATGTGACACACTAGTGTTTTAATAACAAACATAGTTTTTAATAGAGAATGATTATTGAATGAGTTTTCTTTTAGCATAATTGAGGTAGTACTCACCACTGACATCTGTCAAAGAACCATTGAAAACGTGGAAAGAGCACTGGACAGCTGTTTCATCATAGGTGATTATTGATCCTAGTCAACTGAAAAGTACGTTTCGGTTTATTTTTCTTTAAGGAGTGAATGTGAAGCGTAGGCTAGTTGAGCATTGTCAAATCCTTGCAGAAAATTCAAAAGGAAATTAAGAAAAAACGGTTCATGAAAGGAAATCTGCTCAAAAACTCATTTTCAGATGTACATTCATGGTAATATAGTTACGGCCAGAATAAATGTTGATCAGTGATTAATGGGTCAACACAAGGCCATCAAAAATTGTTTATTGAATTACAAGATGATAGGAAGCGGTCAAAAATAGATATCAACATTTTAAGTCGTCAGCCTTTGGGGTAGAAGAGATTTTGTTTCAGATTTTGATTTATATTTACATGCGGACAAAATAACTTGATTGGATGATTCCCCATTTGATGTAGCCAATAGGATTGTGTTATTATATATTTGGCTTTGGACATTTTTATATGTGTGGTAGTTGTATATATATATGCTATAGTTTGTCAAACAAAGTCGCTGTCCTTGCAGTCACAGGTCAGTCTTCGTCTTTTGATATTTGCGTGACTCATTGAAGAACAAGGTTCTGAAGGGGAGTAGTCATATTGGCATCCATTTCTAGTGTATCACTGCGTTCAGCATTGTTATTATCTACATCGTATTCCACTTCGCAACTTCACAAGGTGATGGTCGAAAAGTCACCAGTACAAGGCGATTACGTAATGGTCTGTGACGCAATAAAATATATCGATTGCAGGCATTTTCTTGAACCTTAAATTCTGTGATGTTTCGACAGATGTAAATGATCCTGACATAAAAGTTCAGTTTGAAATTTTAAGGAAGTAGAAAAACGACCTAATTGAAACTTCCAACAAGAGTTCCAAACAACTTTAGGTAATGATTTTCAACTTCTGCCTACATAATATGAACCTAAAACAAATACTATAAGAACAATGTGAAAAGAGCGTAAAGTCAAGCTAGATGGACTTGTGAAGAACAATGAACTAATGTTGATCTATTTGGATGAAGACTCTGGAATAGTTCTCAGCAATCGTAAAAAATATGCCGATAAACTATCATGTATACTAACAAATCAGAGTAAACTGTTGAAGGAAGCAGTTCCAAAAGATGTACGTAAACAAATAAAACAAAAGCTTTCAAGATGGTATTCATCATAAACTGACATCAGAATGAGAAACACTGGAAACCTAGAAGGGGCAATGAACAACCATTTGGCCCCAGTATAAGACTCCTCAGGAGTGCACATCCAAGACCCCACCGGGGACCGAACCCAGAACCTTGAGTTTCTGCGGCCAGCAGGATGCCCTTGAGCCAGTGGGATAGGATCCAGAGGTTCATATTTTCTTACTTCTGTCAGTTTACCATATAGCACGACCTCCATCCAATGTCATCGCTGAGTAAGTGTCCCCGTGTTCTACTTGGTTGGCCTCATCGGTCACGATTTCTCACTAGAACTTTCGGAATTCAGTCTCAAAGCTAGTCATCAGTGAGCACTAAGATTACTTAGTCTGGAGGTTTTGAGGAATTTTTTTATTGATTTCAGGAAGGTATTCACCACTGAAATGTGTACCGATGGAGTCTCGCCCACGTAACAGGTTGGCTGGTGAACCCGAAGGCACCGGGTCCGATTCCTGGTGGGGTGGGATCGTAGGTGCATGCACCTGAGCAGTCCCATACAAGGACAAAACAGCTCGGCAGTGCTGTCAGGGTTCCAATGTTTCAGATCATCCCATGATGAATATCATTCTGAAATCAATTAATAAATCCCCACAAACCTTCAAACAGAACGAAATCTGGCGAAAATTCTATTTCAACGACTAAGATAATCTGGCTCAGTAATTTTTCGACTGTATGGTCTTCCTAAAGTTTGTCAGAAAAATATCACTTTTGGTCCAATATTTCACGTGAATAATGCGACACATCAAGGTATTATGAAACGATCCACCGAAATTCTTCTACCGTTGAAGAATCCGAGCAATAGTCACTGCACTCCAGACTTCTTCGAATTCGTTAACTGTATAAGCAATATCAAAGTGTATGGAAGGTGTCTGTTGTCATAAAATATCATCTCTCTCTTCACAAATGTCCAGCTGATAAAGAAAATCCACTTTCCTCGTGATTACATTGAGATTCAGAGACATTGAAATTCGTAAACATTTTCTAAAAGAATTGCTTTCATGGTTTATTTTTAAATGTACAATTTTTAATGAGTAAGAGAGGTAGGTCTTGTGCCTCAACGACCTAGAGACGTCTGAAACGATGGGCACTGGGTTCAAGTTTCACTGTGAACACCATCAATCACTGCGGGTCCGAAATAGGATGAAACCATTGTGCTGGGTTCCAATGGTAGCCACTAAGGAGACTACAATACAGTTCACTTTCAGCTCATAGTGTGATAGTAGTATAAATTGTCTTATATATCTCGTACACACATACGTATACACAAATTATTGATCTCAGTTTGAATTCACTCATCAATATATTCAATGGAATCAATAAGATGAACGTGTTTCTGAATCTCAATGTAATCACGAGGAAAGTGGATTTTCTTTATCAGCTGGACATTTGTGAAGAGAGAGATGATATTTTATGACAACAGACACCTTCCATACACTTTGACATTGCTTAACGAATTCGAAGAAGTCTGGAGTGCAGTGACTATTGCCGATCGACTATGGACAGACACTGCTGACCTTCAGAGGGTTAAACAGATAGTCATATACAAGAGACACGAATAAGTTATCATAAATTTAAGATATGGTTCCTATCATAAATACAAAAGTGGCATATATATATATATATATATATATATATATATATATATATATATATATATATATATATATGTAAAAATTTAAAGATGATTCATGCGTAGGATTTAAACTAGATCGACGCATAATAGTCAATTGAAGTTTATGCGTATTGACAGTGAAGTGTAAGCAATAAATTAGTTTAATGATGCATGATGTGCAAAATTTTAAAAATTTTTTCACCAGATACCTTTCGATATCAATATTTGAACTGAAGTATTGCATTGAAAGAGAATGAGTAGATGAAATTCATTAAGGTGAGTATTTCCAAAAGCCAGAATAAATAGTTCAGTAAAATGTTTTTGTTTGTGTTTATTGTACTATCCAATAAAAAGCAACAAAAACGACAACTCACAAGATATTGAGAATTGAATGATTCATATCATTATTGATTTTCGTTCATCATTGATTTAAACAGAAAAAAGTGGTGATAAGATTCTACTTTCATTACAAATTATTGTTACGTGTGTGGTAACTTATGATGACAATTTCAGATGCTCTAGAACACACAATTTGATTTCTAAAGACACACAAATTTTTATTCACCCCCACCCCATGGCTTACCAGTCTACAGTTTGGATTTCTCGTTTTCGTCTTCCTATTACAGCAGCAAAAGTGGTAGTGAAACAGTCACCAAGATCCAAGTCATTCATTTCCTACATAAATATGATATTCAGTGGAATGGGGGGGGGTATTCTTCTAATATCAATTCACAGGCGTTTCCTCCTTGTCCAGCATTCCTCAGTAATGCATGTTCTTGTCTCGAACCGTGTGATAAAACTTCAGATCTTATTGCTAACTGACATGCTACGGTTGATGCATATGGTCTTGACACTGAAAGTGAGAGACAATAAAGAAATCTACCGGAGTGAAGATGAAACACCATGTTAGTGTTGAGATCAAGGAATGGGTGGTGACGCTCCCTGTGTCATGAAGGAATATGTTCATTGTCCATTATCCATTGAAAAAAGTTTATGGACTGATGGGTAATGTTTCTATTGGTACCACTTTTGTATTTATGATAGGAACCATATCTTAAATTTATGATAACTTAGTCATATCTTTTGTATATGACTATCTGTTTAGCTCTCTGAAGGTCAGCAGTGTCTGTCCGCAGTCGGTTGGCTAGCAGGTCTGGCTTCCATTTTTATTAACCTTCGACGATAGTCAACATTAGGTTACAGTTAGTCAACGGTATAGAATTTGTAAGACCAATTTGAAGGTTGATCAGTCGGGCAGTGAGACGGCGTTTCTAGACATACAAGATTTAGCTTTGGATGTTATAGCTTGTAAGCCTTCGTCGTTGGTTGAACTGAATTGATCAGGCACCATTGGATGGCTCTATCTTGCCGGTGTTTTCAGTTTGATATCAATGATGAATAACGGCTAACAGCGGAATCCAGAACGTGAATTTCATTCTGTTCGGAACTCGTCAGCTCAAACTTGAACCCAGCACCCATATACGAAAATGATATCCACTGGACCACTGAAGCAGGGATATACTCATTATTTCTATCAACAAGATGACAACGCAGAATCATCCATGCAACTTGGATATTGTGAGACTCAGTTTAGAGTTACTTTGAAGAACCTGTTGACACTAAATAGCAAAACGTCAGTAAGACTGGCCTTATTTTTCAACATAATGAGTTACTCAACCAATTCCTGTCAATGGCAATCAGTAGTTCTTCAGTCTGTGAATTTCATGCAAGTTTTTGTGTTGGTCAATGTCACAGAGATTATTTCTAACTGCAATGGACTTCAGATATTATCCCAGGTATTAAATAGGTGTAAATACTACAATACAGGTGAGGTAACTGAAAACACTTCGAAATTAATAACCAGTTGGGCTTTATTATTTTCTAGACAGATACCTTTCTTTTAAAGTCACGCGAATACGTCCAAGTACATTTATTTTGATGGCCTTGAAAGTCAACACAGTGTGACAGTACACATAAACTGTTGTTAACTGGTTGCATAATAGTCATCACTAAAGAAATATATAAATATTGAACTTGTAAAAGCCACTGGCTGTCGAGCTGGCTGGAGTGGAGTGGAGTGGAGTAGATCTCCACACTGACTTCAGACTGGTAAAGGAAGGCCTGTCTTGCTGTCTTTCCGATCCTAACTGGCTTTGACATCTTAATCTGTACCTGTGCTGCCTGTAGTTGAAACGATGCTGCCTAGTTATGTAGGTGAAAGTGACTACTTCTTTTAGGTTTCTCCCGTTCATGGTGATTGGTTTATTACTGATGCTCACATCACACTTCTCACCTTAACATTTGGTCACTCTAAAGCTAGGTTGTGGATAGGTCTGTCGTGGTTGTATTTGATGATAGTTTAAGGCCATCAGATACTTCAGCAGCTGAAATTCAAGAGTACAATGTAGCATTTAGGTTTAACTAGATGAACGCTAATTTATTTGGTTCCAGAATGTCTGACTTAAAAATCTAGATAGTTGATTGAAGGTTGTTATATTACACTGTGTAGTCTAGTTGATGCTTAAAAGCCTGTCAAAGACAACGAGTAACGCTTGATGAACGGTAATAAGTTGGTGCTTGAAATTAAGACAAGAAATTAAATGAATATTTTTTCCAGCTAAAAACTTCAAGTTGCTATTCATCATGAACTGATGTCAGTTGAAGAGCCATTCTAGACAGCAGAGCATAGGATAGAATTTTTGTCCTCAAATGTGACTCTTCAACAACACACACCCAAGAGCCTACCAGGGATTGAATTGAGGAGTTTCCCATTACCCTTAACCCATTTGGTCGGCAGCCAATGGTTGGTCAATATTTTTCTACTTCTGCGAATCCATTATATAGCGCAACCGTCCTCCAATGTAGTTGTTGAGTGTTTGTACTCCCTTCCAACCTGGTTTGCCTCACAATTCATAACTTCTGGTTAGAACTTAGGTCAATCTCATCTAGAAGGATATCTCGAACCTCCAACAAAAATATTTCAGGCAACTGAATGAATTACTATTTGGTGTACAATGGGACTGAAGATAATCAGTTAGGATATTTTTATTTTTGGGCTGGAAATACATTTGAATTCACCACAAAGTTGCATTCGTAACTTCTGAGAAAGTCATATCGATTCTGGTATGAAAACACCTCACCGTAGATCTAAATAACCCCGAGTCATGCCTTCTACTGAAGCTGTGAGGGGATTCATCATGAATTTCAGGTAAGGATTTTGTTAAGGTGTGGCTAAAAGCTTGAAAATCCGGTTTCATATATTTCTAGGGTCAGCTGAAGGTTTGCAACATTAAATAAGGTTAACCAAGAGAAGACAGACGGGGATTACAGCAAAGAAAAGTGGTTCTTTCCGACGAAATCATTTGTTTAGCTGCACATTCGTGAAGATATAGCAGAAAGAATAAAATGCTTTGGAGTAATTTCTAGTCAAAGGTCAACGTAATGCCATGACAAGGGAAACTTGCGTAACGTCAGTAGGCGTTGGAAATGGGGAAATAAACGGAGTGATTACAAAGCAAAATTAGTTACGTTATATGGGACTTATCTAGAATGATCTATCATTCACGATGACCATGCCAAAGAAAGAGGTATGAAAGCGTAATCATGGCTTGCATTTTCGGAATGTTAATACTTCAGCTAAGCATAGATGTCCTAATCTTACTTCTTACAAGTGGCTTGTTCTCACTTTGTAAAACCTTTTGAAGGACTTATCAAAGAAGTCGAATGTCCTGAGTGTTCCGCTTCACATCTCAAAACGCATTTCCGTTCTCCTATTATTAGCCAGGTTAAGTATTATTCACAAGCGTGTTACATAACCCGGCACATGATTCAACCCATAAACTCTGTTCCACAGGGGGCGAGTAAACTGATGTACGCACAGTGATGTGGCTCGGTGCTCCAACTTCTCCTTTGCCTAATGACAAATGAGTTTCTGACGGGAGAATGCGATCCTAAAATTGCGGATAAGAATGTTGTGTTTAGGAACCTTGATAGCCGCTTTTTATGTATTTCTACCGCACTGTCTCCCTTGAATTCGAGGTTCAACAGTAGGGTCTGTATGTATGCGTTCCATGATGTTTGTGGATTCAGATTCTTATCTATAAATTACCATCCGTACCTACTTTTCATTAGGATTTCTCTCAAGGTTTCTACTTAACTGTCGATTGTATCCTCGGTGCATATTCTTCGTATTCTTGACGAGAGTGAATCGGTAAGATTCCTTTTTGTACTTATGGGTACACAGTTTTGGAAATTAATGCATTGCTCCTTTCTAGGGAGCTATTTTGTGAAAAGACCTCTACACTGAATTGTCATCTTTTCTTTGAAGTGGACATCAAGGAAGTGGAAGTTCAAGTTTTACTCTGCTTCTAGAGTGAATATGATGAAGGAATGAGGACTATCGAAGGTTCGAAGTAGGTTTTCGATATTCATATTCTTTTCACAAATAATAAAGATATCATCTTTGTATCTCGCTGATTATTTTCGATAAGGTTGTGTTTTCGGGGCTTGCCATAAAGCAGTCAGCCAGGAGGAGTCTTATAGGAGATCCTATTGCCCTATCGTCTACCTGTCATTAAATTTCGCTGTTAAATCTATAGGGCAAGTTGGAAGTAGGTCTGACGAAAAGTTTTTTTAATATTGGTTTGAGATACGAATTTTTAAGCCATGCAACTCAATGTAGTCACACAGACAACAAATGGTTTCTCTTAGTGAGAAGTTTGTAAATAAAAAAGAAATCCAGAGAAATCATTCTCTTTCCTGATAGATTCACACTCTTGGTTAAGCCAACAAAGTGAAATGTGTCACGCGAGCTGATTCAAAATCGATACATCGATTGTATTTAGGACAATAATCGATCACTTATTATCTAATTTAAACTAAACAGTTTCAAGGGCCAACAGCCATGACACTATGTACAGCGAATGGCAGACATCTAAAGTGCTATTCTCTGCTTATCCAAAGCATTGGATCAACGCTACTGCAAAAGAAACCTCAGAGGAAGTTTTACGTTGAAAATAGATAGAATAATATGTTCTAGAGCATAACTCCGTTGTTTCAGATCTTTTATTTCTTTCGATTGAACGTAATTCACCCATCACAGTTGGTTACTGACACTCCTTCCTCATTCATTCCATCCTATTTGTCCCATGTAGTAACTGCAGTTATGTGAATAGTGTAGTGCTATTTGTGCCCAGTAAAATTAGGTCAGTGCATTGACTAGGTACCGCTGAAGTTGTCACAAGTGTTTCGTGTGGCAGCAATGAATTTACAAAGAAGGAACATTCAGCGGCACAATAGGGAGCGTGTCATGTACGGATTTTGATCAAAGTCAATCACACTCACATGGTCATATGCATATTTCAGCAAGGAGTGTAAGAATAGTCAAATGGAAGATTCATTTTAGATGTTTGTAGAGAATTATTGAGAACCTAGAAGCACTGGAAAGCTGTAAAGAACTCCTCATTAGTGCTCCCCTATGACCCTGGCAAGGATCAAGTTAAGGACGATTGTCGACAGGATGGTCGGAAAGACACCAACACATCTCATGGCTCCAGGGAGTTGACGTTTCATCGTATAGTGTTTGAATATTGCCGAATATGTACTGGGTCACTCAATCACCTTCCATTTCCTTGATTCATTCAGCAGAGAGGAATTAGTATCAGACTCCAGTGATAAGAGCCGGTGGAATTCCCCCGGAGATGTGCAATATGCCCCCCTGAATTGGTTGAATGGATGTTAAACTGTACGATGTTCACTGTTTTCTGAATAATTGTTAGCTGAACAAATGCACCTCAATCAACCATCTATGGATACTGTTTACCAACCAGCCACTGACTTGCGACTTTAGTTAACCAGTAACTAGCATGAGAACGATTGAAACCTGTTCTTTGTCATAAGGATTATTAAGCTACACCTGAAAGTGAGAAGTCTTTTTTTATATTCATGCAGTAAAATGGATCAACTTCAGTTTTCATTTAGTATGTATATCCTCTACATTTGCGCCTTTTCTGAGGAATCTTTCTCTGTAGAACCTGAAAAGGATGTTTTTAAGATAATTATTTTTGTTTCGAAAGCTTAAAGTAGTTCAGTTGAATACATGAATAACAAAATGGTATGAGTAGCGTAACCTGAAAATCAATCCTGATTACTATTTCTACACCAGAATCAAATGCTCTATGGAACTATTCTGATGTCCCGGGATAACTTCTTAGCTTTGACTATCGAATAAGGTGGATATTTATAATCTGTGTTTAAAGCAGCAAATAATACGGATTGTCTGTTTGATTTTGATTGGTCAAAAAAACTGTTCAATAAGACTATTCAAATCTGGAAGTATTTACTAAGCGTCATGGGTTCCACGGCCAGCCACAACCAAGTTAAATATAACAACAGATATTCAGGTAATATTGAGGTTTCCGCATAGGAGTCTATATGCCAACAGACGTCGATCAATTCGACCCAGCATAACAGCAGAGAATTACGAATATTAACAAATAATAATAATAACTAATACCCAGTAAAAAGAGGTAGCTATCGTGCCTCAGTGGCCTAGTGAACGACGCATTGGTGCTCCACGTGGTGGGTACTGGGTTTGAGCCTCAGTGGGACAACATCACTCACTAGGGTGAAGGTGCATATTAGCTAATCGTGTAAATGATAACTGGACTATTTTGCATATTGAATATCAAGAGTGATGAAAGATAAGCGCTCTGACTTCTTTTTTATTGTACAGCTGTCCTTCACCTATGCATGCATCCTCCACCAACACTTAGGCACCTCGTTTCATTAAACAGAGCTTGGCACTATAGTTTCAGCTTTGAATAAGTAAGTTTTAGTATTGTAAGATGACAAATTGAAGATATAAAAAGAGTTGAATAAAATTGATGTAGAGGGAGTTCTTTGTGAAAGCCTACTGAAGAAAGAATACTGAATGCAAAACATGTGTTTACTCAAGGTTGATTTGCTGACATACGTTACAGACTGATTGAATCGTTCAACGACCTACACTGCTAGAACGATTTGAGGGTCCATTATTATGAAGATACACAAACTGGAATGAAACATATGTCACATACTTTTCTCTGACCCACATAAACTGTTAGCATGACGTATTGTTCAGGTTACTATCCGGGAAGAGATCAACTCAGATGAAACCAATGAAAGGTAGTGAAGGCAAGCTAGTAACCAAAGAGGAGAAACAAAGAAAACAATGGGCTGACCACTTGAAGAAACTCTTGAATCGACCACCACCTGCAACTCGTCCAGAAATACCACCAGCAACGGCAGAACTACCAGTGAACACATGCTCTTCGACAAAAGCAGAAGTCCTGAATACCATAAAAAGTGCTGAAATCCAGGAAAGCAGCAGGAATAGATGGAATTTCACCAAAAGCACTGAAAACAGAAACAGGGATAACAGCAGAGGACATGCTCACGCCACTACTCCAGAAGTTTTGCTAGGAAGGAAGGAAGGAAAGGTACCTGTCAATCGATTAGAGGAAGGGCTACCTTTTCAAACTCATAGGGAATGGTGACCTAAGTCGTTGCAAGGACTGGCGCAGAATCATGCCACACTCCTGTCCCTCCCAAGCAAAATATTAAACCACATCATCTTGGAGAGAATAAAAGGTACACTGGATTCAAAATTACGACCAGAATAGCCTGGCAGGCTGGCTTCAGGAAGAACAAGTCATGCGTGGTTCAAATTGCAACGCTATGCTGCGCATCATCATAGAACAGAGTTAAGAACGGCAGTCAACGTAACCCTACTTCAAATTCATCGTCTTTGAAAACGCCTTCGACAGCGTCAACCGGAAAGTAAGTTGACAACTGCTCCAACACTGTGAAACACCACAAACCTTTATCAACCTCATTCAACAGCTATATGAAGATGCTACAAGCCGCGTGATCCACAATAGAAAGCACAGTGGTAGTCTTGAAATGAAGACAGGAAGGAGTAAGACAAGGTTGCCACCTACTATCACAGACGATCTTCCTCATTGTGGTCGACTGCACTGGACTGGATCATGCAACAGATAACTATGAGGAGCTATGAGAAGAAGGGCATACACTGACTGGACCGATGGAAAGAGCCTAGAAGATTTGGATTTCACCACCGATGAGGATTTATGTCTAAGGTGTTGTGGTGCAAACTCGAAGATCTACAGGCGAAAACTAACAGGTTGACAGAGGAGGCAGAGGAGACGTGACTTCCTTCAGGTGAAGGTGGAGAAGAGAGAGGTGATGAAGATGCCCAAACAACAACAGTATCAACGACAACAACAAGCTCTAATCACCATGAACGGGAGGAACCTAAAAGAAGTAATCTCTTTCACCTACCTATCTACCTACACACCTACCTACCTATCTACACACCTACCTACACACCTACCTACCTACCTACCTACCCATCCACCCACCTACCCACCTACCTAACCACACACCTACATACCTGCCCACCCACCTATCTACCTACCTACCCACACACCCAACTACCTACCTAGGCAGCATCAATTCAACTACAAGCGGTGGCACAGACATAGACGAGGATGTCAAAACCACGATCGAAAAAGCAAGACAGACTTTCATTAATCTGAAATAATCAGTGTGGAGATCTACTGCACTCAGCACAAAGCATGAACAATATCCCGATTTTCAACACTAATGTCAGTCAAGTCAGTCAGTGCTTCTATGTGATGGTTCAGAAACTTGGCCAGTCACGAAAAGCACTTCCAACAAACTACACACATTCATCACATCAACAGCTGCCGCCTACACTGACTCGATACTGAAGATCAGATGGCCAGAATAATAGGAATAAGCAACAAGGAACTGTGGCTGGCTGGCTGGCTGGCTGGCTGGCTGGCTGGCTGGCAACGAACCAACCAACAGCCTATCACCCAACAAATATGCAGAAGAAGAAAGTGGAGATGGATTGGATTGGGCATACACTGAGATGGCTGATTGAGGACATCACGCTTCAGGCCAGATCGTCGAGTGGAGTCCAAAGGGGAAACGACGAGTTGTGCATCCCAGCTAAGGGTGATATGGAGGAGATGATGTGAGGAAGAAATGGAAGCTTGTGGGCAGTCGTGGAACGATTTTGACAAGACTGTAGAGAAGAGAGTGGAATTGGGACGTGCTACTGAAGCCCTCTGTTCCAGTAGAAACCCAAGGAAAAGTAATAATAATGACATATTGTTTACAACAATATTATTTTATCGGTTGTTGCAAATTGGATGCAGAATGCGCACATGGCACATTTCATCACTTATCAAGCTTATGTACCCAAACTCAAGTGAATGTTGATATGACCAAAGATACTCAAACATAATATATATTGCTTCACTGTGAACAGCACTATTTATCAGATTGTTGAATAATAATAACCGTTATTGGATCAACAATTGTAATGCATCATTATGCCTTGAAATCTCCGGTTTCCGTTTTACACGATTGAAATCCATCAGTTGACGTTGGGATTTTAGTACAGTGCACAGAAACACTAATATCTTCTCACCATTGAGTTTTAATTTTATTTGATCAATAAAGCACAGCAGATATGCATGTGGTTCGTTTATAGTCTCTTTGTCTGAATGTACCATCTGGTGTCCAAGTCAGTATTTACATCATGCATCTTCTGTAAAAAGTCATAATCTACTTAATTTGTCATCAGTAGTATTCTTTGATCACTCTACCTATTAGTAATAAAGAAATCAAATACATTTTTAATTACCTTACTGTTTTCCTTCCTTCTTCTTATTGAATCTTTGCATTCAACAATTATATTTTTTTAGTTCTTTCAGTGTAACTGGCTATAAAAATACATGTAAATTATTAATCCACTTTTTAGACTCCATCGATAACTTGTAACCATTCCATATGGAATAATAGATAAGCATAAATTTTCTTACTCTTATTACAGTTACTGGTCTCATGGCTTAGTTGAATTTATCATCGCGGTGAAAAGTGGTTAGTGATTTTGGATTTTGATTCTCTTACGATATTTCTTTGTCACTGAGTAGGTGGGACTAGACTAGGCTAGATTTCAAACTGTTGAGTAATTTACATTCACCATTCAGCTTTCGAAATTCGGATGCTCAAAGCGTTTTGTAAATAGAGCGGGGAAAAAAAATCAACTAACACTAGGTCGAATGAATTCCATTCAGAATAGATGTGTACTCAATTATCTCAGATAATTGCTTTGGTGGTAGTATGACCTAACAGCCTATGAGCGAAACGAGCCTAGAAGATTACGAACCATATGAACGAAGCATGTAGGCAAATCTACTTTAATGCAAATCAGAACGTCAACCACCACAACAACAATACCGCAGACACTCGAAGACAAGAAGAGAAGACTGAGTGTTGACAGAGAGCTGTTTACTGTCTTAACAACAATCAATTCAGTTAACAGCGATGCTGAATATATGCATTTCTAAATGACGTTGACAACACTAAATCCACACATAGTTAACAACCAAAGAGAGTTCGGCCTTGAGATGAGAGGGAAGAAAAACCAGTAATGGTGTGAAAACAGTCATGTACGTTATTTTAAGGTAATGGGTTAAAAAGCAGACTAAAGCTTTGCAAAATTAAGGGTATATATCAATAATTGAATAAGTACAGAAGATACTTGTTACTTTCTTCGTAGAAATAGGAACCAGTTTTCTGACTTTGAATCTCTTCCCTTCTTCGGTAGCCTACTTAAAGACCAGCAGTGGAATCGACGACGTGCGTTTCATCCTGTTTGAGACTCGTCAGCTGAATGGATTTATATCCAAAGCTAGTGATGGTGTCCCCAATGAAAATCAAACTCGGTAACCAGTATCTTTTCGTCCACGATTGTTTTGTTTGATGACAGCTGAGTAGGATCAAATGACTGCTAGTCTGTCAAACTAGGGATGTCTCAGATAGTCAAACTGAAAGTAATCTCTTTGTATGGGAGATGCTTTAGGTGACAGGTGATAGCTTATATCGGGCTTCTCGTGGTTGTAGAGGAATTATTCTCAGTGTTTGGTGAGTAAATGACTGTTAGTTCTGCTCTGCATAGGCTAAATAGTACCCAGTGTTTGACTTTGTTTCCACGGTGGTACATTCCATATTCCCTGAGGACGAGTGGATTATGTTCAGATATCCTGATTTCTTTATACCATATGTATTGGGACGTCGGTTGAAACAGAATGCTCGAAGTAATTAATTTGCATATGCAAATACATGAGTCAGTTGTTTCAAGGTAGGATTCGTGATGAACTGACATCAGTTAGATAAACACTGAGAAGCTGAGAGCACTGAACAGCTGTTTCGTTATAGTATGTGAGTTCTTGACAGTGCTCAGTTAACACCCCGAGATGAATATAGTTTGAGACTACCAGACTTCAAGCCCGTCATCATTCAACCAATGTACTGAAGTTAACTGGTACACATTTTCTTACTTGTCTTTTCGTGATGCAAACGCGAGCACTACAGACTGAATTATGCATAAGGTTATGCTTTTAATAGACTTCGGTGTAGACAGGGCAGGAATGGTGACAGCAGTCCGCTTTACTAAACTGTCGGTGAACAACGGTGAATAGAACCATAGCGTAGCTCAAGGGATATAGCAACGTAGGAGTGGTTAAGAAATCAGTGCTTCAACACTTATCGTGATCCGAATTTTGCTTACCACCTCAGTGATTATCCATTTATGACAATAGCAAATCCTGTAAGTCTTCTATGAAATTAGTTAAACTGTCTATCATCCTAAGGAGCTTTTGTCAGTGAAATAGTCTTACTCAAAAATATTTGTTTACTCTTTATTTTTATAGGATTATCAATAGTGGGATTTGAAAAACTTTTTTGTTGTTGAGTAAACAAATTACTAAATGTCTAAATCAATGAACATACGCCTTTTAATATGTCAGTTGAAAGTTGAGTAGTGTGAGTGTGTTTCACTTTCATCCAACTTTTCCAATAGGCAATTTATACAGCTTCTGGATATGACAGACAATTTTTGTGAACTGCAAACCTTTTTTTTCAAAATATTTGAAATAACATTCGACGATCTGCGAGAGATATTTCTTTACAGTTCGGAAGAAAATTTTTTATGTCCCTATGATTTGAGAAAATTAAACTATGTAAATATTTCAGTTTAAAGAGACTTAAAACAAAAGTGAGTAGTAGTAGTAGTGTGATTTTCTAGCTTAGGTATACATGGATGAACTGAAGTTGTAACCCAGACATTGAGCGTTGACTAGGAGGTTGTGTGTTCGAATTCTACAAAGAACAGAGTTTTCTGTGAACTTTAATTATCCCCTCTTAATGGTGTCATTAGTCTACTGAATTTAGACTATCTTACTATACTGAATGTCTCAAGATATGTTACGCTAAACAGGCTATTAGATTCAGGTTTTCTCTAATCAGATTCTACAGGTTGTATTTTTGTTCTGCAAATAGTTGGTTATTCACACACGTGTACACGCTTACACACCAACAGATATGTATAAATATAGATGTGTAGCAGAATGATTGTTGAGGGTGAAACAGATATCTAGGATATGATATGATTTGAACCAGTCACCACCAAACATATATACACGGATGTCAAAATCCTTTATTGATTATAAATGATGTCAGCAAAACATAAGGCTGAAACCAGAATGGGACGAATTTCGGTACTGAACACTTACTTAACCGTGTCAGCTTATCATAAGAATGGTTGTCTGAGACGAAAACGAGCAGCTTGCCAAGTGACTTTAAAGACCACCCTTGTAACCATTGAAATAGCCCATTGGGTTCTTTCATCTAGACTAAAAAGGCGAACCTTCATAAAATGAAGAAGCCTGATTCGTTATTTTGCCAGTTCTTAGAGTGGGCTTTACAGTCACTCTAGCCCATCATCTCAGCTACAGTTGTCATTGTATTGAATTACCCAAACAAAGTTTCTTTATATGGTGCTGCGAACTGACCTTGAATTTTAACTGTAAGCATTGTGGAGTATGAAAGGAAGAGTTTATGCCTCGATAACCTTACTAGTCAAAGAACCAATCGCAGTCAGGCATTGTGAAACAGCTATGTCAATATAGCCATGGTCTAGCTGGTAAAGTGGATAAATCATTAGCGAGTACATAACACCTTTTTAAACATTCTGGGTAATTCGAAACATAAAAATAACTCATTGCGGATTGTTCTCCAGAGTGTTTGAATCTTTCTGAAGTGCAACACCAAGCTGCTGATGTACATTTCAAACTTTAACGGTACTTTCATTGTTGCTTCTTTGTGCAAGTTTGATTTTCACCTTTCTACAAAGCTCGAAAGATATTTTTATCCATATGACATTGAAATACAAACTTATTTGAAGGGCAATTCAAAGAAAACACCAGTGATACCAGTGGTATGTCCTCGAAAGATGAATTTTACCCAGCTAGTATGCACGATGAAAATCCTAACTTTCAATTGATCGCAAGTCATGGAGTGTATAACTGTTAAAGACAGTGAGCAAAGGTAATCGAAACATGCTTATATCACTCTTTTTGTCAGTGGCTAAGAGAGGAGTTCCATAGATCAGCAATAGGAGGATTTCGGGTTTCGATAAAAGTTAACAACAGTTAACTGAAACATATAAGTTTTTACTTTCGAATCACAAGGTAATGGGTAGCAGGTGGTTCGTAAGTCTTAATGGATTATCCACCATGAACAGCTACCTGAGAGTGAGAACTGTTTACATATGTATATCGAAAACTAGAGTTACAAACTACTCAACTAATAGTTTGAGTGTTTGATAGAAAGTTATACAGTCTGTTTGTACTAGGAAGTAGATTTTTTATCAGTAGTAGTAAGTCTTGATATGAATGGTGGATATTGGCTACTAGGACTCAAACCCAGGGCCGATCACTTCAAACGTCAGATCGTTACCCACTAGGTCACTGAGTCACGATAACCACTTCTTATGTGACGGGTATAGCATGATTTTCTTGATGTGTTAGCCTGTACATCTTTGATGTCGATTGGAACGAATCTATCGCCCATTATTGGCATTTGGGCTTCTTGGACATGGCTTGATTTTGCCGGTATTTTAAATCCTTGATATTATTAATAGGTAATGATTAGCAGTGGAATCCAGGACGTGCATTTTGTCCTGCTTATTTGGAGCTCGTCACCTGGATATACCTGTCTCCTAGTTAGTAATGAAGAGAACCAGTCATGTTTCATTTAAAAAATTGTCCAGTATGCACACCTAAAAATCACTCATACGTATGCTGATAAATGGAGTGCGTGGATTTCACCTAATCTCACATTGGCAATCGGTCTACTTTGGTGTTGGACAGGAAAAACATATTGGCTACTGTGGAACTGTAAGTCTTTTAAAAAGATTCTTCTGTTTCTTTTAACTTAAATCGGGCACTTTTAAAGATTCTTTATTGTTAAAACTGTGGATTAATTTCTAGTTAGATCGAAGCAACCGATAGGAAGCCATACTGCACCTAGGTTTCGTTCTATTTGGCACATGTCAGCAATGTGTATCAGTAACCTCAATGGAACTGATGTCCCACCTGAGATTCGAACTCACGTCACCTAGTGTGCTGTCAAGGCCGTAGTGGTGTAGTTTGTATCATTGCACAAATGACAACAGATTATTATACCAATGGATGGAAATAGTAAGCAAATTAAGACGCAGTTTAACGCTCAAGTGGTAAGCAAATCGTCTCTCTTTGTATGACGAAGGTGGTTCACATAATAGTTAACTATTTTTACTGTTTACTTCTGAACTCATTGAAGGTGTACTCAGATTTATCCTAGCTTCCTGAGTTTAATTATTCAACGTATTAGGTCTTGATTAATAGGTTCAATAGATTACACAGGGGACTACCAATGCCTCCGAAATAATATCAGAGCCTATCCTGATAAACTTTTAGCAATTCCATATGTTTTTTTCAGGTTACAACATTCTGATTCAACCTAATCACTTGAAATGTAAGCTATGAGTACTATGGAGTGTAGTTGTACACACTGGGAGTAGCATGTTTTGTACGGAATTAACTTTCTCACTAACTTTAACGTTAAATCGTATTATATGGCTTCAGGGATTTCGTCTGATAGGACAAGTTATTGACAGTTTGTTGTCTGTAAGTTTGTTCTGATGAAGTCTTAGCGAAGTCTCTTGGGAAGCAAAAGATAACCGTGAACAGGTAGTATCTTCTCAACGTCAGTATCATTCGAGTATCGAAAACATTCTGAGGTTTTATTTTACTACACTTTCTATTGTTTTGGTTTGCGTTACGCATCACCGCAACTACACAGTTAACATAGGATGTCTTACACACAAAAGAAGCAAAATCAGTTCCATATTCTTCTCTCTGTCGTTCGTTGAATATCATAGGGTCGCAAATATAGTTATCCACTTGACCAGAGAGGAAATTAAGTCAAATATATGTACTACAGAATGCACCATTGGGTAAGACATGGTTGTTGAAAGTAGAAGACATGAAGCAGCTACATAATTCTGATCACAGATGTCTCCGTAGCATTTCTCGCGCTTGGTGGAACCACTAGGTGAGCAATGTTGAGATCAGGAGAAGGGTACTAGGCAGGGTGTGCAAGCCAGTTGATGAGGTTGTGAACCTTCATCGACTGAGGTGGTTTGGACATGCGTTGCGTATACCAGATCACCGCCTGCCTCGACGTGGCATCAGTGCACGAAGTCTCTGACTGTTGGTCTGAGTCGTATGGGGAGATATAGACTGTCTGGTTGTGATGACTGAGAAGATAGGAACCAGTGTTTGAGGACTATTGGTGACATGGCTGAAAACCAGTCACAATGGTGCAAACGCATCCACTTTTTGACGTCTTCTACAGTTTGAATACTTGCACTAACCTTTATCTTCAAATGGTGTATTCTTTCACACAACTTCGTCTACTTTGATATCAGCCATTTTCGATCCAGTCGTTGTTTGTATGGTACTACTGGGAAGTGTGGCACCTGTGTGAAAAGTCTACGTTGGTTCTGTCTGTCCACTAGGTGTTAGTCACCTGTCTAAACAACATCATGAGTATCAGTATCATCAGTAGTTACACCTTAGTTGTATTACTGTTGGAATTATTCTTCAGTTCTATCTCGTCTATTGATTGAATTTAGGAGTATATACTAAAATGACAGGATGCATGGGGAAGGGGGTTGGCTAGTTATTTCCACTAATAAAGTAAGGTAGGGTGTGAGTACGGACTGAAGAAAAAGAAAAGTACTACTATGTTTTCTTCAACTCAAACTAAATGCGGTAAGATATCAGGAGAATGGTACCTTCAACTACGCTTATTAAAGGAAGCGGTAGCATAGAAGGTGGTGACAAAGAAAGGGACATTTAAAAAAACTCATATTCCTTCAGATCCTTTAATGCATAAAGAGAATTTCTTAGCAAACCTGTACTCTTTGATTGTGTTGTCGCATATCCCATGTCTTAACAAAGTCTTATTGTTATTTTCTACTTGGATACAAGCATCATACACAGTTCTAGTACTTTCCGCATACTTATACATCTTAAAATATACCAAGCAATGGATAATAAGTAGTTAACCTGCTACTTTCTCTTGAATATTAAACAAATTCTATCCGAGACCGGAAGTGCTTATTGTTTTGGACCAAGGTTTAGTCAGGAGTCCAGGAGAATGATATTTTGAAAGGATTAATTGAACAAGACACAGACAAACAGACAAATAGACAGATAGACAAGGAGGTAGATAGACAAACAGACAAGTATGATAACTAGATTGTTTAACAAACAGAGAATTCGAAGGTGAAAATCGATACATAGAAACAATAAATTAGCGGTTATGTTAATTCACTACACATAAAACTATTATGTGTTCGACAACAAAATACAGATTATCATCATCTTCACAAGAAATGAGCTTGTATTCCACATATTAATTAGAGTATAATTCTTCCTTTTCATTTTTCTGTTGTATAAACGATATCGCTAGGCATTCTACTGTGGATTTTGTGAATATAGAGTAAACTAAAAAGTCATTCATTTTAATGACCCAGTACACAGAACACAATAATCCAATTGACACTCCTTGTGAGAAATCTAGGCGTACAAGGATCGGAAAACAACTTGAAGGTCATTTTTGAGGCGTAAACATCAAGGGGGAGACCAGCCCGTGCTTCAGATTGAAGAGTTGTTTTAAACTGGTGAATAGGAGAAGTGGATATAGCAGAGACATTTATGTATATTTCGTAATGCCTTTGAGACATTTAGAATCAAAGGCATGTTAAGAGGACTTGGTGAAACTAACGGAAAAGTGAAGTATACAGCTGAGGAAAGCAGTCAGTGTGAAACCACTCATTTCTAGCTCGGTGACTTGATGACGACTTTGGGATGAAGAGACCTAATGAAGGTTTTGTGGTTGGAAACATTGCGATTTAAATGGTGTGGTGATTTTTTCTGCCAATTGGGTTTTTTCTCGTCTCTTGTTGAAGATCATGTTAACTTAAGCATATTTTAATTTGTTAAAAAACTTGTTATTGAATCTAAGTCTCAGACTATGTTTCGACCACATCCACTTTATGACTCAATGCAGTTCCTGTATCTGTGATGAACAACTGATGAAAGTTCATAGGATCATCTTACTGACCTGTTTATAAGCTTCTAGATACTTCAAAAAGCAAGTTTGGAAAATATACAGTACCTTTGCTGTTTCTAGTAAATTTTGGCGCTTTTTGTGAACTTAATTACTGGATAAATCAGACAAAAGTGACCGGAAGTATATATTTGTGAAATTTATGAGCCATAGTAAACATATGTTGAACCCTGTTTGACTATGAACATAAAAGACAACAAATAGATAACAACTATAACTCCTAGGTGAAATACTTGGTCTCGAGTCGCAAAACTGAGAGGTGACTTTGAATCATAGGAGAGAGGAAAAACGGTTGCAGTAAAGAGACTTTTTATCATTTTTCCTTGGGTTTCTGCTGGAACAGAGGGCTTCAGTAGCACGCCCCCATTCCACTCTCTTCTCAACAGTCTTGTCAAAATCGTTCCACGACTGCCCACAAGCCTCCATTTCTTCCTCACATCATCTCCTCCATATCACCCTTAGCTGGGATGCACAACTCGTCGTTTCCCCTTTGGACTCCACTCGACGATCTGGCCTGAAGCGTGATGTCCTCAATCAGCCATCTCAGTGTATGCCCAATCCAATCTATCTCCACTTTCTTCTTCTGCATATTTGTTGGGTGATAGGTTGTTGGTTGGTTAGTTGGTTGGTTCGTTGCCAGCCAGCCAGCCAGCCAGCCAGCCAGCCAGCCAGCCAGCCAGCCAGCCAGCCAGCCAGCCAGCCAGCCAGCCAGCCAGCCAGCCAGCCAGCCAGCCAGCCAGCCAGCCAGCCAGCCAGCCAGCCAGCCAGCCAGCCAGCCAGCCAGCCAGCCAGCCAGCCAGCCAGCCAGCCAGCCAGCCAGCCAGCCAGCCAGCCAGCCAGCCAGCCAGCCAGCCAGCCAGCCAGCCAGCCAGCCAGCCAGCCAGCCAGCCAGCCAGCCAGCCAGCCAGCCAGCCAGCCAGCCAGCCAGCCAGCCAGCCAGCCAGCCAGCCAGCCAGCCAGCCAGCCAGCCAGCCAGCCAGCCAGCCAGCCAGCCAGCCAGCCAGCCAGCCAGCCAGCCAGCCAGCCAGCCAGCCAGCCAGCCAGCCAGCCAGCCAGCCACAGTTCCTTGTTGCTTATTCCTATTATTCTGGCCATCTGATCTTCAGTATCGAGTCAGTGTAGGCGGCAGCTGTTGATGTGATGAATGTGTGTAGTTTGTTGGAAGTGCTTTTCGTGACTGGCCAAGTTTCTGAACCATCACATAGAAGCACTGACTGACTTGACTGACATTATTGTTGAAAATCCAGATATTGTTCATGCTTTGTGCTGAGTGCAGTAGATCTCCACACTGATTATTTCAGATTAATGAAAGCCTGTCTTGCTTTTCCGATCGTGGTTTTGACATCCTTGTCTGTGTCTGTGCCGCTGTTTGTAGTTGAAACGATGCTGCCTAGGTAGGTAGGTCGGTAGGTGGGTGGGTGTGTAAGTAGGTGAGGGGTGGGTGGGTAGGTAGGTTAGGGGTGATAGGTAGGTAGGTGTGTAGGTAGATAGGTAGGTGAAAGAGATTACTTCTTTAGGTTCCTCCCGTTCATGGTGATTAGAGCTTGTTGTTGTCGTTGATACTGTTGTTGTTTGGGCATCTTCATCACCTCTCTCTTCTCCACCTTCACCTGAAGGAAGTCACGTCTCCTCTGCCTCCTCTGTCAACTTGTTAGTTTTCGCCTGTAGATCTTCGAGTTTGCACCACAACACCTTAGACATAAATCCTCATCGGTGGTGAAATCCAAATCTTCTAGGCTCTTTCCATCGGTCCAGTCAGCGTATGCCCTTCTTCTCATAGCTCCTCACAGTTATCTGTTGCATGATCCAGTCCAGTGCAGTCGACCACAATGAGGAAGATCGTCTGTGATAGTAGGTGGCAACCTTGTCTTACTCCTTCCTATCTTCACTTCAAGGGGATCACTCAGCTCTCCATTGAGAATCTCTTGGCATGTGGCGTCTTTATATAGCTATTGAATGAGGTTGATAAAGATTTGTGGCACTGAAACCGTAGTTCTGAAGCAACTGCATATATTTTTCGTGGTGGACTTTAAAAACGAAAGAACAATGATGAAAGCATAACAGCATTGTATAGTTTGATTTCACTGGTGTCTCATCAGCCTTTTTAATCTGAAACACAAATATCATATGATGAAGGAATTTGAAGTCACCGTTTGCAACTAAATGAGATTATTTAACAGGGATCGTTATTCTATAATACGGAATATAAACGCCAGCATAGAGCTAACAAGACATGCGAAAACGTTTCAGTTAAACATTTGGCTCAACAGATAATTCAAAATAAAATTTTTTCTGAAGTGACAAGAGTTTTGGTTACTGGAGAGCAACCAGTCCTCAGTGCTAACGAGTCCTGTCGACCATTTCGTAATGTGGCCGCTAAGCTAGGAAACACGGCATCGTGGTACCCTTTTGATACATGTTAGTTGGTTGGGGGTTTCGTGACTGTTGAAATTCGTCAGCAAAGCGTTCCTGGTCATTCGAACAAAAGACTACGTAAGAAGACTAACTGATAGATTGGTTGTCGATAAGTAACATACAAATGATATAATAATGCAAAGAGCTAAACTCAGTTAGCATAAACAGGAAACGGTTCAGTCAAAAGACTACTTTATCAAATTAGAGGAATACTAAAAAATATAGTACTAGGGTAAAAAAACTGATCAGCTGTTCCAGAAGATTCGACTTGCTTCGTTCGCTGATTATCTTGAAGGATTTAGGCGCGTCTATTTTATGCCTTGTTTTGATTGCACTACTGACAGCACTTGAGTTTCAGAAAAGTTGGCCTAATAACATGTGTCTGGGGTATGCCCTTCTCCTACTATTTCTACTTCATTATGGAGGGGGGAGGGAGGGTGAACTGCTCACTTATTGGTGTATCGAAAAGTGTTTTGCCTTGTCTTTTCAGAAACTTCTTAGCTCTTCTGCTAACTTTATGCACATGCTGGTATTCCTTTTTGTACCGTGTCGATTCTTGTCAACTAACTTCAGTATACATACAGTATATTCAGATTCTTTTCGAATATGATATTTGCGCGTTTTATATTGTGAACAGATGGTGAAAAACCGGTGAAATCAAATTGTTGTTCCTTCTCTATTCAACAGACATGTTTTGTAGGCATCAGGAGTGAAAACAGGCCTAGTGGAGTTGGATAAGTTCAGCACTGGGTAATTGACCAAGAAGGGAAATGTATTTGTTGTCAATGAAATTTAACAAGTATGCTTCGTTTTTTAAAGAAGCCTTCTGTTTCAATAAGCTCATTTTCTTCAGGACAAATTTGCTTATACGTAAAACAGAAACAATCAAATTTTCCAGAATGATTTCTCATAGTAAGTTGCGGATTTCTGATAGGAATAACATTTTGTTCAATGATTTTGACTGGGGCATTTGTGCCCGGTAAAATGGTAAATAACTCAATAATTTAAGCTACTTCTGTTTTTAAAGGAGATAATTTCAGTTTGTGCCTTAACTGAGGAATTGAAACAGAATTTCAAGCTCTTCTTTATGTTAAATTACCCTTTGACTGAACAAACACACTTTTTCTCTTTAACACTATATATGTTTATTCTACCTCACAAAGCTATCCATCCAAACCATCGTAATTTAACCCCTGAAAGGTAGTTGTTAAGGAGCACTGCTTCGTTCTCTCGTAACCACATCTCCAAAAACTAATGGACTGAATAGAAAACATTCCAGCGACGTCATTGGTACACATTGCTGAGTAGTCACGTACTGCTCGAAACACCTGTCCAATGCTCCTCCCAGGTTCCAAATGACTCTCTAACTGATGTAATTCCGTGATGAATACCAACCTGAAGTCAATAAATAAACCCCCACAAGCCTCCAAGTCGAGTTACTCTCTAAGGGTCATTGGTAACTTGCTTTGAGATGAGATTCCCCGTTCTAATGAGAAGTTGTGATCGGTTGGACCAACCAAGTCAGGCATGTAGACAGTTACTCAATGATGACATTAAAAGGAGGTCATGCCATGTCGCGAACTGACTGAAGTAGAAAATGTGGACCACTGGGTTCCGACCCAGTAGCTCAATGGTAACGTCCTCGGCCCGAAACCTGAAGGTCGTGGATTTGAACCATTGAGAAGCAAGACCACAGGTGTGAACTTCTAAGGAGTTTAATGCTAGGATGAAACAGCTGCTCATTGCTCCTCCGAGGTTTTTAATGGCTCTCCAGTTCCTGCTAGTCCATGATGAATGTCAATCTGAAAGCAATAAATGACTCCTCACAAACTTCCAAATTGAAGAATTATGCAAATTTGGAAACCTTCAAAACCAGCGAACATTTGGGAAGTAGTGATTCGAAATTCGTGTTTGTTTCAATGGTTAAATATCGAAAATTAGTAGATTTTGATTGGTTGGAAACTGTATCAATGTAATCTATAAAAACTAGTTTTTGTTTTGTTTTGCTTCGAAAAAATAATTCATAGAGTTTGCTAGTCCATCAAATAAATAACATGAACTGGTTCAGATGAAAAATCAACACTTCCGGTTGTTATTTACTGAATTAGAAGTTCCTTCATTGTATGCTTTCGATTCCACAAGTGTGTCTGTATGTGTATTTACGTATACGGTCTATTTTATTCCTTAATGGAAAACAGTCACAGTTATGCTTTTAACTAATTCATTGATTAGCTGATGGGAAGTAACCAATTTCGTGTCGTTTATTCCTAATTGCCGACTGAATTCCGTGGGTATTGAAGCTACAAGACTTACCATCGTGGAGCACTTTGATCGACATCATGGGACTTGGACACAAACGACATAAAGCTGTACTTGACCTAGGTTTCATGTTTGTTGGTACTCCTTAGCAATGCTTATTCGTGTGAGTGAATTTATTGTTTTAGTGGATGTATATCCAATTGAAGACACATGCTACATCCTCCCTTTTAGCCTTTTAGAAGTAAATGAAACCAGTCACACTTTTATAGCATTCTTCATCTATGATTCAATAAAGTCACTCCGTGTGTTGATTGATAACTGTAATTAGTTGGTTAAAGGCAATCGGCAGGAAACCATGCTCCACACAGGTTTCATACCTTAAGGCAAAGTAGAATTTGGTCGGAAGCCAGGACTAGACACCATGAAGCTGATTGTACTGTAGTGGCCGACCAATAAATCTAGTCTAGTTTAGTCATACAGGAGATCAGTCATCGTCCGAATAGCTCAGTGGTAATGTCTCTGACAGGAACATTGAGTGATGTGCTTTCGAATCTCATGGGGAAAATCGCCTCTTCCAATGTAGTAGATGCGCCTTGCTAACGACTGTCAATAAGCGCAAAAACCCAGGTAAATTAGGGTTTCACGCCGATTGCCTCCAATCAACTGTTACTTATCAAAGAAGAATATTGTTCTCATCAATTAGGTGAAAGCAAGTGGATGAGATTGGTTGAGATATTTTACCACGATCGCAGTTGCAGTGTGTACGCATTTTGTTGGTGGAACACAGACTGAACTTCCAGGTATGTAGTCAAGTCGCAGAAATTCGAAACTTGTACCGACTGAAATAGTTCAGTCATGGATTTTAGGTGACTAATATGTGTTTGTCTTATTCCTTTCTGTTAGTTAGCTTAGGATTAGGTGGATATAAAGTTGATGACGCCAATCTTAGGGGTCTCTGAATTAAGATCTGAGCAGTATAGAGAAATATCAGTTCCTTGGTTAGTATTTTCGAGGTGAATGAAATTTTCTACCCGTAGACTATAGGGGATATGGCCAAAAAGTGATCGCAAAAACGCTGACGCATTCATTCCTTATCTATATATAGCTCACATCACTGCGATTCTTGATTTCACCAATCTTTTCTCTCTCTTGTCTTATGATGTTTGATGACCGCTGATAGTATTGTTATTTCTTTCACCTTACTCATACTGTCTTCCAGTTCAATGAGCTTTCCAGAAATGTGACAACTCGAATCGTTTGTCAGTAGTGTCAAGCTCTTTACTGTTCACTTTTTTCGCCTTTTAAAGTGTCAATTTTTGGTGGCCTGTTTGAACGTTGAGCTACCAATAAAATTTCCCACAAAACATTGTGTCAGATTTATCCCATTCAGCTTGTTTCAATCTCTCAAATGTGTCCTCCAAGCATATCACGTACTATTGGGGTTTTTTGAATTCTTCTGAACCAGTCGTTTTTTGGAGTGATAACGAACCAAAGAGAAAATGTCATATTAGACAGAAATAGACTCTTCAGTGCACGAAAGCACATCATATTTCTATACCTCGGATGCCCATCTTGAATAGTGCATTTTTCTAGTGGGTGAAACAACCATCACCATTAAACACCTGATGCTAATGCAGTCCTACCCGCTGCTTCACACTGTTACCTTTGTTGCTGTTATTGTGAACATTATTCAGAAAATATTGTTTTAGGAGTAAATTTGTTGACATATTACGTGCTGAGAATTCCATACTGTACCACACATATTGTTTATAACAAGATTATTATTATTATTACTATTCATACTAAACAGTGACATCATTGCTGGTCATTTAAAAAACTTAGATGTAATGCACTTTGATACTGCGACTTATCATTTCTCATAATTGATTAGTGTGGATTGAACTGGGCAATAACTATTTGTCTATAGATACCTGAATAAAGCAGATATTTTTGCCCTTATTGACCAATAGTCACTTGTCACTCCGTGTCAAGTCAGTCAACAATGGTGGATAAGTTGAAATATAAAATGATACCTGCTGTAGAAGGAGTAGCTATCATAATTCAGTAACCTAGGCGATAGCGTTTCTAGTCTCTGAAGTAGAAGGTTTTGGATTAGAGTGTAAGCATAACTCATTGGGATTCAGATACATTCAACTGAAGGGAAGTTCATCCTGGATTTCATTGCTAACCACCTGTAATTTTATGCTGAAAACAAGTGCCTTTAGAGCCATGTGTCTTAACAAAGTGAAACTCAATATTTCAGGGAGTAACTTGCTGCTAATATAATCCGAAAACTAGTCATTGTATCCAATATTCTGTCTTTCTGTCTCCCTCTCAAGGTTTTTAATTTTTTTCAAGGATATCTGTGATGTGATGAAAATCCTCATTAGTTTTGTCAGTAATCCTCCAATACACCAGTCTGAATGAAAGGAATTCTTTCGTGTGTATGTGTGTGGGAGGGGGGAGAGAGTTACAGAGAGGGTGAGCAGAATCTTTTCTTTCTAGATTTTTATTCACAGATATGAATTAAGCTCCCATTTAAATAACTTTTCTTAGTTTTCTTTTGTTTTGATGCCAAGAAATTAGCGTTTTATTGTGATCATCCTCTTCTACTTAATATGCAAAGTGTAGCATTTCCCTTTGTCTCCCTCAGACTTCCAAATGACTAAATCTTTATTCTTAATCTTTTACACGCCATTTTTATCAAGATAACTTTTCTGTATATTACAAGCAAACAACAATATTCCGTTAGGGTTACTACTTCAGATGCAAGTTAAGTTTATTACTGTTCAGGTGGCGGTTTGCAAGAATTTGTTAGTCTGACAGTAGGTTTCATTCCAGATGGACATCAGCTGAAGAACTGTTGAATAGTGGTGAGAACTGGATAGCTGGTTCGTCTAAGTTTGGGATTTCTTAGCAGTGCGCACCCATGACATTCAGGTTTCGCAGTCAACGTGTTACCATTCAATAATAAGGTTTGAAACCGAATGGTCCATTGATTCCCTAATCTCGTCAGTTGGCAGTATAGAGTGATCAACATATCCAAATTACCTACATCTTAATTGACCTAACAGGTCATGGATTTTCCTTAGAATTGTGAGAACTTCATTCTCAAGCGTGTCAAGAATGAGTAATAGACGAACTAATGGTCTAATGTTATCAGGTATTCAGTAGTTCTCCAACTGATGTCAGTTTATCATGAAAACCATTTTCTACTAGAATTTAGTTGAACAATTATAGTAAGAAAGCAATGGAACTACTCTTTGTTGACTAGTTCACTAGTTACTAGACTGCCTAAGCCCGCATAAAGAAGTAATGTTGAACATAGGGCTAGCGACTCCACCGCGGAAAACAAATACAGTCGCTCAGGAAACTTCAAAGAACAAAGAAAACACAAAAGATAAAAAACAAACTCCTCGCTGGAATCGGGAGACAAATAACCGTGTTAGGAAGGAAGAAGAGGTGAGACAAGGAATGGATCTCAACGGATCTCCACATGGAAGCTGATAGGGGAGGGAGAAGCAAATGTTGACGGTGAAGCAGAAGATGAACCAGTGCAGTGCAGGGATGATCAACGAAAAGAGGAACTGAGTACAATGTGTAAAACACTACACTGGACAAAGAAGTGAAGAAGAACGCGTGCAAAGATGCAAGACACCTCTACAACACACTTCCAGATGAAGCAAAACAGACTGCAGGAAAGAGAGACCGGGACCTGACATCACTACGTCAAATAACCAGGTTACTGTCTGAGATGGAAGTGATCAACGCAGATGAAATCAATGAGAGATAGTGAAGGAAACTTGGTTATCACAAAAGAGGAGAAACAAAGGAAACAATGGCTGAACACTTCTAAAATCTCTTAAATCGGACCGTACGACCACCTACAATTCCTTTCAGAAATACCACCAACAGCCCAGACACAGAACTATCAGTGGACACATACCCTCCAACAAAAGCCGAAGTAAAGCCCTGAATGCCATAAAGTTGCCGAGATCCAGGAAAGCAGCAGGAATAGATGGAATTCCACCAGAAGCATTGGAAACAGACGCAGATAAGTCAGCAGAGGACATAATCACACCTCTACTCCAGAAGGTTTGCCAAGAAGGAAGGAAGGGTAGGTGACGAGTGGAAGAAGGGCTACCCTGTCAAAAACCCGAAACTTGGGAGGTCTAAGTCTTGAAAGAACTGGCACGGAATCCTGCTCCACAGCTCTCTAGACCAAGCAAAACAATAGACCACATCGTCCTGGAGAGACTCAAAAATGCTCTGCATTCAAAATTACGACCACAACGGCCTGACAGGCTGGCTTCAGGAAGAACAAATCATGTGTGGTTCACATTGCAACGTTATGCTAAGCATCATCATAGAACAGAGCACAGAATAGCAGTCAAATCTCGTTGAATTTGAAAAGGCATTGGACAGCGTCGACTGAGAAGTAATTTGGCAGGCAACGGCCTCAATACTACGGCTTTAGTGCCACAAATCTTTATCAACCTCATTCAATAGCTATATAAAGACGCCACATGCCAAGAGATTCTCAATGGAGAGCTGAGTGATCCCCTTGAAGTGAAGATAGGAAGGAGTAAGACAAGGTTGCCACCTACTATCACAGACGATCTTCCTCATTGTGGTCGACTGCACTGGACTGGATCATGCAACAGATAACTGTGAGGAGCTATGAGAAGAAGGGCATACGCTGACTGGACCGATGGAAAGAGCCTAGAAGATTTGGATTTCACCACCGATGAGGATTTATGTCTAAGGTGTTGTGGTGCAAACTCGAAGATCTACAGGCGAAAACTAACAAGTTGACAGAGGAGGCAGAGGAGACGTGACTTCCTTCAGGTGAAGGTGGAGAAGAGAGAGGTGATGAAGATGCCCAAACAACAACAGTATCAACGACAACAACAAGCTCTAATCACCATGAACGGGAGGAACCTAAAAGAAGTAGTCACTTTCACCTACATAACTAGGCAGCATCGTTTCAACTACAGGCAGCACAGGTACAGGCACAGATCAAGATGTCGAAGCCAGTCAGGATCGGAGAGACAGCAAGACAGGCCTTCCTTTACCAGTCTGAAGTCAGTGTGGATATCTACTCCACTCCACTCAGCATAAAGCGTGAACGAAATGCAGATCTTCAAGAATAATTCACTTAAGTCAGTGAGTGCTTCTATGGAATGGTTGAGAGACTTGGCGGGTTACGAAAAGCATTTCCAACAAACTTTAGACATATATCACATCAACAGCTGCCGCCTATACTCACTCGATACTGAAGATCACATGAATTGCCAGGAAGAATAAGAAGAAAGAACTCACTCTGGTTGGTTGGTTGGCTGGCTGGCTGGCTGGCTGATGACGAACCAACCAAGAAACTATAATCTATTGCCCAATAAATATACAGAAGGAAGTGGAGATGGATTGGATTGGACTGAGCATACAGTGAGAAGACAGTTTGGGGACATCACGCTTCAGTCCAGGCCGTCGAGTGGACGCAAAGGGGAAACGATGATTTGGGTGTCCGATGTGAGGGTGACATGGAGGAGATGGTGTTAGGAAGAAATTTAGGCTTCTATGGATTGATGTGTCCAGGTTGAAGAGAGTGCAGGGAAGAGGGTGAGATGGAGATGTGCTACTCAAGCGGTAACTTCCACCAGGAGCCCAAGGGACAAAGTAAAGTAAAGTAATAATGGAAAGTATTAGGCGCTAGTTAGCTAGCACTGAAATCAGGAACACGCTCTCCATAGAGCTGGTGGCCGTTTTTTTTGTATAGACTTGCCTCAATTTCAATGAGTTGTATTTCTGCCAGAGAAAAATGCACTTTTTGAAATTTCACGATATTATACATTAAGCTACTGAGTCAGCTGTTATTTACTGAAGCTTTTAACTTTTCGGTTGTTGAAATCTTCGTGAAACCACTTTGAAGATAAATGATTTGAGGGTTTCCATCCTTTCAATAAGGTCTCATTAGCCTTAGCCTTAATTATGCAACTGAACAATCGTATTAGTCACTGTGAATATCCTGGTTGAGTGTTTCAAATTATGACTGATAGCTTATTCAGAGGTAAATTGCTCCCACGAATCTTTTCCGCTTTATTACAAATCATAGTGATGCTTACAAGTTCTATGTGTTCCGCAAATTAAGTATGGTTTTCAAGGTGAATAAAACTTGACACTGTAGTGCACTGCATCGGTAATCTCAAGGTGGAGAAAATTCTTAGGTCAAGTTTCTCGTCAATTAGTCTTCTTTATTGAAGAATACCTGTTACTTTAAAGGAACTGTGTTCTCCTCAAGCACTGTAACACAGCTCACTGAAAGCTAACTTCTTGGATATCGGCGCTAGGATATAGGAATAGCGGTTGAACCAGCACAGAACTGAATCAACCACAGTTATTGATCAATGAATAATGGGTTTTAGTTTACCGTCTAGGTCCTCACCACAGAATAAATTTGTATCTACCCAATCATTCAAAACCCACTGATTCTCCTTTGAATCAGTTCTTTCAAGAAACTGAATGGCAACCAGTTGGTTACTGGTGAAAAATGGGTTGTTGTTGAGTTAGCTGCTTTGTGGAGAAGTAGTTGACTTGAAAATAGAGTTGAACTAAACCTTAGTGTTGGTGAATCACGTTTAATTATGCACTGACTAATCAGAATCAAGAATATCAAGGACGAAGTAGCTATATTGGAAAATGGTACTTTATTTATAATTTATTAATCTGTTTCATCCGAGATTTCAAATAGGTTCATAATCTTTGAAACCATACCATTGGTCTGCACTGCCACCAGTTCATATGAGATAATGCCATTCAAATGACAATTAGGAAATTTCTCATCTGGATCCCGTCAAAGGTCTTAAGAACTTTCTAAGACGACTCGACATATCTTCAAAGCTGTCTGTGTGCACTCCAGTTGTCCGATCAACAAAGAGCTTTTCTGAACATCAGCTTGACAGGAATATCCTATTTCAGATAAAAGTATATATGACTTCCAAGCTTCTGTGTATATTGTGGTATCCAACGCCACTTCAGAGGTAGATTTTTCTGAACCATCCTTTATGCACTGAAAATGTCCTTTCTTCGCATTTTGGTCGTATATACCAAGAATCTGTAGTTTGTCAAGATTAATGTATATATGCATACATTGGGTAAGTTATAACTTACCCAGTCATGTTTACGTCATCTTCGTAGGTCATGTTCAAGTTTCTGGATAAGATATTCGTCGATTCCAATCATATTATCTTCCCTAACAAATTTCACATAAAACCTGCAATGTATTCTTCGTCACAATTCATCAAATGTTTGTGCAGTGTCAACAGCATTGTAAGTGGACTTACCGAATAGCTTGAATAAATTATCTGCAACCTAATTGGTTGGCCTCAAGTTTTCCCGTCACTAAAGTCTAGTTCTACCAAAATAGTTCTCAAATCACTGACAACGTGAAAGCAGTCTCCATTTTTTTACTTTTACTTCTGTTTAGTATTTCTATCATCAAAGTTGCTATTTAGGCAACTAAAGTGCAAACGTTTCCGGTTTCAACCGCAGTTATATGACAACTTAACACAACTGTGATCCAATGTAGTGACTGTACAGTTGTCCTAAGGTTTGACCTTTTTATCTCCAGAATTCGTAACTTCTCGTTAAGCTTTCAGTGATTGTCACTCATGAGTCCTGAAGTTTCAAGAAAAATGATTGGACTGTTGTCAATCAGTTTAGTTGAAAATCGTGACAAAAGTGACGATGTTTAAGTACTACCTGGATTTTTCTTTCTAATTGGATCATAAGTTATTTTCAAGTCAGTTTGCTTACATATAAGTAAAGTAAGTAGTTTGTCACTAAAGGTATATTTTAATTTTGTAAGAAGAGCTGAGTCAACAGTTGACGCTGAACTCCGTGGAGAGGAAATAACTTTATTTGTGTTTTTTTAAACCGTCCAATTCTACCTTCTTAGATTTTAGAGACGCCCCCAAACAATACACTGAGAATACGAACACCGTACTAGACTTGTTGTTTTTTGTGGATTTTGAGTTATACTTGATAACTCCAGTTAGACACTACAATCAACGCATAAGAGATAAGAATGATAGATGGAATTGTCATAAGTGATCAGTTACACAGATTATATTACCACGATAAGAAATGAGTGAATCGGTTGAGTCATCAGTAGCTTGTATGTTAAGGTAAATGATTGATTGAGTATATTTATTGAGTATCACTCAAAGCTGTTGTTGGGCCGAATTGATTAGTCAATCCTTGCACACTGGGCTCCTATGCCGATACTTTGATGTTACCGGTATTTTCACGTTTGGTACTGAAGGTGGATAGGGGCTAACCGTGGAATCCAGGAAACACGTTTCGGTCCAGTCAGCAAGGGAAGTGTACAAGCTATGACGTCAGAACCATGCCATACCCGTTCTATAAGGAGTGGCTATTGTGGCTCACTGATATGGTGAATAGCGCCCTGGTGTTTCAAATGACTGCGCCTTGGCTCGAATCTTAGTGGCAAGCACATCACTTACTATGAGGCCGGTAGAACCAGCTGACGAGTCCCACATACGACGAAATTCACACTCTGGAAAAACATCGATGCCCAAAGTCCTGAATCATCATCATCATCACCGTGCTACTGATTAACAGCTTGTTAGTCTTCAATGGATCTTATCCAAATGGCTATAAGTAGTATGACTATAACTTTTTCGTGGAATTGATAAGTAATAGCAGAAAATGATCATAATCAGTTATAAGCAGCACGTTACTCTCTTAATGATTGTTCAAAGTTGACCTGCTTCTTAGTATACCCTCTTTATTTTCCTGTTTTTTCTGTCAGGTGTAAACAGTTCTTCTATCTGAGGAGTATGAACTAGCCTTTTTCTTCACAGAATAGTTTTGTTGCCATCGTTACCAGTTGATTAAAGATTACATGTTAAGTGTTAATCAGCAATGTTATTTGCAAGATTCTTCATCCAGAGCAAGAAACAATAACCTTTCAATTTTCATGTTTATTCAACAACCCAATATTTAGAAGTAGCATTCATCCCAATATACATTCGAATAGTATTCAGAAACATGCTGTTTCCTCCTTTATAATGGATTAAAACCTAATGTGGAAGTGAATGAATAATTTGGTGATGAACTTATGAACTTGTTCTGATTTCTTTCACCTTATAACCATATACATTCACACACACACACACACACACAAACAGTTAGTTCGCTTTAATTTATAGTCACAAAGTGGAAAATTTCTTCAGTTATTTTGATCAGTTCATGATGATGTAAAATTAAGGAGAGAAATGAAAAGAAAATTTTACAATTATTATTTATACTTTCATAATCGTTAACATTGAATTTCATTCATTGTTTGGTTACTATTATTTTGAATGACAGTTTAATCTAAAACATTCAGTTTACCTCTATTATTTCTATAGTTAAGTAAAACTTTTTTAAATATAAACTTGAGATCTAGTTGATACTTGATTTGATACACAACAGATAGCTGTCAGACCTCAGTGGCCTAGTGGATAACGCTTTATCTTATGAAGTGATGGTCATTAGATTCCAGTCTCAGGAGGAAACAACATCACTCACTTGGATGCAGGGACATCAAGCGGACGAGTCTCAGACTGGACGAAACGTGCGTCTTAGACTTCATTGCTAGCCATCAAGGAGATTACAACGTAAGCGTGAGAGGTTTAATTCACCAAAATTGTGTGCACACAATCACACATAATTTAATACTATTTATTCATCCTTTGGGTTCCTAGTGGAAGTTACCGCTTGAGTAGCACATCTCCATCTCACCCTCTTCCCTGCACTCTCTTCAACCTGGACACATCAATCCATAGAAGCCTAAATTTCTTCCTAACACCATCTCCTCCATGTCACCCTCACATCGGACACCCAAATCATCGTTTCCCCTTTGCGTCCACTCGACGGCCTGGACTGAAGCGTGATGTCCCCAAACTGTCTTCTCACTGTATGCTCAGTCCAATCCAATCCATCTCCACTTCCTTCTGTATATTTATTGGGCAATAGATTATGGTTTCTTGGTTGGTTCGTCATCAGCCAGCCAGCCAGCCAGCCAGCCAGCCAGCCAGCCAGCCAGCCAGCCAGCCAGCCAGCCAGCCAGCCAGCCAGCCAGCCAGCCAGCCAGCCAGCCAGCCAGCCAGCCAGCCAGCCAGCCAGCCAGCCAGCCAGCCAGCCAGCCAGCCAGCCAGCCAGCCAGCCAGCCAGCCAGCCAGCCAGCCAGCCAGCCAGCCTTCAGGTTCCTTGCCAACCACGTAACCCATGAGCGAATGTGTCGAAATCCAGTGGTTCATATTTTCCTAACTCAGTCAATTTGCGTTACAGTGTGATCTTCATTCAATGCCATCATTAAATGGTTGACAGACATCCCTGTTTCAGTCTAGTTTTGAGGTCGTTGGGACTCATCAGCATGAAGCACCTATGCTATTCGGGATTCGAAACCATGTCACTGAATGACGTGTTCGAAGAAGTTCTCACCGATCTACTTAGACCGAAAGGAGCATTCTGTATGACTGGACTACACATACTGACCAGTTATCGGAAATGAACCAACCTACTGGCAATCAGGTGAAGCTCATATCAAATTAAACACAGGTTCTAACTGTTGATCTGGCCTCAGTTCCTTGAATGCAAGGGGTATTTTATCAGAAAATACCATCTCCGAGAGTCCACTCAACAGTTCTGTGGTTCTACTGTTTACTTGGTCCAGAGTGGTCCGCATTAAAATATGACGAAACAGTGGGAACTGATTGACTAAACAACTAATGCGATCAAGCATAGACAGCTGAAGACTTGTCATCCCGTAACAGCTTGACATGGTATTAACTGTGACACATGTATTCTATTCGGCGATTGACTCTCATGTTTCAATTAGCAGATATCCTGAGGCTGTTAATTCAAAATATTTTGTGAGAAGACAGAATGCATAGAAGTTTTTCTGCTCTCTCTGTCTCGCTCCTTTTCTCAAGAATCTGATGGATAATTTACACTTTAAGAATAAATCTGAAAATTTTCATTGATTATTTTCTATTCAAGGGCAAAAGTAATGTCTTTTTCTTCTCCACTCAAACACTTTATTACCCATAAATTGTAATTAAAAAGGGCTTCTTAATGAACGTGAAATCTTATTTAGTGTTGTTTGTACGTAGATGCGTATATGTGTTTACTTGTATCAGTCTGTGTATGTGCGTGTCTGTAGTGCGAGCAACTGATTGTGGTACAGCAATGATTGACGAAGATGTGTGTTTGTTCAAGACAGAATGAACCACATAAATGGTCGTCATTCTTGGGTAAGACAAGAAAAAAGCCAAAGATTCAGTTCCTAGAAGGCTATAATCAGTCAAATTGATGTATGAAGTGGAGTGGAATGAATGGAGCAGAAAAAATATTTAATTACGAGTTTTGTTAGTTTTTTTCCTTAGGAATACTTTGAAAAAAACAAAATAGTAAAAATTATTATTATTATTATTAGCTTGGAAAACACATTCTTTTTCTCTCTGTCCCTGCTTTCTCTACCTGTAGCGTCATTTATTTGGTCAATAAGGAGATTTCCACTACGACGCGACAATAATAATAATAATAATAATAATAATAATAATAATAATAATAATAATAATAATAATAATAATAACAATAATAATAGCAGCCATAAATTAGATTTTCATTTGTGAAGCGAGTCGAGTTGCGTTTCGTTATTCCACAGAACACATCCACCAGTATAGCACGACCCACGTTGTACGTGTGCAGAGATATGAATATACACTTAAATATGTAGATTATCATTTGACCATCCGAGACAGCCGTGGTTTGGGAGACTAGTATTTATACTAGGTGGTGATTGAAGGCGAAATGAAAATTTTGACCGCTACAGGATTCAAACTAGCGATCACTAGGCTTCTGGTCGGGTATCGTAGCTCATTTGGTAGAGCATCAGGCTGGAAACCCGGTGGTCGTTGGTTCTAATCCGCCCGAGGTCAAAATTTTCGTTTCACCTGCAATCATAACCCAGTATATAAGTGTATATCTGAAGGTTTTAAAGTCACAGAGACACTGTGGTGCCATGATATGATTTGTACACGAGCGCACGCGCACAAATGCAAGCTACCTTTTGCGCTTGCGATCGAAAATCATGATAACTGTCGAAAATTATTGAGATAGACACTTTTAATAGACACTTTTCATTGTAGTCTTTTTAAGATCATATCAGTGATAGATAATGGCTAGCAGTGGAATGCAGAAGGCCTGTTTCGTCCTATTTGGGGTTCGTCAGCTGGATTTACTTGGCTCCCAGTGAGCGATGTTGTCCCGGCTTCACACACCAGAGCGTTATCCAGGCATACTTTTTATGTTGTTAGTAAAAAATCCTTATGAAGATGGAGACAAGCATTTACTCTGTTTACCTAGTAATTTCAATGATCGACTTATGATGACTTATCTAGCCTAAACAGGTGAACATCATCCTGTGTTGGAAAAAAGGCACAATAGGGATTAAAAAGCACTAATTCAGAATGTTCTAGATTAGACAATACATACATGCATATGTAACTAAGATCAACTGAAACTTTAACTGTTAGACATTAGGCAGATATTGACGGTCGCACGTCACTCATTAGTAAAGCAACCTAACAGAAGCAAATCGGATACTTGTTTAGCAGCTGAATCTCTTAGTGAACTTAGTAGACCTTGAACCTTGTAACTTGAAAGTTAGTGGTGAGCTTCCTCCAATAATTCTTACTTTTTAGATTTTATTTATCATCGATGAAAACAAAACTAGCTTGTCACCGAACGATATATATACATACCAACAGACATGAATACCAAATTGAAACTAATAAACCCCCATAAACCTCTAAATTAAATGAATCTAGTCCTCATTGGTGACTAGCTTTGAGAGATGATTCTCGAAGTTTCAATGAGAAGTCGTGACCTATGTGGGAAACCTGGTGGACATGAGGACGAATTCTCAGTGATGACATTTGGTGACGGCCGCGCCATGTCGTAAAATTGAAAGAATTCGGAACTATGGACCATTGGATTCCGACCAGTGGCTGAATGGTAAGGTGCTGGCCACGGAACCTGAAGGTCCTCAGTTGGATCCCTGATGGGGTCATGAGTGGGCACTGCTGAGGAGTCCTATACTGGGACGAAACAGTTATCCAGTGCTGATAGGTTTCTAACGTTCCTCTAAAAGATATTAGTCCATGATGAATACCAACTTGAAGCCGATAAATCCCTGCAAACTCCCAAGTTGAATATATACATACATCATCTTTTAGAGAGAGTTTTAAGGTGTATTGGCTAGTTCGAAAACGATGATTAGACCCGGTGCATCGTACAAGTTAACATGACTGCCTCTGACGAAGATTATGACAAGATATTGCCTAGTTCTAATATCGTTATAAGAAGTTAGCAAAAAGGATGCAAAATTCAGGGACCACTTTTCAAAATGGTAAGATGCTAATGGACTGTAAGTTGTCTAAAAACCATTTGGCACCAGTTAATACACTTTCACAGTGATTGTCTGAGATAGCTGTAGTGTAGGAGACCGGTATTATTGATACTGGGTAGTGACTGAAGATAGAGTGAATGTTTGGTGCTGTTATACCTCAGCTGCGAAACGCAGTTGTTCGAGTGGTAGAGCACCGCGCTGGTAACTCACAGGCCATTGCTTTCTTTCATACCGCAACTCGGACTCTCATTGCACCTACGGGCATCATTCACTATTAATAATATCTTTTTGTTGCGACTTAACTAACACAGCAGTGAATAGGAAATACCATACTTTACAACAATGATTGAAAACAACTTACATGCAAGGGAAACAGGGGATTCTATTGTTCAGAAGCTACGATGAAAGACCCAACTTGATTTCTATTGAGGGAAGCAGGTATTATAAAACACGGGTTTCATATTTACTCTCCCGTAGTCTAACTGTGAATCTGAAGTATGATAGAACGTCTATTCATATACTGATGAACAGAAAAGTACCAGTGAATCGTGTATTGAACGATTCCGTCTAACGGCGAAGATCTATAAAAAGGTTTCAAATAAACACTAAACCGGCTGTTGTGAACGTACGTATAAATGTCGAAGATGATAAAATAAAATTTTTTGGACGTGAATATTTGAAATGAGATTTATTCAGTGGCTGATTAGACAAAAAAGACAATGGTGAAATATACAATGTCAAAAAGATTCTTGATATCGAGCGCTAGGCAGTCTGATGAACCTCGCCTGGTTGACTAGTTCACTAGTTACTAGACGGCCTAAGCCCGGGTAAAGAGGGAAGGTTTAAAATAGGGCTAGCAACCCTACCATGGAAAACCAATCCAATCGCTAAAGAAACTTCAAAGCACAAATAAAACACAAAACATGAAAACAAACCTACTCCTCTTTGGAATCGGGAGACAGAATTACGTCGGTTGGTGAAAGACTTAGGGAAGCCAGTCGACTGGCGTGTCTTCGCTCGATGAAAGCGAAAGTAAACATGGGAACATGCAATGTCCACACCATGTGTAGACCTACCATGGCTGACCAGATTGCGAAAGAGGTGAGAAGATATGGCATGGAAGTACTTGGAATCTTCTTTTCATAGACTAAATTCTGTCCTACTTGGTTTAATTTGTTAGTAGGTAGTATACTATGAAGTGTGTTTAATATGTTTTCGAACTGTCATCCATCATGAATGTATATTAACGAAAAACAGTCTTCAAGCGTAAGCTACTTGCTTTTGGGGGAAACTTATGGAAATCTCGCATATTTGGAACTGTCACTTTTCAGAAGATAACTGAGAACTTAACTGGTATCTTCTTGTAGGACTGAAGTTTGCTCCAGAGTGAATGTGTGCGTGGAGTTTTGGACCTGTATGATATAGATCAATTTAGATTCCCATAGTAAATAAAGATGCTTATCTTATCGAAATTTATCAAGGGAATTAATATGTCGATCGTGTAAAGGGAAAGAATTTTAATACCACATATTAACACCATCAAGTAAGAGACACATTTCTTCTTGCATGGTGAGTGAACAGACACTGAATTCAGTTTGAAGGTTTATGACGATTTTATTGATTTCAGGTTGGTTTTCATTACGAATTGAAATCATTTGGAGTACCATTTGTCCCAGAATGTAGTTCCTCAGCAGTGCGCACTCATTAGTCCACTCTTGCAAGGGGCCAAACCTGAGTAGGACATCCAGGTTCCTTAGTGAGCACATCATCATTGAGCTAGTGGGGCAAAATCCAGTGGCCCACATTCTTCTACCTCTGGCAGTTTCCCACATAGTACGATTTTAATCAACGCCGTCGTTTAGCACTTGTCTTCATATCCGACTTGGTACGCCTCACTAATCGCGACTTCTTATTGCAACTTCTGCGAGTCTTTTCTCGAAGTAAGTCGGCAACGAATACTGGACTCGGTGGCTCATTGGTAACGTGTTCACAGAAAAACATGAGGGTTCTAGGTTCGCTCCCATGCGTGCGTACCATTGAGGGGTTGCGCAATAGGATGAAACAGCTTTGTAGTGCCCCTAGGTTATGAATGGTTCTCAAAATGATGTCACTGAGTTATGAATACCAATTTGAAAAGTTACTAAATTATATTATTTCACAAGGCTGGGTTGTGTCAAAGCTTTGCGAAACCATAGATTTATATGTTGTTCAGAAGTAGACGAGTACGTTGACCAACAGCCTGAGTCAATTCTTGTGTCCTAGTTTAAGCTTCTAAAAGTAGCATGGGTTATATCCATCAAGTGATGCGTTCTACTTTCTGAAATCCAAGTCCTATGTACGTCTGCACAGCGCGTCTAAGGAGCATTGACAAGTGATTCTGAACAAGCGGCGCGAATTAAAGTGTGGCTTACCAACAATACGATTAGTTAGTTATTGGGAATTTTCAACTTTCGGTCAGTGACTAGTAGTCGCATACGTTTACCTTCAGCACGGCATGATAATATTCACAGGAGGGATGTAATCCGGTACACAAAGATATTTGATACGGTGCTGTGTAAAAACTGTTGGCAGATATCGGTAAAGTTATCTAAAAGGGAATAAACTATTGGCCGTACTTTTACAGTAGACTACTGTGTGTTTGATTACAACCCCCGGGTGACGGCAAGTAAAATCCAGTGCTAAAATGGGAATGTGACCAGAGAATGACCCAGAAAACACAAAGCCTGATGAAGACGTAATGGAACATGAACTTCTCTGAAACGTTGCTGTTTTCCAGTCTCCAGAAGTAATTGTCTTAGGCCTCTTTCAGAGGAATTACATGAAACTGCTGGGTAGTGGAACTGATCTAATTTGTCTTTCTTCTAGGTCAAAGGAGTGATGAGTACCGTGTAACTGGACTATGTAGCTGTCAGACTACGTGTTATTATTTCTGTTTGACTTGAAATGACAAATGAACCTTATCGTACTGTTTCATATAGCATCTTTAAGGCATTGTCAAGGATACCAACGTGCTGGACCACATTAATAGTATTATTTTTGTTGGCGAGAATCGGCGGGAAGCCCTACTGTAACTCATAATTGTTAACACTAATCAATAAGGCTTATCTACAGCCTCTAGAGAGCTGATGTCTCCTTTAGAGATTCTAACTCATGTCACCCAGTGTTTTATTTAACAACAAGGTTGCAGATATGTCATGCTGACGAGTGTCAACAAGCACGAAATCTAGGTCAACAGCTTCCTACCTATTTTCCTTATCCAACTAACATCCATCAAAGTGTACGACGATAATGAGCCTCTAAGCTTGACGGCCACATTGGAAAATCTTCGATGGAATTCAATCACCACTCGGGACTAGATGACAAAAATTGGTTGCTCTCCAGTGATCAATTAAAGTAGATTAATAATAAATTTAATTTATGGATACAAGATTTATGGCGAATAAGTTTACTAAAAGAAAAGGCGGAAAACTAATGGTATAGCTGATTGTGAGGGCTTGTAGCTTTGGTTGAGGTGTGAAGTTTTACTGATGACGATTTTTGTCATAGTAACGAAACATCCGCAAACTCAAACTTCAGCTTAGAAAACAAGTCAATTTGATGGCCATAGTGTTAGATAGAGTAATCAAACTTTTTCTGAACTATGATACTGAATGTTTACGTGATTGAAAAAGCAGCACTGTTAACTTCTGTCGAGGCCCAAATTTTCAGTTCACTTTCAATCCTCTCTCAGTATCAATACAGTCTGCCAAACCGTGGCTATCTCAGATATTCAAAGTACCTATCAGCATGATTCTCCCAGTCTCCAATTCAAGTAGGTTTGGATTGGAATAAGAAGACCTGACCAAGCAGCCAATGTGAGTACGGTCAAGCGGTAGTAACTCGTCATGAATTCACATGGCAGCCTGGTGAAATCCTTGGTGACTGAAGTGAAATTATGGTCTTGTCAGCATTTGAGTCTGCAGCTCAGTTGGTCGATCATCGGGTGGGTAGTATGGGGGTGGTTGTTCACCTTACCAGACTTAATATCCTTGGTCTCCTTTTTAATGTGGACACTACTACATGGATGACATTTTACTGGTCTGGCTTTCAATTTAGCGTTGCTTTTTGTTTATTCTGGTTTCCGTCAAACGTTATTTGTTCATTGTAGTACGCATCAGAAGCTGTTGATACCTCCTTCACACAAAGCGCTGTTGTCCTCACAAAGTTTGACTACTTCAGATGAATTTGCTGCATACCGAAAAGGATTGGGATAAACAATTTAACTGGATTTAGTTGGAAAACACTTTATGGTTTGTAGTGATGGATGCTGAATCTTTTGAAATTCAGAAAAGATTAGTGTTAGCATAGTTAGTTTGATCTGAAAATAAAATGCCTAGCGTTTCAAGAAATTTGATAGTTTCCTTACAGACATTTTCAAGGCTGTTATGGTATTACCTCTATTGCAACTAGCATTAATGATTTATTCAGTGAAGAAAGATGTCTGTTCACTTCCTTCACTCATCAATATTTGACAGCTTGATACGAATTCTGTAAGTTCTCATTGAAAGACGCTTTTCAAATTGTTGATTATCTTAGTAACATGAATATCAAAAACAAGATTATGTACTCTTTCTACTTAAATTCTTTATTCACTAAAGTGTCGTTGTCGAAGATTATCAATATTCTCATTGACTACATATATTTTAGAAACCTCTCATTTCCTATTACTCCAACTTTTCTGAAGAAGCTATTATTTCTGTGTACCGATAAAGTTCAATTCACATTTGAAGGTGAACGCTTTCGTCAAGTTGACAGTGATGCTATGGATAGTCTCTTAGGACCATTACTAACTTATATTTTTATGTCATATATCGAAAATCTGGCTGATAATTTCGTCGCTGAAGTTTCTTTTCACAATAGATATGTTGATGACATCATAGAGATTTGTGAGAGTCATAAGGGTATGACTTTTCTAATAAAAAGGCTTATTATATTAATTTCCCCTTAGGTTCCTAGTAGAAGACAGGGCTTCAGTAGCACGCCCCCATTCCACTCTCTTCTCAACAGTCTTGTCAAAATCGTTCCACGACTGCCCACAAGCCTCAATTTCTTCCTCACATCATCTCCTCCATATCACCCTTAGCTGGGATGCACAACTCGTCGTTTCACCTTTGGACTCCACTCGACGATCTGGCCTGAAGCGTGATGTCCTCAATCAGCCATCTCAGTGTATGCCCAATCCAATCTATCTCCACTTTCTTCTTCTGCATATTTGTTGGGTGATAGGTTGTTGGTTGGTTGGTTGGTTGGTTGGTTGCCAGCCAGCCAGCCAGCCAGCCAGCCAGCCAGCCAGCCAGCCAGCCAGCCAGCCAGCCAGCCAGCCAGCCAGCCAGCCAGCCAGCCAGCCAGCCAGCCAGCCAGCCAGCCAGCCAGCCAGCCAGCCAGCCAGCCAGCCAGCCAGCCAGCCAGCCAGCCAGCCAGCCAGCCAGCCAGCCAGCCAGCCAGCCAGCCAGCCAGCCAGCCAGCCAGCCAGCCAGCCAGCCAGCCAGCCAGCCAGCCAGCCAGCCAGCCAGCCAGCCAGCCAGCCAGCCAGCCAGCCAGCCAGCCAGCCAGCCAGCCAGCCAGCCAGCCAGCCAGCCAGCCAGCCAGCCAGCCAGCCAGCCAGCCAGCCAGCCAGCCAGCCAGCCAGCCAGCCAGCCAGCCAGCCAGCCAGCCAGCCAGCCAGCCAGCCAGCCAGCCAGCCAGCCAGCCAGCCAGCCAGCCACAGTTCCTTGTTGCTTATTCCTATTATTCTGGCCATCTGATCTTCAGTATCGAGTCAGTGTAGGCGGCAGCTGTTGATGTGATGAATGTGTGTAGTTTGTTGGAAGTGCTTTTCGTGACTGGCCAAGTTTCTGAACCATCACATGGAAGCAATGACTGACTTGATTGACAGTAGTGTTGAAAATCCGGATCTTGATCCATATGCTGACTGTAGTAGATGTCCGCACTGATTTCACACATACATAGGGTGGAGTAATCGAGCCATGCAGTTGAGGGTGGGAGAACATGCGCCTAAATGACCTCAAAAGCAAATGGAGTGTGAGACATTTATAAACGCTGGTGGGAGACGACCCTCTTCATCTATAATTAAACATATCATAGAAACAGGTCACAGAATTATTGTTCAAACAGCTTTTGCAGTTTTATATAGAAACAGTCAGGTACACACACTGAGATTTGCAAAAGAGGTAGCCATACAGAAATCGAATCTACGTTTATGTGTACAAAAGATAATTGTTCTTACAGTATACCTACCTTGGTAAACTATGTTTTCTTACGAAGATTATAATGAACTATGTCACTCTCCGTGTTTGTTCTCACTTTTCTTAACTTGACAAGTCAGTATATGATCAGATTGTTTCAAATGTTTTGCACAAATACATCACATTGTTCGAATAAACTTCGTATTCTAAATACACTGTCAAAATTCATAAAAGTGCTTAATTATTTCAAATCTAACTGGTGTTGTAGGGGTCTGGATGCATATCCCAAAACCGTCAACTGCTTGTATCGATTAGTTACGAGTATATGTAAGTGTGCACTTGTGGTATACTCTGTTTAACCCTGTATTTGAGCATTGCGTACCTGATGCCACGAAGTAGATTGGAAGCTGGCTGTATTTGAAAACAGAAGATAGTTATGCTGAACCTCAACAAATCTCCATTACATGCTCAGGAAACTGGTATATCTTTTTTAGGCATGCAAATAACCTTTCTTAGTACCTGAGCACTCTGTCTGCAGTTTCAAAGCTGCTGCTAGAACCATTTCATTCAATAAGGTTGACTGACCGGAGAAGTTATCTAAATGACCTGAATATATTGTTTCTGAACTGTTATCTGTATGGATATATTTTCAGATAATGTTAAAGGCACTTTTTTCTAATCACTTAGACGTTGGTTTTACTGAACCTTGGTGTAACAGAAGAGAAATAGGAGTTTATTAGAGAATTATTTGAGTAGTTTAGCTCGGGTCCCAATTAACAGCATAGTGATGATAGTAACAGTTGGAGAGTGGAGGTAAACATTTTCCGGATACGCAAAGATGGTAAACGCTTTTCGAGTTAACAGATGTAAAACGTATCAGCAGTAATTAGTCTTATTTGTGCGTCCCAATGGATATTCGTAGAAAGTAGCCTACAGTGAGGCATCGGCTTCGAAGACATTATGCTCAAAGGTCGATGTAGTCCAGATACTGTATCTGGGGGAAAATCCTTAGGAGTGACAGTTTTAGTGACAAAACGATCTAGATGGGGTAAAACTCTTGACAATACCTTGTAGAGCTTTCTACCTCTGCGGTGTAGGTGTTGCGTCATCCTAATTAAATGTGTCGCATGTTGATTCAATGAACGAAGGTTCCATAATCAAGACACGTGTTAGGAAGTGTTCAGAGTTTAGGGATTAAAGGCTTCCTAACCAATTTTACAGGGAGTGATGGATTTTTACTACCATAGTATAGGTATAGAGAACATCTGATTCTCTTGAACACTGTTTTGAGAAATATTCGGTCGCTACTTTGTGCTATTAATTACGGCCTTCTACAACAGACCACATGGGATGACATTGCCAAGACGTTGAAAATAAACTATCAAATCGTCTACATCTGAAGGTCCGTACCTGCCATCAAGATGTTGACTAAGAGGAAAAGGAGAAACTTGAATGTTAACCGGTGAAGAAAGAATCTAATTGGTTGGAGGCAGTCGACAGGAAGCCTTTCCGCACCTCTGTTTTGTGCTTGCCTGTATTTGTCAACAAAGTGTATTTGCAGCCGCAAGGGAATTGACGCCACCTGTGAGGTTTGAACTCTTTCCACCCATTGCTGCAGTCAGTGACGTTACCACTGAACTATTTGAGTTTCGACCGACCTCACTGTTTGACCTATGCGATTGTGAGTTAAGGACAACCTTATTGGAGTAAGTGTTAAAGGAGTCACCTAGCGAGATGACGAAAAGTCACAGGAAAACCTGACAGCTTGGATCACACCAAATAATTATCTTCCATACCCTGACCTACAAATTTGTATTATCCCATGGTATTAAGTTTCACGAAGGTCGTCCATTTCCTGAAATATTTCAGCATGCATAGAAGTGACATTGGTAAGACGTGTATTTAACCTTGTGCAATTACAGGTCAACATTTGTCTACTTATATTCTCACATTACAGTGGGGCAAAATCTACTTTGGTGAAGATTTATTTGAACGAAACAAGAACGAGTAGGTTTACAGAATAAAATAGCATCATTACATTTCACGGAGATTCACTATCCTCTTGTAACCTAAAACTACACATCTTGGTCATCATAGGTGAACAGATCGTTAACCGCAGATTTAAAAAGAAGAATGTGGGAGTCAAGCTAAAAAAGATTCAACGAAAGAAAGGTGATAGGCAACTGAGAATTACCTAAGCACATAGATAGTCACAAAACACCAAAGTATATGGGATCAAAACTCAACTGAATAAAAAGTTTCTCATGATGTAACCTGTTGTGGTGTGTATTGAGATGGCTCACATTCGCATTAGAAGCACTAGATCCCTGAAACCTTTTATAACCAATCGCTCTGCTTAGGAGATTCGGGAAAAGGCACGTGAAGTAACTTGTAAATATCAGATTAGCTGAAGAAACAAAAATCAGTTGGATATTCTAATCTAGAAAGGTCTGGAATTAGTCAAGGCCATTATATATATATATATATATATATATATATATATATATATATATATATATATATATATAAACATTCATAATATGTAGATATCTTGGCGTTGCAATATATTTTCTGCGGTCATTGTATTGATCTTGATGACTAGCAGAGGAATCGAAGACATGCGTTTCGTCCTATTTGGGACTCGTCAACAGGATGTAACTGCGCTTCAGTGGGTGGTGTTGTTTCCATTGAAGTTGGAACCCAGTACCCCCACCCACACACCCCTTCGCCTCAAACTCCAAATCACCATGTCATTATAACATCATTAACAACCTACAGTATCGAGGCATCCACACATGAGTCAATCTGTCAACAGAGGTTGGACAATCCGGCCTTGTATAGCAACGGAAAATTACAAGTATCATAACAACTAACTTCTGTCATCTTATCGCCTTTTCCAATTACCAAGCAACTCAGTGACCATCAAGGGTGGAATCTGATGGTCACTGTTCAGACATTCTCCAACTCATATATACATATATTACTTGGGTCACGTCATGTAACTACGAGGACGTAACAAGTGGCTACAAGGATATCATATAACTCAAAATAATAGGGAGTTACCATAGGGAAAAATTTACTCAAAATAATCTAGTGGTAGACGAAAGTCGGAATAACACTGTCTGGTTGTAAGGGCTTCTGCATTTCCCAGTGAACTTCACAACTCTTATCTATCGATCATTGTGAAGTCTCCACAAATACCCCCTTTCATGTCCAGTCTTCTTCAGTCATCTGGCTACTTACACCATCTGTGAAATCTTTCCTCAGTTTCGCACATAAACTTCTCAACAACATGCTCATGATTTGCATCAAACACTCTTCCCTCAGTCCTTAATGTGTACTTGCTTCCACAAGTGCACGTGGATTGATAAATCCAGTTGAAAATGACACCCGAGTGGTATTCATCTACTTTAGATTAACTCTGTGAGCACCTTTCCTGTAAATTGATATCAGTTAGTTAAGTGTTTAGTAGAACCGAAGCTTCTTTTGAGCACGCATTTTATCTGTATTTCTACTCTTCACGACATCTCATCTTCGTTGGATGCGAGATGGATAGAAGCTGTTTCATTTTGAACAGTCAGATGTTAGGGTTTTCGAGTGAAGACTGTTGAACACTTCAGGATGAGCATCTTTGGATTTTCCTTCTCCTTTAGAATTGTGTCATTACTAGACAATTTCTTTTGCAGCTTACGTTTTTGGTGAGATTGTCAAAGTCATTAGAAGTATGTCCTAACTGGACCTCTTCTGTAATGGATAGAAAGAAAACTGTTGTAGTTAAGTTACTAACTTGTTCATCCAACTTTTCTATAAAAAAATTAACAAAAGACAATTCAACAAAGAAAATGTGCTTTTCGACGAATCATTTCCAAAAGTCTGTACAGTGGTAATCATAGTTGCAACGAAATATATATCCATCAGTACCTGATGGGTCAGTACAAAGTTGTCAAAAATGGTCATAAAGTCATAAGTTGATAATAACCAGGTCAACACAGTGTTATGAAGATTGCTTATAGGATTACTATAAATGCATAAGATAAATGAAGAAATGAATAAATTGTCTTAGGATGATTACGATCAAGGTAAAGTTGGAAAATGTACATGTTTTTTTCGAATTTTAAAATGAAGTTTGAAAAGCTGAATTGTCAAAGCTTGCGCCATGTTCAGGTGGGGAATACACATGTCCTTCCAGATGTTTGATTTCATTTTATAAATGATTTTGAAAGAAGATTTTCGTGGAACTGAGTGACTAGAGTTAACCAAATACTCAAGAACCAAGCTGTCTGTGGCTTCACACTTTTCTTTAGGCAGCTATGCAAGAGAATGTTAGGAGATATATTCGGATAGAACATTCTTTTTGCGGCCTATATGATCAGTTTCACAAGAGTGGATGAAATGGTAAACAAACATGCAGGTAATTTGAAGCGGTGGTTCATCCTTTACACACTCTAGAATCAGTTACTGACTGGAGAAGTTGGGTGAAAAAGTAGATCATTTTTCAGTGCTTTGTGCAATCGATTCCTGAGTATGTTTGCCAATATATCTCCCTTGAATCGAACATCCATAAGTAATGTCGTTTTAGGAAGCGTAGGTATGCTTTCTTTGAAAGACTTAAGTATATTACGCAGTTCAAGAAACCATTCATTGATGCTTAAATTGAAGTGGTCAAGCTTGTTTTAGTTTCATAGTCCATCTTAAAATTCATGTTAAGATGTAATGAATTGAAATCTTCAAGCAGAACTGATGCATGATGCATATTGTCTTGAACAAAAAAATATCGTCAACATATCTGAGATAGTATGTTGTTTGCTAGGTAGATAAATCCAGACTTCCGCCTTCCAGACAAGCAGCGAAGATGTCAGATAGGATAAGCCTAAGTGGTAACCCCGTGATCACTCAATCAGTTTATCCCTATAGCGTGACGTTGAACCGGAGTTGAACACTTTTTTACAGAGAAGCAACAATTTCCTCAACATTGTTTTTGGCAGTGGAAAGATATTTCATTGTTGACAGACTATGTCGAAAGATGTTTGGAAATATAATGAAAAAATATCAAGGTATGACACAAACTTATCCGAGATATCCAACTGATCCATTTCTTGAGGAAATTGGAAAACTGTATGTAGGCTGTGAATTGTTAACCTTTTTCTGATAAGGCCCAGTCTATTTGGTAACCTACGAGGTAACTTGTGTAAAGGTGGGTTTATAATCGATAATATACACTGATCTGAGGTAAACATTCCTTATGAGGATTATTTTAACAATCTGTGTTCATTTGACAACATTTCCGTAGACTCAGAATTGTCAGTCTATTCATGTATGACACTATTTATCAAGAGAGAGATATGTAACTTTAGATTTCCATGAGATAATAATAATGATAATCGCTTTATTCCAAACAATAGGTATGGTACAGTGTGGAACTCTTAGCATATAATTTTTCAACAAATTCACTCGTAGAACAATATTTTCAGACAAAATGGTTATTGCATCTGAATAATGTTAATAATAACAGTAATCAAGGCAATAATGTTAAACAACCAGCTGATTTTAGATTAACCTCTAGCGCACTATGAAGAATCAATAAAAACGCTAGCGTAAGTTTGGGGGTGGTGGTTGATGCATCAAGTACAAGAATCTGCAATTCCAGCTAAGTATCCTATGGATAGAAATATGATATATTTATGCGTACTGAAAAGCCCACTTCTATATAATTTGACATTTTTTTCTCTCGGTTCTGTTGGTTAATCAAGAAACGGTAAATTGGAAACGTTTGAAAAATATGCAGGAGTACATGATTTGTTTAGAGGACATATTTCAATGATTAAAACAAATTCGAAGGAAAAAGTGTGATATATTTATATGTTCGGTAGACAATTTTGGTAGCATAAGGCTGAAGCAGGTCATCAGGTTATTGACATTTTGTTCTGCGAATCTGTTAGTTTTTGCCTAATATAAATTTTAAAGTGATAGAAACATATGTGTGGTAGTTGTTTACCTACAGTTTGACTTATTTGGAATGTTCAGTATCTTTTTCTATTTGTTTCTTAAGTCATTCACTTATTTTACTGGGTAATTACTTTCTCCGTACTTTAGAAGCGAGAAAGAATCTTTTCAGTGTAAGTGGCAAAGATTAATGCATTTCAGTTGACCTTCGATTCTTTCTTCCGAAAGCTGAATATGTACCCCATTTTAGAGCTAAAAGTAATGATAAAAGAGCCATGTCAAGTAAAGAGAAATATCCAGTGAATTTTAATGTATTTTGTTTTAACTAATTAATGAACATACCATAAATCGATGTGCATAAATACTTCTCGAAGGTAAGATGGCTAGCAGAAGCAAATGTAGCTTGATTCTTGATTATTCAATTGTAAGCACTTCCATACATTGATTGTGTAAATGAGAAAACAGATACGTCCAGCTGATGAGTCCAAAAGAGGATAAAACGCGCATCGTGGATTACAATACTACTTGCTATCCATCATTACTTTTAAACATTATTGAGATTTAATTCTGACTTTTATAGTTTTGGAGAAAACATCAGATAGTTCATTTGAAAGCAGCTTTTTTGATTTATGGATTAAAATAAACTAGAAATATGTTAAAAGGTTGTTAGTACCATCTGCTTTATCCTAGGTTGAGGGATTACTTCGTAATACTCCGATACAATCTTATAAACGGATGAAACGTCTCATGCTAAATAAATTACCATTGGATTCAGTTATTCACCTTTTCGAAATCTCTTACCTGAATGATCAGTTTGCCGTTTTATATTCAGTGTTTCGTCTACAATAATTCAGTTATTTTTTATATCAATGATGGATGGCAGCTAGTAGTAGATTCGAAAAGGTGCCTTTCGTCCTGTTTATTTAGGACACGTTGGCTAGATGTACCTATTTCCCAGCGAGTGATGTTGTTCCCAATAGGATTCGAACTCGCGACCATTCGTGTCAAATGCCAAGGTGTTTTCCGCCAGGCTCCCGAGTTACGATAGACAAGGTATTGTTGTTGTTACTTGTATAATCCCATCGTTGATTGAACCGAAATTATTCAGTCTCTATTGGCATATGGGCTTCTGCGTGGATGCCACGATATTGTTTGTTTTTCAGTTTTATATTAATGATGGATAGCGGCTACTAGTGAAGCCAAGAACGCGCGTTTTGTCCTATTTAGAACTGGTCAGCGGGACTTACCTGCCTCTCAGTGATTGATGTTGCTCCCAGAACCCAGAACCAATAGTAGCCGATCATTTCGGTTCAGTCATAGACGAAGTTGCACAAGTTATAACGTTAAAGACTATACCATACCCATAGTACAAGATGTAGCTATTTTGATTCAGTGGCCTACTGGATAATGGACTGAAAGTTGCAGCAAATGATCCTGAGTTCGACTGGGTGGGAACAAAATCACTTACTGGGAGGCAGGTACATCCATCTGACTAGTGGTGAATGAGACGAAACGCGCTTCAATCTCGACTCCACTGGTATCCACTATCTGTCATTATTACCAATAACTACCAGCGAATGTATATTATTTATTTAGTGATCGATGTGTTTACTGTGTTGTTCTAGGTTTTTTCTTCGTCTTTTTACAAGCTAAAACAGATTTCAGATAAGAGCTGAACATATTGTTTTCTGTTCAAGACCAGTGAATACATCATTTATAAATTGCATTACCAACTTTGACCGTCCTCTTAGTTGAGCATTTCGTCAACTATGCAACCATAGTGTCAAGCAACCTGCCAGTGGAAATCGTCTGTATTTACAGACCTATGGAAGCACGAACCTTTATGTCAATCGAAGCCTAGAGCAATAAAACTCAAAATTACTAAGTAAGTTATAAGTAGTCAATATTAGAGTTTCTACAGCTATAAAATAACTTAAAATTCATTGCTTTGTACATAATGCATAGCGTAAAATGTAGAATTTGATGAAGACAGTCGCTAAGCTCCATCGTGTACATTGTATGTCTTTCATTTTTGCAATCCAGAAGGCAAAGCCAGGTGACAGACAAAGCTAACGTAAAATCTCTCACACAAGTGCATCAGCTTAAAATGCCACAATCCACAGTAGTATATAAAGAACAGGTGTAAAGAAAAAGAGTGATGTTTAAGTAGCCAAAGTAATTTGACAGAATACACTACTTGAAGGTGAGGGTGAGCGGAAATATTCAAACATTAGAAGCCAAAGAGTGAATACAATTTGCACCATTGTGATCGATTTTCACCAGTGTCATCAACCACTGTCTACTATTGTCTCAAAAACCCTTGGCAGACAGATTACACTACCCTCCTACGGCTCACACCAACAGTCAAGGACTACATGTATTGTTGCAGCGTTTTGATCTCGCCATTCTGTACCCTCTTCAAACTAATTTTACCTCCTCTATCATGGCATATTGAGGTAGGCAGCGGCTTGGCATGTACAGTACATGTTCAATCCGCCTAAGTCGATGAACATTTATAATCTCACTGATCGACTTGTCCATATTGCCCAGTACCGTTCATCTGACCTCAACATTTCCCACACGGTGATTTAATGGAACGCTAGTAATGCTAAGAAGAAACCTATGACAGAAAACCTACTTCATATCTCCTAATTTTAGCGGCCATGTCTGATGGACGTATAACAGAACTAAACTGTAGTATACTCGGCCTTTGATAGATAGTTAGATATCTTGCCAGTCGGTGCCACAGAAGACATGAAAAGGCTTAAGGAGCTTCCGCAGATGAATTTTATGTATTTCTGTTTTTGTAACGTCACAACTGTAATTTCAGAATGTTTACATCTGAATCTACTTGTTACCAACCAGGTAGAGAAATGAGATGATTTATACATTTTAACTATTCCAGATGAACAAATCTAGGCATATCACCAATCAGCTGGATCGCCAATAGCTGTCTAAAGTTTAATTCACTTTGATCTATTCGGGAAGCATTGATGATAAACATCAACAGTCTGTAACTGCTCACGCCAGTTAGTAGTAGTTATCCTTAGTTGTTTTTGTTGTTCGTAAAGCGAATTTTTTATTTTCAGCTTTTCTTTCACAGTTAGAATGCTGTAATTTGTTTCTGATCGAGCACTTCTGCACAGGTTGAAATTTCTTTTATAAATTCAAATAGGTGTGCATTTTTGAAAAGTGGTTTTTTGTTATTGGATTCAGGCGTCGTAGTTCAGGTGGCCAGAATCCTGAATGTTGGAAGGCAAAGGAAGATGAAGAGAAAGAGAAATACAGACAGAAGTATGAAATGTGAAACACTGGATTCTGACCAAGTGACTGAATGATAACGTGCTAGACACAAAATCTGAATGTCTTGGGTTCGATCCTTGACGGGGTTATGGGTGCGCACTGCTAAGGAGTCCCATACCTGGATGGAACAGCTTCTCAGTGCTCCCAGGTTTCCTATATTTCTTAAGAGGATGTCAGTCCATGATGAATACCAACCTGAAATATAGATGCACTCGTTCTTCAGAATCCCCAGGGTCTGGTTTTGCAATTAAATAAAAACGAAAGAAAAAACAGTAATTACATTTCAATGGATGGATAAATTATGAATTGGTCGACTGATTGTAAAAACAAAACAGCCTGTAGAAATAATTAAATACTTAAGATGTGTCTCATTCTGTTATGCCGTTTGCTTCACCACCGTCCTCCCTTCGTCCTTTGCTCACATGTATATAAGCCAATTCACTTCAGGAAAACAATGACAAGATTTTCTGCAAAGCTGATAAAATTATTTCAGACAATAAACAGCAGTAAAGTTGGGAAAAAGCTGATTATTTTTCCTCGCTTTCAGAAGTTACGATTATTTCATTGTTAATGTATCAAACCTCTATAATTACGATAACATGAATTGCTTAACAGGCATTTATGCTTTCTAGTGTCATATGTATGCAGGTCTTCTAAGGCTACCGACCATATTGGTTTTCTAGGTCTTCCCCGATTTCAAAGGTCAGTTAAACGTCACCGCCCATATGGACAGCTTCCAACTAAGTGCTCTGCATGGAAACGGTGTACACATCAAACTGTACACTTCTACTACAGCAGAAGGCTCCAAAGTCCTGGGTATCAACCCTTACCTTCTTAGGTGGGATGTCATCAGGTACCTGACTTAGGTTATCGCGCTTAGGCCAGCTCCACCTCCCACTCATCGCTCAGCTTGCATCATCCCTTCCCTCACCATGATAAGATAGTGGTACCTGAGCATTTCATCCCTTTCTGCCTGCGTGGTTAGGAGAAAACTGACCAGGTTCGTGAGTCATTCGGGGACTTCCTCCGATGACCCATCTTCTTCACTACAAGTATTCACTAGTAGCTGTTGACGCAGTTACCAGGGTATCTAGCAACCAATCCACTGTGAGAAACCACACCTCATATCCTTGCGGTTTGGGTATCTGGAACGGAGAATAAAGAGACTAATGGGTGTTCAATGTGATTACGGACTTACCTGGCGGTACAGTCATTGATCTGCGAAGTGGGAAGGAGGCATACCAAAAAAGCAAACAAAGAGGGTTAATAGGAAACAGCGACTTAGCTAACTTCAAGGAGCTTATTATGGTCGGAGAAACTGGAATTTGAGAGGTATTTTTAGGAGCGCATAGCCTTTTCTGTCTCTTCGTACAGGATGCCTTTCATAATCACGATGAAGGGAAAGCGGGCTATTCTTGTTACTTGAATCCATTTGTTACATTTGAGAAACTGCTATATGGGTTTGTTTCTAAACTCGGTGTTGCATTTATGGATCTTGGTTAGGCATGCGCGTCTCTTAGTGTTGTCTGCAATAATCTTAACATTGATAATTGATACTGTGGCGTCCTTAGTGGTAATGATATCTGGCTTCAAAAAGGTTTCAAAAAAGGGTTTCTGAAGCGTATTGTACCCCTTCTTTTTGATGTTTAGGATGAACTGACTGACTGTTCTAAGGTGCGTGCTATTCTAACCTTATCGGTTATGCTGCACTTCTTTAGTACGTTAGTCAGATCTTTCAAATATCCTTAATTACGCTTATAGAGACATTCATGAGGAGGTCTGCGACCTCGTGAAGCCCTCAGATTAGTTACTGAGAGGTTATCTCTAAGTTAAATCGCTTTGAAGAATAGTTTGTAAAGCCATCTGTATGAGACCTTAGTCCTGTTGGCTTCCCTTATCCCCCTTCCATCTCTCTTGTTCAGTAGTGCTCTTCTCCATGCTTTCCTTACCTGTTCCTTTGTATGGGTTATTTAATGACTGATCTTGGCACTCTTAGGGAAACGCCTGATAGTGGTAACTATAGCAGGGATGGATAACTCTGATTTTACTAGCGGGATAATTGCAGCACGGAATGTTTTCCATTTAGGTCGAATATGAGGGCAGTTACTCAGCAACAGGATTGGATGGAGGTCATCTTATATCATGAAGTGACAATATTAGGATATATGGCTCGATGGTAACATGCTGCCGTTAAACCTGAAGGTCCTGAGTTCGGTCTCTGGCGGGAGGAGGGGTTCATCGGTGTGCACTGCTGAGGAGCCCTATAATGTGACAAAACAGTTGTCTAATACTCCTAGGTTTCCAATGTTTCTCCACCTGTTGTTAGTCCATCGTGAGAAGCAACCCGAAATTGCTAAGTAAATCTCCACAAACCCCCAGATTGGACAATGTTTCTCGTCCCCTTTTCACCGATCCATTGATTTTGTCTAACTTGAGGCAGAGTTCACAACTAAAATGCATTTCTTCACATCATAATTTAGTTGGAAACCTTACTGATTAAATTCAGTGGCAACATGGAACATGACAGCTAAGTTTATTACCATCTGACAACTTATTCGGATGTTTATGCTGGCTTATGATCATTTTTCCTTGATAGTTGGCCTTCATATCTACATACATACACATGTTTATCACATTTAAACTGAATGACGATTTTATGATAAGTATTGCATTTTTAGTGTTGAAAGAATCCTTAGAGTCTAGTTTGTAGTGAACTCATCCAGACAGTAGATTCTCGATTCTTTTCGAATAATTTTGCATGGAGTTTAGTAATAAGCAGGAAGCTGATATATAGAAATGTTTATTTTCAGAAAATCTATTGAAGTGTTCATCTTTATTAGCTGTAACCTATACGTTCAAATCTCTGCTTACACTTCAAATCATCTCATCCCGTCTCAAGTAAAGAATGTTTTCAATGGTGAAAAAAGTTACTGTTTGGGCGGAGAATATGAAACAAGAAATGAGGCCCTTTAAGAATACCTTGCATTTCGATATTTAACCCATCTAAATTTATCAATAAATTTATATGAGATCAAAACAAGAATTTTAAGAGTAACACAGGTGTTAATAATAATACCAATAAAAATTATAATAGCAGTAATAATAGTGACGTTTCTACTGTGTTACTATCGTACAAAGAAGACACCTTAGAAGTATTAGTTAGAATTCTCAATCAGGCTGGAATTAGAGTCGCGCTTAAGCCTACAAACTCATTTTGAAACAGGCTTTTGTAAGTTAACAGATCCTACCGATTCAACCAAGCAAACTAATTTAAATTATCAAACACTTGCAATGAATGTGAGATCGCAGTAGTCGAACAGGGTCAGATAGAAGAGTTTATCCTATTTGAGATAAGGAAAAGCTCACTTGTAGCTATGCTTGAAACTGTACACGTGCATATTGAAAATCAGTAGCAGATGAATTTAGTCACTAGGTTGTCTAGTAAGTAATAATACATTGCGCCTCATGTTATGTGAATGGAGTCAGTTGGCAAGAAGCTCTGGACCTAGGTTACATGCTTCTTGGCTCTGGTCAGCAAGGTGTGTCTGCAGTCTTGATGGAACTGATGTTTCCTATGAGATCCAAGGCAGCATTACCCAGCGTTGCAGTCAGAGACATTAACATTGAGCTATTCGACCCACTAAGTGGTAACGTTTTTGAATACCACACCTATTCTCATGTTAGACATCAGCTCTATCGAGGTTGGAGATAGACCTAGCACATGAGTGCCACAAAGCAAGAAACCCAGGTGGAGCAGGGCGATTGCCTTCATCCAACTATCTCGGTGCATTGTAATGATGAGTCTCTTAGTCTGTAAAATGATCGATAGAATTCGATCAGCAGGTATGACTAGACGACATGAAGTTCATCGCCCATCAGTAATGTATTTGAGCCCATCTACCTAGTGTGGTTCAGCAATAAGTAGATCTCTGATATATTTGCAGATACTACCAAACATCCTAATTCATTTTGTCCTCGTCAACTGTAAAATTTCCTAAATCCAGATTGTTTTTAGAAATTTCAAGCGATGCGTATATCTTGTTGTCGTCAGTTTTGGTGGGTTTGACTACTGACTACTATTTCTACAAATTAAGTAGTAGTGTCTAATTAAGCTTCCCAGTTCAGTGAAAACTTGACTCATTGCAGCACAATCGAGTCCCGATGGTAAGCCTTCATGCAGTACTTGCTGCATAATGTGATACTGCCGAACTCTTGGAAAGTAAATCACTAAAAATTTAATCGGAAACTAAAGTGATACTTAGAATCTAATTTGTCTTTCTTACGATTGTATATTGTTAATATTCCTCGAAAATGCAGAGGTAGGATAGTGGATTAGTGTTCTCAGAAGGCAGGTAAGTATGTGTTGTCAGTAGCGTACCTTCAAAATTGCTCTCTTTAGAGGTTGTGTAGAGTTTTCCGCAGTTTTCGCCTGCACATAACCTATCCTAGTTGTCAGGATAACTGCACACACAATAGGTTTTTCCGGTACTCCAAAACAGATAGACAGATGTAACTTAAACTATTGATTATTTACTATTTTCTAAGTTGATAATCGCTTCTTCTCTATTTTCAAATTACCCACACATTTCAACAACAAAAGAAAACACAGTTAAGCCTCAAGGTCACATCTGTTTAAAGCATGGAATTGAACATGTACATCGTTAAATTCGTTCGTAACAGTCAACCAGTCTTGTTGATTGCTACAAATTCTAGTGGATACATTCAAACATGATAAAATGGCCTGCGCATATATACACATGTTCAGAGGAGTGCGGACGCACTTGTGTAAACAAGCTGTGTTCTTTTTGGATACTTTTTACCATAATCGCATATATATATATTCAGTGTATGAATAGATGAATCAATGAGTGAATGAATGATTCACTTTTATGTAAATGAGATTTTCTGAAAAAATTCTGTTATTTTTATGTATTTCAGCGTTTGGTTTTATTTTTCTATCTATCTGATAAGAGAGAAAAAAAGATAAATACACATTTATTACTTTTTTGTTTTACTTTTCTGGCTTTGTGCATTATTTGGTCATGACGGAAATCGATCAGTAATACATACACAGACTTGTAAATGTACTTACCTGCAATGGTGCTTGTCTAAGTTGTGGTAATTGACCATGGAGGTTTCATCATTAGGTTTAGTGGCATCTTCAAAACTAAACTAAATACTCACAAGGTCAAACATACATAAAATGTTGGAGAAAACGTTACCGCACAACAAGTGAAGGACGATTTCTGTTGCGATTGGGAACTTGTGAGTGTTGACACAGATTACTGAAATTATATCTTATTAACCGCCTTCCACAATAGGTGGTTGGGTGGTTAACTCCTTCTCGATGGGAATAGTATAGATCTCATTATGGTGGAACGGTGCCTATCTTGCAAGCTACACTGAATGGATAAGGAGAGACTAAACCAATGTCCAAGTGAATCCAAGCTTGTGTTGACTAATAACCGCAATCTGACAATAAACAAGGCAGGTTGAATAAGAATGGTTAGTAATTAGTCCATAAATCCTTGCCACTGGATATTAGCCTGCTTGTTCGGTTTGTTTTATGACTCTCCTCTCATTACTGGTTTGCACAGCATCCTGAAAGATCTATTATTTTCCTGTGAATCGACTTTACTGTAGTGCATAGTTCTGTGTGAAAGTTGCGATTCCATTTGACAGCCTAACTGACAGAGAAAACGCCACTGAACTGATGAACTGTAACTGGGATACTCAGCAAAACTATTATAGAACAATCTACTGGGTACTTAGTGGCAATATGCAGTATCGTTATAAAAAATTCTCATTTCTGGTATACAAGCATATTGGAAAACTGATCAGTTACTACTGGTCTAAAATTCATCTAAATCCCTGAAAGGGAAGTGTTTCAAACCAGGACGTTGAACAGATATGCACTTTGAGAAGAAAGCTCATATGGAGTGAAACAATAACTTCTAGATTCCTCAAAGAAGTCTGAAATTCCCTAAAAGCTTTCACAACCAATCGTGGCACTCAGGAGATTTGCGAGAAACTACGGAATCATATATGTGAGTTTTACATTGGCTAACTGTTTTTCTAATGGATGATAACTGAAGGTTAAATGAAAATTTGGACTGCAGCTGGATTCGAACCGGAAACTATCGAGTTTCTGGTCCGGTGCTGTACTAACTGAGGGTGTGGAATATATCAAAGCCGTTAAAAACAAATATAAATCGTTATCTCTCATACATGTTTGGCTTGAAAATAAAAGTTTTTTATCCATTTTGCTGCTGGTTTCTGTTTTCGAGAAACCTAGCCATTCTCAAGGATGAAGTATAGTCTTTAATGTTGGTTTCTGTTAGCAGATTGAAGGTGGAGACTTTTGCATTCGTTTAGTAAATTTTAAATATTTAGAGAAAGTGGTGGAGTGTTTATGGACAAGTGTGACACTCATCAGTTTCTGTAATAACCTTCGTCATCAAACAGTGGCAAAGACTTTGCTACGAATATTGTAAAGGCCAATGATTCAACGTCGGCAACCAAATATGAAAGCCAAAACAGCAGTAAACAGCTTATGTTTTGGGAAAATTGACTGATTTCCTGGTAGTATTTTTATCAAAGACAAATATTCACCAGTGAAATCAGCTACTATTTGGGGTGTGCCACAAATAGACGGAGGTAGGAAATAATGGCGATCCACTGCCATTCACCGACACCATCTCTCTCTGAGTTATGAGTGCGCATTCTGGAGGAGTCCCTTGCAGAGGTGAAACAGTTGTCCAGCGTTCCCAAGCTTTCAGTGCTCCTTGAACTGCCATCATTCTGAGAACAATGCTTTTCTGAAAACAGTAGAGAATTTCCACCGTCATCTTCAGCCAGAAATCTCTTTTATCTTGGAAAAACCAGGAAGAATTGAAGTCGCTGCTTTTCAGATATAATTTAGGGATTCACATATTCAAGCTGTCTGAGATAAGTATAACTTTGAGTGTAAAAAGTACAGGCAACACCAAAATATGCGTAGGGTATTGCATAAAATCTCCCCAGGATTTCACAAGTATGATAGCAATTACATGGTACTAGTTGCGAGATCAGATTATTCCATCATCAAACACTTATGTATAAACCAAACGTCTACCTTGAGTAGCACTTTGAAGTGACCGAAAAAATGTTTCTTATCTTCACAATGTGGAACTTAAGAGGAAGAAGACATGGAAAAGTTTCCTCTCATGGTGACGGTTTCTAAGTAAAAGCAAGTGTAAAAGTGGCTACGGGTTGATGGAAAACAGCATCGATAGTGAAAGACAAGCCGATTTAGAGAGACATACACACATCACAAGTAACGTACCCGGCCACATACACCAGTCTATGCAGTAAATTTGTATACTAATGTAGTGAACAATTCTGACAAAATTATTCCTACCGGTTATCACTATGGTTCAGTAACTTCACAGCTGACAAGCCTAAAAGTTGTTCTAAGATTCAGTGACACTTGAGTGTCCCAACTTCAATCAGGGGTAAGTCATCTGTTTACATTGTCTCGTATAGACCAGACTTTAAATACGTGCAGAGCTGTAGTGAACATCGAGGTATTCAGATTCCAGAAAACATACCTTTATGTGTCAACTTAAGTCAACTGTGAAATAAGCATTCGTATTATGGGTCAGTTGTGGAAAATTCATTCACATGATCATTCTTCTTTAACGAACCACAGTAAAGGTTGAATTCTAATTTGAGTCACCTATTTGAGATGGTCATAGTTTGATGGCTTTCAACTGGTGAAATGAACGCCTAGGTCGTGGCAGTATTCAAACTATTGGCTTCTGAATATCGGCCAGGTGCAGTACCATCCGAATTGCTATACTGTATAGCAATATTGCCAGTCTTCCAATCCGTAGCTATCTAAGATTGACCAAACAACAGTCATAACTACGATGTCCCTTTCTATTTTCATCTGCATTTAGATTAACATGAGAAAGTTTAAGTTTGCAGATAGTGTGGCCCCAGTAAACCAGAAGTTAAGTATCCAATAACAACATGAAAGCCGCGCGGAACCCTCTATGATCAAAGGGAATTTCATTCCAGGTTAGTAAATAGGTATTTCTCCGGAGGAAGAAACTAAGTTCTAAAAAACTGGATACTTGAACCAATATATAAACAGTTAAAAAATTTAAGTAGGGATACATTAAAAGACATAATGCACTCGCTTGACTGACAGCTGACTTTGTAAGCAGGATCCACCGACTTTAATTCACATGAAATAGAGGAGACAGAGCTGGATTAGAGAGTTTATTCCTCCTAGAAGAACAGCCAATTAACCCAAAATCACGTGTATGTATGTACATGATATATAAGCTTGTCCAGAATTTAGAACACTAACGTGGTAAAGCAGGGATTAACGGATCAGTGAATTACCTTGAAAAGGTCATCCCCCATAGTAACTGATTAGTTTAATAGTGGATGAAGGAATTAGTAGAGGCCTAATTTATCATCATATGTTGGAACTCCAGTTTTCTTGTTCTCATTTATTATTTGGAGGGCACGGTATATTTTCCAGTTCACATCCGAGCATTAATCAGCTTGATTATCCGAAGAAGAATGACGGACAGTTGTAAGAAGGGTAATTCTAGTTGTTCTGTTGCTCAAAGGCATTCTTTCACCTTCAGTTTAAATAAGGATAAATGAAACATTCACTCCGTAATTCAAGCCTCATAGCTGAATACAGCAGTTAAAAACTGGGCTTCCCATTTTCTTATAGTCACAATATTTACTTCCACCTTTCATTAACGTTATAATCTTTATTGTTTTTCCTGTCCATTCTGTTTGAACCTGTTAATTTGTAAGTCCCACTAGAAGATTTGACTCAAAAATACTTCATCTTTTAGATAAAAAAACACTAATTCACTTATATCACGATGTAGATTATTAAACAGTTCTATTTTCAATTAGAAGTTTCTTCTGTATATCTCGAACATTTTGGATGCATTTACAAATTTATGGCCTGGTTAGGATTGTCTTATTCCCGTGATTCAGTCTTTTTTTGACTTTGGACTTGAATGATCTAGAATAGACTTGCCCAACCAGTGTTGTATACACAATCCACATACACGATGAATCATACAATTTCATTCTCCCCTACGAAAGAACTCTAAGACTGATGCTTTCTATCCTTATCGTTAGATTCGACTGTATGCACAACTGTTAAGTTACCTGACCACAACGTACCATAATTTATCGAAATGAGAAGCACAAAAGCATGGATAATGTACAATGAGGAATTTCCCTGGACATGAGATAATTTCTGAAATATAAGTTTTACATGATTAGACGAAGCGTCAGTCGAAAGCTATTGAGCAAGTTATACAGTAATTTTACCAAAAATGTCATAATTAAAGTGACCTTTAAAATGAAGAAACTAGTATGTTCATTGACACTAATGTGAGGAGATTCATGATGTTACCATTTCTGCTGACGTGACTACTTCAACCTTGATAAAAGTATTTAAGGCATTACAACATAATAACTTCATTTTTATCATATAAAGGTAAACTGTTCGACGTCTATTAGACAGAGTCAATGACGCGAATTCTCGGTAGATAGGTTGCACTTTTCATGTCTAAAATTTGTTTTCAGCAAATCTGTAGTTGTTTTGAGTACCAGAATCATCTTATGTATCTTTCATCGTTCTCTAAGTGGTCATATTTTATGGTATGTTTGTGTTCAACTGTGCATCTCCCACACCAATCGATTTAAAAGCCTTGGAGTGAAAATGAATCTTTTACCGAGAGTTTGTACTTTGACACCGTCTACCATTCCCACCTTTGAAAGTTTTGTTCTCATAACAAACGGGAAATACATCGACAAAGTTGATATTTTAGTTCATTATCTGGAGAAGTGAAAGTTTTTGAACTTTAGGGTTGCATTCATACAATCATTTGGTCAGGATGGGAAGGTTAATTGAGTGAAAGAGTGATTGTTTGTGTATACCTCCAGTACTTTTGTTTATCAATTATGTTTATTTACGTCTCATTGCACTAGATCACTTCATTTACAACTTCGATGTTTTCATCTTGTGAAATATCCAGACTTTTGACTCGTTTTATTTCTTTTCGATTTCCAACACCCGTAGGCTCAAGCTTTGTGGTGATTTAGACAAAACTGAAATTGTAACACACCCACCGCCTTATTGATAATGAGTAATTTATACACAGCGCTGGGAATACTTTTTTTAAGTGTTCATTGTCACAAAATCTCATTACTTTTATAGCCAAAGATACAAAATCCACTATTCGACCAACTGCTGTGCCTCAGGATTCTTCCCAGGTATAGAACTGTTGAACTCAAAATGTAGCAGATAACAGCTACACTAATGCATATAATAATCTGAACCTCCTTAGTTGTGATGGAGAAGACCATGGAGGCGGCCAGTGATAAATATCGACAAATGAAGCTAATGAATGGAGAAATTGAAAATGTTGCATTCATCTTGGTGACTAGCAAAGGAATCGACGGCACATGTTCCATCCTATTACATGTGTCAAATAATGACTAACTCGTTGAAAAAGAGGTGGGCCTTTTACTTCTGCTTAATTTAGGAACAGGGAATTACAAGTAAGCAAAGGGATAACTTAGAGAATTAAAGCGGAATTTTCTGCACAGTTGTACAGAGACTTTGTGTTCAGTATTTATGGCCTGGTTGAAAATGATTACGAAGCGTATGAAGTACATGACTGCAGAGCATACACTTGACAGTCGAATGACTAATCATAAAGAATTATGATTGACTGCTAAAGAAAATCTATGGGACATTTTTGGACACTGTTTGTTAGTTATGGACCTGTCTGAACATACTCTTGATTCGGCTATGCTGAAAGAGAATCTTTGTTAGAATAAAGTTGTGCTTTTTTCTTATTGCCACATTGTTCTTTATTATTGATTCGTTTGGTCATTTGGTCCTTGGTTTATCGATGGCTGTTTGCTTCCTAAGTATATTGTACAATGAATCCATATTCAATTATTAGTTGATTGACTTCTGACTAAAATGCTATGCTTCTGGAAATTCTCCTGAAGCTTTTGAACCTCCTCTTTGAAGGGTTTCCCTATTGTATAAATCAAACTTGTGGTTGTGATTATCTGCTTGAAATGAAACCAGGGAGATGGTGTCATGTAAGTTTACTGCTGGCTTGTGTCTGTGAATTCCTTTTGGCAATCCAACAATGTTGCGAAGAATTTTCTCAGTTAACTATGTAAATTATGTTTGTCACATCATCCTTTGGCTTGAACGACGTGTTGTACTGTTTTCATGAGTTCGTGTACCACCGAAATTCTGAAAAGATGAGCTGACAGGCTAATAGTTTCGAGGCATCCTTTATGTGCAGACGATTGGTGTTGTTGTGCATTTGAAGTGATTTAAGTGTTCTCTGATCTATCAGCAAATATTTTCCCATAAATTGAGGTAGGTCATCCTTGACCTAGGTAGTTTTTACTGATATAAGTGTAAAACTTGGGCAAAGTGATAGGATGTAATTCTATGTTCCACTTGTTTATTTAATATACAGCATAGTGTGATACAGTATTATTTACTTGATGACATTTCGAGCATAAATTACTGCTAATAATCATGTCAATGTAATCACACTACTTTCGGTATCTGAATTTTATGGTCCTGTCACCTGATATTCTTTATTTTATTAGTACCAAAGTTTTCCACATTTCTGGTATAGGTGTTGCGTCACTCTTATTACGTGTGTTGGGTGTAGATTCGATGAACAGAGAGGCTCAGTCATCAGTTACTCTCCCTATCTAATTATACTAACCTTAAGTATAGTGGCTTTATCCCACCCTATTGTGTAGTTGTGTGTTAATGCATGTACTGCAATAGCCGAGTGATTTTTAGATTATTAGTCTTTTTGGAGCCTGTCATTCTATATTTAGCTAAATTTCTATTTTCTGCTGACCTAACTGGGTCCAACCGTCTAGTTTGATCTATGTACTTGACCTCATAGTCCTTGCAGGGAACTGTTCAGAAATAGATTGTTTTACTTAATTGGATCTATCAGATCCTTGAGTCGGCAAACCTTATCTCTGAGTGAGTTTAAATGTGCCCTAATTCCAGCCCTCTTGAGAATCCTTCGTAAAGATTCTGATGTTCCTCCCATATCCGGTTACATAATAGAAGCTTTGAACTTATTTCTACAGGTGTTGTCGCCATTATTTAAATTCCTATTACTGTTGTTATTTTGTTTCTTATGTTTTCCTACAAATTTCTCAATAAACTGTAGAGGGTTATTATTAATTATAACTTTTCGCTTATGTGTTTGAAAGCCTTGTTTAAGCTATTGGATTGGCTAGTCAGTTTTTCAGCCCTATCATTCAGACGTTTGACTAAACCTGTCTTAACTGACATTGTATGAGATGACCTAAAGTTTAGATACTTGTCAGAATATGTTGGTTTCCTATAGAAGGTAGTATTCAAACCACCATCTGTCCTTCGTTTTATTCTGCAATCCAGCAGAGCTAATTCTCCTCCCCCACTTTCTACTTCTTAAGTCAATTGGATTGCATTTACTACTAATTGTGTATGTGAGGAAATTGTCGATATGATCCGATTTTAAAACATTAAATGTGTCATCTACATATCGCCACTATATCTTAGGTGTAGGATTGTACGTTTGTGAAGCCATGTTTTCCCAACTATTCATAAATATGTCTGCTACGATTGGTGATATTGGCGAGCCCACTGATACTCCTTCTGTTTGTCTAAATATTTTTCCTGAAACTTGAAGGCTGTGGAGGTCAGAGATAGTGCTACACCTAATATGATTTCACCAACTGATATATTGGTTCTTTGAGTATGTTCTGAGTCAGTATTCAGTTGATTTCTGACTGCCTCCAGTGCCATATTGATTGGTACTATAGTATAAAGACTTGTTACATGGAAACTAATAATTTTTTCATCCTTTTCTATGTGTACATCATTAAGTCTTTGTTTTAAGTAGTTAGAATTTACCCGTCTAGAATTTAGACGGCTTCTAATGGGACATAATATTGATGCTAATTACTTTGATAGTTGATATGTAAGGGTATTTTGGAGGTCAGCTATCGGCCTAATGGGATAACCTGGTTTATGAACCTTAATATTACCATAAATTCTGCTAGGATTACTAATTTTAGGCATCAAATTAAACCAGCTTAACTCACCTTAAGATGGCTTTAGTCGATGTGTCAGACCTCTTTTAGATTTCTTAATTTTGTTCATGACAGTGTCTACAGGTTTCTTGATCTCTTCAAATAGTCCTGTTTGCATATGATCGTCAATTTTGTTAAGATAATCTGGTTTGTCCATAGCTACTGTTGAATTACCTTTATCAGATTTAGCAATTACTATGTTATTGTCATTTCATAGATTATTTAAGGCTATATTTTGTAGTTTCGTCAAGTTTTACTGTATCTTCTTTTGCTTTTTCATTGCTAAAGGACGCTGTGCTCTAACCTGTTCAGCAGTTGCCGCATCCACCGAGCTTAACGCTACTTCTACTTTAGGTATAACATCTTCGAGTTTTAGATAACCTATTGTCACGTTGAAGTTTAGTCTCTTTTTAGGTACTTTCATTCCAACTGAGCTTCAGGCTTTCGAGGAGAGATTGACTGCCCGCTTTGTTCTGTCGATGTTTGCTGATGTTTCATTTGTAATCTGATAATTTCCCGAAGGATATTTTTCTTGCATTAGTTTGTTTAACTTTTTGATTTGACTGTTACTGGATTTCCTGAAAGTAGCTAATTTTGCTTTATCTGATATTTCTATTAAAAGTTCATAGTTTCTGCTGTTAACTGTCTTCATAAGTTTACATTTTAGTTGTTCAATTTTACTGTGGATAGTACTTAACTTCCTGATAATTTTGTGAATTTCTTCTTTGAGACAAATTTGCCGATATGTTCTACTGCTCTTTTGATTTTGCCAATAGATACTGGAATACGTAGGCGGAGGTATTTAGAGATAATTTTATTTTTCATAGGACGAATATTGAAAATACGATTATTTGTGAAACGTGCTTGAGTTTATGAAAGTCGTGTGAGTTTATTGACTATCCTTCGAACAGAAAGATCACAAGTTTCGTTAATATAAGTGTAAGACTTGGGCCCTGTGGTAGAATGTAATTCCATATTACATTTGTTTATTTGATAAATAGAGCGCAGTGATAAAGTTTCTACTGGTCTTGTTCCTCCATTTACCGCGGTGTTTCCAGTGCATTTTCTTTCTTGAAAGTAGTAAGTGCATACAAAACTTCTCATGAGTTAGTGGATGATTGCAACCATGAGTTTCGTATAGTCTAAAATATTTTGATCTTTCTTCAGAAGACTATCCATTACCTCTTTGACTAAATTAGGATCGATTGAAGTGAAGAGTATAGTCACATCAAAGGATACCATGCTTTCATCGCCGTCTATCTTTAAATCTTTTATTCTGTCTGATAATTAACTCCGCCAACCAACAAGCCAAATGAAGTTTTGCATAGAAGTTTCACATATGTGTGCACAATAACGGCATTTATTTGTAGTAACAGTTTACAGATTGTGTACAAATACCAAAAAAGATAGAACAGCCGAGAGATTTCTGATGACAGGTGAGTTGCAAAACACAGTAAAGTTGTTTGAAGGAACACAGAACTTCCTTTTCAACAACTTCTTCAGGTCCTACAGTTATATGTACACATTGAGGAATTATGATATATTGAGAGCGAAAGAGGAATTGTCTAAACTGGTCACTTCCTGTTATGTTAATCTTTTTGAGTGTTTCCATTGAACCAGTTTCACCGGCCGCTATTCTAGGAATTCAGTTTTCTTTGCTCATGAACATCTACCGTGGTTAAGTGAAGGTATGGTAAAGACCATTACCAGCTTCCAGCAATTTGTCAGAAGGTACCCCGCTCAGAATCCTTCAGACAACGAAAGCAGTAACGATCAAAATCAAACAGCCTGAGTTGTGTGTTTGAAAAAAGCAACTATTAACGTTAAAACTACCGTGGCTTGATTCCAGACACATAAATTCCTTAGAATCCAATCCCAGGTAATGTAATTCCATACTGCAGATATCCCTTCATCCCTATAATCTTGAATAATTTTAACACATTCTCTTAATCTATTTTGTCTCACAACATGAGTAACATTCTAACAAGTTATCTTTGCTCAAATTATCTTTCTTAGTATATATCATCCAACTCTCATAAACACCTTCCTATCGTTTTAATAAACTGTCACCGAGAGTTAACTACACCGTATATTACTTTGCATAGTCAATCATTTTGAATTGAAGCCCAGTAATGGTTGGTTTTACCATTAACGTGCATATAAGACTGTTCACAATTGACTTCCTCAGCTGATAACCAGGATCTCTATATTGTTGACACATAATTCACCATAATTCACATAACTCACATAATTCACCTGAAGAGGGAGTTATCGAAAAGAATATTTTTTTTTCCCTCACATGGATTTTGAATCCTAATGGGAGTTTTTAATGATTTGGATAGTTACGTTACTTGGTCACTAAATTCCACTCACTGCTGACCATTAGAAACCAGGGGGCTACACTGGTAACCTCTGACGATCAATTCATGTACACAATGCAGTCCTACTGGAGGTTAGTCATGATTTGAACAACTAAGTGGTAAAGTCACAAACTTCGTTATTGGATGACAGGGGGTTTGAGTCGGTAAGGGAGTATCGGCTACCTCATGTTTGTGAACACACCTTACGGATGAGTGCAAACAAGCACCAGACCCAAAATTTAATACTATTCCGTAGTATATTAAATATCAGCATCAAATATTTAGTGAGTTCGTAGTTCGCTGCATGACAACAACAACCTGACAAAAAGAATCAAGCGGAAGTAACACGAATGATCATCGGTATTCTGGAGCTTTGAAGAACCATGCACTGAAGTATGAAGTACATAAGGTAAATAAGTCTGTGCTATATGGTAGTTCGTGAACCAACTAGGAAGTTATTGTGAAGGACCACTGTATCGTTTGAAGACCAATACAAACAACGGGATTGGCGATAAATCAAGGTTTTTGGTAATCAGCACTATAGGGGGTTTAAATATGCAATGAGGTCTCGCGTCATCAAAAGTTGGACTGTGTAGCTAAGTGACAATAGTCTGAAACATAGTTTCCTCAAAAATATCCAACTACATACAGGCAACTGATTATCAGTCAGTTATTTCATAAAAAAAAACCTTATATTCAAATTAAAATCTATCTGATACACTCAAACAAAAGGTTGCCCAAAACGTTGAGTTCAAATAACTTATGTGTAAGAAAACAATGCATTCGACTGATAAAATTGGCTGGAAAAATACCAACTTTCATGGACTTTTCAAGTCCTGCCTCACCCCCTCAATCGCTGACTGTCTTTTTTTCATTTTTTTTAAAGATTTTGGTAAATTCATGGTCTTTGTAGAGGAAAATAACTTAGTGGCGATAGGAGAAAAAAAATTCTTCATGATGTATGTCACATCGAAAACCTTGAAGGAAGACATTAAAACCAAGAACAGACAAGATACACACATATATGTATATGCATAAATCCCCCTGTGTGATAGGTGCAATGAAAAGAAAGCTGAATTCCAAGCTAGCTAACTTCTTAATCTTTCAACAATTTCTATCATACACACACAAACGTGTATATCGTTTTGATTTCCGGTTGAACAAAATCTCTCTGCTGGTATTTTTGTCGCATGACTTGAATCTTAGAATATTTTATTTCATTCTTTCATTTTGACTTTTGCTGTGTTGTTGCTTTTTTTTGGTTGAAAATGAAAACTGGAAAAAAATTCAGTGATTTCCGTTTTTGCCTTAACTTTTTATTTCAGCACCTACAGAATTCAAGTGGTTCCCATGTCTATCACTCTTATTCTATCTCTCGTTCTTTGTTAATCTCTGCACCTGAAGGGTACATCAAATGATTCGGATATCTTTCTCCTTACTAAATAACATAGTTTTGCAAAACACCCAATCCTGTACTGTAGTGAGCAGTTGTTTCCAGTTAATTATCTAGAATGTCTGAACAATATGCAGTTTCGACTCCATGGGAGACGGAATTAGGTCTAAAGACAAATGACATCTGTTCGTTGATATGCTTGTATTTCTCCGTTGTTTTACTGGATCGAAGCATTTGACCTCGAACAGGCCTATCAGAAAATAGTAGTGACTGACATCCATTGTACAAGACCTGGGTATCGTACATCACTGGCCTAGTGGATAACGAGATGAAGCGATGGGTACGAGGTTCCAGTAGCAGAGGGAACATCACTCATTGGAGTGCCGTTACACCAAGTTGACGAGTCCCAAATAAGACGAAACGCGCTTACTGGATTCCTGTCGTAGCAATAATCTGATAAAATTATCACAAATGACACCTACTGAACAACAGCGTGTTTTTGCCAATAAGTAGCTTAGATGAAATAGTTGTCCGACCTTGGTGTTCATTGAGAACGTTTTGAATGCTTTAGGTAGGTAAGTTTGGGAAGCTTACAGCAGATCACTGAGAAACGAAACCTATGGGATAAGGAATACTTATCTAAACGAAAATGATAAATTCAACTCTTCAGTTACCTGTTACTATCATTATTTCTCCCTTGAGTCCCTAGTGGAACATACCGCTTCAGTAGCACGCCCCCATTCCACTCTCTTCTCAACGGTCTTTTGAACCTCGCTCCACGACTGCTTATAAGCTTTCATTTCTTCCTCATATCATCTCCTTCATGTTACCCTCTTCTCACACGCCCAACTCATCGTCTCCTCTTTGGATTCCACACGACGACCTGGGGTGTGGTGTCCCCAGTCAATCTTCTCAGTGTATGCCCAATCTAATCCATCTCCACTTTCTTCCTCTGCATATTTGTTAGGTGATAGGCTATTGGTTGATTGGTTGGTTGCCAGTCAGCCAGCCAGATATTGTTCACGCTTTGTGCTGAGTGCAGTAGATCTCCACACTGATTATTTCAGATTAATGAAAGCCTGTCTTGCTTTTTCTATGCTGGTTATGACATCCTCGTCTGTGCCACTGCTTGTAGTTGAAACGATGCTGCCTAGGTAGGTAGGTAGGTAGGTAGGTGAAACAGACTACCTTCATTAGGTTTCTCCCGTTAATGATGATTGGTGCTTGTTGTTCATGCTGTTGTTGGTTGGGCATCTTCATCACCTCTCTCTTCTCTACATTCACTTGAAGTCTCGTTTTCGCTGCGCTGCTTCTTCTATCAACTTGTTAGTTTTCGCCTGTAGATATTCGAGTTTGTACCACAACACCTTAGACATAAATCCTCATCGGTGGTGAAATACAAATCTTCTAGACTCTTTCCATCGTTCCAGTCAGCGTATGCCCATCTTCTTGCTCCTCACGGCTTGCTGCGTGATCTAGTCGACCACAATCAGGAAGATCATCGGTGATATTAGGCAGCCTTCAGTTACCTGTCAGTGTACTTACTGATTGTTTGAAGGATTTCCCTTTACTTTTCCTGAAGTTTCTCTTGTTTTCTTAGACAGTTTACTTTTATGGTTAGCTGAAACCAACAAAATCAGAATAATTCACATTCTTTTCCTATTTATTCCTTTTCTTACTTCTCGTATTTATTATTTCAATTTATAAGTGAAAATAATTAAATAAATATAATTTATATAAATTCAAACTTGATGATTCCTCTGGCAAGTTCTTTCATGGTGAAAAAAAATCAATAAATAAAAGAGTATTCAAATTCATCTCTAGTAGTCTAATTTAGAAATCATTTTGAAAGTGAATGAAGTTGCAGTCTACGACGAATAAAAACTTGAAATATTTCTATAACCCCACAACTCCCTCAATATTCTTTTCGATAACTTATTCTTTCTCTTCACCTCCTATATTTATATATATATATATAGTAGATAAATTTGTTTAAGCAATATTAAAGTTTTGCCATTTACTCTTTGTAATTAATTCTTCGATGATGTATGAGGTCGGTTTACTCGACCTATGTTGGCGCCGATGTGGATGCCTCGATACTGTCTGAATATTTATTATTTGGTAACTACTTGGCTTTCAAGTGTTTGTTGGAACAATATCAACCAATAGGGTGCATGTGTATTCAGTTAACTAGTCCTCGGATGAATGAAATGCGTATCTTACAGTCTACTATTAGTCACAGTTCATAATTAATATTAAAAGAAATCAGTTATTGAAATATTTAAGTATTTAATTTAAATAAAAAAGTAAAGGAACACTCAACCACTTTATTCATTCGAATCAGTTAATTAAACACTAAAAAAATAATCTAATTAATTGGTCTTTTCTCTACTTCTATCAAGGTTTTCAAGAGGATTATAGAGAAAAACTAATTCCATGTAAATTAACTCCTGTAATTAGTTGCAAGTATATATTTAATGAAGTTTTATTGTTGTGTGCTAATGTAGTTGTATATATTAGGATTTTAATTAGATTGAAATTTGCACAGATTTCTACCTATGAATAACTTTGAATAATTTAAATTAAAGCATCATTTTTCATTTTTTTCTACTTTGAGGAGACACTGATGGATTTTATATGTTATCATAAAAAGGAAGGGAGGTTAAAGAGGCTTTCCTTTACTGATCTGTCTCTTTATTCTTTTTTAATTGCAAAAGAACTGTACATTTATTGACTCTGACAAATGACTAAATTGTCCTCAACAGATAGTACTATATGACTTGTATCAATGAGAACATCAAACACAGGCCATACAAAATAGTATTCAAAGAATATTGATGTCCAAAGACTGATTTTTGTTCAGCTATCCTTTGTGTACCTGAATAAAAAAAGAGTTACTATGATGTTTTGAAATAAAATTGTATTTTCTGTTGTTACTAGTGAGAACATATCCAGCTTACTTTCGATTTCATCGAGACAAATCGACCAGTTGGCTTCTCGAAGGCATAATTTCGTCTCCTCGATTCCAGCGAGGAATAATTTTATTTTTATTTTTCATATTTTATCTGTGCTTTGAAGTTTCTTTAGCGTTTAGATTGGTTTTAAGGGGGAAGGGTTGCTAGCCCTATGTCCAAACTTCCCTCTTTTCCCGGGTTTAGGACCGGCTAGTAACTAGTGAACCAGTTACCTATGCAAGGTTCTTCATGTGAAGATATGCATTTATACCAGTCAATAGAAGTGTTGCTTCCTTCTCAGTTTGAAGAAATTTGTCAGAAACTATTAGTGGGGAGAATCGATTGAAGAGTACTCATCTTGATACAACCAAGAAAGTCATATATATGAAGGACAAATAGACAGGTCCGTAGTCTAACTAAAATGATTTTTATCCTATCTGTTATAAATCAGGTTTAGTTAGAATATTTTTCTAATGAATTTGACAATCTCACCAAAAACGTAAGCTGCAAAAGAAATTGTCTACTAATGACACAATTCTTAAAGAAAAGGAAAATCCAAAGATGCTCATCCTGAAGTATTCAACAGTCTTCACTCGAAAACCCTAACATCTGACTGTTCAAAATAAAACAGCTTCTATTCATCTCGCATCCAACGAAGATGAGATGTCGTGAAGAGTAGAAATACAGATAAAATGCGTGCTCAAAAGAAGCTTCGGTTCTACTAAACACTTATCTAACTGATATCAATTTACAGGACAAGGTGCTCACAGAGTTAATCTAAAGTAGATGAATACCATTCGGGTGTCATTTTCAACTTGATTTATCAATCCACGTGCACTTGTGGAAGCAAGTACACATTAAGGACTGAGGGAAGAGTGTTTGATGCAAATCATGAGCATGTTGTTGAGAAGTTTATGTGCGAAACTGAGGAAAGATTTCACAGATGGTGTAAGTAGCCAGATGACTGAAGAAGACTGGACATGAAAGGGGGTATTTGTGGAGACTTCACAATGATCGATAGATAAGAGTTGTGAAGTTCACTGGGAAATGCAGAAGCCCTTACAACCAGACAGTGTTATTCCGACTTTCGTCTACCACTAGATTATTTTGAGTAAATTTTTCCCCATGGTAACTCCCTATTATTTTGAGTTATATGATATCCTTGTAGCCACTTGTTACGTCCTCGTAGTTACATGACGTGACCCAAGTAATATATGTATATATGAGTTGGAGAATGTCTGAACAGTGACCATCAGATTCCACCCTTGATGGTCACTGAGTTGCTTGGTAATTGGAAAAGGCGATAAGATGACAGAAGTTAGTTGTTATGATACTTGTAATTTTCCGTTGCTATACAAGGCCGGATTGTCCAACCTCTGTTGACAGATTGACTCATGTGTGGATGCCTCGGTATTGTAGGTTGTTAATGATGTTATACTGACCGTGATTTGGAGTTTGAGGCGAAGGGGTGTGTGTGGGGGGGTACTGGGTTCCAACTTCAATAGAAACAACATCACTCACTGTGGCTTAGGTACATCCAGCTGACGAGACCGAGGTCGGGCAAAACATGCATCGGCCGATATCAGTCGTTAGTTCAAGAACAATATTCGCTGTATTTAGAGTAATATTAAGATTCTTTTCATAGAATTCGGCAGCTGTATTCAAGCCACTAACCTAAATGTTAAATGAGTGAACACATGGTGATTTATTACTCTATACAAAAACGAAAATTAGAATAAATTGGTTATTTTATCTACTAACTTTTTAATGTTTCAAGTTATAAAGCATGAAAAATTGTGTTACTTTTGTTGATATAAATAATTGTACATTTAGAGAACTCGATCAGCATAAGACTGTTTCTTCTATTGTCACTGTTTTGGTGAATGCCCTTTTTGCTTATACTTGACTGGAAGTGAGTGTGGTAGCTAAATTTATGTGTAGTTGTATGTTTGGATGTTATTTAATAGGCAAATTGAAAACTATTCGAAAATTGTGTAAAACGTTTACTGCTGTCCATTATTATACCAGTACTTTTGGTCGAAGTGATGTTAAATTACTTTGGTTATAGAATTCACCAGTGTTTGACTTTGAAACTGAATTGTCTATCGCTTTTATTTGCTTGATCTGGCTAACCTGCCACATAACGTAAGAAGTAGTCTTCGGCTGCAACCGGCTAGTTATCTGTCACGGATTCACATAGTATAAACACCGATTAGGTACAATAAGTATGTTTTGTGACGTAGAGGATCAATACTCAAGTAGTAAAGTTTTAGAGGTAGTATTTATCACTGTCTAACATCACTTAGAGAGCCACTGAAAACCTGGGGTGCACTGGACAGCTGTTTTGTGCTAGCATGGGACTCCTGAGGAGTCAGTTGGTGAGGAATACTACCTCTAAATTAAAAATCCCCATTCATCCCAAAAATGTATTACTGTATTGTGCTCATTAGTGATATGCTTCCGGATGGATATCACGAAGTTCTAATACGAAACCGTGATCTGTGGGGCCAACCAGTAGGAAGTGAAGTGAATACTGACTTAAGACCTTGGGTGATAGTCGCGCCACATCGTGAATTGACAGCGGTTGGCAACTGGGAATCACTGAAATCCGACCCAGTGGCTGAATGGTTAACGTGTTCTCCGTGCGACCTGAAGGTCCTGAGTTCGACCCCGGCAGGTGCGTGGATGCGTACTGCTGAGAAGTCCCATACTAGGGCGAAACTGATATCCAATGCTCCCAGGTTTTCAAGGGTTCTTCATTCATCTGAAAAATAGATTTCACTAAAGTAGCTGCCACTACTCACTGTCAACGAGTGAACAAAATTTGCAAGTAATTGGATTCGCAATGAGTTTATGGCATCACTTGAAAACCAGTATGACTGAAGCATATTAAACATAGAGTTTAGATTTCAGGATAAGAAGATAATATTCTTTTTAATAAATTCTCATTAGGTTCTAAAGTTATAAAATGGAATTTTACAGTATAAAAAACAGGCTAAATTTGAGGTGAATTTATTTTCAAAATGAAATGTAAATTAGGGACTGTAAGGAAATCGATTTTATTCTTAAATTCATCAGTATTAGGATGACCTAGCCCGTATTCTGTTGAAAACCAAGTGAAGCATAACTGCTGAATGTGAAGTTCAGGTTTAGTTATGCTCAGTGGGCGCCGTCTGGCTACATGTGGTAATGATTTTGCAACATGGTGTGTACTGATGTTTGTCACTTCCCCTTTTCTTAACCAAGCACGTAAATGTTCTATTGTCTAGAAACGTACCTACCTAGTCGTACGCTCAATGTAACTTGTTACACAGGAATGAGATGAGAATTTAGCGAAGAGAATAATCTTAGTTCAGATTTCCTTCCATTGTTGCCATAGGAATTTCTTATCAAATGTTTAGGAATGTGGACCGATGACTTTCAAACTAATAATGACACATCATTTAGTTAGTACTCAGCAGCTTAGTGGATCCTGATTTCATTTGTCTCCAAGTTATGCGAAATTGGCATTCTAACATCATCATCATCATCATCGTCACACTGGTTGCCCATTCATTTTTTCTGCTACATGATTTAGTGCTTACTGTGATCACACACACCGACAAAATCGACGTGGAACCTCGCACAAAGGTGCTTCGGCACAAGTTGCCACACTTCACAATAATAGCTTACAGGTAACAAGAGGATAGAAAAAAAGTGGTATCAAAGTAGACAAAATTATGTGAGAGAAAAAACGTTTTGATGGTAAAGGTGAGTGCGAATCTTCAAGCTTTAGAAGACGTCAAAGAGCCAGTACATCTACACCATTCTGATCGACTATCAGCTTTGTCACCGAGATTGTGCAAACACGGATTCCTATCGTCTCGCGGAATGACCACAGCCAGGCAGTTCAAATTTCCCTGAACGGCTCATAGCAGCAGTCACAGACTTCATCGACTGGTGCCACGTCATGGTCTAGCCACTCTGAGCCCCCTTTCAACCTAATCCATCTTCCTCCAGCATGGTACATCGAGATAGGCGGGAACTGGCATTGGCAGTACATATCCAAGCCATCTTATTCGACTGGGAATCACAACTTCATTGGTCGACTTGCCCGTCTTGCCTGGTACCCTTCACCTCAATAGTGCTCACACGGTGATTCCATCAAACTCGAGCAGTGCTACGAGGACACTAGTGATCGAAACCCAGTAATCGCTTCATCTCTACTACTTTCAAAAGTCATGTCTCATGGCCAAGTAGCAGGACAGAACGCAGCATACTCGTTACATTATGGGTAGTCAGACATCTCACCAGTCGGTGCCACAGATGGGGTAAGTTGGCAAATGCCAAACGAGCCTTCTCTATCCGGGCTGAGATTTTGTCAGCAACTAGCCCTTTCGGGCTGATGCAGCCTCCCAGGTAAGAAAAGTTTTCAACTTCACTTCTCTTTCACTTCACCCCCTATCATTATGCTACGAGGACTTGAGAAGACCATGCCTTTTTCAAGCATCTTCATCTGACAGGAAAATATCGTCTGTATACTCCAAGTCAATCACATTACATCCAAGGAGTCGACCAATCCTTGTAGAGTTAGAAGTATCTAAAGTTTTGTCCATTAGTTCGTCTACAACGAAGCTAATTTGATCTGGAAGTGCTTGTGGTTAATTAAGGTTAGAGTAAAATGGAAAACGTGCTCCAGTTTATGAGCTTGAAGCTAAATACTCTTGGCTGTAGGAAATGATACATTCAGTTTTATTTGCGGCGAAAAAGACCAAATTCATTTTAGTGTTATCTGTTATGATGATCTGTCTGTCTATACTTATTCAAATCTTTAACTATATGGGGGTGGACAAATTTGTTCAAACCACCTTCGGGTTTTTATATTTCAACAATGGCCTTGAAAATCTTGTTTAGCTTGTGTGATGAAAGTTGATACACATGTGAAAATAAAAGAGTATAATGGTTTAGCTCGTAGCTAAACTCGCACTTGGTACATGTGAAGAGATGTAAACATTATCATTATCATCACATATTGAATAAAATATGAAATGAGTTTAGAGATAACAAGGGGACGGTGTCGGTAAGGTATTATCATATCTATTTCTTCAATTTTAATATCATCAGAAGACTGATTTTCTAGAGTCTAGTTTTAAGCTATATATGCTTTACGTAAGGCCCCAAATCTCTCAACCATCACATAGAAGCACTGATTTGACTGACTTAGTGTTGGGAATCCGGATCTTGTTCACACTTTATGCTGAGTGGACTGGAGTGCAGTAGATCTCAACACTGATTTCAGATTATTGAAATCCTGTCTTGCTATCTTTCCGATCCTGACTGACTTTTACATCCTGATCTGTGCTTTTGCCGCCTGTAGTTGAAACGATGTTATCTACGTAAGCAGGTAGATGAAAGAGACTACTTTCTTTAGTTTTCTGCCGTTGTTGATGAATAGTGCTTGTTGTTTTTGTTTTTTCTTTCGCTACCTTCAACACATCTCTCTTCTCTATATTCACTTGAAGTCCCGTCCTAGCTGCCTCTTCTATCCACCTGTTCGTTTTTGCCTGTAGATCTTCGAGTTTCTGCGACAAGACATTATACATAGATCGTAATCGACGAAATCCAAATATTCTAGGATCTTTCCATCGGTCCAGTCAGCGTATGCTCGTCTTCTCATAGCTCCTCACAGTTGTCTGTTGTATGATCCAGTCCAGTTCAGTCGACCATAATCAGGAAGATGATCAGTGATAGTAGGCGATAGTTATGTTTTTATGCAGTTTGCGTTTCATAGGGGTTTTGTTTCCTGGTAGTATTCACCACGGACTAACATCAGTTGGTGAACCACTAAAACCGTAGGAGCACTGGACAGCTGTCTTTTACCATTATGGGACTCCACAGCAGTACGCACCCATGAGCCCGAAAGGAATCCAACTCAAGACCATCAGGTTTCGTGATGAATCAACTAGCTATTCAGCCCCTCAGTCGTATTTGAATATAAGAAACACTTTCAGTGCTTCCAGGCTCTCAACGATTAATTCCTTACACATTTGTTCTGTTTGCTCAGCAAATATGCCTCCAGTTTCCATCGACTTATCAACTATTTTATACCCGATGATGTAGCTAAACAATAATCCATGTATCTTTCTAGTCCATTTTCCCAATTCTTCCAACTTTTCTATGCAATTGGTTCTCAGTCCTTTAAAAACTTCATGTTCATGAGCCTTATTTATTGTTCTAGACTCAAGTACATATGTGCATAAAATGATAGAGAATGTTTGTAGCTCATGAGGATAGATTAGATGGTGTTGTGTTCTCTCAGCTGGATTGTTCAGTCATGGGGCTTTCGTTGTCATTCCACACAACACCATCAATCCAGACTTCACAAAGAGGTGAGTGACAAGGTTTTCCTCAAAATTTATTTAGTTACTTCCCTTGGTGGCCTTGTGTATGATTGATTGTTGATGTCAAGGTCTCATTGTTGTCTCAATGTTTATTTTACTGGTTGTCCTGATGACCTGAATTTGACCTTCCTGTTATTTTTTCTTGGTTGATAGATTGAGTAAATGTCAATATATGTGTTGATTGTTGACTGACCTCAATACCAAGCTTCTAAACATTCTCAGGCATTCCTTGCATTCCCTGTATCCAGGATTTTCAGATATACCACGGCAAATTCAAATCCTTAAGTGCAATAGCAAAAACAGAATAGCATACAAAATCACATGAAAAAAACACTCTTCAAAACAGTGAAAACACACTTTAGTACGTGAACCCTACGAAAAAAAGAAAACTACTTAATGACTCTTTTCCAGAAGAACGGCCATCCACACAACTTTAACAAAAGATGTTTACATAACTCGTCGTCAACCAAGAAAACCAAAATACAAATTGTCCTACCCTACATGAAAAGTGTCTCCGAGATCACAACTAGCTTATTAAAGTCTCTTGGGATCACCGTATCTCACAAACAAACAAAATCTCTTCAACCCCATTATGGAGGTTAAAAGATGAAGACGAAAAGGAAGACAAGTCAAACATCATCTACAATAAAAAATGAAGAGAATGCGAAAAACGTTATATCGGACAGATTAGCCACACAATTTGCATCCGACCACATGAACAAGTTGCCAGTGGTTAACTATCCTCACATCCTACTCCTTTTACTCCACCAGTGACAAGTTCTCACTACAATTTCTGGAAACCGAATCCCAAAACAAGACAGTAATGAGTAGTATTCAATAAAATCTACATAAACACCAAGTCCTCATTAGTGACTTGCTTCAAGATGAGATTTCCCGAATTTCATATCAGAAGTTTGAACCAATGAGACCAACCGAGTCTTGTGTGAAAACAATTACCCAATGACGATAATCAATCTCTACTAATCTCCAAACAGAATTATTTTATACTGCTCATTAGTAACGTGCTTCGAAATGGATTCATCAAAGTTCTAATCTGAAGTCGTGAACTATAAAGTCATTCAAGTCAGGTATAAGGACAAATATCTACTGAAAGACATTGAGTTTTGACTGCACTGTGTCTTGAACTCACAGAAGTAGAAATATGTGAACTGTTGGCTTCCGACCCGGGGGCTTATACATAACGACCTTTTAATGAAACGTGAGGATGCTGATTCCAGTTGGTGTCGTGACTACGTATTCCTGAAGAGTTGGATACTGCGATGAATCCGCTGTCCAGTACTACGATACTTCTCCAACTGGTCCCAGTTCATGATGAATAACTTGAAGTCTGTGACTATCGTTTTGACTCATACTGCGAAATGTGAACTTCCTAGATGAGTCCACTTGACAGGAGAAATGGATGACTGAACACTGTAGTTTATATAGCCAAGAATAGATATCAGTGGCACAGATTATATATTTATTCACAATATTTCTATCTCACAACTGAGCCATTAAAAGTTTTAATTACCCATTTCATTTCAGTATAATTGTACATATTGTATTTTAATTTTCTATTGACTTTATCAAAAGCTTGTATATAGAAAGTACTTCTATGCACACTTCTTAAGATAATAAATTCTTTACTTGGCTCATAAGACATTTTTACATAAATTCATCCATCAAGTTTCACAATGATTCTGTTTAACAAGAAACAAATTTCCTGGTTTCAGACAGTCAGTGCATGATGGTTAGTAGATATTGATTGACGGGTTGATCTTCAAGTGGTTTTCATTAAGGAATGACATCTGTTAAAAAGCACTGGAAACCTGAGGGAACTGGGTAGCTATTTGGTGTGGCTTGAGATTCATTAGCAGTACACACTCACACCTTTGTAAAGGAATGACCCTTAGAACCATTGTGTTCTTGATGAGCATGTTATCATTTAGTAAAAAAGAATCAAAATCAAATGATTTATTTCTTCTTACTTATATCAATTTGCCGTCGTTGATGAATTTCCATTTTCAACTTCAAATTAGATGACCACTAAGATTACAGCCTCTCACATAGAGTATAAAAAATCCATCTCACTGTTCGATTACTCAAGAAGTAGAGTGTTCACTAATGAATAACTATAAACCAGGATGAGTTTTGATTGGTTTTCTCGGTATATCAGACTGCAATGAAAACATGACAAGTTCCTTTCATACTGTATAAAATAAGACTTCTTACTTTTGTAGACACTAAGAAGTTGCCGAGATTTTGTCAGACAGTGCCTGGGACTGAAGAATACAACAACTGTGACGATAAATCTTAGTGTTTCCTAGACATAGTGCAAAAACCTCGATAGAACTAAGTCAATAGTCAGGACAAGACAGCATAAAGTTAGTTACCCTTTAGTGACCAATCAGAGTCATCAATCTGATTCAATCGCACACGAAGTGAGTGGCGGCATGAGTAGTTTAGTGATAAAGTCACTGACTGCAATTCCAGGTGGTGGTGTTCGAGTTTCGGAGAGTACACAGATCTCGTCATGGTTGCAGATATGATTTGGTAATGAGTGTTAACAAGCAAGAAAACAAAGTGAATGAAAGCAACCTACTGACTACTCCCCAAAACAACCAGCATCCATCAGTAGTAAACTGCGATAATGAGTCTCTCAGCTCCTACAAGTGATGCACACAAAATTGTCAGCATCTCTTACTAGACAACAAGAAACGTCGATAACTGGTACAGATTGTTATGTCTGAAAAAGCGACATACGTGAAGTAGACAAACATCAGAAATCTCTTTGTAAAACATATTATGACTTCAAAAATTTACCTCTTTAAATTACACAACCTAGGCTGACCACTTCGAAAAAAACCTAAAACCAAAGGTACGACCAGAAAAATTCCCTCAGAAATACCACAAAAAGCACAGTCACAGAACCATCAGTGAAAACATGCCCTCCGAAAAAAGCCGAAGTAAAGCCATCAATGAAAAAAAGTTCCCGAAAAAAAACCAAAGCAGTAGGACCAGATGGAATTCCACCAGATGCACTGGAAACAGATGCAGAGACATCAGCAGAGGACATGCTCACACCACGAACCCAGAAGGCTTCACAGGAAGGAAGGAAGGTAGGTAGGAAGGAAAAGTACCTGCAAAGGGGAAGAAGAGTTATCTTCTCGAAATACCAAAGATGTGAGATCTAAGACTTTGCAAGAACTGGCGTGGAATCATGCTCCACCGCTGTCCACACTTAGCAAAATATTAAGCCGCATCATCCTGGAGAGAATAAAAGATGCACTGGATTCAAAACTACAACCGGAACAGGAGGGCCGGTTGGCTGGCTGGCTGGCTTCAACAAGAACAAATCATGTGAGGATCAAATTGCAACGCTGCGCTACGCATCATCATAGAACAGAGCATACAATGGCAGTCAACTCAACTCAACCTCAACTTCATCCACTTTGAAAAGGCCTTCGACAGCGTCGACTGAGAAGTAATTTAGCAGGTAGCCGCCTCAACACTACGGTTTCAGTGCCACAAGCCTTTATCGACCTCATTCAACAGCTTTACGCTATGCTATATAATGAGGCTACATGCCAAGTGATTCAGTGTTAAGCTCAGTAACGCCTTTGAAGTGAAGACAAGAAGGAGTAAAACAAGGCTGCCACCTACTATCACTGATCATCTTCCTGATTATGGTCGGCTGAACTGGACTGGATCATACAACAGACAACTGTGAGGAGCTATGAGAAGACGAGCATACGCTGACTGGACCGATGGAAAGATCCTAGAATATTTGGATTTCGTCGATTACGATCTATGTATAATGTCTTGTCGCAGAAACTCGAAGATCTACAGGCAAAAACGAACAGGTGGATAGAAGAGGCAGCTAGGACGGGACTTCAAGTGAATATAGAGAAGAGAGATGTGATGAAGACACCCAACCAAGAACAAGGGTTTCGTCTGACTGCCATGTAAAATCGTGATGGATTACCATCCCTCGATCGTACTCGCAATGGATGCCCAGTCAGGACTAATAATCCATATTTATTCCTCACAAGTCATTTGGTAAAGTTGTAAGTTAGGAGTTCAAAGGTAGCTTATGGAAATGCTTTCATTATATACGTTTTCATTTAAACTCTAACCATCAGTCTATTATTATGATAAACCTTAGATTCCATATTCTGTTTTGTGGCTTCGTGAGAAGGAGAAATCAAATCTGGTTTTGACTACGGACACTAAAATGTCACTTCGGAGCAAGCTAACTGATAAAACTCAACAAAATTAGCATCTCCGAAAAGTGATCACCGCAAGGCAACCAATCTGAATTCCAGATAATTATATTAAAAAATTGTCGGTTGGAACGAGATAGAGAAATTCAACTAGTTCAGACAAAAGAATTCTAATTTTCTATTGTTTATTAGTAAAAAAATTGAACTCAAGATAATCTTAGTCAATCAGGCATACAAAACAAAGTGAAAATGTGATTCAATGGACTGTAGACCGGATTCATACAGATGAAAAAATCACTGTCTCACTGCTCGACTTAAAACTTATCGAAAGACAATGATTACCTTATCTATAAGAGTTTGAATCTCAGTAATTCCTACAAGAAAACGGAGTATTTCATTCTGAAGATTTCTTTATTCGACAATAAATATTCTGCAGTCGTTATTGGTATTCTTAGAGGTGAAAGGGGATTATACATTAGCAAAAGATTTACAAAAGTCATTGTCCACATTGATATTTCTCATCGTTGAGTAGGTCTACCTCTGACTGACTCAGGTGTCAACACGCTCCCGTTGAAAACCAACCACTCAAAATCACAAGGTATGATCTACAACACAAAAGTGACATGAAATATAGAAAGATACTAATACTCAACAACCTGAGTGGTTACACAGCACTCAGACTGATCTTCAGTATTTCACCAGCAAGATCAGAGTCATCTGAACACCCGATGCATGTTTCGTTTATTTAATGCCAATCTCAACACCCGTCCACCTCAACAAATCCAACTCATTCAACCGAATCAGTTGACATCACGTGAATCTGAATAGTGGATGACTTCTCCGGGTACACCACTGATGAGATAGGCCAAAAATTAGTGTTTACATCACTATGATAAATTCACATCAACCTGAGTCGTTCCCAACTACTCGAGTACTTCAATAGCAGTATCATCCGTTATCTCATCTACACTGTTCTGATTAACTACCATACGGTCTTGGTTAGCGCGTAATGCTACATACAATTACGCTCTTGTTATTCTCCTACTGACTCATTGAATGTAAACTCTGTAATGACAAGCTTTCATTTCTACAGATTCCAGAGTTTTGAGATGGTAGAGAAGATTTGTAGCTCAGAGTGAGGATCATAATTATTTGTTGTCATTCATGCTTTCATCACCATACTAGGCGATTTCATCAACAGATACTTTGTAGAGGAGCTAACTTGCAATCACTCTGTAAACAGCTCGGTCAGTGGCGTTTAGAAATAGCTCTCGGGACACTTTGTAAATTCGACGTGATCTTCAACAGTTTCTGGAAGAGGGTGGTTGAGAAACAGAATATTTTAATGCATCATCCTTGAAGTCAATGAATATCAACTACCATGCTATTTTCAAATGCATAGAGAAGTGCTTGTAAAGAGATTTTGAAATCTTGGGATTGTCAGCCAGGTGCTGAAACTCGAATCTAGTTCACTGGTCAAGTCCCAACACACTTGACAGGCGTCTTTATGAAGCTCCACGTTGTACATCTAACGTATGTGCTCTGCATTGGAGGTGGAGATTTAGATGCTGAACAATACCAGTGTCTCATCTGCTAACCATATGACCAATAAGAACACACGTTCTCTTTCAGTTGTTTTAGGAAATAAAGTCAAATAACACTAAACAAATTCATCAACTTCGATGCTATTGTTGGATAATTGCTAGCAGTAGAATCAAGAGTTCGCATTTCTGACAGTTCAAGGCTCGTCAGCTGGATGCAACTGCCTCTAATTGAGTGATGTCGCTCCCAAAAAATCGAAAAAGTTAATCAACTTCATTTTTATGTGAAGGTGATAATGAAGACACTATTCTGGCTGTAGGTATGTTGCGAATTACCATCCGAAATGTTATTGATTTTCAATGCAGTTTCAAGGTAGCTATCATCATAAACAGTTGTTATATTGACAAATGATTCAAAGACGTAGAATACTGAACTGAAGTTCCTCAAAAGTAGGCACCAACAAGCCAAAACTTGTAAGAATTCATTTCATAATCCACATTACTAGAAAGAAGTCAAATCTTAGACACATCTTAGTATAACTCAATTTTTCTCTCAATATGAATAATATTACCAAAATTTTAGAATGCTCAGCTGACTGCTTATCATAAAATTAGGGTACACGATTGAAGAATTTTGTCTAGAAAGTTGCAAACCAGCACAAACCAACCACGTGCCACAGTTTTCCGATTTCCAATAGCTATACATATGAAGTAATGATTACTGATTACCTGCCGTCTAATGGTCGATAAATAACAGTGGTAATCAGTGGATATCTCCATTTTGAAATTGGAAAAAATCAGAAATGTTACGGATTAATCATCAGAAAAATGATAAAGCAATAGTTAAATTAATCTTTGGAATCCAGGAATTTTGGCCAGCCGCCTTTAAACTGAATACTTCTGCAATAAATGTTAGGTTTATAAAGCATACTAGCATAATATTTTCCGACAGAAATTAAGTCGGGAAGAGTAAACACTGAAATAACCTTTTTACACTATCTTTCTTTCGTTCGTGTTTTAGTTTTTCCAAGGATGAAATATTTATGTTCTACATATTTCTTTGAGTTTCTAACAAAATTGCCTTTTGGAAAAATTTGTCAGTTGTCTTGGAAAAATTAATGTGATGAAAGCAACTTCCCATGTTCTAATACACTATGATTGTTCTAACAATTATAAAATGGTAACGCAGAGTAAGAAGAATGCATCGAATGCTTATTTTCAGGCAAGGTTTGCAATAATATATATATATATATATATATATATATATATATATATATATATATATGAGTGTAAAATCAATGTTTCGCAAGTTTTTTAAGGTATTCAAGTGGGTGTTACGAAGCTTACTTTTCAACAGAACAAATATAGACATGAAGAGTAGGTCTATCGAAATGAACACTTATTTGCAGTTGGGTTTTACACTGGTAAACGTCTCGGTGTAAAACTAAACACATATATCACTTTCCCTATGACACGGTGTTGGAAGTAATGGCTAATTCCCTAACAGACTGTGAAATGCAAGACCAGGCGACTGTTCAATCTGGTCTACGGATTCTAAATAACATATCTAGCATTTGTCAGGAAATAACCGATAATAAGCTTTTTCCAGCTGAAAGTTAATTATTATATTCACGTTTGAAAAGAATATTTATCGTTCTTCTGAATACTTTTTTTATCCACGTACAATGGAATCTACATCATGGGAAAACTATACTTGTATATTGATCCAAGTTTAGAAAATGGATACTATACTGAGATATGATTCCAAACTGAAGTTTACTAGACATTACATAATGATGTTTACTATCCGGCATTGTGATCTTTATACTAATAAATACATGAGTTATCGCTACTGAGTGCATAGCACAGACGTTTTGTAGTCACATTCGAACTCTCAGTATTAAAGAACTAGAAATTCACCTTTGAGATACCAAAAGAAGCCAAAATTCTCATGAAAACATCAGTAGTCAATCAACGCACTTCGGGAGGTCAAGAATCATATCCAGTGGAGTGTATTAACATCTGAGGGAATAACTCCTTAGGTATGTTGGTCTGGTTAACAGCTTTCTTGTATTTTTGTAGAAACATACTCTCAGTAAAAAACAGAACTTATATTAAAGAACTTGTCACATGTATCAACAAATAACAACTGATATCTGTTGAACAAGTGGAGGCCTTCTTGTCACAGCGCACTAATTGATAACGCTCTGATGTTTGAAGCAATGGTGACTGATTTTCAGTGGGAACACCATCAGTCACTGACGTGCAGGTACACCCGGCTGACGAGTGCCGAATAGGACGAAACGTACATCTTCAATCCCACTGCTAGCCATCAGATAGACTACAATATAATGAATATTCGATCGGTATTGAGGCATCTGGATAGGAACCCTTCCGCGAACAGAGGTCTAGCAGTTCCACCCTCTATAGCAACGGGAATTACAAGTATTAGTAAACAACTTGTCCAGTTTATAGTACGTTTCACTAAAGCTTTTAGTTTCCTGCTGTCACTCTGATTTACAGGTTTGTGTACTTGTTAAAAGGCACTGTGACTTCTACAAATTAGCACTACCTAAAAGTCTCCTTCCTATAACTTGAATTTTCTTCTAACCTGTCGTAATCAACAGCTGAATGTTTCAGATGGTATCTCTTTTTCAAAGACATCAGCCTATTTGAAAAAGTTCTAAGTATGCTCCCCTGTATGTATACGAAGGGTGGTGAGCAAGATGTTGTACTTAAGGTTTGACATAGCATGAAATAATTGTGTTTCTAACCACTTATCACTTCACGTATGACACAGAATATTTGTAGATCAGAAGGATGGTATTGGCGGTATTGTGTTCTCAGAACTGGATGGTTTGATCGTAAAGCTTTCATTGTGCAGATATCACTTGAAGGTATTCTTTCAGCGGTAGTGGAAGCCAAACACATTAGTTGATTTAGTAAGATTACAGCTAATATGCTGTAATCAAGCCAATGGAGGAAACCTTTACTTTGCTCATACGGAAATAAAACATGCGGATTTGTCTCAATTAGTACATAATTCTGTCTGACTGTATCATTCTCTTAAGAGAAATACTCATAGTCTGAGTTATTTTTTGAACAGTATACCCTAATTCAGTGTTATGTCATACTTTCTCGCACAATAATTGCTTACAGATATTTTTGAAAGTAGTTCTCATGCCCATCACCATAACTTCTTAGTCATTCAGGTAAACCGGACGAGGAGAGAGAAATTGATGGCCAAAATACTTTGGAACCTTGTATTCTAGACTCATTCACTTCTTGTTCATCGTGAAGCTATGGCTCACTGGAAAAAATACTCAACTTTAAAACAATCAGTCGCGAGGTCGAACCCAACTTGATAGCCAGGTAGTATCGTTAGTTTTCAAACAACAGATGTGGCCCATCACCTACTGCAAGAAAGTTCATGTGGTTGTTAAGTACACTTTGATTTATGGTTTTTTCTCTGAGTAGACTTAGCAAGAAAAAGTTTCCGTTTTTAAAAGTGCACAGCCAAATTTACAGCCAGTGCGAGCAGACAACAATGTGGATTTAGGGTGTCAAATTTATGGTATATCATCAGTATGGTCTATGAAAGAGGGCGGGGGTGATTCATTTCCTTAACGGTGCCTCACTATGTACCTAGATATTTATCTGAGCCTGTTAAACGGAACATGCAGACCAATCAAAGCCTGATCTTTTCACTCGGAAACTTGTTCACTCTTTACTTCATAGGCCCACCAGAATCCTCGACTTAAAAGGACTGTGTTGTGACAGGTTTCAAACTAGTTGATTCAGTGATGGACTAGCAAGTAGTTAGTCAAAACCTGGATACAGAATATGAATCTCATGAGACTGCCTTTTATCTCATCACACTATCTACGCACCCACCTACTTTATCATCACAATCATTGTGGTTTCAGCTTCATGCTTATTCTGCACAGACCTGTTACGCCGACAAGCAATGAAAATACACAATAAAACAGCTTGAGTAGACAGAAACCTCTCAAGGTTAATATGTAGACTTTGTCGGGCAGATCGCAAATTGATCATTCTATATAAGGGATGCCCATCCAACTCAGTCGGCTAAAGAGATTTAGGTGATCTGAAACACATTAGCTCTGTGGACTGAATTTATCCGAGTACACGGCTATTGAGCACGGTGCAGAATGAACGAAACGGCCGTTAGATGGAGGTTCCTAGACATTTGTAAAAAGCATGGTAGTTGATATTCATTGACTTCAAGGATGATGCATTAAAATATTCTGTTTCTCAACCACTCTCTTCCAGAAACTGTTGAAGATCACGTCGAATTTACAAAGTGTCCCGAGAGCTATTTCTAAACGCCACTGACCGAGCTGTTTACAGAGTGATTGCAAGTTAGCTCCTCTACAAAGTATCTGTTGATGAAATCGCCTAGTATGGTGATGAAAGCATGAATGACAACAAATAATTATGATCCTCACTCTGAGCCACAAATCTTCTCTACCATCTCAAAACTCTGGAATCTGTAGAAATGAAAGCTTGTCATTACAGAGTTTACATTCAGTGAGTCAGTAGGAGAATAACAAGAGCGTAATTGTATGTAGCATTACGCGCTAACCAAGACCGTATGGTAGTTAATCAGAACAGTGTAGATGAGATAACGGATGATACTGCTATTGAAGTACTCGAGTAGTTGGGAACGACTCAGGTTGATGTGAATTTATCATAGTGATGTAAACACTAATTTTTGGCCTATCTCATCAGTGGTGTACCCGGAGAAGTCATCCACTATTCAGATTCACGTGATGTCAACTGATTCGGTTGAATGAGTTGGATTTGTTGAGGTGGACGGGTGTTGAGATTGGCATTAAATAAACGAAACATGCATCGGGTGTTCAGATGACTCTGATCTTGCTGGTGAAATACTGAAGATCAGTCTGAGTGCTGTGTAACCACTCAGGTTGTTGAGTATTAGTATCTTTCTATATTTCATGTCACTTTTGTGTTGTAGATCATACCTTGTGATTTTGAGTGGTTGGTTTTCAACGGGGAGCGTGTTGACACCTGAGTCAGTCAGAGGTAGACCTACTCAACGATGAGAAATATCAATGTGGACAATGACTTTTGTAAATCTTTTGCTAATGTATAATCCCCTTTCACCTCTAAGAATACCAATAACGACTGCAGAATATTTATTGTCGAATAAAGAAATCTTCAGAATGAAATACTCCGTTTTCTTGTAGGAATTACTGAGATTCAAACTCTTATAGATAAGGTAATCATTGTCTTTCGATAAGTTTTAAGTCGAGCAGTGAGACAGTGATTTTTTCATCTGTATGAATCCGGTCTACAGTCCATTGAATCACATTTTCACTTTGTTTTGTATGCCTGATTGACTAAGATTATCTTGAGTTCAATTTTTTTACTAATAAACAATAGAAAATTAGAATTCTTTTGTCTGAACTAGTTGAATTTCTCTATCTCGTTCCAACCGACAATTTTTTAATATAATTATCTGGAATTCAGATTGGTTGCCTTGCGGTGATCACTTTTCGGAGATGCTAATTTTGTTGAGTTTTATCAGTTAGCTTGCTCCGAAGTGACATTTTAGTGTCCGTAGTCAAAACCAGATTTGATTTCTCCTTCTCACGAAGCCACAAAACAGAATATGGAATCTAAGGTTTATCATAATAATAGACTGATGGTTAGAGTTTAAATGAAAACGTATATAATGAAAGCATTTCCATAAGCTACCTTTGAACTCCTAACTTACAACTTTACCAAATGACTTGTGAGGAATAAATATGGATTATTAGTCCTGACTGGGCATCCATTGCGAGTACGATCGAGGGATGGTAATCCATCACGATTTTACATGGCAGTCAGACGAAACCCTTGTTCTTGGTTGGGTGTCTTCATCACATCTCTCTTCTCTATATTCACTTGAAGTCCCGTCCTAGCTGCCTCTTCTATCCACCTGTTCGTTTTTGCCTGTAGATCTTCGAGTTTCTGCGACAAGACATTATACATAGATCGTAATCGACGAAATCCAAATATTCTAGGATCTTTCCATCGGTCCAGTCAGCGTATGCTCGTCTTCTCATAGCTCCTCACAGTTGTCTGTTGTATGATCCAGTCCAGTTCAGCCGACCATAATCAGGAAGATGATCAGTGATAGTAGGTGGCAGCCTTGTTTTACTCCTTCTTGTCTTCACTTCAAAGGCGTTACTGAGCTTAACACTGAATCACTTGGCATGTAGCCTCATTATATAGCATAGCGTAAAGCTGTTGAATGAGGTCGATAAAGGCTTGTGGCACTGAAACCGTAGTGTTGAGGCGGCTACCTGCTAAATTACTTCTCAGTCGACGCTGTCGAAGGCCTTTTCAAAGTGGATGAAGTTGAGGTTGAGTTGAGTTGACTGCCATTGTATGCTCTGTTCTATGATGATGCGTAGCGCAGCGTTGCAATTTGATCCTCACATGATTTGTTCTTGTTGAAGCCAGCCAGCCAGCCAACCGGCCCTCCTGTTCCGGTTGTAGTTTTGAATCCAGTGCATCTTTTATTCTCTCCAGGATGATGCGGCTTAATATTTTGCTAAGTGTGGACAGCGGTGGAGCATGATTCCACGCCAGTTCTTGCAAAGTCTTAGATCTCACATCTTTGGTATTTCGAGAAGATAACTCTTCTTCCCCTTTGCAGGTACTTTTCCTTCCTACCTACCTTCCTTCCTTCCTGTGAAGCCTTCTGGGTTCGTGGTGTGAGCATGTCCTCTGCTGATGTCTCTGCATCTGTTTCCAGTGCATCTGGTGGAATTCCATCTGGTCCTACTGCTTTGGTTTTTTTTCGGGAACTTTTTTTCATTGATGGCTTTACTTCGGCTTTTTTCGGAGGGCATGTTTTCACTGATGGTTCTGTGACTGTGCTTTTTGTGGTATTTCTGAGGGAATTTTTCTGGTCGTACCTTTGGTTTTAGGTTTTTTTCGAAGTGGTCAGCCTAGGTTGTGTAATTTAAAGAGGTAAATTTTTGAAGTCATAATATGTTTTACAAAGAGATTTCTGATGTTTGTCTACTTCACGTATGTCGCTTTTTCAGACATAACAATCTGTACCAGTTATCGACGTTTCTTGTTGTCTAGTAAGAGATGCTGACAATTTTGTGTGCATCACTTGTAGGAGCTGAGAGACTCATTATCGCAGTTTACTACTGATGGATGCTGGTTGTTTTGGGGAGTAGTCAGTAGGTTGCTTTCATTCACTTTGTTTTCTTGCTTGTTAACACTCATTACCAAATCATATCTGCAACCATGACGAGATCTGTGTACTCTCCGAAACTCGAACACCACCACCTGGAATTGCAGTCAGTGACTTTATCACTAAACTACTCATGCCGCCACTCACTTCGTGTGCGATTGAATCAGATTGATGACTCTGATTGGTCACTAAAGGGTAACTAACTTTATGCTGTCTTGTCCTGACTATTGACTTAGTTCTATCGAGGTTTTTGCACTATGTCTAGGAAACACTAAGATTTATCGTCACAGTTGTTGTATTCTTCAGTCCCAGGCACTGTCTGACAAAATCTCGGCAACTTCTTAGTGTCTACAAAAGTAAGAAGTCTTATTTTATACAGTATGAAAGGAACTTGTCATGTTTTCATTGCAGTCTGATATACCGAGAAAACCAATCAAAACTCATCCTGGTTTATAGTTATTCATTAGTGAACACTCTACTTCTTGAGTAATCGAACAGTGAGATGGATTTTTTATACTCTATGTGAGAGGCTGTAATCTTAGTGGTCATCTAATTTGAAGTTGAAAATGGAAATTCATCAACGACGGCAAATTGATATAAGTAAGAAGAAATAAATCATTTGATTTTGATTCTTTTTTACTAAATGATAACATGCTCATCAAGAACACAATGGTTCTAAGGGTCATTCCTTTACAAAGGTGTGAGTGTGTACTGCTAATGAATCTCAAGCCACACCAAATAGCTACCCAGTTCCCTCAGGTTTCCAGTGCTTTTTAACAGATGTCATTCCTTAATGAAAACCACTTGAAGATCAACCCGTCAATCAATATCTACTAACCATCATGCACTGACTGTCTGAAACCAGGAAATTTGTTTCTTGTTAAACAGAATCATTGTGAAACTTGATGGATGAATTTATGTAAAAATGTCTTATGAGCCAAGTAAAGAATTTATTATCTTAAGAAGTGTGCATAGAAGTACTTTCTATATACAAGCTTTTGATAAAGTCAATAGAAAATTAAAATACAATATGTACAATTATACTGAAATGAAATGGGTAATTAAAACTTTTAATGGCTCAGTTGTGAGATAGAAATATTGTGAATAAATATATAATCTGTGCCACTGATATCTATTCTTGGCTATATAAACTACAGTGTTCAGTCATCCATTTCTCCTGTCAAGTGGACTCATCTAGGAAGTTCACATTTCGCAGTATGAGTCAAAACGATAGTCACAGACTTCAAGTTATTCATCATGAACTGGGACCAGTTGGAGAAGTATCGTAGTACTGGACAGCGGATTCATCGCAGTATCCAACTCTTCAGGAATACGTAGTCACGACACCAACTGGAATCAGCATCCTCACGTTTCATTAAAAGGTCGTTATGTATAAGCCCCCGGGTCGGAAGCCAACAGTTCACATATTTCTACTTCTGTGAGTTCAAGACACAGTGCAGTCAAAACTCAATGTCTTTCAGTAGATATTTGTCCTTATACCTGACTTGAATGACTTTATAGTTCACGACTTCAGATTAGAACTTTGATGAATCCATTTCGAAGCACGTTACTAATGAGCAGTATAAAATAATTCTGTTTGGAGATTAGTAGAGATTGATTATCGTCATTGGGTAATTGTTTTCACACAAGACTCGGTTGGTCTCATTGGTTCAAACTTCTGATATGAAATTCGGGAAATCTCATCTTGAAGCAAGTCACTAATGAGGACTTGGTGTTTATGTAGATTTTATTGAATACTACTCATTACTGTCTTGTTTTGGGATTCGGTTTCCAGAAATTGTAGTGAGAACTTGTCACTGGTGGAGTAAAAGGAGTAGGATGTGAGGATAGTTAACCACTGGCAACTTTGGATTAAGGTCGCGCCACATAGCAAAACCGAGAGAAGTGATAAATGTGGACCCAGTGGCTCAGTGTCAAAATGTTAACCAAGGAACTTGAAGGTCAAACCTGGACTCAATGCTTGATCGGAGCATGGGTGAACACAGCTGATGAGTCACATTCTAGGATGAGACAATATCCAGTGTTCCTAGATTTCGAGTGGTTTTCTAAACGATATCAGTACCTGATCAAGTTGGTCTTGAAGTTAATCAAATCCCCACAAACTACCAAAATGAATCATGTTAATCATTTCCTTATATGCATTACAGTCACTTAGATGAAAAATTGACTACTATTTGATTAGTTGTTTGTTTGGAATTCTGCAGTCACCAATAATGACCAATGAATATTCCTTTCTCCTGTTTTTTTTTTAAAACAGACTGACAGCATTTCTTGTTTGCACGATACACTGACGCTGCCAACTATCTGATAATTATTTTATAGATAAATTAAATGATTTATAAGTTTGTAGTGGAAATTTACTTTTCAATCACAATAACCCTTTCCAGTTGGAAGCATAAGTTTTATTTGAATAAATTGTATTCATAAATTTGACAATGAAGTTAACTTGTCCATTTCAAAACAATGTAAATTATTAGTTTTGCCTAATAGAATATATTTTCTGGGGATTGTTGCTTTTTGCAAATATGTCGTCTGACCAGTAGCAATTTAAAGAACTTACCCTAGTTTCAGTCATCAGTTGACTAACTAATAATCTCCTAAGTCGACTAGAAGGTGGTTTAATAAGACAGTTGGTCTACAGAAAGCCAACATGGACAGGACAACACCTGAAGTTTCACAGCTTTTATCCAATACAACACAAAGAAGGTCCAGCGAAATACCTTTTTAGTAGATTTTGTCATATCTGTACCTCAGTTACGATGGATGAAGATGTCAAATGACTGACCATAGCACTCATAGAAAATGGCTCTCCGTTGAAGTTTATAAACCGTTGTAGAGGTCAGGTAGCACCGAAGCCGACTCTATACACACTTTCTAAGAAAAGCATCCAAATCACTCTATCATACAGGTGGGAGTTGAATAGTATTTTTTTGAGACGTAGACTAACATCAGCCAATTAGAAAACATATTGCGCAACTAATCTTATCACTGTGGAAAAAAGCACATATTTCACGACAAACCTAAACACTACACTGACGACTAAGTCACATCCTACTGTGTTTACCAATTTACATGTGTGTGTGTGTGGTCACACATACATAGGGTGGAGTAATCGAGCCATGCAGTTTAGGGTAGGAGAACATGCGCCTAAATGACTTCAAAAGCAAATGGAGTGTGAGATCTTGATAAATGCTGGTGGGAGACGACCCTCTTCATCTATAATTAAACATATCATAGAAACAGGTCACAGAATTATTGTTCAAACAGCTTTTGCAGTTTTATATAGAAACAGTCAGGTACACACACTGAGATTTGCGAAAGAGATAGCCATACAGAAATCGAATCCGCCTTTATATGTACAAAAGATAATTGTTCTTACACTACACCTACCTTGGTAAACTTCGTTTTCTTACGAAGATTATAATGAACTATGTCACTCTCCCTGTTTTTTTCTCATCTTTCTTGACAATCATCAATCAAATTACAACGTGATGTTAAGTCTCCTAGCCTGATAATCCATGGAACTCTGTCAGCAGTCAGGAATACACAAAAAGAAATTATTTGTTCTCCAGTAGCCAATCCCGGTATGCAGTGCATCCCAGTCTTACAGGGGGTCAATCTTCACCATAACACCTCAGTGTTAAACTCCTCAAACTGTAGCACTAGGTGACATGTGCTGCCAATGAATGCCAACAAGCAGGAAGCCTAGATGGGACAGAACTTCGTACCAACCGCCTGCAGCTGTCTAATAGCATAGTTATATTCAGTCAGTAGTCTCAGTCAGTCAACGAGTAATTCACAAGTAAGTCAGCCTTACTGGTATCAGCATAACGCTTTCAGGTGTTTCAAATAGCTTAACTACTCGACTGAGAACAGCGCAAACTATTCTTCTTGTCAGTCTAAATATTTACCTGAATGTAATTGGATAAGTTTAAGTGTGTTCACCAATCATACTCGTAGCTGGATTCAATACTATACAGCTGAACGTGCTCAATGTATGTTGTATATGCATTGAAAGGAACATTGAATGTAGACGAATTAGAAACCACTACATGAAAAGATATGACCATTGATTATAGCATTTTTTGATGATTAACTCCAGATGTGATGACAACCAAAATGAAATGCCTCTTCATTGAAGATGGTTAGTTGTTACTTTAAAGGCATACTAGTCCCATTTATACCCTTGCAGTTTCTTAGCAGGATAATCGAAAGTTCTTCTTCCAGTTTTTGAAGAATTTGAAGGTGAAACAAGATAGAAATAATTCAGTTACAAATTCGGAAGTTGAATGTCATATTGAAACTCCATAGTTTCCAGCATTGCGATGGACAAATCACCAAATTCATCCAAAATAGTGATGAATGAGACTTCCAGTTGAGTGACTGTCAGCCCACAAAATCAAACATAGTACCATGTCATACTGTGTTAATTCACATAGTTTCCACTTTGGTCAACACTGAGAAGCTGTGGGCACAGTGACTACCACTTGGTGTGTATTTGTCGTTGTTCCAGAAAGCCATAAACTTTAGAATTCTAATTGAAGCCTGAAATTCTAAGTGTTTTCATCACGGATAGAAATCAGTTTGAGAACCATAAAAAAGCTTGGAGAATCAGGTAGCTGTTTTGTACTAGTATATGAATATTCTTTATGAACATACACGTCTACAGGGATCGAACCTGGCGGGTAAACTACCTCCCAACCATTTGGTCGTTATTCAATGCTCTACAGTTTCCAAGTTCTGTCAACTCGAAATATAGTGGATTAACTGTTCATTGTCTTCGACGAATCTCGTCTCATTCCATCTTTACACTGAATTTCATCTAAAGATGACGCAACTAGTTGATCCTTTGATTTCAGAAAAATCCCCTATTCCACAAAAGACGTTTTCTGGTTCGAACAATCAATTAGTATGATTTCAAAATAAAAATCACAATATCTTTCGGCACAAACTAGTATCGATTATTAAAGTCACCAAGTAGGGAACATTAAACAATCAATTACGATCAGTAAATAGCAGTAGTTGGTGGTTCCTTCCGTCTTATGCCTACCAGAGTCAGTCAGTCGAAAGATTAGGCTGCATATATTGATTGTCATTTTGAGTGTCTGAGATAATCGTGGTTAAGTGAACTTGTAATGACACTGGGTGGTGATTGTACATGAACCGAAAATCTGGTCCATGGCAGGATTGGAAGGAGAGGTTAACGGGTTTCCGGCTTGACACTCTGCCAACTTAGCTAAGAAGGGTTTTGTCGGGTTGCTTTGTAAATTTGTGGTGCATTAGTATCGCTTCATAGTACTCCAACTGGTTGTGCAGTCAGGGCTTCTCATTCTAATTCAAATCTACTTGAATTAAAAAAGGCGAATATCATATGGACTATCAGCTTGGCTATCTGAGATAGTCTTGGTTTGACCAACTTGTACTGATATACTTGGTGTTTCAAGTGCATGTAATAAGAATGTGGTTAGCAGTCGGGTCTTGTAGCTCGGTTGGTAAAGTACCGCGTCGCATTCCTGCCGCAGCCCAAATTTTCATTTCACCTTGGAATCAACTCCAAGTATCTGTACATGTTAGCCTACATTTGCAAAGCTTCCTGTGGTTTCAGATATTAAGAGTGCCGAAAAGCACGAAACCTGGGTCCAGGGCTTCCTGCCGATTGCCTTCAACCAACTAACATCTGATAATGCGCACCGTGATGCTGAGCTTCCTAACTTGGTTGCCACATTGCAAATATGATCGATAGAATTCGGTCTACATCCAGGACTAGGCAGCATAAAATTGTTTGCGCTCTCTTGACCAATCAATTCAGATATTAAGAGTGATTCGGCTTTAACTGTTTCTTGAAACATGTTTTATACTTGTTTGAAAAGCACAGCAGTAGTTTTTAAAAATATTTGAAAGCTAACATCACTGATTATTTCATCAAAATTTCATGAACAAAATATCCTATCCAATTATGAAATTAAACGAAAAAACAGATGAAATACACCACTAACTGTTTTTCTGTATTTTTGTTTTTACAATTTGCATACATAAAACATGAATTCGAAAAGGGAAATCGTTTTCATAAAAATTTACCAATGATATGTATGTGAAACTCTTTGAGGTATATTGATATAAAGTGTTAAGTATGAATTTTTCAGGAAGCGACGCACTCGATTTTCGTCCTCATCAGCACCCATCAGCCAACCGTATCTGCAACTACGAATAAAGTGATGTTCCCTTGTTGATTGTGACCATCTTCGTTCCATGCTGAAGTTAGAGACTGTGTATTTCTGGATGCACTAGATAAGTGTAATTCAGTTTCACTTAAACAGAGAAAGGTCCTATTTTGTCAGTATTCACTATAACCACTCATTATTATAATCCAACCGCACAAAGTATACCAGGAAACCAGCAATGTTTTGGGAGTTATATTAACCGGATGACAACAGCTTTTTTTCCGTTGAAGATAAAATTAGTGTAAATACCATTCAGAGGGTAGTTTTGAAGAGAATAAACTCTCGGTGAGATTCTCATCAAAGAAGTGAATGCTTCCTCAGAACTTTTGCGTATTAAATGAAGCTATATTCAACATTTGTGTGATATACACTTCAAAATGACGCCTGAAGAATTGGGTGCAACTTTGACTATTAGAATTTTCACGACGAACCCGGTTAGAAGGTGAATACCTAACCTCCAAGATGTGATTCAGCTGCAATCCATGGTAATCTCTAAATTAATTAAAGACCAATTTCGGTTCTAAATTCGTCTTGTCTTTTCCAAGTTGAAAGAGAATAATAAAGTTGTCGTTCTAAAGCCTGACAAGAGTAAAGGTGCTTTTATCACGAATAAATGTAATTAAGAGAAAATGATTTAGTGATTTAGCCAAAGTTAAAGTGAACAACAGTTCAGACAGTGTTTTACTTGCTGAAAAACACGTTAATACATGAATTTATCAGTGAAACAGCTCAAACTGATTGGAACACATACACCAAAGTTATATGGTCTGTCGAAAATCCACAAGTCTGGGAATCTCTTTGAGATGCATCTTAGATAAATCAAACTCATCATACCTTTAGCATACTACGTGGATTACAGAACTTACTAAGCCGGTTAAAGACTCCGTATCGATTCATTCCATGAAAAGCTCATTTGGACATGTAAATACTCTAGTGAACATAAACATTGGTTCTATGGATGTCGAATCTCTGTTTACTGGTGTCCTGTGACATGAAACACAAGGATTATATTTATTACATAAACACAAATAAAATTCAACGAATATATCCAGTCGCGACCATGAAAGAACTCATTTTATTCTGTACAGAGAAGATAAGATTCAACCCTCCGAATAAAGCTGATAAACCAATTATTGTTGTCGCAGTGAGAAGCCCTTCTGGCCCTCTGTTAGCCAATGTATTTGTCTAAACGCTATATGAAGACTGATACTTGTGTCAGAGGTGATCATCAAGAATCGATAATTAATTTTATCGTCCTATTCAATCGTATTCGATCAAATATTTTCGTAACATCTGAATACAATGGGAGTTATAAATTGGGTTTTCTGGACATTTTAATCACGAAATGAGTATGATGGGACTATTAGAGGACCGATATTCCGAAAACAACCATGGAATGGACAATATCTTCATTTCATCAGTCTTGTTCCTATTCAGTAGAAGCGTTCTTCGGTCGAGTGCCTATTCTAAAGAGCTCGTTGAATATGTATCGTGGATACACTGAATGATGAAATGTGATGGATAAATTCAATTTTACAGACTGGTGGTTATTTAGAAAAGTTCGTCATATGCTGTAATAAAGACCAACTATCCATTGAAAAGAAAATTACGGTAACAAAAAAGCAATCTCCATCATTTAAAGGTGACAGGATTATACAGTTGACAGTGCAAAAGCTTCATTCGACTGTCAAACGCACCTTCTATGCTGGTTGTCTTTAGTTAACCTCAAGGACATTTTCCTTCCCAGTACAAACTATTAAAAAGTGAAATTTAGTTAACTCTACCACAAATTTTATCTACAGTTTCACATTCAGTTGTAGAGACACTTATACTAGTCGAACTAACAGAATGATGCGATATCATGGAAGAGAACATGTTTCTCAGTGGCTATCAAATTACCTTAACCTGAATAGACATCCAGCATCATCTACAGCCAGGCATCTATTGATGACTAGTTACAAAATAAATACTAGTGGCTGTTTTCACTTATTTCACATAACTTCAGGTCAGGATCATTAACTGCATATACTGAAGCATAATTTACTGTCGTAAACCCTGTTAATTGTGATGCAACTGTAGAGAAACTAGGAAATGATATCATCTCGCAATATTTGTCTTCTTAATACCTTGTTTAAATATATCTTTACTATTAACCTTGGAAAGACAAAGGTCAAAGACGCAGTTGAAGGGACGACATTTCATTCCTACTTATTAGATCGGTTCTATATTGCTAGCAAAAGCATTAAATACACCATGGAACACGAAAACGATAAAAAATTCAGCTGTATAACATAGAAGAGATGTTACTTCCAAGAGGTTCGTCAAAAGACTATATGGAATGGATTACATCAAAATTTCAACAGCTTTCTCTATAATTGCTCATAAATGAGGACTGACAAAAAAAAACTATTTTACAGACCTGGTAGGATATGTTCTAGTGATTAAATATACGAAGATCTACTGAGCACTGAAAAGATCCTGGAACATGACAGTTATCCACGGAAATTCGTCAGTAAGCATAAAGGATCTGAAGACAGTCACTTACAGAAAGTTACACTGGGTAGGGAGCTAGTTGACACTGACTCAACTTCAAAGACGATGAAGTCTGGACATTCCACTCCCATATTACCTATGATTATGTATATAAGCTAGTATATAAATTCAGGAACAGTTATGTTGGAAGAAGAGAGGGAGAGAGAATGACATACATTAGATATTTTGAATGCGTAACAAAAGGTCTGTGTCTCGTAAGAACAAGTGCTATCAACAGCGTAGTCGCTTGGCTTCCCATAGACATGGGAAACAAAGTAGATACCATGAAATCCTTCAACGTAATCCTCAAAGTATTTCTGATCTTTTGAAGTTTATTGAGGCTTCAGTGATCAAACGACTGAAACAGGAAATGATCAAGTCTTCCTTCATTCTAGTAACCTAATTTTCCAATATTTTCCTTATCTGGTGCAATAATGTTTCGACTGGACACTTTTCTACGAAAGCGAATTTTTTTATGATCTTTCTCATAAGCTGAGTTTAATTCACGGCATTACTACATTGTCTGTTTGCTGCTTTTTATCACCTACCTGCTTGTTAGTCTTCTTGCATAATTTTTTGTTTGTAATACTAAAAGACTGTTACTTTCTGTATTATTTTCCTTAAAATTTCTGCTGAATCAGGTGTACAATTAAGGTTTATTCTCATGTCTTCTTAGCTTTACACGGATATCTGTGTTCCTTATTAGATATATCTCATTGTATGGTCATTGGAGGAGTAATTATTCTCTCATTATGTGATTCTGAATGTGGACTGAGTTCCATAAATCATTTTTTGACTTGGATATGAGGCTAGGAGATCCAAAATCGTGGTACACTGAGAAAGGTGTTATCTGGATGGAGGCAATCAGTTGAAAGCTCTACTGCACCTACACTTTGCGCTTTTTGGCACTTGTCAGTAAAGTGGAACCTGCAACCTCGAGGGGACTGATGTCTAGTGTAAAATTTGAACCTGCGTCATCCAGTGCCGCAATCAGCGAAATTACCATTCAGCTATTCTAGGCGTAACTGACTTTAAGTGAGGACTGGATTGGGTACACTGAAGTGGAAAAATTATGCACGAATGCTTTGGTTATATGATATTCAAGTTGTAGGCAGCTGATAAGAAGTCCTCGAAATAAGACAGTATCATACTGTTCTGCTTCATTTGGTGTTTCTTTGCTGCCTATTGTTTTGAAAAGGAATCATTTTTATTAAATGTCTAAAGTTGTTTGGATACAGTTGAGATGTTCGAACACGTCAGATGTTTAGGCCTAACTATGCTAAGTCATACTGGTACTGGACTGTAGTTCAAGGGAAAAGAACAATTCAAAAGTGTCGGGATCAATTCAATCAGAGCATTCATCAATTATCACTGAGATACTTCATTACTAACTTGTTCATTTGGTAGGTTAAAAAATAATGAATGCTGATATTTCACACAGTAAAAAAGTGTTTGGTAGTATTGATTTGATAGCATCTTTGAGTGTAGCCTGTTGATGAGAACCAACCTGGTGGGTTGTGTGGATTATATGATCTCATTACTGACTGACTTCAGTTGGGGAAGCATTGGAAACCTGGAGACAGCGCTAGACAGCTGTTTCGTCCTAGTATACAACTCCTCAGCACTTCACACCCATGATCGCTCTAGGGACCAAATCTAGGCAGCAGCCTCAGGTACCACAGAGAGCATGTTACCAATTAGCCACTCAGTCAGAATTCGTGCTATACTCTGAACTGACAGAAGTAGGAAAATCTGGACCGTTAGATTCCAGCTCGATGGCTGAAGGTAATCTGCTCATTATGGAACCTATTAAGTCCCTGGCGGATCATGAGTGTTTACTGCTAAGGAGTCCCATACTAGAACGAAACAGCTGACCGATGCTCCTCTCGGATTTTCAATACTTCTCCAAATTTTTTTAGTCCGTAATGAAAACCAACTTACTGGCATATTTATCAATCAATCACTCCTATTTCACTGTGAAATGAAATGGTCACTGATGAACTTCATACACAGTGTTTCTGTCCAACTGATGCTGTGTGACATTTTGAAAATTCTGTACAGTATTCCAGAAGTTTCACTAAGAATTAAGCTGTTACGATTATTAGTATAAGTAGTAGGAGTAGCAGTAGGCTGCTGGATGAAACTAGAGTTTTTGAAAGGATGGATGCTAGGTTGGTGCATCGTAGCTGTAGACAGGACATTGCGAGGTGGTCCTATCTAATTGGAGAGTTTTATATGCATGGGTTATACGTTCCTAGATCAACTCCCTGTAATCATTCACCATTATCTACTTTAAATCTCCGCTTGGTGTATGAATAATTCCTTCTCAGGAGGAATCATGGACTAAGTAAGGAGCAATAAAGTAACGAGTCAGTCTGCGAACTTTCTGTGTATTAGTTACCTAACACCTTAGTGACAGTCTGTCTAACTGGAGCATTGAACGACAGTTTGAAGTCTGTTAGAGTTAGTTCCCCCCAAAGACTGAAAAAATAGTTAGCTGAAGAGTGTCGACCTCAGCTGTGAATCCCATACTGTCTATCTTCATTCCCAGTATCAGCAGAGAACAGAAATGACGACGCAGTTCCGAAATCAGATTACTGTTATTTTCAGGCAATAAACCATTTCACAAGCAACATACTTTAATCAAAAATGTATACTTTTGAAAAATAAAAATCTAGATTAGATAAACAAAACTGAATTGAACAGGTATGTCTTGTGATCTGATGATATAATCTCGTAACACAAAGATATACATACAATAAAGACTTGGCGATGTCGAAAGCATATGATGTTTGAAAATCATACAATTGTCCTTTAAATCTACGCAAACCACTGTACACTGTGTATACAAAACTCATATGATCGAAGAGGCATACACGTATCATGCGTTAAAAGGAAAGGCGTTTTGAAGTGGCATGCAAGCATAGATAATTAAATCACTAAAACTATAACAAGAGAGGTTTTCTTTCAGTCAGTAGAAGAGAAGGTAAGATTAGAAAAAGATTCTGTCCACACGAAATGTTGAGTGAATAACGACTAATCTGCTATTTGTGTAAATGACTCAAACAACTGCTTATGATTGAAGGAGAAATGAAAATCTTGTTTGAAGCAGGATCTCAACCAGTGACTTTCGTCTTATTTGTCCAGTGTTTGACCATCTGAGCTACAAGGTAAACTTTTTATTTCCCTCACTTGTCAGTTTTAGGAAAAATTACATCATGACACCAACAGAATTCACATTTCAGTGGTAAATTATTTGGATAAATATTTTGGAGTTAGATGTTAGAAGTCTGCTGGCAGGAAGTCCTCGACGTTTTTTCCTGCTTGTTGACACTCATCCACAAAGTGTGTCTGCAACTCTTTCATGACTGCTGTTCCCTAAGTACTCATTGTTGACGTCAGCGACTTTATCACCATGTTACTATGATCACAGCTAAACACTGTCTTCATCCATGAATTTGTCATCGGAAGATAATCACTACAGTTGTCAGTATCCTCTCAACACTGATTAAAGCTTGTCAATCAAGTTTGTAATGTGCTCACGGAAACTTTTAGACTTGATTTACATAGTAAGAGGAGTTCAAGAAACTAAGAACATCATGAAGGGAAAAAGTTAGGAGTGTGCGGAAGCAACAAAACGAAAAAGGCAAGGAACGTGAAACATAAGGGACCTTTAGGCTGTTGAAAAAGAGAAATAGGTAAGGTAAAAAAGACTACATGGTCAGCATGAATCCATGAAAAGTGATCATGATTGCAGTGAGAAAACTTGAAGAGCATTTTTTCCCATTTAGTTAAACCTTACAATGTAGAAGTAGCCAGCACCCACTGAGACTTGCATCCCTAAAGCATATATTTTTTTAATCATCTAAAGGTTTCCTCGGACATACTGTATGACTGGTTATCAGGTTGCAACTTATCGAAGAAAAAAGAAGACTTTGGCAGGCAGGAATTATTTCTTTTTGGATATCAGTTGATTTGCTTTTCTAGGAAATAATAGTGAAAATCATTCAGCACTATGGTCGGTTTTTAACTGTTCTTTTTTCTGTTTTTTGGATCATCAAGTTCAACACTAAACATGAATAATGCACGATTCGCTTTTCTTCTTATTAAAACTTCGGCACCTGGATGTAGTCGGCTACCTGTGAGTGATGCCGGTCCGTCTTCGGTTCAAACCCAGGACCCATGTGTTCAAACGCCAGAGAATTAGATAGTCAGACTGATAATTCTTTCTCAAACAGGCTTTTTATCACTGGTGAATAACAATTAGAATGCCTCACTCACCTTATAGGGTGTCAAAAAACTGAATTTATTCTGCAATTACATGTTCGCACAGATTTCACCATCTAAAAGCATACATATATTCATAAAATGTGATGACACAGGCAGACTTAGATTCAACTACCTAAAGAATTATAGTGGTATGGCCTAAGCGCTAAATCGAATTACAACCCAGCTTTGCACAGAGACGACTTATTTATTTCCAAGGAAGCATTCGTCACGAACTGACATCAGTTGGAGAACTACTGAAAACTTGGGAGTACTGGACAGCTGAAGACCTTCGTGGATGACCACGTTATATTGCTAGTTGAGAGAAGTAACAGACTGTGGACCACTGAACTTTGACTCAGTGGTTCAATAGTCAACGCGTCCGCCGTAAAATTTGAATGTCCTGAGTCAGATCCCTGATAGGGTCGTGGATGCGTATTCCTGATGAGTCCCAAACTAGGACGAAATAGCTGGCCAGTGCTCTTCACAGATTTTTAGTGCCTCTCTAATTTTTTTCAGTTTGTGATGAACACAACTTTAAAAATAAAATCTTCATAAACCTCAAACTACTTTTATTTATTTGTTTATTAGGTAAATCACATTAGAGTTAATTGAATAAAACCAGTGTAATGAAAACAAACTATGTGACGGTGACTGTCCTAATTATTTTTTATTCTGTCAAATGTGATTCTAATCTTGAGTTAGTATCATTTAAGCTAATGAGATAACCGGCATGTTAGTTGGTTGGAGGCAATCTACAAGAAGCTGTACTACGCCAAAGTTTCGTGTTTGGTGGCACTAATGAGCAAGGCACATTTGCAACCTCAGGAGAAGTGATATCTCCCTTGAAATTCAAACCTACATCACTCAGTTTTTTAGGTAGCAACGTTACCACTGAGCTATTTCGGCCATGAGGGACGCTAGTCCGAATGTCACAGGGGATATCACTTCTCCTGAAGTTTAAGATACGCCCTACTGACGAGTCTTAACAAGCAAGAAACCATAGTGGAGTAAGGCTCCCTGTTGATTACTACAACCAGTTGACATGTATTAAAAGTTCACCCCGATGATGAGCCTCCAAGTCTGATGGCCACATTCCAAAAATGATAAATAGAATCCGGTTAGCACCCAGGATTAGACAACATGAAGTTGGCTGCTCTATGGTGATCAGTTACACATACTAAGATGGCGTTTTTTCAGGTTATTCAGATATCCTCTTCAACTACTCCATCTCGTTGGGTCGAAGCCAAAGTTCTTCGACCTTCATCGAACTACTTGTAATATTTTTCAAGAGTGAAATAACTTCCAGTCAGTCATTTTCTCAGTCTGTGTTCAGGGTTTAATCGAAAACAGATTGTCTTTTAGCCTAACTTGCGTAACTGCTTATTTGCATTATTCGGTAATCACTTTCCACAAGCTACTACTGAATTGTTATCTAATCAGTAGTACCATTCTAGTCTTTAAATGATATTTTCTAATCTAACTCTCAGAAAGAATAGATAATTACTGAGATAATTTTCTTTCCTACATTCTTTGTTTTTTCCTCAAGAACAGTGACAAGATATTGACAAATATATCAGTTACAGAAGATAAACTGGTATATTACGTGATCTGGTTGTAAATAATAAACAGCTGGAAGAAGGAGAGAATGAGAGAAGAGAAAGAAATGAATATGGTGTATCGAACTCTTAATGAATAGGCACGTAAATGTGGGTGTGTGTGTTTGTATATTTGACAGATGCCTTCTGTGTGGATGTGCATACGCACATATTTATAAAACAGACGAGTGAAATGAAGGCAGACTGGTGATATTCAATACCGGTAATGATTATCCCTTTAACACGCATAGGCAAGGACGAATTATATTGTTAAAACAATACTTAATATAACACAGTAAAAGAAACATATAGGATTTGATAGCAGGGTTTAGAAGGAGTCGTATGTCTCCCTGAATTCAATTGAGTACCTGATTAATGGACGAACTATGAAAGCCAACTAACGGTTATTTTGATCACTCAGTATTATCATCAACTTTTTTGTAAATAAAAGGTATAAAGCTCTTTCTTTGACTGGTTTGCATGCAGGGAATCGATTTGATGGTAATGGTCATCGTGAACCGAGATAACTAACAACCAAGAGATAGCTTTACATCTCTTACTTAAAGGCTTCTCAGTAGTACGAACTTATGATTATTAAGATTCTACAGTAGTCATTCAGTGTCTTAAGGATGCTTGTAAATTATGCGCTTTAGGTGTAAGACATATGAATGGCATATTTGACGCTCTCCATCTTAGACTGCTATAGGTTAGGTTTTTAACTAACTGTGTCTTCAGTATTTCTTTACGACATCCGGTTATCCTGTTTTTAACCTCTGTTGTCTTGTCGCCTTTGGAACTGTAAACTCGAGATCTCAATATGTCACTTAATATTATTGATGTAGACGAAGCATGTGACTTAATTCGGTAGATGTTTCTGAGATTATCAAGTAGACAAACATGCGTAGTTAACTGAGACCTCAAGTGGCCTTCTTGAAAGTTGGGTTACCTCATTTTCCCTCGAAATATGTTGGATCAAATTTCTCCTTCCTACATTGTTTGAATCATTCAATTATGTCATCTAATCTTATATACTCTGGCGCGTTTTTAGAATCATTACAACCTACTGCTTTACAGCTGATAGGCAAATTCATAAAAAGCACCATAGTAGATGACAACGATCACTCAAGTGCATGACCATAGACCAAGTTACTATTCTGGAAATACGTAGTACAAACTGCAGGTCGTTACTGAAGAAAGTTGATCACCTTCAGTCATTCTTATCCACAAATGTTTATCGGAATACGGGTGTAGTAATACTGCAGAAAACATGGCTTCATAACCTATGTAATGACGATTTAGTTTGCCTAAATAGTTTCACATTATTTTGACAAGACTGAAGCTTTTCCAAGAAGAAATGTGGGGATGTAGCAACATTTATCAGTGCAAACTGGTCCGTCTCTAACCATGTGTGCTTTCACTTCTGTAAGGGAAAAGTTGAAAGCATTACGATTAAATGTTGTTCTAAACACCTGAGTAAGTGCAAACACAAATACATGAATTTTTACTTCAATTTTTCAGATTTGTCAAGTTTTGCTGACGAATTCATTGAATTTGCTGCTCCAATTCTGGGTAACTCTTTGTCTATAGTCTGTGGAGATTTTAATTTATGTGACTGCAGTTTTCTTATATCATTGGGTCGTGAAAACATGGTTAACTGTTCTACTCATCTTGACAACACCCTTGATTTACAAATGATTGGCGTATATAAAACCCGTAAACGGGCTCCGCTACTGAATTCTGACCATTGTATGGTACATGTTTTGCCTGAAGTGTATGGTGAACTACACAAAGGGCTTTCTGATATCTTTCCAAGAAAGTCCAGCCCACATGCTTTTCGCAGGAGTACATTACGTTTGGGAAGCGGGGTTAAAGAAACAAGTTGGGATATATTTGCTGATGAAGTTTTAGACAATACTATCATTAATATCACAAGTTATCCCAGATTCAGTTTTGATATTTGCTGCCCTGCTGAAACAATCTATATGAGATTTGCCAGACTTTCTTCTCCTCATCTCAAGAGGGTCCGAAGAAAAAACGAAAGGTTGTATAATAAGGAGATTTAACTGCCTAATGAAGTCTTAAATACAACTCCTAAATACTATACATATACAACCAGAAGTCTCTATAGTGTAAGAACTCTCGCAATATATGGAAATTATTTAAGGAGCTTACTGGTAGAAAACATATGACAAAAGAAGCTTGTTTGGATGCATGCGCGTTTAACAAGTTGTTGACACGTCAGCAAGCTGATTTCATTCTTCCTAATGTCCATAGTCAAGTGGATAGTTGCTTTCCTGGTTTTAATACACATGATGCATTTAAATGTATTCAATCCTTAAATCCATTCTAAAGCCTAGGTCCTGATTCGTCTCCGAGTATTATATTCAGAAAATGTGCAGGCACTTTGTCATCCGCTTATAGATATATTCAATACATCGTTTTCCAAAAATGCAATACCCGCTGCTTAGAAGGGGATTAAAGTTGTACCTGTGCCCAGGTCATCTTCTGAATCGGACGTTAGGTTTTGACCCATCACTATGGATTCCACTTTTTTGAAGGCAATGACGAAATTACTTCTCCCTGTGTTTGAACTTTCATTAAAGGCTTTCAGAGATCCAAAGTAATTTGCTTACAAACATAGGAGAATTGCTTTAGATGCTGTCATTGTCTTGCATCACATGCTGTTTCTAGTTTCTAGACAAAGGTGTTAAGTGTGTTCGTAGTGTCTTATTGGATTATTCATCAGTCTCTGACTTTGCTACTAGACCACTGTTGTTAAAAAAGCTTTCCATTGCTCATACTGAGGCATGGATTATAAGGTGGCTATATTCCTAATTTTCTGAAAGGAGGCAGTATATATATATATGGTTATAAAGGGAGGCGCTCCACTTCACTGCTCAATGAAGCTGCTGTGCTTCAAGTTGCAGTATTTTCTCCGTTTTCATTTTTGTTCTGTTCTGTCGAAACTAATTTTATTGAGTATGCTGATAACTTGATGGCTTCACTGCCAGTAAACTATCACTTAGATTATTCTGAATTAAACAGATTCTTGTCTGTAATTGACCAATGGTCTTTCTCAAGTGGACTCAAGTTAAACCCTTCTAAATCTTAGACTTTTGATTTTAGCTTCAGGAGTAAACACGAATTACATGAGCTGTTGAGATCCCATGACTCCTGTTGCATTGATGGTATTTCGAGTGTGAACTATCTTAGAATAAGATTTACTTCTGATCTTTGTTGTTCGTTTCATATCTTGTTGAGTTTCAAGAGAATCGTTCGTTCGACATATTACATAAAGAAACTAAGGCTCTGTGGTATAACTCAAGTTCTACTTTAAAATTTATCAATTCCTAAATTTTACCTGTTCTTCTCTATTGTTCTCTGTTGATCTTTCTTGGTCTACTAAGAAAGGACTATGCGCAGTGCTTTGAAAGCCATCAGTACGGTGAGTGATGTGTTTCTGGCCCAACTGATTAACACTGTAGTTGAAAGACATTTAAATTCTAGCAAGCAATTACCTACAGTAATTTTAACTGACAGTGAGCATCCATTTCATCATTCACAGCTCTCTCCTTGTGTCTCCTAAGGGAGGACAAGAGGAAATGACATCAGACTGTGCACTCGTACAGCTAAGTACAAAGATTCGACTATGTCTTATCTAGAAAGCTTATTATATTCAGAAAAAGTGTAAGAACAGAACTTACCTATCAACTTTGTAACAGTTAATGATCGCATTTCAAGAATTTAATTAACATTGTAAAGTTTTCTCGTTATTAATATTCTTTACATTACTTAAATTCCTATATTAACACTATTCGAAGTGTGTTAAAGGAGTATGTATATACATATATATATTTTCGTTGCAATATATCATGCTGAAAATTCCAAATGGTACCAGAAATTATTTGGAATAAAGTGATTACTGTTATTATTATGCTTTTCTGATGTGTGATTTATTTCACTGTATGAAATATCTAACAAAGTAATTTACATGGAAATAATATTTAACATGCCTCACCTAACTAAAGTCAGTTTTGAAATCCATAATACTGTGGGCGTTGCTGATACGAATGGATATAAGTAGTATATTTTTAGAGGGTGGCAGAAATCATACGGAATTACTAGGAATGGGTAAAGATTCCTCCAAGAGAAACGCAAGAGAAAAGGCAGGCGTATGAAGAACAAACCAATAAAGAAGCAGAAGAAAAAAAATGAAGCATATCTTGGAAATGACGGTTTTTGTGCAAGGTGTACCATATTTAACGACTACTGTCCCACTTGTTGACATTAAACATTCCTTACTCCGTACCTGTCTTCTTGTTGCTTTCAATAGTACATAGTATCCACTGAATACCCTTTGTTCGAAATAAATATGATAATTCAGTAATAAATGGTTAATCTACCTTTATTTCAGTAACATTTCATGTGATCAAAATCAATCAAATATTGCTTTTTAAATAAACATCTTTAGGTGAAGCGGACTCAAAAATTACGAACCATCAGTTGACTGCTGATCGGTGTGATTGGTCTCTAACTACTTTTATCAATCAGTAGTATATTGCGAACAGCTTCATGTACTTAGCATTGGCGATAATTATTTTAAATTCCGTAGGAAATCATACAATTTTTGCACCATGGACTGTGCATTTTGGAAACACATGTATTGATTCAAGCCATCAAGTGCTGATTCATTGGGTAAGGGTTGTAGAAAGATCTGCTTGAGATAGATCAGTAAATGTTGGTTGAACTCAAACCCAGGAGCCTTACTGCTAACAACATTGTTCACTAGGAGGCAGGTACATGCAGCTAATGATTCCCAAATAAGACAAAACGTCAGTCCTGCATTCTACTGCCACCCACTGTCTCTCATTACTATCAAAATCGAAAGTACAGGCAATATCAAGGTATCCGAACAGGAACCCATATACCAATGATGACTAACCAAGTCGGTTCAATTAACGATGATGTTCATTTAACCAGCAGTGACTTCTGATTGTGTAATGGCTTTCCAAGTATACCCTCCTCTTACTTGTATCTGTTCAACTCTTATTTAGTTTACATTTGGAACGGAGTTGTCGAAGCTGTGCGATTCTCTATTGTTCATTTGTTGAACGGAATTCATCCTCAGTCACTGACATATAAGTTTTCCTGTTAGGCAGTCAACTTAAAAATCTTAAGTTCTTTGTTGATTGGGGGTTAACTGGATTAATTAGGATGCAAGTTTGACCTTATTTACGACTTGTCAGCTTGATGGAACTTCATAATACCAAATATGGTGGTAGAGTTCCTATTCATTAGAGTCTCTGTGGTTGTCTATTCTTTCCTGGGCATTCAGGAACCTTGAAAGTTTTAGAGTTGATGAGATACAATATGGATTTTTCATGTCCATATCAATATTTAATTCTACGGCAACATACTGAATATGCCTGAATAGAGAAGGGAATCAACTGAATACTACTTGCTCTAATGATTGTCTTAACATCTCATGATATCAGCCTTTAAATAACTGTTCTCTATCTAAAAGACTGTTCCGGTGATTATATTCTGAGCTGGTAATAGATTTCTTATCAGGTCTTCTTAACCCAAGTGATTTTAACCCAGTCTACACCCTTGTTTTTCATCTAGCAAAGGGTCTTACTTTCCGATCAAATGTTTAATGAATGCCTTTCTTCCCATCTCTGAGTGATAAGATTTAATCTACACTCTTAGTTTAAATCCTTGAATATTTTTTGGAGTGACTCAAAAACAAACAGACAGTTATTGTGTTGTAATTTTAAAAAACTAACTTCCAATCACTATTAGCTATTAGTTGTCGATAATTGTAATTTATCCTTGTTATACTGGATCGAACTGACCAATCTCTGTCGTCATATGACGTCCTATGCGCTTGAAGCAATGGTTGTTAGACTCCTGTCTCGGTTAAAACACCACCATTCACTGGGATGCAAGTGAATGCGGCCGATAAGTCCTAAATAGGATGAAATGTGCATCCTGGATTCCACTGCTGACCAGGACCAAGGGGACGAAAACCATTGGCTATTTTCTGCCGTTGAAAACTTGGCCAGATTCCATCTTCCTTCTACTCATCGACAAATGTGTTTTCTTACTTAATTCATTGCGTTTGCATTCTAGAAAAGTTCAGGTAATCTCTTTTCAGTTTTAATAAAAACACCAATTTCAAAAGAAAATCATGGATGCGTTTTACCATGGAGTTCCTCATCAACTGCTTACGAAGTAAAATGTTGTTATATATTAAAATACACACTTGGATCATTTCGAAAGAAAACTATCGGCTTAGAGGAAAGATCAAATTTATGTTGGGTAATTCAAATTGGTAATAAAAATGCATAGATATATATTCTAGAGACGAAAGCAGAAGTTGGAAAGCAAACATAGGTAAACGTATTCCAGATACTGAAATAGGGAATTACGTAAAAGTATTCAGTTACATTAGCTGAGAAAATAAGGGATCCCCAGACATTATTCAGAAGGAAAGTTACTCAGTTGTACTTTCAGCATTTAGGTCGAATCGAATGATAAATTGTCTCAGCAAACAGGGTCACCACCTGAACATCTGCTAGTTGATTGTTTCATGACAAATCTAACGAAGATTGTTTTTAAACTCAAAGATTCATACTTTTCACCTATATAGGAGAGATACTGCTGACGTATCTATCATAAGTGATGAAAATACTTATACTGAGAACATATTTGAGAGTTTTAGTGACTATTATCACTCGAGCAACTTCACATCAGAGTCCAGCAATGATTTGGAGCTTGCTTTCAAGAAAGTTCTGTCGAAAAGGTGGTCAGACATTTTTTTAAAGATTAGTCTATAGAAAATTGACATGAACTGTACGGTTCATGAATTTTCGTAGCTTGATCTCATGGATACACATAGATACCAATCAAGGTGTATTGAGAAGAACTTGGAAGTCAAGCAACAGTTGGATCAAATACATATAATGCTGAAGTGGATGACACTTATAAATTTTGATTTCAATGGTGAGACTGCAGCTGAAATCCTGAAGAACTGACTGTTCAAATAACTGGGAAGAACATTTTTTGCTTCTACACTAAAAATCTCCAATTGACAACTAACTTCTGAATGTGCTCAGGATAAATTATCTCAATGTACGTTTAAAAGATTACTTGTTCTTGTTGAGTTAGTTTTATTGGCCGCATAAGTGCTTACTTTCCAAATGCATATCTAAGCATTATCCTGCATATCTGTCATGTGGGGAATGAAAATCTATCACTGATTGGCCTCTTGATTACCCAGTCAGTTCTGGTCATATGGCTTCATCATAGTCTACCCTTAAGATTATCTACAGAGTTAAAGCGAACGGTTCAAAAGGAATTTGGTTTGGCATCATCTGCAAGACGATGGCGCCGGCAATTCTTCAGTTCAAGCCGGATACCTGTTAACAGAAGAAATACTTTTATTATCTTCTCATTGTCATGCTCTTATTAATAATGTATTATAGCCTAGTTTCTTACTGTCCTTGCAGTCATTATTTTACTTTTCTCTTGATCGTTACAATAATCGGTTAAAAAGCACTAGTTTGCGTCTTCTGTTTGATCAAATAATCCATGACTATACATTTGCGTCGCTGATGAGTTCCGGGGCAAACGAAACAATCCTTTCCCATCTATTTCGAAGCTATGTAAGTTTGTGATCTGCTCGACTATTTTTCCAAATTATTGGAAAACTGTGCACTAATCATATATCATCTGACCGAACTAATTAACTTGCTGTACATTTTGATATTACTAAGCGTACAAAATATAGACAAACACCTGTGACCAATATGGATGTTTATGTACGACTTATTGGTCATCTGTAATTTTCGTAAACTTTCCTTTCAGTCTTTTACTAATACTCTCTATCGTTTCATTTCCAGTGGTCGTTATCTCCACCCTGTTTTCCGTACAGTTCCCACCACAAAAATCAGCAGTATGAAGACTAGAAGCATCCCCTCCTGTTTTGTCTTTTCCGCTTACTGTAAAGCTTTTTTCCTTTTTATGTTTTTACCTGATTATCTATGCGTAATTAGGTTTAATGATATTGTATTACTTCTCATTAGATGGAGTTTTCTGCTGAGGAAAATTTTCTCTCCTTATTTATGTTCCATCCAGTTATACTAACTGATGTAACAAGCACCATCAAACCATTCCTAGACTAGCTACCACCTCTCTACCACTTCACATGACTTGAAAATAGGCCGTGACGGACAAAACAGTAATATAAACTAGTTTCGTTTCCACATTGATTATTGTGTAAAAGTGACTTATAATTCTGTAAACTACCAGTTTAGATTAATATCAAATACTAAAAAACATTCACGAAGCTTTCTGTTGCCAGTTGTTAGTTTGTCTTTTCATCACTTCCCATAGGTAACTACTTGTGATTACTTTCACTATTGAGTCTAAGCTTAAGCGTGGTTGTTGAACCGTCATAAGCATGTTTTTTATCTTTTCCCCTCCTCGATTTCAAAGTCTCAGGTTAAAATGCTTCGATGAGCTCACACATGGTCTTCATTGCAACCTTCTGTTACAACAGCTTATTCATCAACAGTTATCCGTTTTAGTAGTAGGGATAATACTGGATGGTAGTGTAGTGTCAGTTTACTTGTGTCTGTAGATGTTTCACTTCATAAACCAATTAAGGTAGTTTTGATAATTGATGACCAGTACTGAAATCCAGGATGGACATTTCGTTTTACTTGAGACTCATTAAATGAATCTGCCTACATCATTCCGAACGTCAGAGCTGTATACTTTTTCTTCGGATAATGCCACTGGCATTCGAAGTGATAGGTTCTGGGTCCGAGTCTCAGTGTAGACACGAGCAGTCACTGAGGTGGAGGTGCATTCATTTGATGAAACGTATATTCTAGATTCCCCCGCTAGTTAATAACGAACTAATTACATCATAATCAATCTTCAGGCAATATCGTGGAATCCTCAAAGAAGTTCATATGTTCACAAGGAACTATCAGTTCGGTCTAGCACTGCAATCGATGAGAAAGCGTTAGTATCCACAAATGTCTTCTAAGTTGTTTATTTAAACCATTTTTCATTACGGCTTAATAGTGTGCATTATTTCAGAAATAAATTAATCCACAATTTTTTATAGCTTCAATAAAAAACTATATTTTTCGGGTTAGATCAGACCAATAATGCTAAGCGATAATCGATGGTGCACATCATTCAACTTGGTAATTTAGTTCCGTATGGTTTGATAGTCTTGAACAGATATGTGTATATTACTAAAGGGGGTTTCTGGTCGAAAACTCAGCCTATTCTTTTTATTTGACTAGAATTGGTGAGGCTAACTTAACCGTAGCTTGGCAGAATTAGATTATTGATGCGAAAAGATTGTTGAAGATGGACTGCACACGTGGTTCTCAGTAGAATTCGAATCGGCCCCATTCCCTATCAGTTGAACTGCAAGACCCACTTACTGATGTAATCTGTACCCCATCTTAGTCACCAAAACCACTGGATTGAATCCTGTTGTGAACCAGGTTCTTAGTTCACCTCCAGTCATCACTGTTTATTAACAATAGAAGTCTATTGAATAATGATTCTTTTACTCCAGTTCTCCTCGGTCCCAATTAAAACGGGGAAATCTAAATGGCCATCTGATGTGGTGAAAATGAACCGATAATGATGAACTATACAATTACACAACAATGTAAACAGCCTCCGTAAAAGAAAGTAAAGACTAGAAATTGTAGAAAGTCATTTAAGAACATCAGAACTATTGCATAGATTTTATAATTGCTGACATTATTGCACTACTCATCCTCTGGCACTTTAACCACAAATAAGAAGATGACTGTTTCATGTTAATAGGATTCACCTCATCATAAATAGACAGGAGGTGGTTTAGCACTTTAGGTAAATTGACATTACGCAAAATGAAAATAAGTGCTTGAATTATTAGTAACTGGGCAATTCTTTCAGGTGTTTGCAAACAATATGCCTCTGAGCTGAGTCCATTCTAGACGACTGAAGTGGTTTTCAAGCGATACTCATCTGTCTGGTAATCAGTGCTAGTGGTTTACCAACACCTTTTTAAGTCAGTAGTATGCATCATGTGCATGCATGTTATTATCTTTTCACATAATGTGAATCTCCTTGAACAAATCTCGATTTATAATCTCAACAATTCAGAGGAAAATATGCTGAAATCTAACACAATGGTGTGCATTGTTTGTGTTATTGTCAGCTGGGAAAGTAAATTCTCAAACCACGCTCTTGTTTTTGTTAGGGATGCTTACATCTCTTATATTCCGTACTTACAAGTTGTATATTTTGAATTTTCTTCGCACTGATTTTCCCTCATATGGGTCAAATTTCGTACTGTCCGCCGGCGTTCTGATTGGCTCCCGTCTATTTAGATGTACTAACTATTTTTTGTCTTTCAAGGTTACTCTAAACTCTATAAATAGGGTCCAATTTCATTTCCAGATACTATAAATTGAACTGATTATCAGTCTTTTGATTTCCCTCTGCGAATTACTCATGTTGAACTGTCTCAACCTTCGACCATTAAAAGATAGTTATGGTTATTCGTTCTCACTACTCAGCGTCGTAACAGCCTTTGATCTAGTATATCCTCACTAATTGCTTTTTATCGGAAAATTATTAACCCACTAGCAGTTGAACTTAACTTTAAGCACCTGCAGAAAGTCTTTATTCATCAGTCATATACGAAGGTGTCATCTTGTTAGAGGAAGTTCATATTGCATCCAAGCGAATTAACATTAATGGAGATTGTTTATGTGTAGATGTAAAGAACTCTCTTTTTAATTGATCTGTTCAGATCTGCTTAACTTGGAAAGTTAGTCTCAGTGTAGCCTTTGGAGGTTCCGAGTTTTAAGAAGGCTACAGTTTGCTTTTGACCACTTTGATCAAATCATCCCTCATGAATTGAAAGTATGGAAATAGTAGCTTTGTATTTCAAATGATACTCTCTAGGTGACCCTTTATCTCCACATACCTTATTGATGCTATGGAGTTTTTCACTATTTGTGCAATTCAGACACATTCTTCACATTCTGTCGGCTAAACATCTAGTCAACTCCACTTTCTGTTTGACTTGTACGTTTCGGTCTCATTAAGTATGACTGAAGAGACATTTGAAGAGTAGTTTCAACTGATGTAAAACGCATTTCCTTACACAGGCTAAATCAGAGCTTATATCTTATCTAGATGTTCCATACTGACATCTTTACTGCACAAAGGTAAATCACCATTTTCACGTCAATAAAAGTATCGAATGATTATGTGAAATCCCTAGGACTGTTGCTTTTTGATAGATGTAAACAGGTCGAGTTCAGTGAGGAGACCTCTTTTGATGACCTATTTATTCCGGTGTAATAATTTACTAAAACAAGCTGAAGTTTCACATTATTATGTGCTTTAAGTTATTTTTATTCAGATTACAGTAAAACAATTTTACTTCATCTTATGAGGTAATTCAGTGTCTTCAGTTAACTGTTTTCAATAAGAGAACATTCATAAACAGTCACTCACAAGATATTTGTTTCACCCCCCATAAACGTGTCTTCAGTTCAACTAGTCAATTTGAAGATATTTGGCAAACTGCACTATGAAGATTTAGTTTCTACTGGTTTCAACAACAGTGTGAACCACTTCTATATAGCACGGCATGAGTTGCTCAGTTTTCATGAACTGTAGAAAGTCACGAAACCCTGTATCCTCCTACCCATAAATACCTGAATATTTTAAAAGATTTATCTTTGTTTTCAGAGCGTTAGGTGAAAGTTGTATCTCTAACACCTTAGAGTTTGTTATATGGATCTACCCGGTTTCAACTGTCCAGCTGTCTTTCTATACTTTTATGTGCCAAGTATTGACTTCTTCGGCCCATTTATGCGGCACTGTGTTCATCAGAAGACTCCAAGAGACCATTTCAAACGTATAACCTCTGATCTACCCAGCAGGACCCTAACCTATTTTATGTAACAATTTCACAGGTAGATGTCAGTTTCCAGTCAGCTTACAACTATTCAGAAGACAGACAGTATTTTTAGATTACTGTAGAGGTTATCACTGGCATTCGGTACAGCCTTTTTCTTCCAGTTCAACAGTCTAAAACCTGGTCCAATTTACTGCATTTTATGTCGCATGAAGGTGATGAATAAAGCATCCTTTCAACTTCATGGAAGCCCACGGTTTCTTATAATAACGATATGATTTCACCACCATATTGTCTCTTTAGCCCTCATGTGGTAACAGTCAACAGGCAACACTATGATCATCTCTTCCCCATGACTATATGAAAGGTGGTTACCGTTGTAGCAAAAGCCATGAGTATTATTGAACTGTTTATAACTTCATCAAACTTTTGCACATAGGTTTTCTATACATAAGCAAATACCTGGTCCAAAATCCTCTAATCTCTCTATTCCATAGTAATATCTTCAGCCCCAGTTTAGTTTCCACTACTTTCGTACACACCTTCATCTTCTTCCCCATAAGCTTACCTCTAAACAGTTGGTTTTGGATACTTCTTCTAGTAACTTTTGTAGTCAGTGCAAAGAACTCACCTATATGTATCATGATTGATATACTTCTGCACAATATTTTTATTCTCCTGTCTCGAATTTCGCCTATCGCTCTCTGTTGTTATTCGTTTTTCAGGTATACCTAACCAGTTCTTCATCCATATGGAATCTTAGTAATCGCATTTGTCAGCGTGCACCATGCCGTCAAAACTTTATGATGAACGCACACAATCCAAGGTCATGGCTGTACTATCTGCTTTACCTTCAAGAATATTGGAAGACCCAAACAATAGCCAAATAATTCCCGTTTTCGATCTGAGCTTGCTTCAGTATGCTGAACAATTATGTTGGTGTTTATCTGTTTTATTCTTTGCTGTCTGTGAAGCATTAGCGTTCTTTTTCTAGACGCACCTCTTATGCGCCATGAATAACGGTATCTAATGTAAAGCTTAACATTGTACACAATAGTCATTTCTCATTACCAAAATGATAAAACCTGTAAACTAGTTTGTATTCATGTAACTAATGTTGTATTATTATTTCGTCAAGGAAACTGTTTCCTTTGATCAGCAAGCTGAAACTATCAGTACAGAAAGTAGAGCAGCAATAGTTAAAAAGTGATAACTATTTTCACAGAAAAGGAACCAAATCGCTTCATATTTGAATAAGTTCAAGTTCTCTCTATTTACATAGTGTCAGGTAGCGTTGAGATGCCAAAATTTTGATTTTTTGCAAAGTTGATAAAAAAAAACGGTTTTTTTCCATTACTCCGCTGACAGACATTCAAACTAAGAAGCATTCATGGAGTATACACTAATCCTTTTTATCCACAGCTAATCAAAAGTCAACCACTTGACTGAATTAAAAATAATTTTCATCTGTCTGAAAACACTTGGATAAGTAAATCGGTTGATACAGCTTCATTGTTTTTCTATTCTATATTTAGGCATACTTAGGACATTCAGTTTATCTTGATGGGTCGAAAGTACTAACGTCGTAAGTTGAAATAATTATATCCTAAATAAAAATTGACAGACAGGGCATTAAAATCAAACCAGTCCGCCCAAAAGCTAAAAGAAGCACACGTGACTTAAAGCTTTTTGTTAAAAAACTAATCAACTATCCGGAAGTGTTTTATTAAACTAAATGTATGTACTTTTCTCTTTGCGCCTTTATTTTTCTCGACCATTCTTGATTCCATAGACCACACTTAGTAGAAATCAGCCTTCGGTTGTTATCTCAGTTGCCAAGTTAGACAGTCCTGTTTTGACATAAAGTACTACAAAACATGCTAATGTAGTGCTTGAAGTCTAAACTTCTATGTTCTGCGTCTTCAACACCGATATAGATGTTGTCTTCAGTAGTCTTTCACAGAAGATTTAACGGAAATGAGCACTGCAGTGAATCTGAGATTCACCTTGTTAGAATGTTATCCAGGATACAAAATAGAAGCAACTACACACGCGTTGATTGGATAAAAAAAATCAGTGAGCGGCATTAATCTTTTCTAATTAGTGAGCTGCAAACAATTTTCTGTTATTGAGATACGTTTACTCAGAAGTGCATTTCAAAGATTCTAATTCCTGAACATTATCTACTCACCAAGATGCATTGACAGGTATGATAGGAAGTGCCTAAAAGTGGGGTTGGAAATACGTGTTACGTCTTATTTGAAACTTATCAGCTTAATGATTGTGAAACCATGCCACTGTACTCCCGAAAAGTCAGACTAGGTGGTTGGGGTCCACGGGACAAGAGGAACCAGTGGTTGGAGACCCTAGGTGATATGGCTCAGAACCGAAGTCAGTGGCGCAGATGTATACACACATTATCCTCATCTTAACAACGCTATACCGAATCTCACTATTTTGTCACTCCTCTTTCCTTTCTTCTCGTACTTTATATTTCTTTTGACTGCATTCACTTATCTTCATCCTTCACCTCACTACCTTTTACTTGATGTGCTGATATGAGGTGTGGCAACTCGGACCGTTACGCAGTAATGCCTGTTCCTATGTTGATAATGATGATGATGACTCCCGAAAAGTGGAACCCCATAACGAATATCTCAGGCGCAAAAAATCCAGTCTTATGTCAGTGGACAGATACTGGTGAACGTAGTGGCTTTATTGTTGCCAGAATGAAATGGTTAGTTATTTTGTCGCACCAATATGAGTCAGTATTTCCAGAAGTGACCTTCGGGTCAGAGATGCGTACTGCTAAAGAATCCTACACTAAGGTAAAACAGGTATCCAATGCAGCAAGATCTCTAGTGGTTCTCTAACGGAATTCAGTCTATCATAAAAACTACCTCGGAACATCAGTTTGTGTCTGCATGTATCCATTCATCATTAATCAGTATTTGGACTGAGAGAATTTTATGTGTTTGTGCACAGTTTAGTCGTGTTGCTTGGTTTATTATACACGCACCTTAATGAAATCTTTAGGCTTATAGACTTAATACATATATATTTTCACCTAGAAGTAGTGTGTATGTTAATCTAGCCAACTGAGCATTGTATGCAGAGACATAAAGTAATCAGTAAGTGATGATTGACATTTATGATTAGTGACGTACTGGCCTTTCAGGACCATCATTTGTTGTACAGATACTTTTCTTTCAAAAGTCTTGATGCAAAGGCTGTTCTGTGGGGTCAGTCGCAATCCATCCACTTTACTGGGATATTTCAGTAAGACGTTCACATGCGATCATGAAGATCTGGCAGTTGTTCGTAGACTTGGCTAACAATATTCGAACTAGAAAACATTAGTACACCATTGCCTTCTTTTCACCAAGATGAATAGAAGATCTTAAATATCCGACAGTATCAAGGCATCCACACAAGAGCCCATCTGGGAGTAGAGGTCGAGCAATTCGTCCCTGTGTAGCAACCAGAGATTACAAGTATCGAAACGACAGCTGATGCACATTGCGGAAGAAGTGGCTGTCGTACCCAGGTGGCCTAGCGGATAACGCTTTGAAATTTGGAGCACTGAGTACTAGATTCAGGTCCCACTGAAAATAACACTACCCATTTTGGTGCAGGTAATTCCAGCTGACAGGTCCAAATAGGATGAAACGCATGTCCTGGATTCCAGTGCCAGTCGTCAAAATGATTACGACGCTCTTTATGGTTTTTTCACCTGATTTAAACCTTCGCATAAAGGTTTTTTTTGATAAGTTGATCACATGAAAGTTGATAGTTGTTTTCATAACGTTTAACACGTATTTAGGAACCATTTACATTCATGACTAAAATTAGAGGAAGGTGTAATGAAAAGCACTATGAAAGCTTTTATGCAAGAATCAGCCTTACAGGAGGTCACTAATGACCTGAACAGTTAAGTAGTTAATTTTCTGACTTCTACACTCTGTGATAAAAGTTCTAGTATTTGAGTGAAAAAGCTCTATATTGAAGGTGGATGTTAAAACTTTGAAATTACAATTATGTGAAGTCTCCTTCTTACTGGTTCTAAATGCACTGCATCGAATACAGTCATATTAATGCTAGTCACTGCTTTCTATTACTAACAGCATAAAAAATCATTACTGCTTCTGACAATAGCGAATGTACCTTGGGAGTGCACAACTTAAAGAAACAAGAAATTAAACAAGTATATGTTGATAGCTAATGTTTGACCCTCAGGAGTTGTATCTCCCTAAACTTCTTCGAAGCAATATTTTCTTCGAGTCACTGTCATGATGATTCAGAGTTGAAGACATTTTTTGTACAGTGTACTGCTCATCACCTGTCTCGAAAAATTCTTTTCATTATTCGTTATTCCTTACTTTATTGCCTTTTCATTCACATCTAGAAAATGGCGAATGATAAATTAATCATTACGAAAATCTGTAAAGGAAATGGAAGTTAAGCGTATCTCGTTGACAACATATGTAAAGTTCCAAGTTATTCACGGCAGATATATGTCTGCTCACAAGGCAAAATGTATTTTGTCTCCCTCGCTGTGATTTAGTCACCAAATTCCCTCTACTTCTACCGACGTAAACTAACGGAGAACTATAGGATACACCACTCATCACATGTTCTTGATATATATGGCGTCACCCCTTGGCCCGCTCTTAGCAGATTTTTTTCTGGCAAAACTTGAGAATGGTCGGCTGAACGATGCTATGAGCCATTTAGAGTTATATTGTCGTTACATGGATGATACCTTTATAGTTCTCAAAAGTGAAGCTGATAAGAATGCTGTTCTGAATAAGTTCAATAGTGTTCACCCAGCAATCAACTTCACAGTGGAAGAGGAGAAAAATGATGGTATCCCATTTCTTGATGTTCTGTTGGTAAGAAGGTAAGATGGAACCCTGAAGCGAAGTGTTTATAGAAAGCCAACATCAACAGGTCAATATAATTACTTCTTTAGTGCTGTATCCCTCCAATACAAAAAGAACCTAGTGAAATGCTTAGCATACCTTGCCTCAGCTATTTGCTCAGAGGATGCTATAGAGGAAAAGTGCGCCACCATCCGTGATCTGCCTAGTAGGAATGGCTACCCAGACAAGTTTGTAACTAAACACATGAATATTAAGAGGGTTAAGACAACAATGCCAACAGTTCCTAAGAAGCAAATCTTCTTGAAGCTGGAATTTAGGAATGATATTGCCAGTGAGATTATCACACAACGCATAAAAAGAGTCTTGCATAAAGCATTCCCAGTTGTTAAATTATGTCCCACCTTCTACAACAGCCCGATTCTAGGTGCAAGAAATAAAAACAAACTGCCTGATTCCGCCACTTCTATTTGCATTTGTCAATTCAACTGCTCCTGTAGAGCTAGCTACAATGGGCGTACAATGAAGCTGTTCCATCGTCGAATTTCTGAGCACCACTCATCATAAATCAACAAGGGACAAATGAGAACTATAAAGAGTTCTACACTTGCACACTTAGTTGACGCAGGACATCGAGTGGTTACTGGAAAAGCCTTCAAAATCATCCATCAGATTCCAGTTAATTTACCTCATGGATTACGCACTCGTTTACTTCACAAAGCAGAGGCGATTGCAATCCACCTTTACAAACCTAGCCTTTGTATCCAAAAGAAGTTTGTTCGACTACTTTCATTACCGTGACCGTCAACATGATATAACTTCTAGGTTTATTGTGTGCACCTCTCTCCCTTCTTGTTGCTGTCAATATTCATATTTCCTATTTTAGTAACCCTATTGATTATTTACAACATTATTTCCGAAGCATCACATGATTGGTAATTTGATTGAATTGTAAACCTATATATTAGTGTAGAGCCCAAGATGAAGACCTAATTGGAAAGAAATATATTTCTTCGCTCAATCAGTCTTTTTCTTAAAAAAATGTCGTATAATCAGGTTGCAAATAGTGAAAAGTTTAACTCCTGCCTCTTAATCAGTTAACATCTCAGCTGCACGAAAAATTCTCATGATTTCAGTGGGTTGAGTTGAGTGTATTGATCCTTTAATACCACTTGAGTATTGCACGGTGAATTGAACTGACTTCATCATGCCTACCACTATCAGCCGTAACTTTTCAGTTTAACATAAAATATATGAATTTCTAATCTACGGAGAAGAAACCAGTACAGTTGGTTAGCTGAATTCTAGAACATAAGATCATGTCGTATGAGACCATAGATTCAACTGATGAGAAATTATGGTAATAGCCTTGATATACAATGCAGTTCTAGCTCAGGATTTTAGCTGGTAGTTTAAGTTATTTCAAACAAGTCTAAAGTTACTCTTCGTAGAAATTTCGCATATTCCTTAAACATTGCTTGAAAACAGAGTTGTGAGCTATAGAAGCTTCACCTGAGACTGAAGTACACCAACAGCATACAATCATAATTTACCTCAGCTAATGAACCTTGAACTCTGAAGCTACATAGCACCTACACTTGACAGATAGGTCACTAAGAAGTTCGATTCCAGCCCTAGTCCACATGTTTTATGCACTCTTGTTAGTACAGATCATTTATTTATACCCGTTTTGCTACTGACAAACATGGTCGTTGAAGTAGTGCAACACAATAGTGTTTAAAGTTTTCAATAATATTTTCCTTCTATTTATTACTCATTTGCATTGAAACTACGGACTGAGTAAAGCTGAGTGGAATATAAACGAGGCAATTCAGTTTATTTGCTAAGTATGCTAAGCCATAGTGTTCCTCGGTATACAACAATCATTTAAACAGGATGAGAGTTGATGAAGAGCTACATAGTGATGTGACCATTACTATGTCAACTTTTCATGAAACCACTGACTACCTATCTGAGTCATATTGTGAAATCCAGGCTGGTTGACCGTGCTTCTGTAGTGAAATGAAACGAGAGGTTTCAGAGTGACAGGATAACTGAAAAATTCATCACCTTGACAAAGATTCGATTATTCCTTAACTTGTTTGAGACTTTTGAAGCTTGTTTTACCTTCCGTCTGTCTATTATTACTCTCTCTCTCGGCTGAGTTGTTTTTTTCGTCGTGTTTGAATGCTTCTGTACATATAGTGACTAAGCCTGCGAGGCAAAGAGTAGCGCCATAGAGTATAACCATCTGATCTAGAGTTCTACAGTGATTTGTCAAGTTCAAATATAATTCCATATTAGATTTGTTTATTTGCTATGTGGTGACAGCACACAGTGATACAGTATTATTTACTTGATGGTGTTTCGAGCATAACTTAATTCTCATAATAATGTCAGTGTAATCACACTACTTTCGACATCTGGTTTTTATACTCCTGTCACCCAATATTCTTCGTTTCTGTTGGTGGTATAGGTGTTGCGTCATCTCTATTACATATGTTGGGTGGCTATTTGATGAACAAAGAGATTCGGTCATCAATCTGTCTCTCTCTCCACCGAACTATATTCGACTTATATACAGTGGTTTTACCCCACCCTATTGTGTGGTTGTGTGTTTATGTATGGATTATCGAGTGTTTTTCTAGATTATTCATCCTATTGTAGTTTTTCACTATAGATTTAGCTAAATTCCCAACTAACTGACGCCGACAGGCTAGTTTGACCTATGTTGTTGATCTCGAAGCCATTGAATGGAATTTGGTAGATTAGGTGATTTTGCTTAATTGGATCTATCGGATCCTTAAGCCGACAAAACTTATTTCTCAGTGATTTTGTAGGTTTAAATACCATCCTGATTCCAGCTTTGTTGAGTATCCTAAGCAGTTTTAAATGTTCCTTCGTAATACGGTAACACAACAGAGGCTATAATCTCCTTTCTACTTGTGTTGTCATTATTAGTCCTACTCGTGTAATTGTTTTTTCGTTTCTTATGTGTTCGCACGAATTTATTAATAGACCGTAGAGGATAATTATTAACCATCAGAGCTTTTTTTTATGTGTTTCAATTAATTATTTAAGTCCTTACACTGACTAGTGAGTTTTCCAACTCTAGTATTTGGACATTTGACTAAACCCGCCCTAATTGACATTGAATGAGATGACTTGAAGTCTAGATACCTGTTAGAATGTGTAGGTTTCAAATTTAATTTCCACTACATGTAAATTCCGATGAATACTTGCCTGCCTTTGTTTTTCGTTACGTACCAAACTGTGTGGTGATGGGAACCCCCAGTTTATTTCATAAAAATAGTTATCTTTAACTTTTATTCCTAAAGATCTCACTGGCACATAATTCAGTTCGATGGGAAAATTCTGGAGAGGAACAAATCAGTCAGACTAATTAGAGGAGGGAGAGGAGATCATCAGTTTTGTCATGATGACTGTGTGTACAAAATATACCAATTAATATGACACTTGATGCAGTCAGGAGTCAATTCACAACTGACTATGAACTCAGCAATAGAAATAAAGTTTCTATTAAAGAAATTATGCTGCCAATAAGATTGTTTCTAACTTTCATGGTTTTCAGGTTTCAAGACAAAATATATCAACAAACAGAAGGAGTAGCGACGGGATCTCCCATATTGCTGATGGTAGCAGACACATTTCTGAACAGTTCGGAACAAACTGAACTGGGTGAACATTCCGACCCACCGCAAAAGTATGTTGACGATGTGTAGATGATGCATTCACTGCGTTGAATTCAGTACACATCTAGAATTTTTTCTCATACATTAACTCGATAGTAGATGCAATACAATTCACTTATGAATTATAAAGTGAAGATGATCTATGATAGAACACAAAATCAAGAGGAAAGAAGCTTGGATACTAGTGTTTATAGGAAACCAATATATTCGAATATATACCTGGATTTCACATCAGCTCACCCAGTATCTGTCAAGGTAGGCAGGTAGTCATGCTAGGAGTTTAACCAGTAGGTCATAAAACCTAAATAAGGAGATGAGACGCCTCAAAAAGACACTGCTTCCTAAAAACTACCCTCTGGAGTTTATTAAAAAGTTTATAAGGACCGATAAGAGAAGTGATAATGTTATTGGTGATTACAACATGCCGAAGAGGGAATTCAAATCCTTTGTAGTGCTTCTATATAGAATTCTTAACAATACTGGGATTAGGGTGGCATTTAAACCCACAAAGGTGCTCAGAGAGAAACTTTATGGGCTAATGATCCAGCACAGGCGATTAGAACAAATAATTTAACCTATCAAATACCATGTAATGGTTGTGAGGTCAAGTACATAGGTCAAGGCAGCCAACCTAGATCAGTCAGAATATCAGAACACAAAAATTTAACGGAACATAATGTTTGACCCTATACAGATGAGTAAAGTAAAGAAAACTGGGGTATTGCTCTTTATGCACTGACCCATAATCACACTATAGGGTAAGATAAGGTGACAATTCTAAAATCCAATATAGCTAGGTGGAGAGAGATTAATCAAAGGATGTTTGTTAATTGAATTCACACCTAACACGTATAACAGAAATGATTCATTAAGTATTGCGAAATTTTAGTACCACTAAAATAAACGAGTTCTGGAAAGAAGGAAAGGTACCTGCAGATTGGAAGAAGGGCTAAAATATCAAGCCGTATCATCCTGGAGAGGCTAAAGAATGCGCTGGATTCAAAATTAGGACCGGAACGGGCTGGCGGGCTAGCTGGCTTCAGGAAGAACAAATCGTGTGTGGACCTAATTGCAGCGCTAAGCATCATCACAGAACAGAGCATAGAATGTCAGTCGACTTAACTCAACCTCAACTTCATCCACTTTGAAGAGGCCTTTGATAGCGTCGACCGAGAAGTAATTTGGCAAGTAGCTGCTTCAACACTACGGTTTCAGTGCCACAAACCTTTATCAACCTCATCCAACAACTATATAAAGAGGCCACATGCCAAGTAATTCACAATGGGAAGCTCAATGATGCTTTTGAAAGTGAATACAGGAGTAAAACAAGGTTTTCTACTATCACTCATGATATTCCTGATTTCAGTGGACTGGATCATGCAACAAACAGTGGGGAGCGAGAAGAGGGGGATACGCGGGATCGGGGAACCTAGAAGTTTCGGACTTTGCCAATGACTTATGTCTGACGTTACACACACCTGAAGATCTACAGGCGAAAACTAACAAGTTGGCAGAAGGGGCAAGGCAGCGAAGGAAGATGGGACTTCAAGTGAATGTAGAGAAGACAGAGGTGATGAAGAAGCTCAACCAACAACAACAAACTCCAGTCATCATCAACAGGAGAAAAGTGAAGGAAGTAGCCTCGTTCATCTATCTAAGCAGCACTGTTTCAACTACAGGCAAGACAGGCACAGACGAGGACGTCAGAGCCAGCCAGGGTCGGAAAAGCAAGACAGGCCTTCACTAGCCTGAAACCAGTGTGGAGATCTTTTGCACTTGGCATGTGGGACAAGATCCGCATTTTCAACACCAACGTGAAGTCAGTGCTCCTGTATGGTTGAGAGACGTGGCGCGTTACAAAATGTGATTTCCAACAAACTACAGACATTCATCAACAACTGCTTGCACTGGCTCCTTACTGAAGACCAGATGGCCAGAATAGTCAGAATAAGCAACAAAGAACTCTGAGAACGAACCAACTAAGAAGCTACCGCTCAACAAATATGCACTGGAAGGAAGTGGAGATGGATTGGACATACACTGAGTAGGCCACCTGGGGACATCACATGCCAGGCCAGGCACTCGAGTGGAACCCAGATGGGAAACGACGAGTTGGGCGTCCGAGGTGAAGGGTTACATGGATGAGATCGTGCGAGGGGGAAATGAGAGTTTGTGGGCTGTTGTGGAGCCAGGCTCAAAAGATTTCAGAGAACAGAGTGGACTGGAGACGTGCTACTGAAGCCCTATGTTCCATTAGGAACCCAAGGGACAAATAGTAATATTATAATAAAATAAAAGACTGAAGAACCGTTGGAGTATATAAAGGAAATTTGAAAATTGTATGAGTACTTTGATATGCTTAAGAGTAATAATAATTTATGCTCAAAACTTCATTCAGTGAATTACTTTGTATCACTTTGTGCTACATTAAATAAACAAATCTAATATCCCACAAGTTAGCTGGCTAGTTTATTCAGTTTGAACACAATTCAGTAGTATTGTGTGATTCATGCAATCTGTTAGTTGACTGTGAACAGGAATACAAGTGTGCAGAGATTTAGACCGGAAGTGTAAATTGTTTCCCGATGAACTTTTTAGTTCTTTTACATAATGTTAGCAGAATTTTCAAAATTTTATCAACAGAACGAATCATTTCCGGTCATCAGCAATGTCCGTATTAATTTGATAATTAAAAAATTGGTGAATGAGTATTCAATTGTTTTGCATTATTACCTCCACTTCAGAAAAGTAAGCCATATATTAATCCCCTAAAGGTTGATTTTGGATAAGAAAAGAGTTAGCACTCCGACAAATGTTTGTAAGATTCTCAGCCAGTTGTTTGTTAGTCTTACTCACCTAAGTACAATTGACTCGTTTAATATCACTAAGGTTTGATCATAGAAACTAATCACTTTTAAGATGGTTTGAACAATTCGGTTTCCTAAGTTAGATTAGTCTTAGACATGTCTAGAGAAATTAGCCTACTAATCTGTATATGAATACTGATTTACAGTGGAATTCAGGACACATGTTGCATTCTGTTTGAGACTCGTTAGCTGGATGTACCTGCCTCCCAGTTAGTGATGCTTTTCCCAATCATAGTTGAATCCAAGATTAGTTGATGAGTCTCAAGTAGAATTTAGCCCGTGTTCTGGACTCCACTGCTAGCCACTACCCATGATTAAATATCATGAATTAAAAATGCTGGAACTATCGAGGCATTTACACCACAGCCCATATGCCAATAGTGGGGGATTAGTTCAGTTGAATCAGCGACGGAGATTTACAAGTCATAGCATCAAAAAGAATTTGTTTTAGTCTTAAATGCGTTTAAATGAATTCAAGCTTATTGAATTGGCTCTGATATGTGTAGGTTAAGTAGTTCACACCTGATTACAAGTGATAAAGTTATTTTATAAGTTATAGTTTATAAGTTATAGTTAACATGAACGATTGTGGTCTAAGAAAAAGTTTTCATCGATATGCTAAATGCTGCTTGAATTCATGGTTATTTATGCCCAGAGAACCTTGAAAGCAACACCAACGTGTTCTACCCAAATGAAACTATCACCTTTCTAGATAGCAGTTTCCATCAGATGATCCAAGGCTACGCCTAATAACCCTGAGTTTCGTTGCTGTATGTTGTAGTCTTCACAATCGTTGTTTACTGGATTCTAAAAAATTACTCACATTCCTTGCTACTGTCACGAAGGATCTACCATAGTTGAACATTCTAACAGACCAGATTTCAAAGTATTCAGTTACGTATTTATCAGTATAAACAGAATTTCCACATGTTTTTTTTTGTCACCATTGAAATGGGTTATCAGCACATTTGCCTTCAGTCTCATTCAAGTGCAACTAACTCTTTGTTCAGTTGATAAAAAAGAAGTGAATTTGACAAAAACTCTTCTTGTAAGCCTATACCAAGAAAAAACTGACAGAGATCCTTGGATTCATTGCACCCATTTCGCTATGGTCAGTTCAAGGGTAGTTAGTTTTTCTGATCGACGCTTCAATTTCCTATCATTTGCATGAAATGATTAGGTTTAACGAAGTGAATTCACAAACCAAAGCAAATCTGATTATTCAGCTGTTTTATTATGCTGTTTTGACTGAGAAGGAAACAGACATACAGAATTCAGCCTTGATTGTTCAAAATACTATCATTCGTTCGTGGAGACAATGGAAGTTTGCCAGATTAGAATGTAGCTAACCGGTGGCTAGTCAGATTATATATGTTTAATCTGTTTATCTGCAGGTATTTCAATGTAAACTTGAAAGCCTTATTGCTTTCTATGGAGATAAGATTACCGATTGATTTATTTCGTTATCATTTGATATTGACGTAATTTCTTTTTCTACATTGATTGATCACTGAACCGTAGACAATTTCAGATTGTCTAGTTCTAAATCTTGACTAAATTCTGTCCATCATTTCACTATATGATCACTAAATTAGGAGACGCAACATCATGTTGGGCATTTTTTCTATTTACCTCATTTCTAGGAGTCATCAGACAGAAAATATCCACTGGCTGTGTAACACTTTACTTCACTTCAATTGATTATGTAGGGTTGGTTTGCAAGAAAATGACGTCATTTTTAAAATTAGACCTTATTGAAGTCATACAATGTATGACAGAGGATCTTTTTATCATCTTTTTGTTTAACTTTATACTTTACGACACAAATGCGAGGATTATTGGTGCTGGTGATGACCAATCAATGGTGAATGACCTTGGTTATACAAACTTCCGTTCTCATTTCTTAAGTCTCTTATCCACTTGGACGTCTTCCCAATATATATATATATATATATATATATATATATATATATATATATATATGTATATATATATAGAAACTGACCTTAAATATTGATGCTTTGTCTGAGTTTACTAATGTGACAAATGATGTCGTAAGGGTAGAACTCAGACCCAAGGAATATCAGTAGAACTTAAAGACATAATGAATACTTACCTGAGTTGGAAGATATAAGTGATTTCGACACGACTGAAGGAAGCAGTAGCAAGGAGGGAGAGAGTATAAACTGTTTAAAAGTCTCGAAACTAAAAATAAGAAACATCTTTCTCATGTTAACTGCTCTCCGCAATTTAAATTGTTAAATAAACATATAATGAAACTTCTCTGTAAGGTTAATTCGTGATAGTTGACTTCATTGTGGTAAGCAGTGGAATCCAGGATGCGCGTTCCTTCCCATTTAGGACTCGTCAGCTGGATGTAGCTATACCCCAGTGAGTGACTTTGTTCCTACTATGACTCGAGCCCAGCACCTATCGCTTCAAACGCCAAAAGCTTATCCAACAGATCACTGAAACGTGATGACAATCTCTTATACAGCGGGTAATAGCTACTACTGTTTTTTGACACTAGTGATTCTCCACTTTTGAGTTTGAGTCTCATTTGGAATAACATGACTTATTGGGGTGCAGGTACATCCAGTTGATGATTCCTAAGTAGGATGCAACATGAGTCCTGGATTCCACTGCTAGCCATAACCAAGTCACTTGTAACAATTAACATTGAGGCAATATCGACGCATCCCTATAGAATCCCATATATCAACAGAGGTGGATCAATAGGATCTAGTATAAGAAGGGAGAATTACACATATTAACAAATGATTAGTTCCAGATATTGTCATTCCTTTTTGTGCACAGTAAATAATACTCATGGAATGGCGTACAAAAGCGGTCTGGAAAGAACTGCAGAAAATTCTGTCTTCTATAGAGATGTTAGTTAGGGAGTTTCACTGCACAGATTTCATCATTCAGAGAAAAATCACCCGTTACTGAATACATATTTTTTCAGTGGGGAAGACAGTTAGTAAGAACCAAAAATTGTCGCAGAGATGCATTTTTCTGCTTTGAATTAAAGTGATATGAATAGTAGTGGGGAAACTAGATCTGCGGTTATTACCTGAGCAAGTGGTCACCATTGAATAAACTTTCACGTTGCTAGATATCCATAAACATACATTGCCGGAGGTAAGTAACCTAAGAAGTTCTGGTTTATACACCTTGTGTACATAATTACATATTATGTGAACTGGAGATATTCCTTATACCTTCGAGGCAGATTTCATCCAGATTTCCACTTACATAGCGCTCTTCCAGATGTATTATTCAGAATAATTTCAGTGTTATACATTAGTAATCGATTGGCAGGAAGCTTTGAGTATGGTTCAGTATTTCTTAGGATTCATCAACAAGTCATAGTTGTAAGGGTTAGGAAAGTGGTGTTCCCCTGGTAACCTGTACCACCATCACCAAGCATTTACGCGTTCAAAATACTAAAGTGTGAATTAAAAATCTAGGCAGTGGTAAGATCCTCCAAGTTGCCGGTCCAGTGCTCTGCTATCTGAGCTACGAAACTCGGTTGCTGACCAGATCTTATTTTGCTTCAGTTACCAAGGGTTTTACCGACTGCCATATGAATCCGTGATGCGTTACTATCCATTCAGTATCCGTATTCACATTGGCTACCTAGCCAGGACTTCTCACGTCGCTCTAAATCGAGTCAAATTAGCTAGTGTAAGCATCTTATTGATTATCAGTTTGACTGTCTAAGATTGGCGTGGTTTTATCTCTCACTTCATGTGGTAAAGCAGCTGGCCGGTGACTTGAAGGCCGATAGCTCAAATCCTGCCGCGGGCCTCATTTTCATTTCATCCTCAATTATAACCCAGTACCAATGGGATAATTCTGCCAAATCACAGCTGTTTCAGATAGTAAGACTTAAAATAATGACTTGAATTAGTAAAATGGCTGTATTTTTAAAAACGTTTTCTTATTATTATTACTTGTATTATACCGTCGATTGGGCCGAATTGATCGGTCTCTATTGACATATAGGCTCCTGCGCGAATGCCTCGATATTACCTGTGCTTTAATCATAACAATGATGGATAGGGACTAGCAGTGGAATCCAAGTGAAACCCGAGTTTGAATCTAGGTGGGGATGACATCACTCACTGAGAGGCAGGTACATCCCACTGACGAGTCCCAAGTAAGATGAAATCCACATCCTGGACTTCGCTGCTAGCCGCTATCCATCGTCTTCCTCTTATGCTTATAAATATGTGATGTCTTGGTATTTAAAGTTTCGTATTGCTCAAATTTAATCCATCGAAGACATTTCTAGGAGTACTTTCAGGCAGAATGAATGACAAAAATTCACATAGTGTAACTGGACAACTTTCTTGTTTCTTTGGAAGCTGATGACTAGACGCGGAGCAGTAATCACTGAGCCTTTAAAAAGACTTTTTCTTCTTTTTAAAACATGGCTGAAACTTGTATTAGGAAGGAGTGTGAGCTTATCTTTTGTACTGTGGACACCAAGCAAAGAAACTGTCTATCGTGGTTCACTTTGATGTGTGTTAGTTCTTTAGAGGCGATCAACAGGAAGCCATGGTTTTAAGAATTCATTGTCACTATCTGTGAATTCAATGAACTTGTGGACTGAAGCGTGATATTTGAAACATTTGAATAAATATTTGGAACTGTCAACCACTGTATCCCAAAAGCAACTGGGATGTTCGTAGGAAGCTGATTTATTTTAAAGCAGCTCTAATTATAGTTTAACGTCAGCTAGATAACTCGTTGAATCAAGGAGGCAATGAACAGTTGTCATCTGTAAAGTTTACCAAGTCAAGAGAGAAAAGGTGTACTGACCAATAACCTTTGGTGATACTTTTAACAACCAGTGGGTAAACAGAACTTCAATAATGTGTGGCATTGGATTTCAGCTCAGTACCAAATGCCATTGAACTCACATTGAAAGCTGAAGGTCGTGGAGTTCAATCTACCTGGCTTCATATGTGCATACAGCTTGACAGCGCAAAGTCAGGATGAAACAGCTGTTCATTTATTACTGATTCTAATAACATTCTGGCTAAAGTCACTCAGCAATCATACATTCGTTGAAGGCATTCAATACACTTATTATACATACTTTGCACCATTTAATCGAATAGTTAAACGAAAATATCATTTCTATACTGGGAATAGTTCAACAAAAGTAATCGAGTTTTATTGTATTGTTTCAGTTGTTTTAATTCATAAACTTCAAGGTCGCCCATCACCCATCGAGTTTGCGGTAAAAGACGCAATAAAATCCAACAGATAAAATAAAAAATTGAAATGATTCTATGTTAACTGACACTCAAAACGAAACATATTTAATACGATACCTGGTGTAATAAAGGTTGATCGATTGCTTTTAACTTCAACATAATTCACCTAGCAACACTGAAAATATCAGTAAGGAAAAAACCACAGCAGTAAAAGTAGAAGTTGCGAAAACAATCAGACTTTTTTCATTCAAACATTTGTTGATTAAAAGATGTACTTTTTTCAAGCATCTGAAGGATTTTATGGTAATAAGAGGGGAAATAACTTTTCTTTTATGTAATAAAGTTTATAGCCTGGAGAACCATCAATATTTCCGGACCATTAAGTGAAATGAATGTAAAAATTTAGGTGTATGCATAAATGTGTCTATATGTTTGTGTGTGTCTGTGTACAACGTGATATATCTAGGTTATTCAGGATCTTTAGAAGAGAACTGAAGGAAATATTTATCAGACAAAGTCACAAGTGTAGGATACTAATTTTAAATTACATTCCAACTTTATCCAATATTTTTGGCATGTGTGTGAGTTAAACTGGTACATTTTTCATTCTCTTTCTCTGAGATCTAAGCAGCTGGTCATATGGTTCTCAAATTAGATGATGGATGTACACAGAGACAAATACGTAAAGTGTAAAAAGACTACTATATACAAACTCTTATATCTATGTACGTAAATGTATGCATATTGTTATGATAATGAGTATGCTTCCGGTGAACCACTTTTTAGACGGGAAGTTGAATTCGCTGCTTCTTTCTTTTCCTATTTTGTAAAACTTATTTATGAATCAATGATTGTTTGGTTGGACTATTTAAAATACTACTGAATTAAATAGAGTAGTGAGTATTTAAAAAGGTTTATGTCGTGATGACGGCAACTGATCGATGATGTTTAATTTATTTCGTTTTACTTTTCATAATTTCATCTGTTCGGTGAACTATGACAAGGAATTTTGATTTGCTGTAAACAAGCTAGGATATTAGGAAAGGGGAGATAGGTTATGCTTCCACCCAGTAAAGTAAAAGTCCCCGTCGGATTTGATAAATTCCTGAGCCAAAAAAGTTTCATTTGTTACAAAATGTCCCTTATATGACTAACACTAAGAATCAACTCAATGTTGTGCTTGTTATGAGAATTTGAAAAAGCAAATGTATGTACGACTTTGGCTGGAGAATAATTCCTTGATGACTAGAATAAGAGAACTTCTTGATAAAATGTGGTGAAACATGCTGAGTTTCATCGGAACTAAAACAGTTCATAGCTGTGGAAGAATGAAGATAATGTATCTGTGGTTCTAGGAAGTAGGTAGTTAAGTCAACCGTTTTCAAATGATCGAGTGAGTAACAGCAAGGATGAGAACGGTAATAACACGAAGAGAAACTTGGAGTGGATACGAACCTTCACAGAGCCACGAAGATCAGAAGACAAAGACTGGTCTGTGACTGTAAGAAAGACTCTATATTAGACAAAAACCATATCATTAATATGCAATTTTCATGAACATATAAAACCACTAGGTCAAAGGTTGGATTTTACTTGGACGGTTTGTGGGGACTTAGTGATTTTTCAAGTTGCCGTGACGAGCATAAATTCATAACTTTCCCTAGTTGTAAACATTTACAGTCAGAAGTGCAACAAAGCTGTGTTCAGAAACTTCAAGTGAACAAGTTCAATACATGAGAAGGAATTCTTAGAGATACTTTATTCCAGTGAATCAGTAATCAGTGAATAACATCTGCCAACCAATATAGGTCAAATATAAGAAGAAAAGTAAACAGGTGAACAAAGATATTAACTACAATAAGAAAAAAAGATAGAGTGTACAAGCATGCAGCATATTGCTCAAATCAAATTAGTTCAAGTGACTTAAGAAAGGCGGACAACCACCAACTGCAATATTTAGATAGACGAGTGGTTTTCGAGTCACCCACAATGACTTGTTTAAAAAGAGATCTATGGGATGATACGTCCTCTGTAGTGACAGACGAAAAATAAACAACCTATTACCATTTTTTGATACATGTAATTTCCTGTTGTCAAGTTGGATCGAATTTCTCAACATCCGTTGATAGATGAGCTTCTATACGGATGCTTTGGTGGACTAGAGGATAACACTTTGGCATTTTAAGCCAACACCAAGACTCAGAGCTGCATAGTTACATCCATCTGACTAGTCCTAAATGGAACGAAACATGCCCCGTAGATTCTACCGTTAGCCACTCAGTAAACTTTAACAAATCTTTCATCAATCTGACAATTTGAGAAACACAGCTCAATCATGCAATAGCGACAACAATCACCAAGGGGTTTGTCAGGACGAGGGTTGAAAAGAAAGTTATTCAAACGATAAGACACCTCCTTACCTCATGAAGGTGACGGTACCCAACTAACTGATGAAACAGAATTGATCTGTATAAATAAACATGAGAAGATCACTACCTTTACCGACCTTCAGCTAACGATGAAGTTAACCACCAGCTGTGCTTCAAACAACACTATCTTCAACGCCACTAACTCTTCAACAGTAACACATTCACTTTTACCACAACAGCAATACAAATCACACTGGAACTCCAGTTACTAAAGAGTTTATTAACAAGACCTATTGTAGACTATGCATTACTTAAGCCAGTTAATCATCCACCCTCCCTAATTTCAATCAATCTCAGTCTTGGATACTTTTAGATCGGCGTAGCATTCTGAAACTGAAGTAAATTCACTTAGTTATGTACTTTTATAGACTTTTATGCAGTACAAACCGAAAACGTTGCACCGGAGAATGCAATTTCGTTTCTTTTTGTGCATTTTCTGAACCTTTCACGTACACAATAATTTCAAATTATAAAATTACTGTGCGGTGTAAAGTAAGAACCATGCTTTGGTATTGTGAAAGTGTATAATTCTATCTCAGTTTGTTTGTTGGATATATCACACAGTGGAACAAGATTGTTGGCCAGATAACTACGCTTAGGTTATTTGTAGACACTAGTATTTCCTGTTGCTATACAGGGTTGAATTGCTCGATATCTGTTAAAAGATGGGCTCTCATGCGGATGCCTTGATGCTAACGGATATCCCTCCGGAACAAGACTCGTCAGCTGGATGTACCTGCACTCTAGTGAGTGTTGTTCCCCCTGGGATTCCAACCCAGTACCCATCGGTCCAAACGCCAAATCGCCATCCATCAGGCCACTGGGGAACGATAGCCACTACTTGTGCAACAGGTATCAGTTATTGTTTATCGATGTTTGTAACTTCTTGTTGCTATACAGGGCCAAATCGCTCGACGTCCGTTGGGGTTTAAAGCAATATGTGCTGGGTTCGAGCCTCAGTGGGAACAACATTACTCACTGAGGAGGAGATATATCCATCTCAGGAGTTTCAAATGGGACAAAACACGCCTCTCGGGTTGCACTTCTAGTCACCAAGATGAGTATTACTCGTGTTTTCCTTTTATTCTACTATCTGGTTCTTCTTTATCACTCTCTAATTTACAAGTGAAATGGATTTATGAATACATCTGTCACTAGTGAGGATATTGATTATCTTATAGGTTCTCCTTCCGTTCTTTTGCGTACTTTCATTTTATTTGAAACTTGGAACAATATGATGTTTACCTCAATTGGTACCTTCCTTCCGAGCCTGATTTCCTGGTCACTGCTGAGTTCATTCCTAACTGCCTTTAGAGCCATATTGAATAGTACATCAGTTCCGAGACTGTTTGGATCAAAACTAACCATTTTTTTGCAACTGAAAGTTATCTTGGTTTTGTTTAAATTCACTAGTCTAGATTTTGAATGATTTCTAATTGGGTTTTGATGTCTCAGCTTGTGGATCTCCATCATCGACTGGGCAGAATTTATTGGCCACTTTTGACATAGGGGCTCCTTTGTGAATGTCTCGATTTTACTGGTATTTTTCAAATTCGATATTACTGATAGATAGTGTCTACCATTACTCGGTGGTCTAGTGAATATCCATCTGGCGTTTGAAGCGGCTGATGCTGGATTCTAATCTTATTAGGAACAGGACCTCTCACTGGGGTGCAGGTAAATCCAGCTGACGAGCCCCAAGCAAGAGGAAATGCACTTCCTGGGTTCCACTGTTGGCCACTATCAATCAATAATATCAGATTTCAAGCTGAACCTAGGTATCATCGCTAAGTACAGAGAAAATTTATAGGCTGGAGTGTTTCTAAAGTCTGTTTTAAGTGTTATGAGAAAACCTGGCTTATGAACCTTAACAGTGCCATACATCCTACTGCTACTATTGGTTTTAGGCATTAAATTAAACTATTTAGACTTATCCGGCGCAAGAGATCCACTGCGAATTCCTTCCCCTGATTCACACTAGTCTCATCTGCTTTTTTTCTTATGTTTTTTCCGTATGACTCTGTCTGTATATCATGAATAAAATTGTTTATGTCACCAGGTTTGTCCTATACTACTGCTGAATTACCTTTATCCAATTCAGAAATTGCCGTGCTGTTATAATTTTAGAGGCTATTTAGAGCTTCTATTTCACGTTTGGTTAAATCTACTTCTAGTTTTTGTCATCCCATGGTTAGTGGACATTTTGCATTCATCTCTTTGGTGGTCGTCTTATCTTCTGGATTTAATGTTACTTATATCTTAGGAATGAAGTTTTCAGATCTCGTATCATCTACAGCTACATTGAAGTTGAGTCCTTTCTGTAACATATATACATATTTCTTGTTGGTATTGATCACGGACTGAAGTCAGTTAGAGAACCACCGAAAACGTGCAACCACTAAACAGCTGTCTAGTCCTAGAATGTGGCTCCATAGTAATGACTAGCCATGGTCTCGCTAGGTACTGAACATACACGAGACCTTTTGGTTTGATAGTAAGCATGTTACCATTGAACCAGTGGGCTGGAAGTCAATGGTTCACATTTTCCTACTCCTGTCAATTCACGAGGTGATGGATATCATCTTGAAATCAATAAATTCCCATAAAACTCTAAACTAATTCGCTATCCAGTGGTCATTAATGACATGGGTCAAGATAAAAGTTTCCGAAGTTCTAATGGGGAAACGAAGTCAGACATGAGGAAAAATACTCAGCTATGACGTTGGAGGAAGATCATGATATGTCGCCAATTGACAAATGTAGAAATAGGTGGACGATTAGGTTCCAATGTAGTGCCTCAGTGGTCACGTGGTCGCCAGGACACCTGAAGGTACTCATCGGGTTTGACCCCCGGTATGGTGATGAGTGTGCACAGCTGAGGAGTTCAGTACTTGAACAAAACAGCCATCCAGTGCTTCACGGCTCCCAATTCTTCTCCAGCTGATATCACTCCATGATGAATACCAACTATATTGCTGTATAGTGCCTATTAACGATATGCTTCGCGATGATTATACCAAAATTCTAATGAGAAGCCTTGATCAATGGGGTCGACCAGTTTGAAGGGAATTAGATGCAAGCTGAAGAAAATGGTAGACAGTTGCACCATGTAGCGAATTTCTAGAAGCAGGAGACTGTGGGCCATTAAACTCTAACCTAGTGACTCAATGGTTAACGCATTCACATTTAAACCCAAAGGTTCTGGGTTCGATTCCTAAAGGGAAGGGGTCTTGGATGCGTGCCGTTACTGATTCCTATATCGGAACGAAATAGCTGTCCAGTGCATTGAGATTTTAGCGGTTACTCTTTGGAGAGGAAGACCATAATTTTCACTGATGTAAGAGTAGAACTTGGGTGCTGTGGCGGGACTTGATTAATGCCCTATGAGTTTGTATTCTGGATATTTGATATAGTGAAATGGTAATATGCACTGGATCAGTAATAATAATAACAATAACAGTAACAATAATAATGATAATACCGTTTCACTATGTCAGACATTCAACAAACTAACTAAAACAGTTATAAAACGTAGTTTCTCTGAATCACACAATTTCACTTCATTTTTAATTAAATACAAAATGATGATTGCAATTAAGTCTATTTGGGAATAGTATAGTTACAAAAGTTTATCTAGTAAGTGGACTACTTGAGTGATATAAGAGAGTTTAAGTAGTGAGTGTTTAGCTGACAACTGGGAAGTAGTTTTTGTCAGCCTAGTTCGGTCTCGTGTCTCTTTTCAAGTCCAAATGTTGTTCTAGTGAAAAGTCCAAATGTATACGAAATTAGTCAGTCATAATTGAGTTGAGACCTGGCCACCGATTAGATCTTAGTTTCTTTTCATGATTGTGTACAACAAAACTACAATAAACTGTAGGTCAATTGCTAGAATACCCCGGTAGGAAACCCGGTAGCTGTCGGTTAGAATCCTGTTGAATTTTCATCCTATTTCAATCATCACGCAAGATCGGCGATACAAGTCCGCCAAACCATGACTATCTTAGCTATTCAAACTAACTATATACTAGCTGGGTATTTTCTCTTGGTATAAATATCTGCTCATTTTTACAACGGCTACACTTCAACTGCTAATGGTTTTCCTGATATTAGTTGCACACTTCTACATTCTGCCGTTGATTAAGCTTTTCCCCCAGGATTGATTATCCTGAAAGGTGTCTTCGTGCATAATGTCAACATTAAAGAACACACAAACAATGCCTATCTATAGCTGTACTGGTGACAGATTTCCCTACTTCTTAATGGTTATTGATATATCTTAGAAGTCCCTGAAGGCCACTGATGAAATTGGCATCGATTTGTTACTAAGAGAAAAGATTTCCTTGATGCTAAGAACTTGCTGAAGTTAGTCAATCAACTTCGCGATGCTGCCATTAAATCTTAATGATGTGACACCATGCACACTGTATGTTGGCATTACACGATGAGGTCCAGTCAACATGCAGTCCTCAGACTAGATTTTGTGCTTTTATGTACTCATCAGCAAGACCTATTACTTTGCCTTTACTTATATAAAAGTTGTAATAAGCACTACGTTTTGCTTTCAACTGATTTGGAGTTCCCGTCTTCAAATTCTTAGCTGAGTTTTCTTCTGATCACCCTCTTGTACTTAGTATGGCCTAGCGTGTCAGTTTTCCCCTGTTAGTGAATTTGTTTTTTCCTCTCCCTATGTTGTATTTCTTTGCTAGATGTTTGCTTATTAATTCATTCTGTAACCAGAATACATTTTGACAGACAGTCTATTTTCGAGTTTTTTTCCTAGGATTTCAGTGTGATCTACTGCCAGTCATGTGGTCATTACCATATGTCATTTACATTTGAAACATGGTTTGAAGTTGGTCTTCTCATCACATCACTATAACATGTAAAAATAGTCGGCATTATTTTATCAAGATGTAAGGAGAACCTTGAAAAAAGTACATTACTCTTGACTCCAAAATAATATGAAACAAAGCTGTTGAGATTTTTATGACAAAATTATACTCTTCGATGTATTTTACAATATTCTGAGTAGCATTGAAAATAACTTTATTACCAAATGTATTTTTATGAGTTATATTGTATACGCAACGGAAAACATCCTAGTGATGATGCATTCACCTCAATGGAAAGCTCTTTTATGATATGTCTAACACAATACTCATACCAGTTGAATAGATAGTGGAGAGAAATAAGGTCTTTAGTTTGTGATCAACTGCTTTGAATCTTAAAAACTTAAATGAAAGTGACTTCTAGGAGATGGTTAAGAAGTACTTTGTATATTTCGTCGACCGGGGTTGAGGTGGTGAGGCATTTATGAAAACCGTTTCTCACAAGAAATATGCTTTTAACTACTTGTTTAGAATGGTATAATACAATGTCCTGCCTTTAGTGATGATAGATCACGCTCAAAGTTTGTTGTCTTCTATAAGCCTTATGCATACTTTGCTGTAAACTAAGATGAGTTTACGGCATAAATTTTTACATTTGCTTTACAAGTTTCTTTTTATCTATTTTTCGAGAATACTAGAGGAGAAAAATCAGTGTTTCTACGAAAAATATATCGAATTTCGATTGGGAAATTTTTACCAGCTATGGTTGAACAAATTTTCTAAACCTCTTTCCTTTGCTTCCTTCAGCGTTTGAGTATGTAACTTCTGAAATAGCTTCATCTTTAGTTGCCTATCTCTTATGTCAGTTCACAGATTATTATTCTACTCACTGAAATAATTCTCATCATTTTCTTTCTAAGTATAGATTTTTCATCTAGGTAGTAACAAAAAGCGATAATCAAAAATCTTTGCTTGTTTTTACAAGTTTTAGAAATAACAAAATATTAGGGATTCAGATGGTAAACGCATCATATTGTTTACGCAATACGACTGTTTAACTTACGTACGTCACGTGGTTAAGTCAGCAGTTTTCTAAATTTATTATGACTTCTGAAGAGCTCTGGGAATTATGGACAAATTGTTCAACGGTATCTATTTGCAAAAAGATGGTTAGTCAAGATTTGTGATGCATAAGCAATTGATCAAATCCATCTCAGTCATGATAATAAAGTTTGTTGAAAGTTTGAAGATCGTGTAAAGAAAGCTGTAAACCTGAGCTGCATCGGGATTTATTGATGAAGTGTCCTTGTAACTCGGAGAATAAGTATGCCCCTTTATTGATTTGTGCCTGAGTTAGTTCTGAAAACAGACCAATTAATCAACTAATATCAACATAGGATTAGGCATTGTTGTGCAACTTTCTAAGTTGCCACAACTCATTATCAGGACAATAAGTAACGAAGCAGTAAGCCGAAAAATGAAGAAAGCGGGGAAAATCAGCTAAAAGTAGTAAGAGATAGGAAAGAAGAACGAGAGAATGATGAATTCATTATAGCGGTTAAGATGAAGATATTGTGTACATACATCTTCGCCATTGACATCGATTCTCGGCCCTATCACCTAGAGACCCTAACTACTGGTTTCTTTTGTCATCCTAAACGAAATACTCTGTATTAAGCTGTTCTTGTCGTTAAACCTGACTGTATATCGCAAATATATATGACCAGAGATTTTTTGTGGATTGGTAGTCGACATGCTTGTTAAATACTGAGTGTTTATCCAGTCTGTCAGTTGGACTGAAGATGTGACCACTAGACTAAGCAGTACAAAGTTAAAAAGCATATTGTTTGGTGAAAAGCGCTAGAAATCCCTTGGTGTGATCCCTGCTTCAAGGTGTTATGCTTGATAACACCGATCTTTAGCAACAATGAAGCAACAGACGCAAGTATTTCATTGATGCTTGTAATTCCCAGTTGTTATACTGCGTCCAACTGCTCGATCTCTGTTGGCAGATGGACTCCTTTGCGCAGGCCTTGATGCTGCCTGGATGTCCATTATGTTGTAGCCTATTTGGTGGCTCCTAGTGAAATTCAGGAGGCTTTTTTGCCCTACTTGAAACTCATTAGCTAGATATATCTGCATCCCGGCGAGTTATGTTTCTCCCACTTTAACTGGAACCCAGTAACCATCGGTTGAAACGCCAAAGCTTTCTCCTTTAAGCCACTAAGGCATGATGGTCACCACTTTTGAAACGGGTACTAGTTTCTCTTTATTTGATACTTGTGATTTCCCCTCGCTATACTTAGTCGAATAGCTTAATCTCTCTTGGCAGATGAGTTCCTTTTCTAAAATGAATAGTCAAGTGAGGAATTCCCACTCGTAATGAAAGATCCACTAATTAGTTGTCACTGGATGATGATTCAACCGAGATGCATGAACCATTAACCGAAAATCTTAGAGAAAGTAAAAACGAACAGCGAATTAGGGTTGGGAGTGGATTAGTCAACCGCATTATTTTGCTTTACTTCGACAGACTGCCTTCTGAATAGATTTTGCTAACGACACCAAAAGATTGTTTCGTTTAAGTTAAACATATGTTCAGTTATTAGGAGTTTTTGATCTCGACTTCACTCTATGTCTGTTGCATTTTCATCTTTCTACGCTGTACGGAGTTGTAGTAACTTTAATGTGGATATTGCTGTGGAATACGCTATTTTCTTACCTCTAGCTACCGGCTACACCATTCATCGCATACACTTGTGACTGATTGACTGAGTGACTATCTTAAAATTGTTGTTACAGTAACCAGCTATTCATTAAAATAATCAAACTAACCATCCCCTAGGAGAATGGTAAGTTAGCATATCTTCTACCAGTTTTTATGATACCTCCGAGAAAAGTTAAACTCATATGACTGAGAAACTCATATAAAGACATTTTTCAATATTCAATAAAAGAGAATAACTATTTTTGATAATTTTGTGGTAGTTTTTATTGAATGAAGATCTTTATTTCTATGTTTTAGATTTTATAGGAATGTACTTCGATTCAAGCTTCAATGATATCATAAAATGACGTTTCTATTTTGTCTAAAAGTCTAATTTTAAACAACAACAATAACAAAACTAAACGTTTTTTTAATGTCCAATTTTTATTCCATTGTTTATAAAATTATTTTTATTTAGCAGTCCTAATCTAAAGAAAAACTTTATGATGCGATCCGTTTTCAATCTATGAGTATCAAGAATCAACTTCACCATAGTTATGAATCACTGTATGTATAAGTTCAAATGGTCCTGTCGAGTAGTTCACCCTACTACCTACCATCTACCAACTAGCCAGAGGCACAGAAAATATTCCTCTAAATGGTTGGTTAGAGCAAAGATGCAACAAATCTTATTAACAGTGGATACACTGTGGACGTGAGCACAGCTTCCCTAATCACTTATCGAATCCCAGATCATGTAACGTGCCGTGTCCGCCATCTTTCTCTGCTCATCAAACAGCAGAAGTAGTCTCAATAATAATCAAAAAAAGCTGAGTAATGTAAGTAGCCTGTCGTCAGTTGCAGGTAGCTTTAAATAACCTCAAATTATTGTAAAACACATTGAAATTCTACATCCCAGGAATAATGAAAACGATAGTAAGTGCAGCCGACAGAAATTGCGAGTTTTTCCCAGCGCGGATAAAACAGCCAGTTTAATAAGCAAACAAAAGTTGCTCTTTGTCAAAACAAGCATTCCTAGTAATTCATAACCATATGTGTACAGTGCAACTGCATCGTTAATCGGCGCGGGTATTTATACCAATGACGAGATATAAATCCTTACCGCCAACCAACTAACATTCATCAAAGTGCACTGCGATCAAGAGCTTCTTAGCCTGGTGTATTCATTGCTAAATGATCGTTAGAATTTGGCCGGCAATCAGGATTAAATCACATAAAGTTGGTTGCTCTCGAGTAACCAATCAATTCAGGATTCCTTTTTGTTAATCCAGATTACGAAGTTAGTCAGTCAGTTGCAATCAACGTAGAACCACGCACAAAAATGTATCAGTTCAGGTTGTCACACTTCACAGCAGTATACAAAGAACAGGAGGATAAAAAAGATTAATATGAAAGTAGTCATAGTTGTGTAACATAATAAACAACTTCAAGACAAAGGTTAACGCAAATATTCAAGCGATAGATGTTCAGAAGTGAGTGCACTTGCGCTACTTTGACCGATTTTCAGCCATTTCACCAAGAGTCCTCAACCACTGGTTTCTATAGTCTAACGGACCCCAACAGACCCCCCAAACATACTCAGATTTCTGCTGAGCTTGTCCAGGAGACTCTGCATCTTGTCAGAGTCTTCATCTGGCAGGACAATATCATCGGCATACTCCAAGTCAACCAGATAACCTTCAGAGAGCAGATCAGTTCCAATGAAGCTAGACGTACCTAAGGTTATGTCCTTTAGTATGTTTATAACGGTGGCATAAAGCATCTCTGGTGGACACCACTAGTTGTCACCAATTCTGATGACAACTCTCCATGTGCTCTTACAAGGCCGCATGGGTTTAAATAGAGGGAGAGAGAGTTGACAAAGTGTTGACGTTTGAAGATTTGATCCCTGAATTCATTTTTCAATGGATGAAAGTGACTCCCACTCTGGATCTATGCATACACAAACACAGTAAATGAACTGCAGTCAGCATGATGAATGTTGTCCATTTTTAGGATCTTGGTTACAATTCCAAAGAGAGGATTCAATAGAAGTGAGTCCGCTTATGTAAATACTATTGGCAGAGTAATGTACACATTCCTCCGTTTGTTGACACAATTCTGGCTCGCGTTTTTGACCAGCTTCGTTCCTTTTGTGGACAATACATAAACATATAAACGAATGAATTTCTCAGAAATATAATCGATCACTGATTTTAAATACGATTTAATATCATGTAACACAAACCTACATTATTATTTATTTCTTTGATTCTCTACGAAAATTCAGAGAAAAAGAAAAAAAGGAGATAAGAAAAGTACAATCTCTTGCTTCGTAGTGTATAGCACTATTCAGTAGTCAGAAGATTGTTTTTCATCAAAATAATCTGACAGTTTTAGGATTAACGTGACACCATATCAGATCAAAAATAAGTCAGATTTATCTTTGAATATACTTCACTAACACATTTTATGCCCAAACTTTTCGTTCCGATTCCCCTCCTTATGTCAGTTTGGTCAGAGTATATAGTCTTAAAGGAATTTATAAGCAACCAGCCCATAGTTGTTGTCTGTGTCATGGAGCACATTTACTGCCTAGTCTGATTTAATCATTATATAATTATATCATTATATAATCCCAACATGTTTAAAAAATATCAAAACAAGATTTTTCTAAACATTTTGCTGGGAGGTTCCACACCTTTAGTAGAATAGTCGAATTTCTAACCTCTTTTTATTTTCTATTCTACTGAGGAGGCGATGGCATGCTCAGAGAAACATTCAGAAAAATCTTGTTTTGGTTTTCTAAACTTGTTTGGATTAATGACTGATAGTGGTTAGCAATGGAGTCCAGGACGCGAGTTTCGTCGCCTAGCATCGGAAAATACACTGGGATTATATTAAAACTCACTTTTTTAATCTCTAAAGAAAGTTATTTATGTGAGAACACTTTAGAAACAATGAGAACATAATGATGTTACTGCAGAATAAAGGTCCGGAAATTGTTCTAATTATTATATTACCAATATAAAGTCCATTCCAAATGACCCGTTGAAATTCAGAATGGACACTAAAAATGAGGAAATGACAAAATTGGCGTAAGAAACAGCCACAAAGGAAATTATAGGATTTCTGAAAGAGAAGTTCGTTGATGGTGACACGTACAATGATTTGATTTACCGTCTACTTAAGATACATAAGGAAAGTGTTCTAATAAAACTCAAATCGATCTATGGTTTCCTTTGATGTAGCTTCCATACTCATTTACATGCCTCTTCCTAAAACTACAGATATTTTGACTGATCACTGGAGAGCAACCAATTTTATGTTGTTAATTTGTGAGTGCTGACCGAATTCTCTCTGTAATTTTGTAATATGGCAATCAAGCTAGGAGGCTCAGCATCTTGATACACTTAAAAGTTGTGGATCCACTTTTCATGCCTGTTGGTACTCATCAACAAAGCGTATCCATTTTTGCCCGAATAGCTCACTGGTAAAGCTGCTGACTGCAACGTTGGATGTGGCAAGATCGAGTCTCAGTGAAGGGATCACTTCCGACAAGCGCAAAACCCAGATGGGGTATGGCTTCTTGCCGATTGCCTCCAACTAACAACCATAGGTATTATCTGTCAGCACGCTGATCTTCTGTCCCTACCAGCAAATGAGTTCTAGAAGCTGCTTCTAATATGTAACAGTTATAGTTTTACAGTATCCCATATCTTCAGGTTGTCGAAGTAACAATGGGAAACCCACTAGGCCCTATAGTGGGAGATATTTTCATGGATAATCTTGAGTTGATGAAGTTCAAATGTACTATCAATGAAACACCATCCTACTCTTGATACGTCTACAATGAGTTCATTGTGTGCAAGAATTTACACCGCACATCACATCTGCTCGGAATCTTCAAGAGTGCACATAAAAATATTAACTTCGCAATAGAACATAAAGACAGTGGTAAATTTGACTTTCTAGAGGTCAGTATTCAACGCAGAAGGCATATGAATTGGCCTTTACCTTAATTTCACCAGTTTTCGTCCGGGTCAGCAAGAAATTACGACTGGTTATGATGGTGTTCTTTAGAGCCCGAAGAATATGGTCACCAGATAAACTTGAGAAGGAATCATTGCCTTTCTAGAAATATCTTAAAGAAAACGGATATCCAAAAAGTTCTACTATAAAATACGATAGAAGAGTATACAGTAGAGTTGAGAAAACAGCAGTCAGTAAGGAGTCAATTTTCATTCACCCCGACTTCAAACGTGATGGATGATGTGGCAATGATGGTAAGTCAAAGACTATGCATAGCATTAGCCACGACATATCCTATAACAAGGCTAGCCAACCTGTTTCGTACGTCTTGCTTACTGGTACAATCAGAAATTGACAGGTACCTCTTAAACACAACCCCCAACTGTGTGCAACATTTCACATGTATCTAACAGAACAGTTACATTGGCAGAGCCTAATGAAGGGCTTACCGTCTACATTTTAAACATTTCTCAGCCTACAACTGAAAGGGGCAAGTATTTTTAATAATGCAATTACTAAGAACACAATATCAAGCACATTCTTTGAAATCGTTCAGATAATCAACAAACAGAATTGTTCAAAATTTATCCATCTCTCTGAAGCCATTGCACTCAAACGTAGTAAAGCAGATTCATTTTCTTAACCTCTCAGTCGTTTGACTATGTCATTATCCTGTCATTAGATTTTTAGTTAACATTAAACACAGGTCTTGATCAACTGAGTTCTACTCTTTGTGATTTATTACATTTCGATTTCTGATGACAAACTTATCAACTCATTGTTTTACATAATTTCTTGTCCCAAATTAAGCAGCATTCATCTTCCTACCCCCAAGTGATCTTTTAGAAGAAGTTTCCTTCATTACGCGACATCTAGACTTTATTTCAATTCGAACGGTTTCCTTACTTCACTGTGTCGTTGACTCACTGAACTCACTGTTAATACTCTATTGTAACTTATTAATGTAGATATTCCAGGTTGTAACCAGCTGATGAGTATAGCCGAAATAATAAAATGGGTTCATATTACTCTGCTCCAATGTTTGTTTTTACTTTTTTATCAGATTACTCTGATCTATCGGTGAAAAGCAACTAATGTAGAACTGCGTCATTTTGAAATAAGACTACGAGATCTGGTAAGTCTGCATAAGTGGCGTGGCACACTGGTCAGATTAGTGTGAACAGTGATGGCTACGACACTGAGCAATACCAATAATTAATCTGAACGAAAACTGATGAATTCTAATAAAGACAAAGGATAGATCATGCGGAGTGTGCTGGAAACCGTTTGAATATTAGGTTACAGCTGAAGTTGCAAGTGGTTGCAAATTTTTTCACCCTTTACTAAATAATGTTTATCTTCAGACTATTTCTCAAATTAACGAAATTCTAAACTTATCTTAACCGTCTACCAGTCTCATTTAGAAATCCATTCTCAGGAATGTAGTGGAAATATTGTAAGCAAAATAAAAGTCTAAGAACAACAGTTTCGCTTAAGTATCTTTGCGTGAATATAGCTAAAGATATTTACAATTCGGTAGTTATGTAGTACAAAAGACGATGGAAAACAGTTTGGACCATTATTTTTTTTACCCTTGGGTTCCTAGTGGAATATCGGGCTTTAGTAGCACGCCTCCATTGCACTCTCTTCTCTGCAGTCTTTTGAATCTGGCTCCACGACTGCCCACAAGCTTTCATTTCTTCCTCACATGGTCTCCTCCATGTCACCCTCACCTCGGACTCCCAACTCGTCGTTCCCCTTTGGGTTTTACTCGATTGCCTGGCCTGGTACATGATGTCCCCAATCGGCCTTCTCAGTGTATGCCCAATCCAATTCATCTCCACTTTCTTCTACATATTTTTTTAAGCGATAGGTTCTTGGTTGGTTCGTCGCCAGCCAGAGTAAGTTCCTTGTTGCTTATTTTTTCTGACCGTCTGATCTGATCTTTAGTATCAAGCCAGTGTAGGCAGCTGTTGATGAATGCTTGTAGTTTGTTGGGAATGCTTTGTGTGACACGCCAAGTTTCTGAGCCATACAGAAGCAATGACTTGACTGAAGTTGGTGTAGAAAATCCGGATCTTATTCTTTGTGCTGAGTGCAGTAGATCTCCACACTGGTTTCAGAGTTTGGACTATACTTTAACAAAACTTTCATCATAAGCTTAACATTTTAATCAAAGGATGCTTTATTTCAATGAAACCGATGCAGAAGAGATGGTGTTTGATTCGTAAACTATAAAAAGGTACAGAAATAGCAGTTAACAGAAGCGAAATTTATTATTTAGCTTTCTCATCACAAATACTGATTGTTTTGAAGATGAATACACTTTGCATCTGATGTTATAATACAAGAGAAGCTTGTTGTGCATAAGGTAAATTCATTGTCTAACCCGAATTCTAAGGATCTGAATCGTCAACAAGTTTACCCATTCAATCCATGCTATGTGTAAAGTTTCTAACTCATCTCAAGGCTAGGACTATTAAAGAATATTACCTAGTTTATTGCCGAAACCATATATGATTGTATCCTACTCACAGATACTACAAATTAGTTATTCTATTCACTGGTTACCTCGTAATTTGATTAAATACATAGCCCAGGAACAAAGTTGTCTGACAGTCGAAATTAGTTTACAGTATACTCTGGATTTGAATTTACGGCTTATTGACTAACGTCAGTAAAACAGAGAACAAATGTATAGAAAAAAATCGAGGAAGTCATGAGTTTCGGTAGAGCTCATCAGCTGAATACCCTACATTGTTATGCATATCATGATGCAATAGTTGATGAGCCAATGAATATTGATAATAGATTAATTTATGTAGTTTAAGGTTTATGGTGATTTTGTTTTCTGGTAGTATTCACCACGGACTAACATCAGTTGGTGAACCACTAAAACCATAGGAGCACTGGACAGCTGTCTTTTACCATTATGGGACTCCATAGCAGTACGCACCCATTAGCCCGAAAGGAATCCAACTCAAGACCATCAGGTTTCGTGGTGAATCGACTAGCTGTTCAGCCCCTCAGTCGTATTTGAATGAAAGAAACACTTTCAGTGCTTCCAGGCTCTCAACGATTAATTCCTTACACATTTGTTCTGTTTGCTGAGCAAATATGCCACCAGTTTCCATCGACTTATCAACTATTTTATACCCGATGATGTAGCTAAACAATAATTCATGTATCTTTCTAGTCCATTTTCCCAATTCTTTCAACTTTTCCATGCAATTGGTTCTCAGCCCTTTAAAAACTTCATGTTCATGAGCCTTATTTATTGTTCTAGACTCAAGTACATATGTGCATAAAATGATAGAGAATGTTTGTAGCTCATGAGGATAGATTAGATGGTGTTGTGTTCTCTCAGCTGGATTGTTCAGTCATGGGGCTTTCGTTGTCATTCCACACAACACCATCAATCCAGACTTCACAAAGAGGTGAGTGATAAGATTTTCCTCAAAATTTATTTAGTTACTTCCCTTGATGGCCTTGTGTGTGACTGATTGTTGATGTCAAGGTCTCGTTGTTGTCTCAATGTTTATTTTACTGGTTGTCCTGATAACCTGATATTTGACCTTCCTGTTATTTTTTCTTGGTTGATAGATTGAGTAAATGTCACTATGTGTGTTGATTGTTGACTGACCTGAATACCAAGCTTCTAAACATTCTCAGGCATTCCTAGCATTTTCTGCATCCAGGATTTTCATATTTCCCCGGGCAAATTCATAACCGAAGTTGTCTTCATGTATTGATATGAGCGAAGAGTTGTCATTGCCAGTTGATGCTGATGTGGACGGATGCGAAGAGGGTGACCGCTCTATCCGATGTACTGTTTTTCTCAGTCTCTTCATTTTATTTTGTAGATGATGTTTGACTTGTCTTCCTTTTCGACTGGATCTTTTGACCTGCATTACATAGATTGAAGAGATTTCGTATGCTTGTGAGATAAGGCGATTCCAAAAGACTTTAATAATCTAGTTGTGATCATGGAGACTAACTAAATTGTGAAGAAAACCTTATCACTCACTTCTTTATGAAGTTTGTATTGATGATGTGTAGAATGACAACGAAAGCTCCATGACTGAAAAGTCCAGCTGAGAGAAGGCAACAGCACCAAAAATATATGTTAATCTTATCGTGTTTTACTTCGTGGCATATGCATGTAGAGTGTTCAGATGATGATTTCTACTGAAATTAATTAATTCATTCAATCTTGTTATCTTTATATTTGTTGCCTGTTTTAAGATTGTAAGGGGAAAGAAATGTTTTCAATCGTCAGTAAGTTTTTGCTTTGAACTTTACCTCACGAAACTTAGATTACCAATGAGCTATGATTTGCCTATTAACTGATTGCTTTAAAACGTACTATCTGGTCGCTGAAAGAATATCTATTTCATTGCTTCAGTTTTCAGTGATGACCGAATCCTAGAGACCACATTCGGCATATGAAATTTATACTCAAACTTTTGGTTAGGTTCTGTACTACTGGTTGGTTAGAGTCACTTAGAGACTTTCTTGTACCCCTAGCCTGTGTCCATTACACTTGAATCGATTGATTACTTGAGGGAAAGCCAAATTACATAGTTTAGACATGTGCCTGTGGAGACGACTGATGCACATAACTTCTTTTTAAACATGCAATGAAGATGGCAAGGAGACCAAAATCAATAACCCCGGAAAATTCAGTTCAAAAGGAAATCAACCCACTAAAGTGGTCCCACCGCAACTGTCAATATTTGTCAATTTAGTTATTTCCATTGTTATTCCTTGTATACAAATCCAGTACTTGTGTAAAGCTGTTTGACTGTTTTCAGCAGTCTTTAAATCATATGACTCAGACATGTGAAACTGAATAACTTGCTTCTGTAGGGCATGTATACATTAGATTCTAATTACGCCTATCTACTAAATGAAACCAAAAGTAAGCATAGGGACATAGAATGTCCGAACAATCTTTGGAGCTGACAAGGCTGCCCAGATTGCAAAAGAGATGAAAAGGTATAGCATAGAAGTGCTAGGAATCTGCGAAAGTAAATGAAATGGAAGTGAACTCTCTAAACTGTCAACTAGAGGGTCACACTGAGGGAATGGTTGTCATGATATCCCCAAGAGAATCGAAGGCTCTCCTCTTATGCAGTGGAAACCAGTCTCCTCCTGCAGGATCAGGATCATCACAGCAAGATGGATTCAACCGAAAAGGAAGGAAAGTCACAATCATACAATGCTACGCTACGCTACAATGTGCACCTACAAATAATGCCGATGAAGAGAAGAAGGAGGAATTCTACGGACAACTGCAATCAATACTGGAAAAGACAACACCTCAGTTGGCGATATCAAAATTCCAATGGGTGGAGTGACGTGAATGCCAAACTGGGAATGGATAACACAGGAAGAGAACTCACCATGTGTCGAGAAACGCTAGGTGAAATGAACGAGAATGGAGAATTGTTTGCAGACTTGTGCACATTGAATGATTTGGTGATTGGAGGCGAGGTAGTATGTACAAACACAAGGATATTCACAAAGCTAGTGACATGCATTTGATTTCACCAGATGGATACACTACACTAAAATTCAAATCGACTTCATCTCAATGTGAAGAAAGTGGAGATTCAGTCAGCCTACTGGACACAAGATCAGATCAAGAGTGGGAGCATATGTAGATTCACACCACACACTATCTAGTGCAAGGAACCTACCTGCAAAATCAAGTTGAAAGCCCTCAATTCGAGGAAGCTGGTGATGAACCACAGTTCAAGTTGAACACCCAGAACAGAAAGTGAACTGACGGATGAAACTACGAAGGATATCTTCACGTCAGTCAGTGGTCAGGACGAAATGGTGGACTTTGAGCAACAACCTTCAAGAAACCTGTGTGGAAGAACACTGGAACTCAGTGAAAGAGATGTGGAAGTAAACCTGAATAACTGTGTTAGGAAGGAATAAGAAGAGGTGAGACAAGGAATGGATCTCGACGGATCTCCACATGGAAGCTGATAGGAGAGGGAGAAGCAAATGTTGACGGTGAAGCAGAAGATGAACCAGTGCAGTGCAGGGATGATCAACGAAAAGAGGAACTGAGTACAATGTGTAAAACACTACACTGGACAAAGAAGTGAAGAGGAGCGCGTGCAAAGATGCAAGACACCTCTACGACACACTTCCAAATGAAGCAGAACAGATAGCAGGTAGGGGAGACCTGACAACATTATATCAAATAACCAGGTTACTATCTGCAACGGAAGAGACCAACGCAGATGAGACCAATGTGTTTAATCCTAAATTAATTACTTTGATAGATATATTATTTTCTTCAACTTTGTTTTGAATATACATGAAAATAATATTGCGAGTGTTAACTTCCTTATACAAGGTTTTTCTCCTTTTTTGTGCATTGATCTCACGTGATGCTTTTCAGTATAACGGTGTGGAAATATAGTGAATTTTTTTTATATTGAACAGTTTGTTGTTAAACGTGACGTTTATTTCATCTTATTTGGGACTCATCAGCTAGATGTATTCGCCTGACAGTGAAAGATGTTGTTTCCACCTCAACAAGCAACAGCATTGCTCAAAATGACTAAAAACCAGTCAACTGCAGTGTAACCACTTCACTTCTGGTTAAGTGCATGATATTATTGAGTGAAATACACCTATATACATTTATCTTAATTAGTTTTCAAATAGTGTTTACTAAGGTGTCGTAGCATCTCAGTGACACGGCTTTTTCCTTATTTGCGGTATTCCCTCAAAGTATTTATTGAATATTTGTGTATAATGTATGATAAGTAAATTTTTTAATGGAAATTCCACAAACAATGTTAAGTTTTTATTTTGGTAATATTTCGATAAAAATTACTGCTCGTGATCACACCAACAGTTTGAAATTATGCCTAAATCGTCGAATATGTCTAGGACATACGGCACGGCGAAATTACGTAAAGAAGCTTATCAAATTAGACTGATAATGGAATACTTCTACATATAAACTATCAAGTTTCCTTACTTATACACTACAACCGATGATAAAAGATTCACATTTGATCCAGTGAAACGGCTTACTGTTACTAGAATCGATGATGAAGAAACATTATACACAAAATACCAATGGAAATGGCTATGAATGTCCACTCTTAAGAAGACTAGCAAAAAGATTAAGGTCTAAAAGAAAGAAGACAACTGTCCATAGAAGACATATTAAGCGGAGTAGAACAACGTGAAAAAACAACGATGTTCTTCACATTCCATGGAAAGTTATACGATAAAGGGTGTAGCAATAGGATCGCCTATCTCACTAGTGATAGCGGATATAATTATGGATTCACATCTTCAATTAGAATTTGGTGGAGATATGCTGATGATACTGTAGTTATAATAAATAAGAAGGATGTCGAAGGATTCCATTCACGTATAAACAGTCAGGTGGACTCAATAAAATTCACTATGGAAATAGAGAATCAGCTGAGGGGAAGTGCCAGTGTTGAAGTGTAAAATTCAAAAGAAACAGTAGATAGTAATTTAAATACAACCCTATATAGAAAACCAATGTATTCTGAAAGGTTTCTGAAGTACCACTTAGTCAACCCAACCACAGTAAGACAAACGGTTAATAATACAGGGTCTGACAGACAGAATACGTAGTTTAACAACATGTCCTGATGACCCGCGAAAAGAGATGTTATGAAAGAATCAACACCCAGAGCAACTCATAAAAGATGACGTAAAAAAATAGAAACAAGATCCAACATCAGGAGTTAGCGAGAAAGACAACTACAAGAAGATAGTGGCATAACCACTCAAGAAACATATATGAGAGGAAATTAGAAGAAACCTTAGAAAGGCTAGTATTTTCATAGCATTCAATCCGATGAATTTAATGAATAACAAACTGGACCAAATTAAAGATCCGGTTAAGAAGTTGGGCAAAAACAGCGTGGTGTACAAAATACCATATGCAGACTGTCCAATTAGCTATGTAGAATAAAAATCAAGATCGTTGAAAACCAGACTCAATGAACATCAAAGAATAACCAAAGCTCAGCTCACAGAGGGATAAAGATATAAAATTTCGGGACAACGTTCTTCGATAGCAGCTCATGCATGGGACGAAAAACATAACGTAGATTGGAGCAACACCACCATACTGAAGTCCAACAAAACAAATAGGAAGAAAGGTTAACAACAGAATCTTTGTTTATGTATGTCACCCCTAACCCATGCGACAAAGGTGAATCAACCCAACTGTCAATTGTATGGAAGATTGTATTAAACAAACAAACTAACAAACAATGAGTAAGGACTATATATATGATACCTACTGATGGATGTGTGGATAAATATTACTAAATTATTACTGTTAAAAACTTATAATCCACAAATTTATTTCAGAATATATATTCGTGTATAATGTTTTACTACTTATAAGTAGCTCGTAATTTATTGGTAAATATTATACTGATAATGGATTCACATCAGTTGGGGAACAATTGAAGACCTGGGAGGAGCAATGAACATCCTTTTCTTCCTAGTATGCAAATCCTCTTAAGTACGTATTTATGAGCAAGTCAAGTGTGAGGATAAGTACGGGCTCACATAATTCCATGATCATCATACCATATCGCCAACTGGCAGAAATAGGAAAGTCTGAACTATAGGATTCAACCCACTGGTTGGATGGTGAATCGCTCACTAAGAGACTTGAAGGTTCTCAGCTCACCACCTGTTGAAGTCGTGAGTGCTCAATGCCGATGCCTCATATATAACTGTGAAACATCTGCTCAGTGCTGTCTTGTTTTCAGTGCTTCTTCACAGGCGAAAAGATTAGTTGCAGTTGTTTTTTCGGTTTGTAAACGTAGAATTAATTGAATCGTACTATAAGATACATTTACCATATTGCACAGTTTCTCAGAAGTTTTCAGAAACTAAGCTTTCATGTATTCAGTTCATTTGACACTCCTTTACACTACTTTTGCTGATTCTTTGTGTTATAATGCTTTCCGTAAGATGAAACAAGACATATAATAAGTTCGATGATCACAACAATTTATATGCATCAAAGGTTTTAGATTACATTTTATTTCATCAGTGGCCATTACTAGCTGTTAATGTCTAGAAACAGTTTTATCTGACGTATAAAAGAACACGATTATTCATGCTCAAATTCCCTAATTCCATGAATTTCTATCCGTTAACAGGAAATCAAGCGTTGACATTGTATCAAAGAAGCCTGAAATGTTTCGGGTGTTGAAAACAGCAAATGTTCCATCAAAATAGTACCCTGACAGATACTGACTAGCACTTACTGAAGAGAGGGGGAGAGTAAGTAGAGCTTCATGGTTGAGTTTCACAGCTACTGTCGACTGTTGAAGAGCACCGTGCATATAGCAGACATCTCAATGGACGCTTGTATGCATTGGTTTTAAAGGGCAGGCTAAATAAATGCCTTAAAATGATATAAATCTAAAAGAGGGTGAAAACTTTGTATCCCCTCAAAACCTCAATGTCTACTAAGGGTTGCCTGTCTTTTTACCTATATTAAACTATCAGTCTCATCAGCGCCCTCAATTTGTGGATTAAGAAATAGCTTCCTAGTCACCTATGTCAATCTGTGTCAACTGCATATGTCTGAGGAGACTGTCTGTCAGGTCTACAGTTTATGATTCAACTACTCACATTTGGATCAGCCAGTCAGCCAGTTGGCTGGATGGTACCCGATGAAAACAAACGGCACCATAATTGAATAGCTATAGAAAAAATACTCAGTTGTAACAGATGTCAGCACTTTGCATATCATTTGAAAACTGTTCATTTAGTGATTAGTACACCGTTCTATTGAAGTTAACTAGCGAGTTGTAATTGATCTTAACAGTTCTAGTTAGAAACGAATGAACCCTGTCTCGAAGGACTAAAGAGAATTTTCATCGTTTGATCACTGTGATCTGCCGAAAGGAATATCCAGATACGCTTGGCTAGTCGGACACTATTCATTTTTATCTGTACGGTACAAGCTACTCTATTGATTTACTTTTTTTAGACTGATCGACTGGTCTAACTTTCATTGTGTTCTAGATAGTCTTTGGTTGTTAATATGAGTGTGATGAACACTCCCCTTAAAAGCATCGGTATCGTAGGGTGATTTCTTAACATTTTGTCACATTTGTACTCATTAAACCGCTTCTGCAATGAAGTGAGGTCGATTTAACTAAACAGCTGTGTGTGGACCATATCATATTAATCTGAAGGTATCCCATTCATAAGGTTGTATTCATCAAGGAGTGGCATCAGTTTAAGAACCAATGAAAACCTGAAACGAGCACTGCACAGCTGTTTCGTCCTAATGTGAAACTCCTCGGCAGTGCACAACTAAAACTCCACCCCACAGAGGGTCTAGTTCTGTTAATTCGCGATATATCGTAACTATCGACAAGGTCTTCGGTTGGTTGAAACATTCAGGAACTGGAACAAAATTATAGTCTGACTTGGATTCAATTCTTTTAATTTGCAGTCAGTCAAGCACTGAGTCATTTCTGTTACTCCCATTGTGACCCAGGTCTTATGTGAAACACAAACATGCTCGCCTAACCATTATACTAGCAGTTTAACTTGTTCTTTTCACATTGCTTGCGTGAGGTTCATCTAGGTACAAAAAAATGCACATAACTATTTTTCAGGCATTCGTACACAGGAGGTCCCTGTAAATTGATCTTCAAGCTATTAATCTACCAATATATGTTCTGCAGTCAAAGAGACTTACTTATAGTATGCCAGCTGGATTTTTTTTAGCATAGATGATTGTGGCTGCTATATGTTTCCTACCTATCAAACACGAGATTATGGATGCTTCAGGACTGTTCTGACACGTCTCCTAACGTAAGCACAGGAAGTAGAGTGGTGATGGCATATGCTTGTAGTATATAGACGAGTGGGTTTGTAAACAATAACCTTGGGGGTTACTTGGTTCCTCAGAACCAGAAAAAAGAGACAAAACAATAAAAAGTTTACTGGCAAGTCGAACATGTGCAAAAGTAACAGTTTATATATGTTTCCGATGCCTCGATATCTTCTAAATTCCTCTAGAAAGTCTTGTAGCCAATTTCAAACTCACATGTATAGTCACTTGGTTTACCACGAATAATCGGAATGCACTGATTGGTTCTGTAAGATCTTCATCGAATTCCAGGCTTATTCAACGCATCTATGAGATACTATCTCATTCCATAACAATTAGGTTGATCACTTCCCTCCCTTGAAAGTTGCACCAACCCTAATGGGGTAGTTGTTGACGAAATCTCATCAAGAATAAAAGGATCCACTTCACATATGTCAATCTACACTGTCTATGGTACTGGGAATGGACCCAACTGCTAACTATGGGTGAGTTATATTTGTCTGGATACATGAATGTAAGAAAAGGTGACTGAAGTGAAAAGATGGAGGGAGTATATTTTCAAGCTTTAGATCACAGGCTTTTTCAAAGCACTGTTGACGTCTTATGAAATCACAAAGTGAGTTATTTTGACAGTAGATATGGAGGTGATCAGGAATTAAGTCAATGAAACCACACTAAATTAACTGGTCTGTATATCTTATATTGGTTTTTGACTCTAAAATCCAATATCCGTCCAAATTAGCAATGACCGAACCAACACATGGTGCCAATTTCTGAAGTTTCCGATTATTAAAGTGAGCAATATAGAAGAATACAGTCCACCTACTTGAATCCATAAAGATGCTCGGAATCTACTTGTTAGTTGTCGCTTGAATTCAGGACGTGCGTTTCGTCTCGTTTGAGGCTCTTTAGTGATAAAAAACTGAATATGACAGCTCAGAATCGCTCAAAATTTTGCAGATGAAGTTTGCATCTTATCACTGACATTACGAATATCTCATCGGACTCACTCATTCGCTCTTTTCCCCATCTTTGCCGTTGTGATATCTTTTCTCTTCATCGACTACAAACTCTGTCGATTTCTATGTTGAAACACACGTCTTTCAAGTCGTTATGCGATAAACTTTTTTTCTGGTAGCGATATATGTTGAAATTCACTGAGAACCAAGATGTCCTGTACAACCCTTCCCTCCTGGTTTACAACACTCTGAAGCCATATAAAGTTGCAACATTACATAGCATTGATCCTAGGACCTGTAGATCTGATTCTTTACAATTTACTATTCAGATAACAGGTTTTAAAATGAAATGATTCAAGTTTTCCGATGTTTTTTTAATTTACGATAAGGAATGGCTTAACACCAGTTGATTTCATCAGAGTACATTGATTTACGCCGCATACTTAGTTAACCTTACCAACTTACTACTGTTTACAAGGGAAAAAGGGAATAAAAGTATAACCAGGTTCAGAGTGTTGAAACTAAGTGAATTGCAGAATTTCTCAATTAGCTTTCAATATTCTCATTCATTGATTTCTTATGCAAATCATGGCCTTCTAATAGTATCTATAAATAGATAAACTAAATTACAGACTGTCTATAAATAATTTCATATTGAATTGTAATTGGCTAATTATTAGGTCAGACAATTATTGACTAATCTATCTGACTACTGTCTTATCTATTTCGGCCTATTGTATTAGACCTTAGTTTACTCATTTGTAATAATAACTAGATAATTAGCGATTCCTATTGATATGAACATATTGAAGTAGATTGGTTTCATTTATTTGGCTGCAGATAAACATTAAGTCACTTAGGCATTCAAATGCACTTGAATTTATATCGATAAAAGTTTCAACTTATCTATACGAAAGTATTTCAATCTACCAGCGAAATGTTCCCAATATTCAATGTCTGTTGTTGTACTACTTAAAAGTAGTATATGCGTGGTTAAGTAAAATACATTTAACCATACAGTCAGAAGCAATAGTAGGCAAGTTATTGCTCGCATTCGATGTGTGTGTGTGTGTATGCATGAAATGATAACTGTTCACCCAGATTTGATTACCTTGGTAGAGAAACAAACATTTACATGGTTAGACAACGAGTAGGAGAAACAGAGAGGCAGAGAGAAATGGAAAAATGAGAAGTAAGCTGAAATATGATGAAGAAATTGAAGATCAGTCAACAGATCATTATCACTGATAGAAAGGAGCAGTTGGCTATCCACCTCCTTCTGAATGTGTAATAAGATTAACAACTGTGCGGAACTAATGAATTTCATATAATTGGGGGTAGTATACGTGACTACTACTAAAAACTAGATAGTAGTACGTGGAAATTCTTTTGACAAAGGGAACACTGCAGCTTAGCATCACAATAAAAAACAGTAGACAGATGAAATGTCATTATTATTTGTGAGGAGATAAACAATCGTTTCTCTGTTACTGGAGTAAACACCCATATGAATGCCTGTGAAAGGAATTCTTCCTTAGACTATACCAAACGTTTTTCACGAATATATTACATCACATACGTCGAAATCATTCAAATGTCAACATATCGTAGAGTGTACTATCGCAGATTTTTCAAACGCTTTTGTTTTGTAAGTTTTATAGTAAAACTATAAAAAAAATATCATGGTGTATGACAGTGAACTCATGCGAACACAACCATACATAATGTAGTTATTACTCAATTAGTTAGCTAGAATTCTATATTTTCATGCTGTCTGAATGCACCTCTACCATCACGGCATATACATGATTTACATTTCTTTCCTCTCTCGCCATCTCTGGCATCAAAATTTCCACAAACTAGAAGATCGATGAACAAAAGCTGATTGTCATTTGATTTTACTCATAGTCCTGTCAATATTGGCATTATTTAGATTCTGTGGTGCTTTTCCCTTGAAAATGTTGTACAAGGTGTTGTCTGCTGAAGTATTACGCACCGAGAACCAGAATTCACAGTATCCCCTAAGCTTATATATGATAACTTTATAAGTTTTTTTCTGCATGAATGATTCTGCGTCGTCAGAATTGTAGAATAAAGATGATATCCATATGTAGTGTGTTGTGTGTGAATTACAGATTGAGATTTATATGTACACATGTGTTGATAGTTCTTGTCACATGCATGATGGTTATGTCATTATGCGGAAGTGGGTTGGGACCAGGTCAAACTACGTTTTACTCTTTTATTCCTATTTAGACAATTATGATTCCACTTAATGTGAAGAGATTCTACCATAAGACATTCTTTATAATTTCTAAAGCCTTTCTGAATAATTTCGATATTGTCAAAATCAACCTTGAGACCTGAAATTATAGCATGTAGAGCTGAGGCTGATGTGTTTTCAAGCTTTTTCAGTTCTACTAGATTTCTGATGAGTCGGGTGGAAGCTCTTCGGTGTTCATTCTTTCTAATTTTGATTTCACTGGAAGTTTGTCCTATGTATGCTGCATCACAATCTGAGCACTTTATTTTATAAACACAATTAGGTTGTGAATCTAGAAGGATCTCATCCTTCAAATGAATTCAGGTACTGTGCAATGTGTTTGATGTTCTGTAGAACACTCTGATGATACTGTATTTGTTGAGCACTCTCCTAATTTCATCCGATGTCTGTAATTTGCAAGGGACAACTGTTGTTGAAGCCCATAATTCAGGCATAGTTTTACTATCTAACTTAATATTTTTTCCTATTTTGCGAATGAATTCTACAGGATAATTATTCATTTTAAGTACCCTGTTCATATATTTTAATTCCTTAACTCTTTCATTTTCATCCTTTACCAGGGTGTGTGATCTCTTCAAAAGACTAGAGACAACAGAAACTTTCACACTAATTAGATGTAGTGAGTTGAAATCTAAATATTTTTTCGAATGCGTTGCTTTCCTGAAAATGCTTACACCGAAATGTCTATTTTCTTCCCACTTCACAAGACAGTTAAGGAGAGGTAGAAGTCTCATTTTAAAATCACAAATGTGTCATTAACATACCTCAGCCAAATTTTTGGCTTCAGTAAGTGAGTGAAGACACTTTCTTCGAATTTACTCAGAAATAGGTTAGCTACTATGGCTGAAACAGGCGGAACCACAGCAACAAAGTCAGTTTGCCTGTATAGTTTTCCTTTATATGTGAAATAAGTAGTCTCTAAGCAGAATTTTAGGGCCTTGACAATATCACTAAAATTCAGTGGACATCTTTCTGTCAGTGACGTACCTGAGTCTAATAAATTAGAAATAATATCGAGGCTACCACTAATCAGAATACTAGCATATAAAGAATTGATGTCATAGCTTACCATAATTTCATCTTGCTCAATTTTAAGTGAAGAAATTTTCGATTTAAAACCAAGTAAGCCGTTTATTGTGTATTCCAAGTGGTTTTGTAGGGGTCTAAGTACTGAAGGTAAATATTTGGAAGGGATGTATGCTGGTGTGTTGATGAAGTCCATAATTGGTCTCAGTGGAACGGAAGGTTTGTGAATCTTGGGTAGACCGTAGAATTTGGAAGGTATGTATGACTTGCGTTTGAGATTGAACCAAATTGAGCTGCTGGGTTTAAGTTCTTGAAGTAGTCTATTAGTGTTCAGTTTCATTTTTTTCAGTTTGGCGGATCTTTTCTTTTCATCAGTTAAAGTGTATGGTCCTTCAGATAAGTGTTCACTTGCTTTCTTCTCATAATCTGTCATATGCATAATGACTGCTATATTTCCCTTATCTGCTTTTGTTATTATATTGTTCTTGTCTTTCTTCAAATTTTTCACAGCTTGAAATTCTTGCCTAACGATGTTGGAATGTGTATTTCTTTCCATGAAATCCTAGCTTGGTTTGGATATCTATAAACTGTACAATCATATTTATACATGTCACAAAGGTATAACTGTCTCTTATAAAATAATAGGGTATAATTACATCATTAGACTAGTGCTAAGAAGCCGAAATCAAGACTGAAAATCAGTTGTGTAATCATCTTTTAAACAATGAAAATAATGAGAAAGGTATGGTGTTTGACAAGGTGAAAATTGTTGTTGATAGATATGAAATGCGAATATTGAGTGTCCACTTGATAGATAAGTATAAAGAGGGCGAAGAAGAAGATAAGGGTCCTAACAAAAGTAAAAACGGAAAAGTGACCAATTATAATGAAATCACAAAACTGTTAAAGTTATAAAACCATTGTAAGATAAAAGACTGAACATACTTCTTTTGCAAGCAGAGATCAGGCTTGAATTGGTGAATTGCCAGTGCTTCTGGTGTACACAGTTGTCTAAAGCATATTCCTCTTGAACTATTCCATTTGACTCTGTAAATGACAATAAAGGAGGACACTGGTCGAGCTATATGTTCAGAATTGACCAAATTTTTAAAAATTGAACTGTTAATTGATTTGCATTCTCCCCCCTCCCCACAATCATACAGGATAGTTCTCAGAGATACGTTTGCAAAGTGCGCGACTTGTGTGGCTTATGTAACTCTTTCCGTAGGACTAAGTAAGTTTGTAGACACACATTGAAGTAGCCCAAAGTGGCACCTTGTCCTTAACACACTCCGAAACCAGTCACTGGCTTGAGAAGCTGACCTGTAGCTTAACAGAGAGGAACATTTTCTTCAGCGATTAGGAAAGGTAATTCTTTGTGATTTCTGCTGTTGTATCACCCTTGAAACGAACGTTCATAAACAAAGTCTTCTTTGGAGCTGTGATTAGTTGCTCCGGATTCCATTTTAATTTCAAGTTCTTCTCAATAAATCTGGATGAGTATCTACTTTGCATGAGAATTTTCCGTAGCTTGTTCAGTTCACCGTCAATATTAATATTCGCACAAATCACTGAAGAATACATTATTCTCAAGGTCAAATCTGACAGCCGGCTTGTACAGTAGTTCAACACTCAGGGGTTACTTTCTTTTAATACGATGAATCTCTAGAAGCCACTAGATAGTGTGTGTTGAACTTTACAATCATCTGAGTAGCAAGTGATAACTACCATCTAATAATAACATTCACAGAGAAGCGGGAAAGCGTTAATCTTTGATTTTAAGGTGACTTAACTGTAAGGTGATCCTTACGAAACAGAGCTGCCATGATTCCTATCTAAAAAACAGTTACAAATGCAGGTAACCAACAATTTTTTAAATAAGACAAGTTGTTTGTTCATTTGCTCGGGTTCTTCATGACAAAGAACATGGGCAGTGACTAGCCCATCATTGCTATACATAATTAAAAACAGGCAATATTGAAGCATCCTCACAGGAGCCCATATGCCAACAGAGACTGGTCGATTCCGTCCAATCAACGACGGTGTAATACAAACAATAACACTAAAGAACATTACTGCATCAATACAGTTCTTAAAAAGATCAACTTTAAAACTCCAGATGTTTGTAGGCATAACCTTGACCTACTTTTCATTTTTATTGAATAACATGACCGAGACATTTCTAAAAGCCTGAGAAAAACTTGTGTTTTACTGTAGATTAGAAATTGCTTAGTGTGGTACAGGTTTAAAATTTTATGATTTGAGTTGTGTTCATATTGCAGGCACGTCTTGCTGATCACTAGCGCTAACGCTGAAACATCCCGTCGATTGAAGATTGATTCCTAACGTATTATTTTAAAGTTCTCAAGATCGCCTTGCATTTTCATATGTTTAATGTTTCGGGAGACTTTAACACTTTCTCGCAATAATGTTCCTCTGATATTGTAGTCTTCTTGGTGGCGAACAGTGGAATCGAGAAGGTGAATTCCGTCTTATTCAGGACTCGTCAGTTGGATGTGTCCACAGCCCAATGAGTGGTACTCTCCGCTGTGAGACCCGAGCCCAGTACTCATAGCTTCAAATACCAAAGAACTGTGCACTAGCCCACTGAAGTAGGAGAGGCACTCCTTTTGAAACTGGTATCAGTCGTTGTTTATTAATACCTGTAATTTCCTTTTGCTTGAGTGCATCGCATTGCATGACTACTGGTACTTTAAAGCTGTGTTGTTATCACTTTTTTTCTTGGGTGAACATTATGATAAACTCTGTATGTTGGCAGCATTCACTGATGTATTTATGCAGGAGTGTTTGTAAGCCATAAATGCACAGTGGGAATTTATTGTGCAGCATGAAACTCCCTATCAAAGATTACTAGGTGAGATAAGTAGGTCAAAATAGTCGATTGGAGTCATTTGGGCTAATCGAGTACAAGGTACTGCCTAGTAAAAATCACTTGGTGGGCTCTAGCAAGATAAGGAATCTAACTGTGTTTACAATCACATGTGATAAGAGAATGGGAGTGATTGCCAGTCCCTTAAACTGACCTATTCGTAAGGGACTGATTATCAATTCCCTTGTATATCGAATCAACAGGAAATGTATGCAACAGAAATGATTCAGTCCTTGTTCCGGAAATCTGTAAATGGCAATTGTTTCTGTCACAAACAAGGAAAGACAAACGGAATTATGTAATGCATGTTTCCAAGTTGTGTAGTTGGCTACCTTGACATGACTACCGATGATAAAGTGCGTGCCAAAAATTAGCTGGTAAATAATAATAAATATTTTCGAAGTCGTGAATGCGTGCTGTTGAAAGGTTTAAATCCAGCAGGAAACAGCTCTTGACTGCTCATATCAAAAAAGCCGAATTTAAACAGTAGTAGACATCCATGAATTCACTTTAAGTCAACTTACGTTTAGTCAGTTTTCCGGTTAATTACAGATGAATACACATGATACTCTACTGACTACTAGTGTTATAGTACAAAAGTGGGAAGATACAAACAACAGTTCTCCAATTCTTTTACTTAAAACAGAGTTATTCTACTACTCACTAGTGACTTCCTTCAAGATGAGATTCCTAAAGTTCTGATAAGAAGCTGTGACTGGTGGGGTAAATGAAGTTGGACATGAGGACAGTTACATAAAGACGAAATTGGATGGGGGTCACGGTCTACCGTGAATTGATGGAAGTGGGAACTATGGACCATCGGATGAGGACCAAGTGGTTTAATGGCAATCTACTGGCTGCAAAACCGGAAGATCCTGGGTTCAGTCCCTGAGAGACTTGGGTGTGCATTGTTGAGAAGTCTCATGCCAGGGTGATACAGCTGTCCAGTTTTCCTCCCATATTTCCAGTGGTTCTTCAGCTGATGTAAGTCGGTCATGAGTATCAACCTCAAATCAAAATAATTCGTTCTCATTAGCTGGAACAAAAGGGAAATTTAGGAGTTTGAGGTGACCAGTATTTATCTCTTGCGATGAGCAGATCACGGTGCAGTTAATGAAATGTATAGTAGTTGATCTGGTTTTTGTTAGAAGCCAATGAAGCCTGTCAAGCCTACACCGATAATCACTATTCACCTATGACATTGAAGTGGGTACATGTAACCGCCATTGAAGGATTGAAGTTAAGAGAATCCCAACTAATGAACTTCATGACACACCCAGTAGTAAGGGGGACACTGCAGGAACTAAGTTCAACACTACAGAATTTTGGAAGTGAAGTATGCCTAACAATGCTAAGCTAGATCAAATCACCTCTACAGTAGTCCATATTAGACAAAACAGTTTTAACACTACCACTTCAAAGGGTAAATTATTCTTTGCTTTGATAAATCTACAAGGGTTAAACTAATTACTGTCTCAGAAATGTAGTACTGTTCTATTTCATTTTTATTCAACTAATACTAAAAGTGATAATATATTATGGAAATTCTTGCAATGACCTTAAACGATGGTTGGGTGACTATGAGAGACTGAAATCAATAAAAATTGTAGGTGGGTAATGAAAACTTTCAACCAGTGTAGCTATAAATAGTCGAGATTCCAATTTGTTGATTAATTTGGAATTAAGAGATAAAAAAAGGAGGCGTCTGATAAACATACATTATTACTTTCTTGGCTGCCCTCATGAATTTACATGTATCATTACAATGAAAATACTTCTTCAGTATGAGATAAAGTAAAGAGATGCAGATCAATTTCAGTACGATTGGTAACTCAAAGGTTTCCATTGATTCGTTTTTGAAAGAAATCGTTAAAATCCCTTTGCAAGAGAAAAAAACATGAAGTATAGATCAAGAACTGGAAGAATAGTGTTGCATCAGTATACTGATTACTTTACAAGTCGAAGTAAATAATGTTCGAGCTTTTGAAAACATCAGCTTGATATTCTATCCGCTCATCCAAGATAAAATATAAAAAATGGTAAAGAGATCTGTTAGCTGTGATGTTGATGAAAAGTATAATCTAAAGTGCGTAATGTATAGAGGGTTATTTCCGCGAGAGAAGCATAACCCATCTTTTGTGTGCGGAAGAATGATAGTGATTTCCCCTCTAATCTAGTGGTTAGGATTCTTAACTAACAACCAGACAGCCGGTGCCAGATTTGCAGTGTGACACTGCTTAAAGCTGTGGCCAATTTCTTTGAAAAACCCACTATTAACTAGTAGGTTATGGGCTTAAATTGCTTTCCACCTACTGAGGTCTGGGCAGCCAGCTAGTATCATTCACCCTACACAAAATAATGTGTGCATGTGGTTGGTCAGCAGATCTGGATGTTTGTTCTCAAATGATGTCGAAGTAGAGATTTCAATCAGCTCAAATAATGGTATATCTAGGTTAAATTTATCGAGAGTAACTTGACAGGTTGACTATTAGTTGATTAAAAATTCAATAAAATGAAATCAAGTTCATAGTTACAAAGAGGAAATCGTTGGATATTGAGAAAAAATGAGTTAAATGTAATGGAATTTCCCTTCCTTCACATGAATAATCGTATTGACTTTGGAAAAGAATTTCAGGAAGTTAAAAAAATTTAAATACTTTTAGAATTTGTATTTAACGATATTTGTTAAGATGAACATAACCTTGACCTTATCAATCGACCTCAAGAGTTTATTTTGATTAGATCTCAAATAAATTTAAGCATCGTGACATTGCGTTCCTGGATAACTTGTTGACAGTCTCATTGATGAAAGCACATCGTATCTTCGATTTACAATGAGTAAATGATTGTGAGATCGACCCTTCATCTGAGATGAGAGTTACGCAGGCTAGATATCACGGACTAGACTTCCAGATCTTTTATGCTATAGCTCTTATGCATCCTTTGTTGATTGGGCACAGTTGACCGGCTACTATTGGGATACAGGCTCCTGTTCGGATGTCTCAATATAGCCAGTGTTTTCACAGTTGATAATGATGATGGATAATTGTTAGCAGGAAAATCCAGGGCATGCGTTTCGCTCTATTTGGAGCTCGTCAGTTGGGTGTACTTGCCTCTCAGTGAGTGATGTTGTTTCCATTGGGACTCGAACCAATCAACAACGGGGATTCATAGGCCATAACATCAAAGACTGTACTACCCCTATTGTATGGAGAGTGGTTACCAAGACTTAGTGGCCTATTCATTAACGCCTCGGTGTTTGAAGCTCTTTGCCATGGAATCGAGTTTCAGCGGAAACAACCTCCCCCTCTGAGAGGCAAGTATGTCCAGCTGATGAGTCCAGGATAGGAAAAAACGTGAGTCCTAGGCTGCACTGTTAACTATTATTCATCATTGATAAACATCCTAGTCAAAATTTATGTTTGGTTTGAACTGAGCACTTTTAAGAGGAATCCATTTCGGTTTATATTTGATATATTATCATTTGATACCATATTGTATAATTCCTCAACACTGATTTGTTTGAATGGAATCGCTGGTTTCTACCAGGTTACTGACTAATTGTACAGAGACATCAATATTGTCAACAAATAGTGACTAACAGTGCGGTTCAAATGGATGTACCTGTATTCTTGTAAGTGCATGCGCTCCCACCTACATGTGAACCCAGCAACAGTCATCATTTAAACATTAGAGCTTAGCATACCAAAATACTGAATTACAGGCTCCATTTTCTCTCCACTTGTTATACACCTACAAAGAATCGATTAGCTTCAAAAGCACGAATCAGACGCTGAGCTAACTGAAAGTGAGTCACTGTTGGTTGAGCATTGTACACAATGACTTTTGACATTTAGAACAAGTCTATCGGTACAGCAAGATCCAAATTGCGTTATATTCACTTCTGAACGACAAAAGTCATGTGAAAAAGTCTAGGGGATGAAAGACTCGAATGACAGACTTCAATTAGCTCTAAATGTTTGATATCCACATTGATTACAATCTGGCAGTCAATGAACATTTATGTATCACGAATTAACAGAAGTAAGAGAATGGTAGGGTGATCACCACATTATCTGGTAGTTCTGAGTCAATACCACACAGGCTTATTACGGCACACTATTGAAGAGTCTCAAACATCAATGAGACATTTGTCCACTGCTCCCAGGTTCTTAATAGTTTTACAACTGATGTCGATTCGCTGTGACAAACCTGAAATCAGTGAAACTGTAAGGAGTTACACTTTTATTTATATTTCGAGAAAAATTGCTGTTTATCAATGCTTTCCAAACACATTCATAACAAGTGGAAGTATATTGAATTACTGAAATCTCGCCTACTAACTGTCACTGACAGTTTAGTAAGTAGGATACTGAGAACGCTTATGAAATTGTCCAGTTTAGATATGTATGTATTTGTGTGTTAATAGATTCCAGACTGAACCATCTTGTGACTGCATCGAAAATATTCATTCCAGTTCAGTAACCTATGTTAACCCAGCAGTCTTGTGCATAGTTGTGCGGCAGTAGGCAGTGGGCCACACCTACTGTGTGAGAGCTAACGATATCACCCGGCTGACGAAAGTTTGCTAGGTGGCGCAGTGTTCAAACCCGTAACCCATTAGCTTAAAGTTATCTCTGTAAACCAGTGAACCAAAGCATTGAACTGACTTGTAACTTCATGCATAAAAGGTTGTCAGTTGGTTAGCTTTCTGAAATTGATTCTTTACTATAAGCCTTAATCGTTCAGTATACTTAGCAGGAAATAATAAATAATTTTACGACTTACCACTGACTGCCTCCAATAAATTAACATCCATCGAAGTGTACCGCGATGGTGAGTCTTCTGGCTTGGTGGTCACATTGCAAAGTGATCGGGCAGCACTCAAGGCTATATAGTATGAGATCCATGATTAATCAATATGTGTAATCCAATCCCACTGGAGGTCAGTAGTGGCCCAAATAGCTCAGTGGTAACGTCTCTGACTGCAACACCATGTGACGCATGTTCAAATGAGTGTCATCAAGGTTGTAGGTATACCTTGCTGACAAGCAAAAAACCTAGATGAAGCAACTATTAACTACTCAATCCAGTTCTTGGATTGGATTTAGTTACATATTATGCAATCTTAATCTACCTGAGAAAGCTTATTTGAATATCAAACAGAAAATATGAAGCTGCATTAGTTGATAATTGTAATTTCGCGCTGATTATTACACTGGACCGAATCGACCGGTCTCTGCTACTTGACACGCTCCTTGAAAGTATATCTCAATTTTGCCTTAAGATTGATTTTAACGGTCGGTCCTACCTAGGTATACATCCGACTGGATGGTAGTATCCCCACTTCGACTGGAGCTCATCACCTGTTGATCCGAATCTTAGGATGTCATCCATTTGGGTAATAAGTTACAACAGCCAGACTTCTGCAAGCACCAATAAATAATAAGTGACAGCTTATTACACAACTGGTGGGTCTCATGACTGATTAACCCAATGAATAACACTTTGACGCTCGAGGCGATCGGCGGTCGGTCCGATTCTCAGTGGGAACACCACCACTCTCTGACGTAGAGGTGCATCCAGATGATTAGTCATAAGTGGGGTAAAATGAATTTGCTAGATTCCATTGTTACCTACCATCAAGCAGACGACAGAGAAGTAGCACTACTAAACAAATAAAATTCATTTTGAGTAAACTTCCCTAATCAGTTTTCTTCGTATTAGTTGAAACAGTATTTTGCTAACAAAAGTAACAATCTCATGAAAATGATTGTATCGATATGTAGGCAAATATTTGTTAAATGCACTGCAAGGTTTCTGGTGGCTTTATGGCCTTCTCTGAACCCAGGTCTTCCTTCAAAGTATCGTCGAAACCCAAAAGAGATTCATATTCATTATTAATAAGTTCACAAAAATGATACTATACACATTTTTGTTCAAGCATCAGATTCTTCTTTTAGGGCTGCCTGTCTACCTTAATGAGCTCACATTCAAACTACTCAGTTATTTTTTTTCATGTCTTAATGAGTTAAATGTCACGCTGGCACTGACTAAAACTTTATTATTAGGAAATGACAAATAATAACTGCTTTAGACTATTTCCTTTGTCTCACATTATTCAAAACACAATCATCACTATCAAACCATTATGATGAATGAGTCAAAAATTGGTAATTTCAGCTCAAGTGGTCACACTATAAAGTAGCAAACGAAAAACAAATGAATAAAAGAGTGCTATCAAAGTAGATAAAGTTGTATGACAAAATAAGCCATTTGATGATAGAGGTTAGCGCAAATACTTAAACTTTCGAAGACGTCAAGGCGTGAATACGTCTGCACCTTGTCACTGATTTCCATCTATGTAGCCAACAGTCCTCAACCACTGATTCCCTTCCTCTCAGAGACCCTAGTTAAGTTGTCTGCATTTCCTTATAGAGCTCAGAACAACAGTCATGGACTGCATGAATTGATGCCACGTCTTGTTCTGGCCACCCTGAACTCTCTTCCAACCTAATACAGATCCTCCTGGCATAACACATTGAGTAAGGTAGTGGCTTGGCATACTCAATCCATGTCTAAGCCATGTCAGTCGATAAAGGTTTAGGTACTTTAATCAGAAGTTGTGGTAGAAATTCAACATAAGTTAGTATAAAGCAGTATCAATATTAATGATTAGTACTGAGGAAATCTCAAAACCGTTCCTTCAGACATCTTAGGCTTGTGTGCATAAATTACTCACCACCGAAATGCCGCCAACTGCATTTCACCATGAAAAACAACTAAAATGTCGAACACGATACTTTCTCAGTCTAATAAAAAAAACAGCAGTCAAACAGTTAAACATGTTAAAAACTGCTGAGCGACTGTAAGGAGAGTCTTACTAATGACGTGCACCAGCTGGTTCAGTAATACTACTAAATCTACATATATACGAATACTTCGCACACAGTCGTTACCGTTCTAGACTCAAGTTAGTAAATCCTTTCATCAAAGCATCTCTGCTTTTTCAGTGGTCTACAGTCTCATTTATCAGTTTAAGAAAAGTATGACTCATCACCAGTGTGCCAGTTGTCTCTTCTTGTATGCCTAAGATTTTTCTCTTGGCGTCATAGGATTCTCCTAAGCAGAAGTGGACATGTGTGTAGCCATCAAAAAGCGTAGAGAAACTCCCTCCTGGTCATGTTCTTCAACGTATACCTACTGGAGTATGAAAGAGAGGAAATAAAGGTTTCCGTTTTTAAAATCATTTGAATCAGTCTGTAATCAACAAGAAAAATCTGGAAAATATATCAGATATCATATGACAAATAAATCATTCGTGTTGAAGATGACTGGTCACTTACGAACTGTCAATATATTTTTTTGACTGCCACTGGCTGAATGCAATTAAGCATATTTATTCTAATTAGACTGTTTATTGTGCCATCATAGTGTTTTTTTAATAATAGGGAAATATTTCCAGCAGACAATCTGACATATCTTTGCTTTGATAGGCTGGAATGACGACTGAACTTGTCGAAAAATTTGATTGGTGATCAAATTCAAACTAGGCGTCACCAAGCTACCGATCCGCGAGTCAGACGACTGAGCCATGAAACACAATGGCTAATCAAGTGACAGTTGCAAATTCATTCACTAATCCCTTCTCAATAATATGAATTATAGGTATGCGGTTTATTGATGTATTAAACACTTTTTGCCTTACTTTTTACTGAACCCAATCAAATTAACAAAAGGCCATTGGGTATCAGTTTAGGTAAACAGTCGGAACTAGACGTTGTATCAAAAGCTCCTTGTGTATCTAGTCGTAGCAGATGTTACTGAATATAGATAAAAGTATTTTTACTTGTAATTTCTCGCTCATATATAGGGTGGAATCGATTGACCTCTGTTAGCGGATGGACTGCTATATGGATGTTTCGGTACTGCCCGGATATTCATTAGGTTATAGTACACTTGATGACCAGCAATAGGAGTCCAGTAAAAGTGTTTCCTCCCACTTGGGACTCGCTAGGTGGAAATAAATATACCCAGTGGGTGAAGGTCTTCCTATTGAGAACTGAAGCCATGACAAATCTCTTCAAGCAAGAAAGCCTTATCCAATAGGCCATTGAAGTGGAATTAGATGCTGGAATTTAGTCAGCAAAAGGCTATGGATCTGAGTTTCTCACCTTTTGGTACTCACCAATAGGGCATATCTGCAGTCATGAGGAAATTAGTTTTCCCTCCACAACTTGTTCAGCACTGAAGTCAGAGGCTTTAACACTCAACTGTTCAGGCCACGATTGGCTTAAGTGACAACTGCAAGTTTGATACATATTAGTTGGTCGTTGACAGTGACGCTCATTAAGAGATTTGACATTGCACCTCTCAGTGATGAAGTTACAGAAATGAATAATAAACTATTCGGGTCATACCTCTTTTCTTATGGGGTCGGATTATTCCTATCAGTATGCTGATAGATGGTAACTGATAAAGCTGAGCTATGACTCAATTACACTTGGTGTTCACTTTCTACTTTTAAGAACAAAACTGTAAAAATGAAAGTACTCTTGAATTTTTTCACTCGCTTCAGGGTTTATTCGTTAAATTATCAAGAGATATTCAACATTTCAGTCATGGGCATTGACATACCCGGAAATCTCTGAGATCTTGTTTACAAACAGTGGGCTATTATCGTGAAGATTGATATCATTATTAAAAGTTACCACGACAAGCATACTTCAATGAGTAGGGATGGAAAATCACTCTCCAGCGCAATATCCAGACGATGATGTACTACAATTCTTTGTTTCAATGGTCACGTTCTGATGAAGACTGTTTACACAGATTACCTATTGTACTAAGGAGGTTTTTCCTAACTTTCAAGAATTTTATCCACAAGAAATCAGTTTCATTTTTGCTGTTGAAGCTGCCAAAGAATAGACTGTTGTCGATTACATTTCCTTTTATTTTTGAAGTTGTTCTTTCTGGATTCCCAGTAACATTTACTGAAGTAAGAGCAGCTGCGACAAAATGTAATTTCATCTGAAGTTTGCTCATTTGGCTGATACATTTATTGTTTGACGGTTTTAACACAAATTAATTCTCCTAGTCATATTGAAGCATTTGTGGATTGAAATGTACAAGGGTTAGGATTGCGTGAGAACCTTGCACAATGCGAAATTCCATATTTTAGCCCAGAGTGACTCATCATATCCCAATATGAAGACACAACAGTCTGCTGAATCAGTTGGCAAATATGAGTATCAAGAAACTGCCTGCAGTTAGCCAATAGTTTACATATATTCAATAGTTCAAACGTCGTCTATTTTACGATAACAATAAAGTTGTGTTATATAAAGGAAGCATCGTGTTGAATATTTCAGTTGTTCCTTTTGTGGTGATATGCGAGTGGTGATATTTGAGTGGCGTGAAACTTATTAATACAAGCCTCAGATGTCTGAGAGGACAGTACTGAGATTCGCTCAGAAACATAACCGTAAGCCGGAACAAGTAAAATATTACAGAGATAACTTGTAATCGTTTGACGTTTTGGTAGCTGCTTGCTTAGATATTGGAAGACAGTGAAATGAATAATAATAGCTGCGACTTGCTTAAATTCAAAATTAACAACATTTTGAATTTTTTCATTTGCTATAGTACACAGTGCAACGTGACAGCGTGTTAGGCACAGTCACTGTTGGTATCCGTTATGTTGCCATGTAAGCTTTATGTGGTACTCTGAATTCAATGTATTGCAATAAATTAGTAAAAAGTACGCTAAAAATTACTCATTTCACACACTGCTCTAGAGCAGTAATGACCACTCACCTCAGTCATGTGACATAAAGCTTACATATGAACATACGTGATACCGCCAATGAGCACAATTTATTGCCCATGATCATATCAGAGTAATCACACAACTTTCAAATCCCACTTTCATTGTCCATCACTTTTTCTCCCTTCCATTTTGAGTGGCAATAGAATCCTTCGTAAAATCGATGGGGGTTCACAAGAGGAAGAGAAATGACAACATTTGTAGGAATTACAACCTACTTAGAGGGTATTCAAATCCTTTGCAGTTTTGACATATGAGGAAAGGCTATCAGATATTCTACTTAAGATTCTTAAGGATGTTGAAAACAAAGGGGGAATTTGACCCGACAGAGTCAATCAGAGGGAAACATCGCAAGCTAAAAGATCGAGTAAACCAAATGATTGTGAGGTCAAAGTAGCCGACTGAGGTCAGTTAAGATAGCGGAGTACAAAAGTGAAGCAAAATATAGGATCATAGAACATATTCAGATAAACAGTTTATAGAAAACTTGACTATTGTTCTGCATCCACGAACTCATAATCACACTGTAGAATGGGTTAAGGTAGCAACTGTAAACTTTAATATAGCTGGGTAGAAGGAAAGATCGATTGGAAAACCTTAGTTCATTGAATCAGCACCTTATACATGGGACATGAAAGATTCATAAAACATTGCAAACGTTAGGAAAATTCTACTATCAATGAAACTAAACGAATAGAGAACTGTTGGTGTACACAAAAGTGAAATTTGAAGCATATATGAATTCCTTAATTTGATTACGAACAGTTTATTCTCCTCGAAACGTCATGCAATAAATAATACTGTAATAATGTGTGCTATCAAGTACATTAATCTAATATACAATTATACTGCATCGAAATGCCCAAATTTTACTCTCACATAAATGAATATATTGAAGAACTGTCCTATTGAAAGAGGGGTTTCCATATTGGAAAGTAGATTATCGCATTGACAGAAATTCGTTCTAGTTTCCAAGCCAATACGGAAAAGAAAAATGTGTCCAAGCGTAAATCGAGTCACAAAGACAGTAGCATTGAATAAACAATAGAGATTCAAATGTTGATTGAGCCTGAAGCATGGTAATAATGCATAGCGCCTAGTAGTGAAGTACAGGATATACGTTTCTTCTTGGTTGAGACTCGTCAGCTGTATTTTCCTGCCGCTCAGTGAGTGTTTTGGTCCTTGCTGAAGCCTGAACTCATAACACTTCGTCTAAAACACCAAAGCGTTGTCTGCTAGGCCACTGAGTTATGACCAACACTTCTTGTGTAATGATCAGTTGTGGCCAGTTAATTCAGTCCAATCAACGACATGAAATTGAAACCTGAAACATCCATAGTAAGCATACTTATTGCACACTAGTCTGTGTTAACAATCTACTAATTACAGATAAAGGCTTCATTTGTCAGTATATTTAAAAAATTTCTATCCATCTCACAGAATAACACAGTATTGACAAGCAGCTTCAAAAGACAGGAAGTATATACTACTGGGTGACGTAGAAGTAGTTTTGATGGTGCTGTGTTCTCTCAACTGGATTATACAATAGTGGAGTTTTCGTCATCATTCTAGACAACATCATAAATGCAAACTTCACAAAGAGGTGAGTGATAAGGTTTTCCTCAAAATTTATTTAGTTACTCCCTTGATGGCCTTGTGTATGATTGATTGTTGATGTCAAGGTCTCGTTGTTGTCTCAATGTTTATTTTACTGGTTGTCCTGATGACCTGAAATTTGACCTTCCTGTTGTTTCTTCTTGGTTGATGCATTCAGTAAATGTCACTATGTGTGTTGATTGTTGACTGACCTGAATACCAAGCTTCTAAACATTCTCAGGCATTCCTTGCATTTCCTGTATCCAGGATTTTTATATTTCCCCAGGCAAATTCATAACCGAAGTTGTCTTCACGTATTAATATGAGCGAAGATTTATCATCGCTAGTTAATGCTCATGTTGACAGATGCGAAGAGGGTGACCGCTCTATCCGATGTACTGTTTTTCTCAGTCTCTTCATTTTATTTTGTAGATGATGTTTGACTTGTCTTCCTTTTCGACTGGATCTTTTGACTTGCATTACATAGATTGAAGAGATTTTGCGTGCCTGTGAGATAAGGCGATTCCAAAAGACTTCATTAATCTAGTTGTGACCTAAGAGACGCTCTTCGTGCATGGTAGGACAAGTTGTGTGTTGGTTTTCAAGGTTGATATCTTCCTTGACGACGAGTTATGTAGACATCTATCGTTGAAGTCGTATTGATTGCCGTTCTTCTGGAAAACAGTCATTAAGTAGTTTTCCTTTTTTGCAACGTTGATGTACATAAGTGTGCTTTCACTGTTTTGAAGTGTTTTTTTCCAGGCGATTTTGTGCGCTGTTTGGTTGTTGCTATTCTAGTTAAGGATTTGATCCGTATGAGTTAGTTTTCTGTATACTTCAGTTTCCTATTTCCCCGAATCATTTCTAGTGATGAGAACACCTAACAACACAAGTTCGTTGTTTGATTCCTCTTCAGTTGTGAATTCCATGTCATCGAAATTGTTGTTGATTAGTTTGTAAGCGTTTTCCATTTGGTTTCCTTTAATGATGACAAACATATCATCTACATATCGGATGCAATGTTTTAGTTTGATCAGCGGCAATACCACAGCTTACCATCTTTGCATTACTACTTCCGTATTTACTCCTAATACATGCGATTCCACTGGTGTTCCCTTTGTCTGTTTGTGGAGTTTGTCTTTGAATTGAAAGCATGTTGTAAGGCATAAATCACTTTATTCCATCAAACTTGAACATTTCAGTTGCATCTATTCCGAGAGGTGTGTAGTAGTTATTGATAAATCAGTAACATTTCTCCTTGCTTTCATGATACACCGAATTCACTAACTTTGTAAAAGTGGAAAGATGGTGGCTGACAATTGCACATACACAAGTTAGAAAAAACAGCTTTATTTGGTCAATGAAATTTCATCTTCAGTGACACTGTATTTACCGTAACGAAATCTCCACGCTGATCAAGATTTAGTAGTATCTTATATTGTATTGTGCTACTTATACGGTGACTTAGACTAGTAGTATGAATCCACTAACCAATATATTCGAACTCTGAAAGCTCTTCCACCCACTGGATACGATAGTTAATAACAAAGTTTATATTAGGTAGGATAAGCGCCAACAATATCCAATTTAAATTGTACTCAGCACACAGTGTTGACTAATTTAAGGAGTATTTACATTCCAAAACTGCATCAGTCTCTCCACGATAACTTTAAGAAGTTAACTACCTTCTCCTTCAGAACTCTTGTATACATCTGTGGAAGAAGTTGAGATGCATGATTAGTAGACTAGGATTGAAATAAATCAAGTACTATGAGTGGATTAGGTGGTTAGGCACTAAATTACTTCAAAATATTTGGTTTCTGGTAGTCACTTTTGTAAATTTTGATGGCATAATCTTCTTTTAAGGTGTTAATTTTTCCAGTAAAGTGCGTTAATAAATAACTCCGCAATGATATACAAACTTGTGAATTAGACATTGAATCTCACCTACTGTGAGAACTGTTCAAATCTCGGTGTATGGAAGGTGATTTGAATCGGTGAAAAGTTGGCTGGAAATCGACCTTTAGATCAGTGGATCACAGTTCCACAGTGGATTAACTACCCGAGAGACCTTGTTTGCTGTTAGTTAACTTACTAATATCGATTTGCAGACTGTACACATCACAGTCTGATATAAATTAAATAAACGTTAAGACCTTTGGGGGTATTTACTAGTTGTTTTGTCCACCTTAATGACTTCTTGGCGGTGCAAATGTTTTACAACAGAAAATAAAAAACCTTCCATTCCTGTAGTGAATATATGACCGTTCACTCGCTTGTTAGTGATCTGGGGAGCTAGTCAAATCAGTGATTCGGGTATACATTCATCGATCAAATTAATAGTTGTTTGTGTCACGTCGAGAACTGAGTGGAATTTAAAATTATCAGTTGACGAAGCCTAAGCAAACCTCCAAGTTATCATTTCACTGTGAGGACTGAATACCTAGATTAAGATGATATAAGTCCTCAAAGTCAAGCACTTCAAAATATATCAAAAATGAGACAAAACACTTGTTCAATAATCTCTAATTACTATTCACCCAAAATTGTTGTAATTATTTCTGAAGAGTATTCGGAAACCACGGGGCGGTGAAAACTGCGACTCAGTAGCTGAATGGTAAACGCATTCATTGACAGTCCTGGATTTGATCCCAGGTGAAGTCGTCGGTGCTCGCCACTGAGGAGTCCCATACTAGGACACGACAAATGCCCAGTGCTCCACCTAGGTTTTCACTGGTTCTCCAACTGATGTCACTCCACGATGATTACCACTTTATTATTTGTTTGGCAGTGAAAAAATCTTTGTTAAAAATAAATAATGAATAAGTTCTTCATTTACTGATTATCTAACTGTAACCATGATCATTTTCCCACATGAATTAAAATGTGTGGGTTTTTGAATTGATGATTTATTTCTCTCCTATTTACTTTGTAACATTTTGATAGGTTTCATATTCAAATTGTTGTTATTTTCGAAAAATGTGTTTGTTCTCGTGTTACCAAGGTCTGCCAATTGTTTATTTCTACAAAGTTGACTGGTTTTCTGTTAGATTTTGACAACCTACGGTTACTTAACTGAGAAAGAAAAAGTTTTATTTCATCGATTTTTCTGACTTGTGGCTTGAGTTTCTCTATCCAGTAAATATTTATTGTGATAAATACATGGGACAGCAAGATTATCGAATACTTTTAACCTTGAATTCCCATCTTCTATCTGGATATTCTTGATCATCCAGTCAATCTATGTAAGTCTGTAGTCACAAAGTAAGCTTGCTAGTTTGTAATAGTCTAGCGTTAAAGCAAACCTAGATTGTGATGGGACTGGTGATCATAAATTCAGCGTCAGTAGTGAACAGTTATGCTTCTTCTTCCAAGTAAGAAGCTGGGACAGTTATGATGCAAAGAGACTCTTAAAGTATTGAGAAAAACAGCATCTGGCATTCACGTCAGAACAACATCGTCTGTAATATTTTGGGAGTACATTTTCGTCAATTGCCTTCATCTAGATAAACTATGTTCAGCTGGCTATCCTCAAGTTTGTTTATGAACAGTCTACCATGTATACTCATCTATCATCAAATAATTACATCTAATTAATCAAGTTTCACTAATGAAGATGGCTAGAGTGATGGTGAAACATTTACCAAGCCTTAGTTGGCCACGAAGTCGAAGTGCACTCAGCAACCTTCTGCAAATTCGGGCATTAGTCAATGAGCCATACCTATGGTGTAATGGCTAATGATTCTACCATATGACTGCGCAAAACTCAGTAGGTGGAGCGGTCTGTGAACCCTTGACCAAATGGTTGAAATTTAATTCTCTAGATCAATGAGTCATAGTAGGATAAGAATCATGTCCAGATCAAAGATTTTATTACGACTTCAATCACTACTCCACTCATTAAGAGCTCACCTAGTAAACCATGGCAAATTCATCTCTTTTCAATGAATACACATCATTTATAAAATAAATTAATGATTTGAAAGGCAAGTAGAATGATTTAAAAGACGATCGAAGAAGGAAAATGCTAATGAATACGTTCATAATACGATGAAGCATGTATGTAAAACGGAATGACCGCATTTTTGTACATTTACTCATATTTGCTTGTTTATTAACCATGTTTATTGATTCTCTGTTTGTTTGTGCAGAAACTTTGACACTTAACGCAAATAAAGCAGATGATGATGACAGATTTTTTCGTGTTAAAAGTAGAGTCTGTTTTCTATTATCATATTCGATTTTACTTTCGTTTAAATACAAAATCATTTTTTATGCTAAATGAACAAATATTTATCACTTAACTGGTGTTAAGAAGCCTTAATATTTCGAAAAATTTAAACCCTCATTTTCGCGCTTTTTTTTAAGGCGCGTATTCTTATTCGAGGGTGGTACTGTTCACGGACCTGGGAGCGCTGGACGGCTGTTTCGTCCCAGTGTGAAAAGTCTTAGCAGTGACCACCTTCATCCATACTAGATATCAAACCTAAGAACTTCAAGCTTCTCAGTGGGCGAGAATTGAAAAAAGCAGGAGAATACGAACCATAAAATTCCAATCCTGTGGCTCATTAGTGACGTGCTCGCCTCTAAACCGAAAGATCTCGGATTCAACTCCTGATGGAGTCATAGATGTGAACTGCTAAGGAATCCTATATTAAGACGAAGATACTTTCCAGAGCTTCCAGATCCCCAGTGGTCCTCCGACTGATGTCAGTCTGTGATAAATACCGCATTTATCCCTTTTCTCCATTTAGGCCTGTGTTTCCCTTCGTTGTGTGTCCATCTGGTGTGTTGAGTTAGAAGCCTTATTATTAACCAGCATCTAAGGGCATTTTGAACAAACAACAAAAAGCAAATTCCTTTCAGTCTTATGTATTGTTGCTGTTAGGGTTTATTCTATGTAGTCTAAGAAAATACAGAATGAGCTTAGTTGTTAGTAACCTTTATCATATTAGATATGATATCTGTATACTACAACACAGATGGGATATCATCGGGATCATTTCCTCTGGAATGATCCAGAATAAAGTTACAGAACTTGTTGTAATGATACTTGTAGTTTCCCGTTGCTATACAGGGCTGAACTGCCCTACCTCTGTTGGCGGATGGGCTCCCATGAGGATGCCTTGATACTGCTGAGTATTCATAGTGTTATATTCATCCTGGTAACTAGTAGGGGAATCCAGGATGCACGTTTTGGTCATATTCAGGACTTGTCAGCTAGATGTACCTGCACCTCGGTGAGTGATTTTGTTCCCGCTGAGGCTCGAACCCAGTGTCCGCTTCAAACACCACTAATCAGGTGGGACACAATATCCATCTCCTTTGGCACGGGCTTCAGTTGATATTATGATACTTGTAATTTCGAGCGATTCACCCTGTATTGCAACAGGAAATTACAAGTATCATAATATCAAGTGAGCCCAGTGGCAAAAGAGGTGGCTATCGTTCCCATTTTTGCTTAGTTTGGGGAAGGGTACTGGGTTCGAGTCCTAGTGGGAAAAACACCACTCACTGGGGTGCAGGCACAACTAGCTGACGAGTTCTAAATAGGAAGAAACACACATTCTGGATTCCTCTGTTAGTCTTTAAGATCGATTTGTATAGTGTACTCCCTAATGACTAACCAAACTAATCATCGACATAACACAACAGAAAAATGAAAAATAATGGAGTTCGGTTTCTGCTCATTCGAGTGATAAGGATTGTTTATGATGACTAGGAGTAAAATGATTTTACTTGTTAGTTGATGATTAGAGTAAAATTTTGAATTCCGAGCAAAGCTCGAAAATGTCATCATGGTGAGTTAAAATATCTTGATTAAATTGATATTTTGGAAAATAATGAAATTTAACCCCTAGATAGACATAATTTAATTTACATCCATCGAAAGCACGTAGAAACCTAAAGAAGTCTTCATAACTGATTTGATATCTCTGCCAAAACTTGACTCACTGAACTTGTAAGAACCAATCTGAGGTGTCATTGTTCAGTGAATCATGAGTTAAACAAAAGGTCCTACCATACTCCTTAATCTATGTACTTAATAAATAGAAAAGTCAAAACTCGAAAGACCCGCCTTAACAATTACTGTTATAGCCGATTGGGGTCTCTTATTTGAATAAACAAAAAGCCACTTTTCAAGCGGAGAACAAGAAATCCCACCTGTCATTCCAGTAGTTACTATGTCAACCTTTAAGTCAGTATTTTGTGACCTAAGTGACTCCAAACACCACCTAAATAACTTTTGAAGAAAGAAATCTGAACACAGGAGATAAACTCTCATAAAATGTAGAAAAGTAGCTGATCATCTCATCAGTTTGCTAGTGGCGTTCAGAGTCACTTTGTTGTGCCAAGTGACCTTGGCAATGAAATAAGCCCCTTTATTTCGACTGGAAAGGTGGTTTTTCATAAGATACCGAAATCTCATTGGTTACTTCGGTAGTTGTTAGGGTGGCCTTTAGAGTGAGTCATATCTGTACCTGGGTGACTTGAAAAGACGGCCTAGCAACTGATGAGACAGCCAGTTAAATTCCTTCATTTTATGGAAACTGCTTCCCCAGGTGAAATATCAAAACCTCACTGGTCTATTGCTAGGATGGCCATTGAAGTCAGCCCTATGCCCTAACTTTGTTCATCATATATCCTGCACTATTCAGTTATAATTTCTCATTGATTAGGCTCGTTTTAGACGTACTGATACCTTTTTTCACAGACAAATTCAGAAGTCGTGTGTGTGTGTGTATTAGTGTTGTATCTAGTTTCAGATCTTTACTTGGGCAATAAAAAACCTTGCTGAAAACATACCAACCTTCTTACACTTTACTTAAGCTTGTTCGGCCTGATCGATACCTTATTGTTGACAATGATGAATCTTGAAAGCTTCAGTTTTCATGTATATATTAGCGGCTGTATTAGAAAAGCAAAGAAACTTAACTATGGTTCTAGTTGAGCTTTCTGCTTCCTTGTTGTAAATATAAGACAGTTTAGGGAGAGAAAATAATTCAACTGAATAGGTTTGTTCAGTAATTACAGCGATCTAAGGAACAGATAGTATCTACTCTACTTTGGTTGATTTTCAGTCACACTGTATAATGTCTTCAATCAACAGACACAATTTAGAAGGCCTAGAGTTTGCCATACAACTAAGATCAACATAAAAATTTGAAGAATAGTGCCATGAGTTGATATGGATAGTGTAAAGCCCCCTCAGTTGTAGTATTACTTCAATTACCAGAACTGGTTAAGGTGGGCTATAGCCAATTTAGTGTTACACAAATACGAGCCACCATAAAGACTTACATTTTCAGTAAATCATAATCTTGTCTGTGTTGCTACTTGTATTATCCCGTCTCTGATTGGACTGAATCGATTGGGCTTTATTGGCACATGGACTCCTGCACGTATGCCTTGATATTGCTTCTCGTTTCAATTTCGTAGTAATTATGAATAGGGGATTGTAGTGTAATGCAGGACGTGCCATGGTGGGAGAGCGTTATCCACTAGGCTACCAAGTCATGATAACAATACCGAGGCACCAATCCAGAAGCCCATCGGCAAACGGAAACTGATCAATTCGGCTCAGTTAACGAGGGGATAATACAGGCAGTAGCACAAAAAAATCTATACCCGTAGTACAAGAAGTGACTAAAGTGACGCGGTGGTCTAGTGGTAACACTACGGAGTTTGGAGCGAACGGTCCCGGGCTCCAATCTTAGTGGGAACAACACCACTCACTCGGAGGCATGTACATCCAATTGACCAGTTCCAAATGGGCGGGAACGCGCGTCCTAAATTTCACTGCTAGACGTTATCAAGTCAACTATATAAGCATACTCCTGAAGTTTTATACAACTCCATGAAACCAATGAAACTTTTGTGTACTACTCTTAGATTCAAAAATGATACACTTGATTATACCATACAAATTTGTCTTTCCAAACGAACTCGGAGAGAACTCATTACTTCAGCTCTGTCTTACCTTCATCACGAATACTCTGATTCATAGAAACATTAAGCACGAGATCCTGTTACTTACAACATCGATTCATATAAACTTTCACTTAATTCTTTATAGGTAAGTTTGTAAGCCGTACCAACAAGATACCTCTAAGATGTGTTTACAGCATTCACTGGCATGATTATCAAAAAGCGTATCCAAATCAACCAACACCTGTACTCCAGAATGTTTTATTCCTACATATCATTCATTATTTTATTCAACATAATTTTTTGTTTCGCACCCAGTTGTTCAAACATTCTGATAATATATTTTCTGTACAGCAAAAGTTCTTTTCAACCATTTAGAAGATTCTATCTTTTGGTTATTTATACCACACAATGCAGTCTCTTTATTCGTAGAATGCCTTAATGTAAACCCAACTGTGTTTATTACTCATAAATAGATTTGTAAACGAGTTACGTCTTTAAATTTGTTAAAAATATATCGAGAATTGCACTTGACCTCCTTATACAACTAAAAATAGTAGTGGTATATTACTATGTTTTGATGTTATAACCAAGACTACTGTACTGCAGTAGTTAGGAATTACACCAATTTTATTCTTGACATTAAAATTCATAACTGAAAGGAAGTAGACTATGGAGATGCATCAAATACCTTATTAGTTGTAATACTAATGGATAACAATGATCAAGAATACATGGTATCTACAGCATCCTTAGACCTAAGGAATATGATGTGAATAATCCACTTGCTAGTAAGCTAATTCTATGACACTCGGATAATGGTTAGCATAAATTCGATTACCAGTAGGTGATCAGTAGACCAGTATATTAGTGAAATTCGTTATAAATACTGCTAAATTTGCTTTTAACCAAACCATGATGAATTCCAACCTAAAATCAACTAATAAATCTTCATAAACCTCCAGATAGACTTGATCTAACGCCTATTGGTGACTAACCTCAAGAGGTGATTCCCGAAGTTCCAATAAGAAGTCGTGATCAGTGGAGTCAACCAAGTCGAACGTTAAGACAGTTACACAACGACGATATTGGATAGAGGTCGCGCTATATCGTGAACTGACAGAAGTAGCAAATATGGACCACTGAATTCTGACTTGGTGGCTCAATGGTAACGTGCTGCCCACAGGACCTTGGTTCAATCCTTTGGGGGGACATGGTTGTGCACTGCTGAGAATTCCCATACTCTAATGAGACAGCTGTCCAATACTGCTTCCAGGTTTCCAATGGTTCTTCAGCTGATGTTTGTCCATGGTGAATTCCAACCTAAGATCAATTCAAATGTGTTTTTAATAATCACATCTGAGGATTTATATGGCTTCAGGAAAACAAATCATGTGTGGATCATATTGCAACACTACGCTACGCATCATCATACAACAGAGTATAGGATGGCAGTCAACTCAACTCAACCTCATCACTTTGAAAAGGCCTTCGACAGCGTCAACCAAGAAGTAATTTGGCAGTTGCTTCAACACTGCGGAGCACCGCAAACCTTTATCAACCTCATTCAACAGCTATATGCTGCATGATGCAACATACCAAGTGAGTCACAATGGAAAGCTGAGTGACGCGTTTGAAGTGAAGACAGGAGTAAGAAAAGACTTCCACCTTCTATCACCGATCATCTTCCTGATTATGGTCGACTCGATCATACAACAGACAACTGTGAGAAGCGAGAAGATGGGGATATGGTGGCTGGACCGATGAAAAGACACTAGAAGGTTTGCATTTCGCTAATGATAACTGATGTCAAATGTTGCACAAACTTGAAGATCTACAGGCAGAAACAAACAAGTTGGCAGAAGAGGCGTGGTAACGAAGACGGGACTTCAGGTGGACATGGAGAAGACAGAAGTGATAAAAATACCCAACCAACAACAACAAGCACCATTCACTACCAACAGGAGAAATCTAAAGGAAGTTGTCTCTTTCACCTACCTAGACAGTATCGTTTCAACTATAGGCGGCAGTGGCGGTACAGATGACTATTTCAAAGCCGGGATCGGAAAAGCAAGACAGGCCTTCATTAATCTGAAATCAGTGCGGAGATCTACTGCACTCAGCATAATGCGGGAACAACATCCTGATTTTCAACACTAAGTCAGTCAAGTAAGTGCTTCTATATGGTTCAGAAACTTGGCGCGTTATGAGAAGCATTTCCAACTAACTGCGGACATACATCATCAATAGATGTCGCCTACGCTCGCTCACTCGATACTGAAGATGAGATCAGATGGCCAGAAAGAATAAGCAACAAGGAACTCTGGCTGGTAACGAACCAACCAAGGAGACATTACCCAACAAATATAAAGAAGAAAGTGGAGATGGATTTGGCATACACTGAGAAAACCATTCGGGGACATCACGCGTTAAGCCAGGCCATCGAGTGGAATCCAAAGGGGAAACGAAGAGTTGGATGTCCAAGGCGAGGGTGACGTGGAGGAGTTGGTGCAAGGAAGAAATGAAAGCTTATTGGCAGTCGTAGAGCCAGGTTGAAGACTTTAGAGAAGAGAGTGAAATGGAGATGTGCTACTGAAGCCCTATGTTCCACTACAAACCCAAGGGACAAGTAATCATAATGATAATAATACTAATAATAATAGTACTAGCAATAGTACTAACAATAAGGATTTATACGATCATTTTTAGTGGCGCTTTCTCATTGGTTAGTCGTTAGCTGGCCTTGCAAAAGGATCAGTGTCTATGCACAACTGTTTCTGCAATACCATGTGATTAAAGAAAGTTATAGTAGGATCATGTAGCATATTATAGTTATTCAGCCAAGAAAAGTATAGGTGATTCAGATAACAACATGCCTTTTTATCATCATTTTGTTAACATTTTGGGAGTTACATTTCTTTCTGTTTTCATCGTATCCTATAGTAAGTAATTGGTATACGAATGAGCTGCCATTTAGTTGAAATATGTTAATGATTTACTGGTTGTTTGGAGGCACTCGATAGGAAGCCCTGCTTCACCTTAGTTTTGTACTTGGTAGCACTTGTTAGTAAGGCAGGTCTGCTACCTATAGGGAAATGGTGCCACATGGGTGGTTTGAACCCACGTCACTCAGTGTTACAGTCAGAAACGTTGCGACTTTACCAACCCAGTCACGATTTACCTCCTGTAGAATAAGCTTGGATACAATAACTTGTCACTAGAGAGCGACCAACTTCATGCTGCCTAGTCCTGAGTGCTGGAAGACATGAGAAACCATTTTTTGCCACGTGAAACTTTCATGCTTAAGTCAAGGTTTGTTGTAGTATTATGACACAGTGGTGACTTCACACTTTCATGGTTCAAGTCTAATAAGTAATGAAGACTGCCGGTAGTTCTAGATAGTAATTTAATAGCGCATGAATTTCACTGGTGTATTTCCTTCTTTCTCAATACTTGGAGGTTCTGAGTTTGACCCCTGGAAGAGTCGTGGGTGCGCACTGTTGAGGGGCTCCGTGGTAGGATGGGACAGCCATCCAATGTTCCTTGCACTTTTTCAGTGGTTCTCCAATTGATGTCAGTCCATGATGAATACAAACATGAAATCAATAAAATTGAAATGTCTAAAACATTCAACAACTGTCCAAGTATCTAGAGATCATTTCCGAAACAAACAAACAACGTGTTTTAATAAATAAAATCGTATATATTTCATCTTCTCCGCTAGTTACCAAGGTGGGTATGACCAGTTGTGTATATGCCTCAGTCTGTATGCCATATACTTACCTACCAGCTATGATAAAACTAGATGAAGTCTTTCGACAGTCTAGTGTCCTATTCCCAAACGCATTAAACATATGTTTTAAGGATGTTCAGCAATCTCATGTATTATATCAGTTAGTGAACTAACTTGTCAGTGATATATTCAAGTATTTATCATAGTTATATCGATTACAATAACTTTAGTTCATGTGGTTTGAAGTCTACTGACAACAGACTGTTTAATAGGAAGCATATGGACTAAAAACAGTGGCGTTAAAACTCTAAAGTCTTGGGAATATATAAGTTTACGAGCACGTAGACACAATTTTTTTTATCTTATTTGTATTTTTCTGTTGTTTATTTTATTGAACCCAATTGCTTGATCTGTTTTTCTGCATAGTCTTTTAGAATGAATGCCTGAAAGGTGATTCGGTAGCAGAGATATTGAAAAATCTGATGTTCAAATCGCTGATGAGGACATTTTCTCTACTCAACTACAGATCAGTTTCCCTAGTCGACAAACTGTTTCGCGGTGTGTTAAGGACAAGCTGACGCCTTGGACCATTCTGATATGTGTCTACTAACCTTCACGGAGATAGTTACACAACCCACACAAAACATGCAATTTTCAAACTTATGTTCTAGTATTATTCCACAGGATTGTTGAAGGGAGAATGTAAATCAACTGATAGTTCAGTTCTTGAATACTTGATCAATTTTAGTCTTCATTCATCGTCATACACAAAGGCAAAAGGGGTACACTTTCGAAACTTTTGCACGGCAGAATCACCGGGAATTCATCAATTTAAGCCCGATTTCTACGTCCACAAGAGGTATGCTCAATCCATCTTTCTATTGTCTTAACTCTCCACACTTTTTTCCTTTCCTTTTCCGATTTCGTTATGATTACTTACTCTACTATAATCACCTTCATTAAGACCATCATTTCTTTTGTGAGCTTCTTTACGTCTGTGGATGTAAACACTCAACCTCTATATTACCCATCTACCAAATGTTTTAATCTTGCCAAACTCCTTGCCTTTCTTGTTATTTCAGTTGTAGGATAGATTATTATGTAACTCATCTCCACTCTTTGTCGCAGTTTTACGACTAGCCTAATGATGTAAAGGTAACCTCATTTTTCAATAATAAACTGTTATAAATTTGTGATGTATATGAATACTAGTGTCGTATAGTTTTGTTCTCTGAATTACTTTTTCTTTTCTTTATGAGTTATTAGGGATTTTTTACTGTCTCGATATTGCTGGATGTCCCATTAAGATGCAGGTTTCTTGGTGGTGGTTTGTAGTGGAACCAAGGATGTCAGTCCAGTACTATTTGAGACCAGTCAGCTGATTGCATCTGTGTACAAGAAAATGACGTTGTTACAGCACAATTTCATTATTTTCCAAAATATCAATTTAATCAAGATATTTTAACTCACCATGATGACATTTTCGAGCTTTGCTCGGAATTCAAAATTTTACTCTAATCATCAACTAACAAGTAAAATCATTTTACTCCTAGTCATCATAAACAATCCTTATCACTCGAATGAGCAGAAACCGAACTCCATTATTTTTCATTTTTCTGTTGTGTTATGTCGATGATTAGTTTGGTTAGTCATTAGGGAGTACACTATACAAATCGATCTTAAAGACTAACAGAGGAATCCAGAATGTGTGTTTCTTCCTATTTAGAACTCGTCAGCTAGTTGTGCCTGCACCCCAGTGAGTGGTGTTTTTCCCACTAGGACTCGAACCCAGTACCCTTCCCCAAACTAAGCAAAAATGGGAACGATAGCCACCTCTTTTGCCACTGGGCTCACTTGATATTATGATACTTGTAATTTCCTGTTGCAATACAGGGTGAATCGCTCGAAATTACAAGTATCATAATATCAACTGAAGCCCGTGCCAAAGGAGATGGATATTGTGTCCCACCTGATTAGTGGTGTTTGAAGCGGACACTGGGTTCGAGCCTCAGCGGGAACAAAATCACTCACCGAGGTGCAGGTACATCTAGCTGACAAGTCCTGAATATGACCAAAACGTGCATCCTGGATTCCCCTACTAGTTACCAGGATGAATATAACACTATGAATACTCAGCAGTATCAAGGCATCCTCATGGGAGCCCATCTGCCAACAGAGGTAGGGCAGTTCAGCCCTGTATAGCAACGGGAAACTACAAGTATCATTACAACAAGTTCTGTAACTTTATTCTGGATCATTCCAGAGGAAATGATCCCGATGATATCCCATCTGTGTTGTAGTATACAGATATCATATCTAATATGATAAAGGTTACTAACAACTAAGCTCATTCTGTATTTTCTTAGACTACATAGAATAAACCCTAACAGCAACAATACATAAGACTGAAAGGAATTTGCTTTTTGTTGTTTGTTCAAAATGCCCTTAGATGCTGGTTAATAATAAGGCTTCTAACTCAACACACCAGATGGACACACAACGAAGGGAAACACAGGCCTAAATGGAGAAAAGGGATAAATGCGGTATTTATCACAGACTGACATCAGTCGGAGGACCACTGGGGATCTGGAAGCTCTGGAAAGTATCTTCGTCTTAATATAGGATTCCTTAGCAGTTCACATCTATGACTCCATCAGGAGTTGAATCCGAGATCTTTCGGTTTAGAGGCGAGCACGTCACTAATGAGCCACAGGATTGGAATTTTATGGTTCGTATTCTCCTGCTTTTTTCAATTCTCGCCCACTGAGAAGCTTGAAGTTCTTAGGTTTGATATCTAGTATGGATGAAGGTGGTCACTGCTAAGACTTTTCACACTGGGACGAAACAGCCGTCCAGCGCTCCCAGGTCCGTGAACAGTACCACCCTCGAATAAGAATACGCGCCTTAAAAAAAAGCGCGAAAATGAGGGTTTAAATTTTTCGAAATATTAAGGCTTCTTAACACCAGTTAAGTGATAAATATTTGTTCATTTAGCATAAAAAATGATTTTGTATTTAAACGAAAGTAAAATCGAATATGATAATAGAAAACAGACTCTACTTTTAACACGAAAAAATCTGTCATCATCATCTGCTTTATTTGCGTTAAGTGTCAAAGTTTCTGCACAAACAAACAGAGAATCAATAAACATGGTTAATAAACAAGCAAATATGAGTAAATGTACAAAAATGCGGTCATTCCGTTTTACATACATGCTTCATCGTATTATGAACGTATTCATTAGCATTTTCCTTCTTCGATCGTCTTTTAAATCATTCTACTTGCCTTTCAAATCATTAATTTATTTTATAAATGATGTGTATTCATTGAAAAGAGATGAATTTGCCATGGTTTACTAGGTGAGCTCTTAATGAGTGGAGTAGTGATTGAAGTCGTAATAAAATCTTTGATCTGGACATGATTCTTATCCTACTATGACTCATTGATCTAGAGAATTAAATTTCAACCATTTGGTCAAGGGTTCACAGACCGCTCCACCTACTGAGTTTTGCGCAGTCATATGGTAGAATCATTAGCCATTACACCATAGGTATGGCTCATTGACTAATGCCCGAATTTGCAGAAGGTTGCTGAGTGCACTTCGACTTCGTGGCCAACTAAGGCTTGGTAAATGTTTCACCATCACTCTAGCCATCTTCATTAGTGAAACTTGATTAATTAGATGTAATTATTTGATGATAGATGAGTATACATGGTAGACTGTTCATAAACAAACTTGAGGATAGCCAGCTGAACATAGTTTATCTAGATGAAGGCAATTGACGAAAATGTACTCCCAAAATATTACAGACGATGTTGTTCTGACGTGAATGCCAGATGCTGTTTTTCTCAATACTTTAAGAGTCTCTTTGCATCATAACTGTCCCAGCTTCTTACTTGGAAGAAGAAGCATAACTGTTCACTACTGACGCTGAATTTATGATCACCAGTCCCATCACAATCTAGGTTTGCTTTAACGCTAGACTATTACAAACTAGCAAGCTTACTTTGTGACTACAGACTTACATAGATTGACTGGATGATCAAGAATATCCAGATAGAAGATGGGAATTCAAGGTTAAAAGTATTCGATAATCTTGCTGTCCCATGTATTTATCACAATAAATATTTACTGGATAGAGAAACTCAAGCCACAAGTCAGAAAAATCGATGAAATAAAACTTTTTCTTTCTCAGTTAAGTAACCGTAGGTTGTCAAAATCTAACAGAAAACCAGTCAACTTTGTAGAAATAAACAATTGGCAGACCTTGGTAACACGAGAACAAACACATTTTTCGAAAATAACAACAATTTGAATATGAAACCTATCAAAATGTTACAAAGTAAATAGGAGAGAAATAAATCATCAATTCAAAAACCCACACATTTTAATTCATGTGGGAAAATGATCATGGTTACAGTTAGATAATCAGTAAATGAAGAACTTATTCATTATTTATTTTTAACAAAGATTTTTTCACTGCCAAACAAATAATAAAGTGGTAATCATCGTGGAGTGACATCAGTTGGAGAACCAGTGAAAACCTAGGTGGAGCACTGGGCATTTGTCGTGTCCTAGTATGGGACTCCTCAGTGGCGAGCACCGACGACTTCACCTGGGATCAAATCCAGGACTGTCAATGAATGCGTTTACCATTCAGCTACTGAGTCGCAGTTTTCACCGCCCCGTGGTTTCCGAATACTCTTCAGAAATAATTACAACAATTTTGGGTGAATAGTAATTAGAGATTATTGAACAAGTGTTTTGTCTCATTTTTGATATATTTTGAAGTGCTTGACTTTGAGGACTTATATCATCTTAATCTAGGTATTCAGTCCTCACAGTGAAATGATAACTTGGAGGTTTGCTTAGGCTTCGTCAACTGATAATTTTAAATTCCACTCAGTTCTCGACGTGACACAAACAACTATTAATTTGATCGATGAATGTATACCCGAATCACTGATTTGACTAGCTCCCCAGATCACTAACAAGCGAGTGAACGGTCATATATTCACTACAGGAATGGAAGGTTTTTTATTTTCTGTTGTAAAACATTTGCACCGCCAAGAAGTCATTAAGGTGGACAAAACAACTAGTAAATACCCCCAAAGGTCTTAACGTTTATTTAATTTATATCAGACTGTGATGTGTACAGTCTGCAAATCGATATTAGTAAGTTAACTAACAGCAAACAAGGTCTCTCGGGTAGTTAATCCACTGTGGAACTGTGATCCACTGATCTAAAGGTCGATTTCCAGCCAACTTTTCACCGATTCAAATCACCTTCCATACACCGAGATTTGAACAGTTCTCACAGTAGGTGAGATTCAATGTCTAATTCACAAGTTTGTATATCATTGCGGAGTTATTTATTAACGCACTTTACTGGAAAAATTAACACCTTAAAAGAAGATTATGCCATCAAAATTTACAAAAGTGACTACCAGAAACCAAATATTTTGAAGTAATTTAGTGCCTAACCACCTAATCCACTCATAGTACTTGATTTATTTCAATCCTAGTCTACTAATCATGCATCTCAACTTCTTCCACAGATGTATACAAGAGTTCTGAAGGAGAAGGTAGTTAACTTCTTAAAGTTATCGTGGAGAGACTGATGCAGTTTTGGAATGTAAATACTCCTTAAATTAGTCAACACTGTGTGCTGAGTACAATTTAAATTGGATATTGTTGGCGCTTATCCTACCTAATATAAACTTTGTTATTAACTATCGTATCCAGTGGGTGGAAGAGCTTTCAGAGTTCGAATATATTGGTTAGTGGATTCATACTACTAGTCTAAGTCACCGTATAAGTAGCACAATACAATATAAGATACTACTAAATCTTGATCAGCGTGGAGATTTCGTTACGGTAAATACAGTGTCACTGAAGATGAAATTTCATTGACCAAATAAAGCTGTTTTTTCTAACTTGTGTATGTGCAATTGTCAGCCACCATCTTTCCACTTTTACAAAGTTAGTGAATTCGGTGTATCATGAAAGCAAGGAGAAATGTTACTGATTTATCAATAACTACTACACACCTCTCGGAATAGATGCAACTGAAATGTTCAAGTTTGATGGAATAAAGTGATTTATGCCTTACAACATGCTTTCAATTCAAAGACAAACTCCACAAACAGACAAAGGGAACACCAGTGGAATCGCATGTATTAGGAGTAAATACGGAAGTAGTAATGCAAAGATGGTAAGCTGTGGTATTGCCGCTGATCAAACTAAAACATTGCATCCGATATGTAGATGATATGTTTGTCATCATTAAAGGAAACCAAATGGAAAACGCTTACAAACTAATCAACAACAATTTCGATGACATGGAATTCACAACTGAAGAGGAATCAAACAACGAACTTGTGTTGTTAGGTGTTCTCATCACTAGAAATGATTCGGGGAAATAGGAAACTGAAGTATACAGAGAACTAACTCATACGGATCAAATCCTTAACTAGAATAGCAACAACCAAACAGCACACAAAATCGCCTGGAAAAAAACACTTCAAAACAGTGAAAGCACACTTATGTACATCAACGTTGCAAAAAAGAAAACTACTTAATGACTGTTTTCCAGAAGAAGGGCAATCAATACGACTTCAACGATAGATGTCTACATAACTCGTCGTCAAGGAAGATATCAACCTTGAAAACCAACACACAACTTGTCCTACCATGCAGGAAGAGCGTCTCCTAAGGCAGAAATAGATTATTAACATAAGAAACACTATTCAATTTTCACTACAGGTGCAAAATATCCACCGGTTTCATCAGCAAAGTTCTGATCTCTACACTAAGTAGTCGTTAAACTCTTTTTAGAACCAAGACTGTCAGTGGTGCCATTCCAATTTTAAGCTATGATGATGATGATAAATCATCTAGCAGTGAAATGCGTTAATTTGAATGTGCATAGTTTTTGAACAAGCCTGTTGAGTAGTTGTCATAAGCGGTTTAGCTAAATAACTTTATGGTAAAGTCGCTGAGGGATATGGCTTCGAATGTCCAAGAGAATAAAAGTGTTTTTATTGAAGGTTACAAGTAAGGATTACTGATGAGTGTTGGAAGGCGCGAAAAGTGTGCGAAATCTTGCAATATCATGTACTATGTTATGACTTGTTATTCAGTATATAATACTGCTCATAGATTGGTTATCAGTGGAAAATTAATGTAGCTATCTAGACCTGAGTGTGCAGCACCGACTGGAGTTTACCGACTGAGTTAGCAGTGCGGTCACGAAGCTAAGTTATGTGGTACTGTAGTGTGGTGTATTTTGGTTTTAGGTGTTAGCAGTCTGTCGTCACGAATTTATTGATCTACGCTTCATGCTTAATAGGGCTCATCAGAATGTTTTTTCTGCAAACATGACAAGATTGGTTTTGAATTGTTAATTGGGATCTGCATCACTCATTGCTGAAGTCACAGACTTGTTCATCAAGGTATTTCAGTCACAGCTGACCTCCTTCTCTTAGACTGGATTGGGTACACAAGTGGGTAACCAATGTGACTGCCCAGTGCTCACCGAAATCTTCTAATCAAGCTCGAGATGTGACCACTGACCTAAGTGACTCGACAATACAATACACTGTACTCAAGTGCCAACTAACAAAAAAATATTACTGGATCACTATGTAGAGAATATTGACGTGGGATGAAAATCTACTACAGTCCAGTTTGTAAACTTTTCAGCCCAGCTTCCTGCTGACTGATACCTCTTGCCCTATGGAATCAGAAGTATCACTGGAGATGAAGCTGTGACTGAAGCTTTTACAGATAATGAAGGTTTATAAAAGACAATTCAGCAAAGAAAATTTCTTTACGATGAATCATTTTCAAAAGCTGTACTTCGTATCCATAGTTACAGCAAAATATACATGTCCATCAATGGCAAATGGGTCAGTACAAGGTCATCAAAAACCGTTAGTAAAGTTACAGAGTGATAACAACTGGAAGGTCAAATCAAGGTCATCAGTTGTCCCCTATATGATTATGGTGAGCAAGCGCATATGAATAAACTGTCTTAGAGAGATTAAGACCAAGGCAAAATCAGAGATTGGGTGTATCTTTTTCGAACACAAAGAGCTGCCTAGTAATGCTGGATTGCTAAAGCTTCTGTCGTGTTGAGGTGGAGAATACGCGCTCACTTCGAAATGTTTGCCTTCACTTTATAGATAACTTTGAAAGAAGACTCTCATGGAGCACAGTGACCAGAAATAAGGAAACGCTTAAGAATCGAGATGTTGACAGCTTTGCACAACCATGCAGGATAGTATTCGGAGATGTGTTTGGATCGAACATGCTCCACGTGACCTACGTAATCAGATCCACAAGAGCAGATGAATTGGTAAGAGCATATAGAGGTGGTCCAAAGCGGTAATTTATCCCTTATGCAGAAAATTCTGTTTAATAGGCTGATACCAAATTGTGAACTGAATCATTCATATATTTATACAATTATATGAGGCACGTTACAAATTTAATTAAGTATACTAAACTAATTACTGGGTAGTGTTTTCATTACTTTCCGTGATAAATAAAATTTCATATTTAATCACATTGTAGAATGCTGATATCGCTTTCTGTAAGGTCATTTTCATCATATGATATGAATATAAATCGCAATCACTTCATAATTTGGTATGCTTAGCTGAAGTATGACAAACTAGGCACAACAACAATCTGGATACTGGCAGCGGAAATAAGCAGATTTCTATGAATAAATAATGATCGGTTGACCACATAACTTCAGTCATACTGTAAGAAATGACAAAGAATGAGACACAAGAATTAATGTTTACTATGCAATTTTGTACAGTAGTGGTGAAATATTGTGCACTTTTCATTAAAATAGTCATTTGCACAATGTGTTTCATTTTCTCTTCTCCTATCTCGATTTGCTCTTCATAAGCTCAAATTGTTTCTTGAGTTTCTCTGTGCAGAATATTTACCCATCTCTGATAATTGCCTTTGACTTCTGCTAGCTTGTTGGTTTAAATGCCACTTTAATCCCAGCCTTATTGGGAATCCTTCGTAGCGCTTCTGAGGTGCCTTCCTTGTATGGTAACATAGTGGAGGCTTTGGATTCTCTCTCAATCCTGTCACTGTTATTACTGTTAGTAGTAGAGTTATTGTTAACAACACCTGTACTACTACTACTGCTAATATTTTCTTTCGATTTCTTATGGATTTATTTGTAAATTTAGGTGGGTAGTTGTTGAGACGCAAGGTATTCTTGACGTGTCTAATTTCTTCTCGCAGATTTTCTAGTCTAATGGTGAGCTTTTTCGTCCTGTTACTTAGTCATTTAACTGAGTCTACATTAATTGAGACAGGGTGAGATGATTTTAAATCTAAGTAGTGATTTCAGTGTGAAGGATTCCTGTAGACACTAACCTCTGAAATTCCATCTTGTTTTCATTTAATCTTAAAATCCGAAGGGCATTACGGTGAGCTCGCTTAGAAACAAGCTTTGTAGGTTAAAAGATCCTATCGATCCAAGAAAGCAAAATAATTTGCTTTACCAAATCCCTTGCAATGATTGCAAGGTTTAATACATGGGTCAAAGTAGTCGATCGGCGTCATTTAGAATAACAGAGCACAAAAACCTACCTGAATCAAGATTAGTACATCCTAATAAGATAAGAAAGTTTAAAACTACAATTGTTATTAGCATAGAAGATAATTAAAAATTAGAATATCAATTATCTTAAGCTGTACATCAAAATTATCGCCAATTAATCTGTACTAATGTGTAAGAAATCTGTGCAGAGGGTTAAGAAATATGAGAAAGAAACAATTAATGCTGGCCAGCAGATTATGTAACACATGAAGAAATGATATGCATAAAATTGAGATGAATTCAGTGAGCTGAAATCAGTAGGTAAGTAAGGCGAAGAATTATGTCATTCAAATAGATTGATATCAAATTACAGTGACCATTGCAGTGAGATATTGAAGACAGTCTCCTTCTGTATGTAGAGGCATGGTGGAAAGTGTTTTATAACAATCGTCTCTATAGAACATTTTATGGAATTGAAAGAATAGTGAATTGCTATCATAATTAGAGATATAAGAAAAACTTGAAAAATATTGTAGTAGCTCCAACTACTCATCACAGTCCAATGTATCACAGGGGCTTTGATGACAGACACATTTATAACAAGACATATAAGCGAACAATATTGTTTTCAATTAATTTCACTGCAGAATATGAAACAAAACAAATTTATCCATTGTATAGGATTTATTTTCACTTGTGTAATCCCGGCGTAGTATATTAGAACAAATAACAAAATAAACAAATATTTTCTGTTATTCCTCAACGTTTTTTTGTTTTGGCTTTAGACTTAGATGAAGAGGTGTTGAATAGAGTCACAGACTTGGTTGGAATTAACTGAAGGCTGTAATTCCATATTAGATTTGTTGATTTGATATATAGCTCACAGTGATTCAGTATTATTTACTTAATTACGTTTCGAGCATAAATTATTGCTCATAATCATATCAATGTAATCACACTTCTTTCGATATCTGATTTTAGAGTTCTGTCAACTGATTATTTTTTGTTTCTTGATTGGTAGTAAAGTTTTCCATATCTTTGGTATATGTGTTGCGTCATTCCTATTACATGTGTTGGGTGAGGATTCGATGAACAAATATTCAGTAATTAGTCTCTCTCTTCACCTAGCCACCCCAATAAGATCAGTAATCTAGAAAAACGCTCGGCCATTGCATTACATTCATTAACGCATATCTACACAATAGGGTGGGACAAAACCACTGTACTTAAGTCCAGTGTAGTTAAGTGGAGAGAGAGAGATTAATTACTGAATATTTGTTCATCGAATGTGTAGAGACAATCAGAACTTTGCTGATGAAACCGGTGGATATTTTGCACCTGCAGTGAAAATTTAACATTGTTATGATTATGTGTCTCAGCCAAACTGGTTCATTCGTTCACAAATGGATTACTGAAATCTGCTTGAGACAACAAAATTAATTGGATGATGAATCACTGTAATTTCAATGTGTCAATTATGTCGCCAAATTTTTCACTACGAGTTATTATTATGTGTATGAACACTGAAAAATTATTCTTCATTAGCGAATCTAGTAGGTTGCTAGATTTCTCAAAAGCACTACAATAATGAAATGACTCACGACTTATTGTAACGTGAGCTATGTAGATATGGAGGTAGACTTGGCATTTCGAGACAGCTCCAAGTGGCTGTTATCACTGGTTTCTCATCACCTTTTGCAATCAGACAACTGGATGTACAGTCATGTGATTTACTGGAAGCTATGGAGTAAATTAACTTCATAATGAATTTATTTATGTTGTAACAATCTTACGCTTCTCTTTATCCAACTGTTAAACAGTAGTACGCTGGCAGTGAAACTTGAAGATGATCAGTTCTACCCAATTTGGGGTCATAGTTGCTAAACTCTAAGGCGTCCCAAGCTATAATGAAACAAATATCCATTGCTGACATGTTACCATTTATTCTAGTGTGCAGTGAAAACTGTATCGGAAAAAACCAATGCTCCACACATCGCTTATCAGCTGAAGAATAGCTCACTTCCGTTAAGCGTTGTTCGAAAGTTCACGCACCTAGTTATGCCCGTATTATTTTTCAAGATCCAGTTACTTGGTCAAAGAATACAGTCACCTGAATGATTTACGAAACTTTTAATGAAGCGAATTATTTTGAAGCACGAAAGGCATTCTGAACTACACGGTAGGTGTAGTATTCTATCTTGGTAACTGTCAATGGAGTCCAGGATATGCATTTAGTCCTACTCAGAACTCTTAATTTGGATGCACCTGCATCCTAGTGATTGGTATTGTTTCCATTGAGACTCGAGGCATCCACATAGAAGTCCATCTGCCAATAGAGGTCAAGCAGTTCTACCCAGTATAGCAATGGAGAGTTAGAGCCAGGATCGGAAAAGCAAGTCAGGCCTTCATTAATTTGAAATCAGTGTGGAGATTTACTACACTCAGCATAAAGCGTGAACAAGATCCGGATTTTTAAACAACAACGTTAAGTCAGTACTTCTATACGGTTCAGAAACTTGGAGCGTTATGAAAAGCATTTCCAACAAACTACAGACATACATCATCAACGGTTGGCGCCTACGCTTACTCAACACTGAAGATGAGATCAGATGGCCAGAAAGAATAAACAACAAAGAACTCACACCGGCTGGTAACGAACCAACCAAGAAGCCATTGCCCAACAAATATGCAGAAGAAAGTGGAAAGAGATCGGGTTAACGCTTTCGTCCCGATACCTTAAGGTCCTTAGTTTGACCCGTGGTGAGGTCGCGTATATGCTACTGAGAAGTCACATACTTGGACGAAACAACTTGTATCAGTTCGTGATGAATACTACTTTAAATAGGCTTTATTATGACATAACTGATAAGGCCATTTGGGGACGTGACGCGTTAGGCCAAGCCATCGAGTGGGACCCAAAGGGAAAACGACGAGTTGGGCGTCCGAGGCAAGGGTGAAATGAAAGCTTGTTGGCAGTCGTGGAGCCAGGTTTTGAAGACTGCAGAGAAGAGAGTGAAATGGAGATATACTACTGAAGCGGTATGTCCCACTTGGAACCCAAGGGATAAATCAAATAAAATAATAAAATAGCAAAGGGGAATTAAAGGGGTCGAAAACAACAAATCATTCCTGTTTCACAATAGATGGGACTCGTGCCCAAGTAGCCTGGTGGCTAACGTTTTAATGTTTGAAGCGACAGTTACTGGATCCGACTCTCAGTGGGAACAACATCTCTTGCTGGAATGCAGGTATGTCCAACTGACGAGTCCCAGATAGGACAAAACCCGTTTCCTGGATTCCTCTACTAGTCACTAAGATCAATATAACATCATGAATATCTGGTAGTATCAAGGCATTGATATATGAGCTCATCTATCAACAGAAGTTGGGCAACCTAACCCTGTATTGCAGCTGCAAATTACAAGAATCAAGACATCATAACACGATAGGTGACTCAATGCAATGCATCAGATCCTGTTTATCCTACCACAAGATGATGAGTAATTCATAGATTCTTGATAATGCATTATGGAACTGGTCGCCTTGTTCAATAAAGTTTACTGTAGAACTCATCAACTGGGAAATATAATTCATATTGCTGATCTAAGCGGTAGGTTTCATGTAATTCGACTGCAGAGTGGGTGTACTGAAGTCTTTATTTTGGGAGATCTCTTTTCTTTACCCATTTGTCCTTCATTATTTCAAAGAAATCGATGCTTGTCAGTAATCCAGGACAAATTACAAATATTGACATGCTATTTGTGCATTAATGTTTGCATTATTTTTGACAATGTGGTAAATTAGGTTGAATATCTGAACTCACTGATAAACGTCAAAATGCGATAGGTTAGTCAGTCAATCTCTAATTCAAAGAAATCATGTCAGTTACTACTGCATTAGGCAGTATGATTCATATTTGGGCAACTGCTCAAGTACTAAAGACACAAAAGTTAAAAACACCTTGGGGTAGAACTTTACAAGTGTCATGGGTCATTTGTTATAATCTAAATACTGTGCTATCACATTCCGGTAGGTAGACACGTCTCCTACCTTCCTGTTGTGGCTGCTCCTAATCAGAACTAAATTAGTAGACAAGTTGTTTGGTTGGATAGCTAATCCCCATGGTTAATTGTGATCTACTGTATTTTATAAATGACAATAATAGTGGTAGTAGTACTTTACGATACTAAGTCCTTCTGTATATCAACAGCATCAGCTGAATAATCTGGAAGGTCACCACTTTTATTTAGTATCGTAGTAATTTTCATACAGACTGACTGCAAAAGCTACAGATTTTCTGTTTGTTGATACTAGTAACTTCCCGTTTGCACACTGAATCGAATTTCTCGACCTCTGTTAGTAGATGGGCTCCAATGAGGATGCCTCGATACTGCTGGTTTATTCGCTATATTGAAGTCTATTTAGTAGCTGACAGTAGAAATCAGGAAGCCTGCTTCGTTTTATTTGGGACTCGTCAGGTGGACGTACCCGCATCCTACTGAGACTCGAACCCAGTGCCCACTGCTTCAAACGCCAAAGCGTTATCCGCTAGACCACCAGGATACAAGATTCGGCTCTCGCACCACAGTGGGAAATGAGTTCGAGGTTCAGTGGAAACAGCATCACTCATTAGGGTGCACGTACGTTCAGCTGACGAGTCCCAAATAGGACGAAACGCGCCTCCTGAATTCCACTGTTAGCTATCATATAAACTACGAAATATTTTTTGGTTATTATTCATATTTTGTCAGTACTTGATGTCTTGTCTTGTTAGTTCCGTTTGTAAAAAGATATTCATATGGAAATATGAAAACGGTGGTCCTCTTGATAAAATCAAAAAATTTATAAAGAAAACCAAGATTATTTTCGAAGTCATTAATTTCTTAGCTTTTCTAGAGATCCATCAATGGATTAGGTCGGTCTCAGCTGCTTTCATATACTCTGTTGTTTGTTATCTGTTTGATTAGTTTGAGAAAGTGGAGAAGTAACCAACTTGCGGTGTGGTACCACTAGATCAAGGGTATTTATGTTATGTTGGTGGCTGTCGCGATACTCCAGCCTTCTGGGAGAGGTACCAGCGATCTTCTAACTCAACGGTTACAAACTTCTTGACACTTGATTTGGAATCAAAGCCAACAGCAATCATACAGTGATTTCGATGTATTTTGTCATACCTAACTATCACTCAAGATTTAGATGGTCTCTTTGAGTGATATATCAGATAACTTTTCTTTCTTTGCTTAGCATTCGTTTATTTGTAATAGTCTCTTTTGCTTTTTGCATATTCATCATATTTTTGTATTAATTTGTGTAGCGCAGATTTTGGTGTCTAGGTTATACAAACTGCTTGAAGATAAATAAGCGATCTAGTGTTTATATGGTGTGCTTCTTCGAATTGAACGAATGGTAGAATACCAATTATTTCCCAGCTTATTAGGTCACAGTAACTGAATCTCATCAATCCTAAGTAATTTGTCCATCTTGTACAATGCTGAGGTATGAGGGTCAAAGCTTCCTGCCAGCTAATTACCACCATCTAGTATCAAGATAAATTGTACGTCATTATCACGTCACTTAACTTGCTGGCGGTATTGCAAGCTAGTTGGTAGACTTCAGTGACTGCTGAGCTACATAGATTTCCCACTAATAACGGGGGTTAAGTCATGGCCCGAAAAGGTAAGTGGTAAAGTTTTACACCTCAACGGTCAGTGGTTCAGGTTTGATGGGTTCCAAAAAAGATGAAATCGAGTCTAGGGATTTCTCTCCCATTGACTTTTGACATCTAGCTTAAAGGATTTCTTCCTAACATATAATAATTATATATGGAAACCTGTTGGATTCCACTTAATACTACACCAATTCTTCCCGTAGAAAATGCTCATACAAACATAGATGGAGTCAACAGAATAATCCATAACAGGTTAGTAAGTCAAACAGCTATATAGCTCTAATTTTGCCTAAATTTCGCTTGATATTTACCTATAACTTTACCTTTATTATTGCTGTTTTCGCGCCCTCTTGGTGCTGTTGCCAGCTTTTTTCTTCCTTACTGCTTCTGAAGGCTGAGCTTTGATTGGTTGTTAACTCTTTTAACCTATCAGTGATCCAGTGTTTATCAAAGTCGTTTAGATTGTACATATTTAGCATCGTTCTCAACTGTTTCAGCTGATGTTGAGACAGACAATGCTCTCTGTCAACGGTTCGTCTTCTTTTCTTCGTATGCCAGCGGTATTATTGTGATAGTGGTTGACGTTTTGATTAGCGATTACAGTAGATTCCTTTGGGGGTTAGTTTCGTATAGCTGGTAAACTGTTGGGTTGCATTTACCTGTCACAGCAAGTACGACTAGGTTTGACGATTTGAATTTTAAAAGAGACGTATTATCCTATCTAGCACTAAGTAATCATTGAGAATCAGTCACAGAATCAACGTCAGAGATTTTTTCACAGGGAATTTTATCCCAGTGATCGTAGCAATAACTTCTCACTTACTTTAAATAACCTGTTTTAGTACAAAAAGTAATGAAAAGTAAAGGGTTTTACGATAGAAGTTCAAGGGGAGAGCGGTCGATGGCTAACATTGTTCACATGAAAATTAAAAAGCTTTCAACTCTGAATCTGATTTATTTGGAAAAATTATCGCTTACACTCCTCATGTTCAATCTAATGTGAGAGATTTAACGAGGAAAATTTTCGATACAGTACTATGATTAATAGAGGAATATAGGCTTCTTTTCATTGGTTAGAAATTATACTTACAGTGCCCATCTATTGTTATAGAGGAGCCTTTTTAAAATATCTAGAATTCATTGATGATATATCACTTTCCTTAAGGACGTTTGGAGAATAAAAGCCACACATTTTTTACTTCAACGCTGATCAGACACAATACTTTTTGTATGAAGCATAAATCACTAGTCATACTTTTCATTATTTCTAACAACAGTTATGGCCACCGTTCATCCTAAGGGATAAGAGAGCTATAGGTTAGCCATCATTGACTCTATCTTTAGACGCTACAATTAATTTAAGCACCAAGATTTAGATAATAGTCCACCAAAATCGACGTACATGCTTTGAAGTCCTTTATCTATAAAACGCATGTCTAGTCTAACTATACCGTCAGTCGCTGAAAATCCCCAAAACCAACTTTATGTATACAAACATCCTCTATCCACGTCCAACCTTGTTTTAGCCACATGAGTAAGACATTTAGCCTATCATTACTTAGTTTCCCACTGTATTTCACTAGTTGATTTATCCTTTATTGTAAGTAGTTCATATCATCTTGTTCTTTTGGGGAGAAACTAACATGAGCCAACTGATCTAAGGAAACTAATGTGAATGCTGATTCTGTTAATCATCTATGGAAAGTGAATAATCCTAATCTTCCTTAAAAAGAACTCGGTGTTATACACTTATCAGCTAAGTGAGTTGTAATAGTTGAAACAAGTGAGAAAGAATGCAGAGATTACTTATTCAAAGTGAAATGCAATGTTTTTACGGGAAAATGAACTAAATAACTTTTTGTTCCATGAATAGAAACATCAGGAAATCGAAGAACAGACTGTCAAATTGTGATTAGCTTTATCAAAATGATAAAATAAGTTTAATGATAACAACTGACGACCGGTAATTCAACTACTCCTCACAACCAACTCAGGCTGATTTGTATCGCAACGAAAAAATTAAATTGTGAGGCTGGTGAGATGAAACATATATTTCTTTGTCTCTTCTTTATTTGAGGGAAGCCAGGTGGAAACCCAGTATCTGGACTTAAAATAAGACCTAAGTATTAATCCAGTCCCCTAATTCAGTTGTTAAAGCATTAAGCTGAAAGCCTGAGGACAAATAGTTTGGTGGATTCTATTGTCAACGTTACCTGCCAGCCCCAGTCGTCATATCCACACATATACATGGGTATAACCAGTATAATAGTCTCAGTTCGCCTTTTTGGTAAAACATCTGAAGAGTTAAAAGTAAGCATGTTGATTAAACATATTATAGACAATAGGTGTTTGATTTTTCTGAGCTTTGAGCTTAGACGTTTTATTTCTAGGTTGTGACTTCATCAGCCTTTACTTCATAAAAGGGTTCTCCTTATGAAGTGAGTGCTGATGAAACTAACTAGTCTAGTGACGAAGTGTCCAAGAATAAACCTAAACGCTCAGAGAATATCTAACAATTATCATTCCCATTATGAATTACAAATCTCCCATGGCGTAGATAACTAATAATGGATTGAAATCTTCAGAGTAAACAATTGGTTTTAATTTTATGTATTGTAACACCATTAGTTAAAGAATTGAAGAAGAAAATCTTTAAGTGATGTAGTAAAATATTAGGTTAAAGTTGATGGAAATAATGTTGATATCCAGAAAATGTTCAGAATTGATTGATCTTGATGGTCCCAGATGTGATTTCATTACAGTGAAACTGAGCGATGAACTACAGTCAATTCAAGAAAACCTAACACTTTTGTACTTTTGATTCACTAGTGAAGTTTGAAATTTTGTGAGTTTATCTAAGAATTCTCTGAGATGGGATTCTAAATCGTGAAGAGACACTGTTCAAGTACTCCATTTCTTTCTAAATGAATTAGTGCAGGGAACTGGTATAAAACTTGGTGGAGAATTCATAGCTCATCGAGTGTCGTTAAATCCACTTGAGACGGTTGTATTTTTTCGTAGGAACATATATTTTAAGTGTTCTTTGTTTAAATACTTTATGCCAAGCTGCCTAATTTATTACTTATGGATACACCTATACTTTAGAGCGAAAGCTAGCTTAAGATAAGATTATATGGGTTTCAAATGCACGTATGGGATCATCTTCCGTACAATACAGAATTTTCTGCTACTCTATAAACCTTTCGTGCCTAAATATGACTTACTGAACCACTGAATTCGTTTAATTCCGTAAATTAAATGTAAATTATCCAAGATGGTGTGAGATCGATCTTCACTACTAACATGTTCCTTAGGTCATTTCGGTGAGAGTTATTTGGAGTGCATTCGCTTTTGGGCATATTATCCGAACAGAAAATTTTGTTAGAATAATAATCTGATTTACTGCGATTCTTAAAGTAAGGCGGGAATCTTTTTTTAAATATGAGCTTTCAACCTGTTTATCTTATAGGAGTGACAATCAGTCACATGAGTTAGGATTCTACATTTAAAGAAAGTCTGTTCAATTTATCTCTTTACTTGGAATTTATAAAACAAGAGAAGTATTTTTCAGTCAAATTTTAGGTTATTTTTTGAAGTGAAAAATCTGTTTTCGAATCTTGAAATCAAATCGTTTGTTTGTGAACCACACAGTCCATGGTGGTTTCAAGGATTCGATTTTGTGAGCTGAATCGATCCAAGTACACCACTGATGTGTTTGACAGCAAACTCGTGAAACAGTCATCCAGTTTTTAGATTTCCTTGATCTGTCTACCCAGTACTTCTGATCGAGGTGAGTGGTCTAAAAGCACTCATTCAGTTGTTTAAATCTCTACTTTCATAATATATATATATATATATATATATATATATATATATATATATATATATACAAGTTTTACTCTTAGTAAAATACCTCACTATCCACACACGATTTAAATAATCACAAAACGGATCGATACTGTTTACTGGAAAGTAGACCTATTAACTGTACGGGTTGTAAAAACTAACCCAACGCCATACATGCGTGTGTACCTTTAGACAAACATTCAGTGATGTGTAACCAGCCCAACTGCTTTTCTCTCTGTATACATTAAACCGAATGTTTGCTGTATCCCTGCCAGGCTGGCTTTCTAGCCTTTGTCTCTGAACCAGGTGAATATGATTCTTTCTAATTCCTTCATTTCAATGAAATCTATTGTTTATGCTAATTTTATTACCAGCTACAATGTACTGTGTAATTATCGAATGTCTGTCAAATTCCTAATTGAAGATTTTCGACCCATTGATGGATGTCTCAACTCTTCAGCCTCTTTATCCCATCCATTTGTTCCTGAGAAAGGTTTGCAGTGAGATATTACGATATACCAGTTTCAATTACCCCCCGAATGAAAACTACTCTCTAGTCTTTCCAGCTTAACCCTTTGTGCAGATCTCTAGAGATAAGCATAGATCATAGTGACAGAGATGAAATGAGTATTATCTTACTTCTTAGTTAACTGCACTTATAGAGAATATACTATTTAGGAAGAAGACCGCTTCAGAATAATTTCCAGTCAAGATTATATTTATTATTTATTTATTTGTTCCTTGGGTTCCTAATGGAACATAGGGCTTCAGTAGCACATCTCCATTTCACTCTCTCCTCTACAATCTTTTGAACCTGGCTCCACGACTGCTCAGAAGCTCTCATTTCCTCCTCGCACGATCTCCTCTATGTCACCCTCACCTCGGACGCCCAACTCGTCGCTTCCCATCTGGGCTCCACTCGAGGGCCTGGCCTGGCGCATGATATCCCCGAATGGTCTCTTCAGTGTATGCCCAACCCATCTCCACTTCCTCCTGCATATTTGTTGGGTGATAGGTTCTTGGTTAGTTCGTTGCCAGAGTTCCTTGTTGCTTATTCTGACTATTCTGGCCATCTGATCTTCAGTAAGGAGCCAGCGTAGGCAGTTGTTGATGAATGTCTGTAGTTTGTTGGAAATCCCTTTCGTAGTGCGCCAAGTCTCTGAGCCATACAGAAGCACTGATTTGACGTTGGTGTTGGAAATCCGGATCTTAGTCAAGGTTATACGAACTTTTAAGTGCACAATGATGATTCAAACTTTATAACTGCCTATGCTTCAGCTATGCTTAGATGTCTGGACTTCACTTCTGTTTTTGGGTGGCTTATTTGTACTTTATACAAGATTTTGAAAGATTCGTGAGAACAGACCGGGGGTTTAGAGTTCACTAAATAATCTGTTACACAGCTGAATGTGCATGTCCTTCTGTCTCCGTTATTCAGATTGAAGAGTGATGGTGAGCGCGTTTCGCTCATTTCCGCACAGTGCTGTCGATGTACAGGGACTTACAGAAGCAAATAAACTAATATGCACATAATAATGTGACCCATTGCTTTAGCTCATTTTTCACATACTGACGAACGAGTTCTTAGTAGTAAAATGTGATTCTGAAATAGGTGGTATAAAGTTATCTCTTTATGCATTTTGGTAGTTGTTTCCTGTGGATGTCTGATGCATTGTAATCCCTACTTTCGAGGTTTAACCGTAAAATCTTTCTCGACGAGGGGCTGAATGATTTCTCACTGTCTCATATTCTTACGTACTGATTCTGATCGACATCAGTTACCAATGAAATTTGCTTCAGGTTTTTTAGTTCATCGTCAATAGCATCCTCCGTTCATATTTTACTCAACCGTCAAAAGATTAAGTAAGTTAAATTATTTCGCACACCAGTGTCTATATTTTGGGACACAATGTAGTCACGCATAACACACAGAGTTTTTCTTCGTGAGATATTTGTAAACAGAGAGATGATATCCGGCGAAATCGATCTCTTCCCTGATGGACTGGCAGCCTTGAATGAACCAACAAAGTGGAATGCGTCACATAGACCACATTGCCATGGGTTTCAGTATTTCAGCGAGCCATTCTTCAGGTAAATGATGAGGAAAATTAGTCACTTACGTAGCGTAGCACTTATAAAAACACTCCCTTTGTGAGCTTTAAGCAAATAATGTAACTGTGGTATCGAAGAACCTGATAGATAATGTTGTTCGCGAGGCTCTGTGCTAATGAGTGCTTTACTATGTTATTTCCTTTAGTTTCTTGGAAAAGTAAATTTCTGTCCGTTCGGTTAGGCCTTTCTGAATTGTCTGTTTTGAATATTAAAACACATTCAATGAAATGAGTGAAGGTCAGTCCATAATCTGAATTACTAAGTAAAACCATTCCAGCACTTTATCATAATTAAACGGGATTAACTTCTCATATTTCTATGAATCAACAAGCCTATTTCGATATCCCTTCCATGAAAGATATCGACTATTAGGTACTCTATATATATTATCGATATATCCTAGCTCAATATATGTGGACTTCTGAACAATAACCTTCGGATTCACCTTTGAGGGCCGCGTAGTTCCTGGCTAACTAGTTCACTCGTTACTAGCCAGTCCAAAGCCCGGATAAAAAAGGAAGGTTGGGAATAAGACTAGCAACCCTACACCAAAAAACCAATCCAACCGCTGAAAATACTTCAAAGCACGAAGAAAATACAAACAACGAAAAATTAAAATTATCCCTCGCTGGAATCGGAGAGACGAAATGACACCGGTTGGTGAAAGCCTTCGAGAAGCCAATTGGCCAATGTGTCTCCTCTCTCTCGATGAAAGTGAAAGTGAACATGGGGACATGGAATGTCCACACATTGTATGAACCTAACAAGGCTAACAAGATTGCAAAGGAGATGAGAAGGTATCGCATTGAAGTGTTAGGAATTTGCGAGGAGTCAGAGATGGAATGGAAGTGGACTCTCCAAACTGTCAACCCGAGAGTTAATAATCTACTCAGATATTGTCACACAGACAACAACCACAAGCACACTGAGTTCTCTAGTGGCTAACATGATGTCCCCTTGAAGAGCATCGAAGGCTCTCAGGTAATGGAAACCAATCTCCTCCTGCAGGATCAGGATCATCACAGCATGATGGATTCAACTGAAAAGGAAGAGAAGTCACAATCATACAATGCTACACTACGCTACCAATGTGCACCTACAAATAATGCCGATGAAGAGAAGAAGGAGGAATTGTACAGACAACTGCAATCAATACTGGACAAGACAACACCCCAGTTGGCGACATCAAAATTCTAATGGGTGGGGTGACATGAATGCCAAACTGGGTGGGAATGGATAACACAGGAAGAGAACTTATCATGGGTCAAGAAGCACTCGGTGAAGTGATGGACGAGAATGGAAAACTGTTCGCAAATTCCTGCGCATTCAACGATTTGGTGATTGGAGGTGAGGTAGTGTGTACAAACACAAGGATATTCACAAAGCGAGCGACATGCATTCGATCTCACCAGATGGACATACTACACTAAAAATCAGATCGACTTTATCCCAATCTCAAGAAGGTGGAGATGCAGTCAGCCTACTTGACACAAGGTCAAGGAGAGGAGCAGATGTAGGCTCAGACCACTATCTAGTGCAAGGAACCTACCTGGAAAATCAAGTTGAAAGCCTTCAATTCAAGGAAGTTGGTGATTGACCACAGTTCAAGTACAACACCTGGAAACTGAAGGACGAAACTACAAAGAAAATCTTCACGTCAGCCATCAGGACAAAATAGGAGATATCAAACAACATCCCTGAAGGGATCTGAGTGGATGAACACTGGAACTCTGTGAAAGCTATTTGGGAAGAAACCTGCATAACCGTATTAGGAAGGAAGGAAAAACAGGACAGGGAATGGATCTCGACAGATACATGGAAGCTGATAGAGCAGTGAGAGGAAGATGGTGAAGCAGAAGATGAACCGGTGCAGTGCAGGGATGAACAACGAAAAGAGTAACTGGTCACAATGTACAAAACACTACACTGGACAAAGAAGTGAAGAAGATTGAGCGCAAAGACAAAAGACACTTCTACGACACACTTGAACCAGTGAACAGTGAACCAGAACAGTCTGCTGGTAGGAGAGACGGAGACCTGACAACACTATATCAAATAACCAAGTTACTATCAGGGATGGGAGAGACCAACGCAGATGAGACCAATGAGAGATAGTGAAGGAAAGCTAGTTACCAAATAGGAGAGACAGAGGAAACGGTGGGCTGACCACTTCGAAATACTCTTGAATCGACCACCACCTGCAACTCGTCCAGAAATACCACCTGCAGCCACAGGACTACAAGTGAACACAAGCCCTCCGACAAAAGCAGAAGTCCTGAACGACATAAAGCGACTGAAACGCGGGAAAGCAGCGAGACCAGATGGAATCCCGCCAGAAGCACTGAGAACAGACGCAGAGAGAACAGCGGACCTGCTCACATCACTATTCCAAAAGGTCTGCAAGAAGCAAAGGTACCTGGCGATTGGAGGGAGGGCTACCTGGTCTAAATCCCAAAGAAGGAAGACCTAAATCTTTGGAAGAACTGGAGCGAAATCATGCTCTACTGTTATCCACACCAAGCAAAATATTAAGTCGCATCATCCTGGAGAGAATAAAGGATGCTCTGGATTCAAAATACGACCGGAACAGGCTGGCTGGCTTCAGGAGGAATAAATCATGTGTGAATCAAATTGCAACGCTTCGCATCATCATAGAACAGAATATAGAATGGCAGTCAACCCTCTACCTCAACTTCATGGACTTTAAAAAGGCCTTGGATTTTGGCAATGGTGATTGAAGTCTACTGCCTTGTCGCACAAACTCGAAGACCTACAGGCAAATTCCAGCAAGTTGATGGGAGGGGCAGAGAAAATGGGACTTCCCTCAGGTGAATGTAGAGAAGGCAAAGGTGATGAAGGTACCCAACCAACAACAACAATCACCAATCACTATCAGCGGAAGAAATTTAAAGAAAGTGGTCTCTTTTACCTATCTAGGAAGCATCGTTTCAACTACAGGTGGCACAGACGACGACGCCAAAGCCGGGATCGGAAAAGCAAGATAGGCCTTCATTAATCTGAAACCAGTGTGGAAATCTACTGTACTGTACTGTACTGTACTGTACTGCACTCAGTATAAAGCGTTAACAAGATTCGGATTTTCAACACCAACGTCAAGTCAGTGCTTCTATATATCATGGTTGAGAGTCATGACGCGTTACGAAAAGCATTTCCAACAAACTACAGACATTTGTCAACAGCTGCCACCTACGCTCGCTAACTCGATACTGAAGATCAAATCGATGGTCAGAAAGAATAAACAACAAGGAACTCACTCTGGCTGGCGACGAACCAACCAAGAACCTATCGCCCAGCAAATATGCAGAAGAAAGTGGAGATGGATTGGGGATACACTAAGAAAACCATTCGGGGATATCATGCACCAGGCCAGGCCCTCGAGTGGAATCCAAAGGGGAAACGACGAGTTGGACATCCGAGGTGAGGATGACATGGAGTAGATCAATTGAAGAAGAAATGAAAGCTTGTTGGCAGTCGTGGAGCCAGGTTTTGAAGACTATAGAGAAGAGAGTGCAATGGAGGCGTGCTACTGAAACCCTATGTTCTACTAGGATCCTAAGGGACAAATAATAGTTCCTGGGAAACTGAAAGAAGCGGCACAACAATAAAAAGGCTTATTGATACGTACAAAAAGTAATCTTATATATATGTACTTCTTATGGCCTTGATACTCTCTAAACCTTCCTAGAAATTCACTTAGCCAATCTAAACAGTGCACATGTGATCAAACAACAACTGTAGATGAAGAATTTCTGTAGATTCCTAAAAATTCAGATGAAGTAATAATAGGCGTAGGGCATCCAAAAACACAACAGGATTTGTTATCGATGCAACGCATGACTTAAATGGGCATACATCAGCTGAAAACTAAACGCTCATTTTGATTGTATTTGTGTGGTAAAAGCTACTCATAAATGTGAGCATAAAAATTATGTCACATTTCAGTCGACTGGTTAAGGTTCTAGAGGGAGAGAAAATGCAATATCTGCTATATCTCTACTGTTCTGTTTAATAGTTCTACTTACATATATTCATTTTTTCAGCCTAGTAAACTCAACGAACAAAACCGCTCTGGTTGACACTTTCATAAAATAATTATTTTGCTTTATTCAAACGACATCTAGAAAACAATGGGTTGCTTTTTTGTTGACTAATTAGCACGAATAGTTTACTCTAATACATACACTACTTAGGTATTCGATAAAAATGAATAATAAAGCCAAGAACAAAAGTTTTATAGAACCATCTCATAGTGATCGGATCATATAACAGTTAGTAAGGGTGAATTCATCTACGTACATTTTAGTGAACAGTTGAGAAGTGAAATCACCTCATGCATGAAGTTAATTTTGTGATAAGTCGTTACAAAGGTTTTGCACAAAAATCGCATCAAAAGTATTAAACTTTTGGAAGTAGTCAGTATGAAAGTTGTGAAGATTTATATTTGGTAACAAATTCTGCGTGCTACACCAAACACATATCATACCGGCGATTTTATGTCCAGCAATATGGACTATTGTAGCTGTAGTATGATTTCAACAATATGTGACTGAATATTCTTGTATTTCCTGAAGAACTCATCGGATTTACGACAGTATCATCATCCAGTGAAACATTTAAGATCAGTAGAAAATGTCTAAAACTGTAATTATTCTGCAGGCTAGATTCAAGACACCACACTCGGCATTGCCTGAGACGTCTATCACTTCGAAAAAATTTTAAATTACGAATGGAAAATCCAACAACGAATAATACAATACACAGCAGTAGCATCAACCAATTTACCCGATATAATTCGATCCCCAACCCAATTTGTGTTTAAATAAGTTTGGTCGCTAGCAAGACCAAACAAAAAACATGTGTCTCCCTATTTCTCATTCGTTACACGGATAGACTCACCTCCTAATCTGTGATCACAGTCCCACTAAGACTTAGTCAGACTTACAAGATGTAGCACCAAAACCACACCATATCCGTCACACAAGGAGTGACTATCATGAATCACTGATCCATTGGATAACACTCTTACATTTGAAGTGACTCGTACTAGGTTGGAGTTCCAGTGAGGACAACATCACTCAGTGGGAGGCAGGTAAATCCAGCTAACAACTCCCAGACAAACTAGACAGAACGCACATCCTGTATCCCACAGCTAGCTACTGCCCATCAATAATATCGAAAATAATCATACCAGCAACATCGAGGTATCCACGCACGAGCCTACAGACCAGTAGTGGTCGATCTATGCGCTCCGATCAACGACGGAACACGTGAGCTATATATTTCACAGGCTGATGCCATGTAGGTTTCCAAGCTGGAGTTGTGTGTTTATCGAATGCTTGTCAAGATATTTTCTTTCCTTATCTCTCAATAATGCCATTATCTTGTCATTATTTACAACTTCCGCCGTTCCCTATGTAAACAACAGTTAGAGTTTGTTTGCTTTACTAACTGTTTAACCAGTCATACTCATTTCTTATAATGTTTAATTTGTGTAATTCACTAATTTAGTTACAGTAATGTTTCACTGTAGTCTCATTGTTACACTATTTCAATTTTACACCTACGTTGAATTATCTTTCCTCACTTGTTTATCGGTTTCGATATTATTTTATACTATTCCAAGGTGTTCCACTACGCAACATCAACCCTAAATTCCAGTTATGATATGCATATGGGGTATGATCGATGAGGTATGTTAAACTTATTATCTGGTCATGATCTTAACCCTTCCTTTCTGTTTTTGGATTTCGTTATAATTGATTAGTTCACTGGAATCCCCTTCACTATGACCTTTCTTTCTTTCTTCAGCTTCTTCATCGTCTATCATTTGGGAATTCAAACACTGTATTTCACATCTACCAACAAATTTTATCTTGAGCTATCCCACAGATAACTGCGCAACTCCTTTCCACTCTTTATTTCAGTTTCCGCACTAGCCTAATGATGCAAACGTATCTTTTAGTCAAATGGCAGACTGTTATATCTTTGGTACAATTAGTTCCTTCTATGAATTTGGATAACGTGATTAGAAGGTGCAGTTTATCTAAAGAATCTGATATACTCGGGTCATAAATTTCAAAATATCCGATCACATATTTACTTGATATAAAGCGTTTTATATGAAAACTTCAAGTCGGATGGGTGAGAAAACCATCATTATTCATTATAAAACACATTATTAATATAGGACATAGGATTGATATTAAAATAGCCTTTGCAACTTTGTATAGAAACTGTCGAGGGGCATATGATTAAGTTCACTGCGTCGCTAGCCATACACAAATTTAAGTCCACCTTGTGTATTCAAAAACAGTTTGTCCTAACGCTAAACCCACTCTTATCTTATCATATTGCCAAGGTTGTTTTCAGGTTTTATTATTCTCCCTTCGTTATCTTTCTTGTTATTTAACTCCTTTGTGTCATGTTTTTCTGTCGTTCACTTCAAGTTTTTCTATAAAATCCCTTAACAAGTAAGTGTTTGATGAGACTGTTAGAAATTTATGGCATAAATACATCATATCTCTCAGATAATCTATGTCTTCTAATTATCTATCATTTGCCATAAGTAAATATAAAGTTGCCCGGCGTTAGAACATGCTATTTTTGGAAGTTGCTTTTACTGAATTATCTCTTCTTAGTGGGCATATTTTGTAACGTAACTTACTGCTCAAAATCACCGTTTCACTTTATGACACGAGAAAAACAACTACCATGACACAGAACTATTACTTAATATCTGCTTCTGGTTATCTGAAGTTTAGGGTCAATAATTTGACATAATGATAAGTTGATGAGATTAGATCAGTTCGATGCCATAAAATCACATAGTGACAAGCTCTTAAACAAAGTATCGCTCTAGTTGAACTGGTCCAGAACTTCCTGCTGATTGCCTCCATCCAGTTCACGTCTCTCGGCATATCGTTACGATGAGTCCCCAAACCGGTGAATACACTGAAAAATTGTTGGTGGAATTCGATCAGTACATATGAGTGGACAACATGAAGTTCGTCATCCTCTAGTGACCAATCGGAGTATCTCATCCAGTTCTCCAAAAGTCGATCACGGTTCGAATAGCTCAGTGGAAACATCTCTCACTGCAGCACTGCATGATGTGGTTTCGAATCTCCAGCGAGACATCACTTCCATCCAAGTGTTTGGTCACATATTTCGAAATTTATGACCCGAGTATATGGCTAGTGTATGGCTAGAGATGCAATGAACTTAATCATATGCCCCTCGACAGTTTCTATACAAAGTTGCAAAGGCTATTTTAATATCAATCCTATGTCCTATATTAATAATGTGTTTTATAATGAATAATGATGGTTTTCTCACCCATCCGACTTGAAGTTTTCATATAAAACGCTTTATATCAAGTAAATATGTGATCGGATATTTTGAAATTTATGACCCGAGTATATCAGATTCTTTAGATAAACTGCACCTTCTAATCACGTTATCCAAATTCATAGAAGGAACTAATTGTACCAAAGATATAACAGTCTGCCATTTGACTAAAAGATACGTTTGCATCATTAGGCTAGTGCGGAAACTGAAATAAAGAGTGGAAAGGAGTTGCGCAGTTATCTGTGGGATAGCTCAAGATAAAATTTGTTGGTAGATGTGAAATACAGTGTTTGAATTCCCAAATGATAGACGATGAAGAAGCTGAAGAAAGAAAGAAAGGTCATAGTGAAGGGGATTCCAGTGAACTAATCAATTATAACGAAATCCAAAAACAGAAAGGAAGGGTTAAGATCATGACCAGATAATAAGTTTAACATACCTCATCGATCATACCCCATATGCATATCATAACTGGAATTTAGGGTTGATGTTGCGTAGTGGAACACCTTGGAATAGTATAAAATAATATCGAAACCGATAAACAAGTGAGGAAAGATAATTCAACGTAGGTGTAAAATTGAAATAGTGTAACAATGAGACTACAGTGAAACATTACTGTAACTAAATTAGTGAATTACACAAATTAAACATTATAAGAAATGAGTATGACTGGTTAAACAGTTAGTAAAGCAAACAAACTCTAACTGTTGTTTACATAGGGAACGGCGGAAGTTGTAAATAATGACAAGATAATGGCATTATTGAGAGATAAGGAAAGAAAATATCTTGACAAGCATTCGATAAACACACAACTCCAGCTTGGAAACCTACATGGCATCAGCCTGTGAAATATATAGCTCACGTGTTCCGTCGTTGATCGGAGCGCATAGATCGACCACTACTGGTCTGTAGGCTCGTGCGTGGATACCTCGATGTTGCTGGTATGATTATTTTCGATATTATTGATGGGCAGTAGCTAGCTGTGGGATACAGGATGTGCGTTCTGTCTAGTTTGTCTGGGAGTTGTTAGCTGGATTTACCTGCCTCCCACTGAGTGATGTTGTCCTCACTGGAACTCCAACCTAGTACGAGTCACTTCAAATGTAAGAGTGTTATCCAATGGATCAGTGATTCATGATAGTCACTCCTTGTGTGACGGATATGGTGTGGTTTTGGTGCTACATCTTGTAAGTCTGACTAAGTCTTAGTGGGACTGGGATCACAGATTAGGAGGTGAGTCTATCCATCTGACGATTCTGAAATTGAATGAATCGCCCTTCTCCAGTTTCGTTGTCAGCTAATGTGCACCATTTATCTCACATTTCCCGCTTCCGCATGGTAATGATTCGATAATTCTTACATTTTTTCATGGCATATTTGTTTCGATTATGTGCGCTGGTATCAAGTTCTCGAATTGTCTTCATTTTTCCTTAACTCCTCATGACTAGCAAGATTTCTCTCTGTTGTATCTTGAGAAATTTCCTACAGTTCAGCCAGAGAGACTAATTTGACAAAATTAGTTCAAGTGAATCAATTCAAAATGATTCGAGTAAAAGGTAAACTTCGTCTTTTCACCTTGATTTTAAAATTGTTTTATTTGTGAACATAATCGGAAAATAGCAGGATTGTTTTAATTCTCAGTATGTGGGTAATTTTACTGCTTTTATCTTTGCGAAAGTTTGAACATTCAACGGGATATTTTATGCAACCTTCTGTTTACTTATCCTATGTAAACAAAGTTATCAGTGCATCATCAATAGATTAAGATGGGATTAGTCTGAATAGTGCAAATTGCACGCCCAAATAGGTCACTGGTAACGTTTCTGATCGCAGCACTGTGATGCAGATCTGAATCTTTCAGGAAAAATCAGTTTCCTCGAGTGCCTGACGAGTTCCTGACGAGTGCCAAACAAGCATGAAACCAAGTTCGGGGCTTCCCACTTCCAACCAACTAGCATAAAATAACCTAGCATTTGTTTTGTTTCCATTGACAACGCCACTGCATGTTAGTCTACTTATTCCCGTCAAGTCACCAAATGTGTATGTAGCAAAAATTGTCTCAGAATAGCTGTTATTATTTTCTGCTTCGAAGTATAACATGAAAATAAATTGCAGGTCTCTCGATTCGCGAATCATCGACTTCTTTGTATCGTAAATATAGCATTGTGCCAACTCCCAAATCTTGAAGACTATAAGCACAGACAGAAAAAATCAAAGTAGAACCTCACACACAGATGCATCGCTTCAAGTTGCCAGACTTCACCGTAAAACACAAAGAACAGGCGGATAGAAAAAGGTTGATATCAAAGTAGACAAAGTTGGATGATGGCTTTAGAAGACGTCATCTGCGCCACTGTCACCGATTTTCAACCATATCATCAAGAGTCCCCAACCACTGATTCCGATCGTCTCAGAACACAACAAACATTTCACTTGACACTTTGAATCGTGTTGCAGTGACTAAATTGACGGTATATTCGACCAAAAACACTGTTTACAAGTAATTTTATTTTTGAATATATTTTACTGTGCTTATTGGCATTTTGATGAAATTTCCTATTTTTCTGAAATATTTGTCGCCTTGCTTTTTACCGCGTTTGTTACTTGTAGTAAGTATCTAATTATTCGCATTGTTGTCTCTCAGTTCAATAAAAAATGTCAGAACTGCTGTGTTTTGTCAACTTCCTGTGATATGCTGTTGGAGAAAATGGAATTTTGATTTCACGGATTTTAGTGAAAAGTTTTGCAATGATATTTGGAAGAATCAATTGCCGCAGCATCGTACACGAGTCATAGAAAATAACTACATCTAGTTTCAATGTCAAAGTGTTTGATATCTAAACTTACATAAAGGCCGGAAGTGGTTTTAACATTCTCACTGGTGTAGCTTAGATCTAGTGAAGCTGCAACTCATTGGTTTAGGCAGTTGACTTTTGTCTAGTGGGTCACAAGTTTGAAGCCAGCTCCGCCTACAGAGGTGTGGACAGTTAAGAGAATCATTAGCCATCATACAATAGGTGTCACTTATTGCCTGCTGTAACCTCGCCTAGTTAACCAGTTCACCAGTTACTAACCAGTCCAAAGCCCGGACAAAAACGGAAGGTTGGGAATAAGACTAGCAACCCTACACCAAAAAACCAATCCAACCGCTGAAAATACTTCAAAGCACGAAGAAAATACAAACAACGAAAAATTAAAATTATCCCTCGCTGGAATCGGAGAGACGAAATGACACCGGTTGGTGAAAGCCTTCGAGAAGCCAATTGGCCAATGTGTCTCCTCTCTCTCGATGAAAGTGAAAGTGAACATGGGGACATGGAATGTCCACACATTGTATGAACCTAACAAGGCTAACAAGATTGCAAAGGAGATGAGAAGGTATCGCATTGAAGTGTTAGGAATTTGCGAGGAGTCAGAGATGGAATGGAAGTGGACTCTCCAAACTGTCAACCCGAGAGTTAATAATCTACTCAGATATTGTCACACAGACAACAACCACAAGCACACTGAGTTCTCTAGTGGCTAACATGATGTCCCCTTGAAGAGCATCGAAGGCTCTCAGGTAATGGAAACCAATCTCCTCCTGCAGGATCAGGATCATCACAGCATGATGGATTCAACTGAAAAGGAAGAGAAGTCACAATCATACAATGCTACACTACGCTACCAATGTGCACCTACAAATAATGCCGATGAAGAGAAGAAGGAGGAATTGTACAGACAACTGCAATCAATACTGGACAAGACAACACCCCAGTTGGCGACATCAAAATTCTAATGGGTGGGGTGACATGAATGCCAAACTGGGTGGGAATGGATAACACAGGAAGAGAACTTATCATGGGTCAAGAAGCACTCGGTGAAGTGATGGACGAGAATGGAAAACTGTTCGCAAATTCCTGCGCATTCAACGATTTGGTGATTGGAGGTGAGGTAGTGTGTACAAACACAAGGATATTCACAAAGCGAGCGACATGCATTCGATCTCACCAGATGGACATACTACACTAAAAATCAGATCGACTTTATCCCAATCTCAAGAAGGTGGAGATGCAGTCAGCCTACTTGACACAAGGTCAAGGAGAGGAGCAGATGTAGGCTCAGACCACTATCTAGTGCAAGGAACCTACCTGGAAAATCAAGTTGAAAGCCTTCAATTCAAGGAAGTTGGTGATTGACCACAGTTCAAGTACAACACCTGGAAACTGAAGGACGAAACTACAAAGAAAATCTTCACGTCAGCCATCAGGACAAAATAGGAGATATCAAACAACATCCCTGAAGGGATCTGAGTGGATGAACACTGGAACTCTGTGAAAGCTATTTGGGAAGAAACCTGCATAACCGTATTAGGAAGGAAGGAAAAACAGGACAGGGAATGGATCTCGACAGATACATGGAAGCTGATAGAGCAGTGAGAGGAAGATGGTGAAGCAGAAGATGAACCGGTGCAGTGCAGGGATGAACAACGAAAAGAGTAACTGGTCACAATGTACAAAACACTACACTGGACAAAGAAGTGAAGAAGATTGAGCGCAAAGACAAAAGACACTTCTACGACACACTTGAACCAGTGAACAGTGAACCAGAACAGTCTGCTGGTAGGAGAGACGGAGACCTGACAACACTATATCAAATAACCAAGTTACTATCAGGGATGGGAGAGACCAACGCAGATGAGACCAATGAGAGATAGTGAAGGAAAGCTAGTTACCAAATAGGAGAGACAGAGGAAACGGTGGGCTGACCACTTCGAAATACTCTTGAATCGACCACCACCTGCAACTCGTCCAGAAATACCACCTGCAGCCACAGGACTACAAGTGAACACAAGCCCTCCGACAAAAGCAGAAGTCCTGAACGACATAAAGCGACTGAAACGCGGGAAAGCAGCGAGACCAGATGGAATCCCGCCAGAAGCACTGAGAACAGACGCAGAGAGAACAGCGGACCTGCTCACATCACTATTCCAAAAGGTCTGCAAGAAGCAAAGGTACCTGGCGATTGGAGGGAGGGCTACCTGGTCTAAATCCCAAAGAAGGAAGACCTAAATCTTTGGAAGAACTGGAGCGAAATCATGCTCTACTGTTATCCACACCAAGCAAAATATTAAGTCGCATCATCCTGGAGAGAATAAAGGATGCTCTGGATTCAAAATACGACCGGAACAGGCTGGCTGGCTTCAGGAGGAATAAATCATGTGTGAATCAAATTGCAACGCTTCGCATCATCATAGAACAGAATATAGAATGGCAGTCAACCCTCTACCTCAACTTAATCGACCTTGAAACGGCTTTTGACAGCGTCGACCGACAAGTAATTTGACAGTTGGTTCAACACTACGGAATACCGCAAACCTTTATCAATCTCATTGAACAACTATATGAAGATGCCACATGCCAAGTAATTCACAATGGGAAGCTCAGTGATGCCTTTGAAGTGAATACAGGTGATAGGAGTAAAACAAAGCTGCCCACTATCACCACGCATGATCTTCCTGACTGTGGCGGACTGGATCATGCAACAAACAGTGAGGAGCTGTGAGAAGAGGACGAAACGCTGGATCGGGGAAAAGAATCAAGGAGGTTTGGATTTCACCTATGACTTGTGTCTGATGTCACACAAACTTGAAGATCTGCAGGTGAAAACTAACAAGTTCACGGAAGAGGAAGCGAAAACGGGGCTTCGAGTGAACGTAGAGAAGACAAAGGTGATGAAGATACCCAACCAATACCACCACTAGCAACAACAAGCTCCAATCACCTTCAGCGGGAGAAGCTTAGATGAAGTAGCCCTTTCAACCTATCTACGCAGCACTGTTTCAACTACAGGCAGCACAGGCACAGACGAAAACGTCCAAGCCAGGATAGGAAAAGCAAGATAGGCGTTCAGTAACCTGAAACCAGTGTGGAGATCTACTCCACTCAGCATGTGGAACAAGATCCAGATTGTCAACATTAACGTCAAATCAGTGCTTCTGTATGGCTCAGAGACTTGGCGCACTACGAAAGGGATTTCCAACAAACTACAGACATTCATCAACACCTGCCCACGCTGGCTCCTTACTGAAGATCAGATGGCCAGAATAACAAGAATAAGCAACAAGGAACTCTGGCAACGAACTAACCAAGAACCTATTACCCAACAAATATGCAGGAAGAAGTGGAGATGGATTGGGCATACACTGAGGAGACCATTCGGGGATATCATGCGCCAGGCCAGGCCCTCGAGTGGAACCCCGATGGGAAGCGACGAGTTGGGCGTCCGAGGTGAGGGTGACAAAGAGGAGATCGTGCGAGGAGGAAATGAGAGCTTCTGAGCAGTCGTGGAGCCAGGTCCAGCAGATTGCAGAGGAGAGAGTGAAATGGAGATGTGCTACTGAAGCCCTATGTTCCATTAGGAACCCAAGGGACAAATAATAAATTGCCTGCTCTACAAATATGCGTTTCGTTCGTTAGTTGAAATTCAATGGAGCAAAGTTCCGGATGGAAATCCGGGTAATGGAACACAATAAAGCCTGAGACACATGTCAAAATATAAACAATTTGCAAAGAAGTAGAAAAGAGTTGATGAGATTATTAGGATTTCTGGCTTATGAGCTTGGCGAGACACTATTAAGATACTAGTATTGGATAGTCCCATACTAGAACGGAACTGCCCAGTGCTTCCAGGTTTTCAATGGTTCCCCAACTGATGTCACTCCGTGATGAGTACTACCTTTAAATTAAAATCCCCATTCATCCCAAAAGTACATTGAATATATGTAGCAACTTTCCAATAATTACCCCTAGAACCTCAAGTATTACCTGGTATCGTTCAATGCACACAGTAAAAAGTGCTAAAGAAATCAATTTGCAAGAAGCCGATCGAGTTTCGTTGGTTCATAAATGGATTAATCACGCCAACAACAAATACTTGGACGCTGTTGTGTGGATTGAAGGTCAACGATAGAAGCATTTTCTCCTAATAAGGAGACTTCTGACTTAGGATACAGAATTGATCTTTAGAACTCGTCACATAATGGTAGGTGGGAGATGTTCATTACGTGAGGTATGCAGATCATCAATAGGCTACAACATGACTATCTGATTTCATCATTCTTTATTTCTGTCGTTGATCACATTCCTGAAAAAATTCTACGGGAGGTGTGTAGTAATGTAGAATGATACGATTCAGAAAAAAACCTCCGCACCTTGAGTATATACACACGATTGCTTTAGTTTGCGATAACACTATGTACTCAAATTGCGTTTAATTAGTTGGTAATCAGTCCGAATTGGAAATCCACTCACAACATCCTTACGCACATTTGTGAAGTAGGCAATGAGCCACACTAATTGTGTGTAGGAGCTAATGATACTACCTGGCTCCTCAGTTCAAACCCGTGATTAACTGGTTAAAAGTCATATCCATAAACCAAAGAGCAAAAACTCCAATTTGTGGAAATGTGGTCTGCACCACAATGAGGTTGTCGAGGTTTGATCATGGCAGTTACCATCTAAATGAGTCGTTAAGTTGATGTTTCTGAGTATTTGCATAAATGCTGGTGGAATTTTTCAAAGTGCACCAGATAAGAAGCAGAACATACCCACTTGGTCGTGTTTAGCGCTGCCACACAAGTAATGTAGCTCTAAAAAGTCAAATGTAAAATGCTTCCATATAAACAGTTCTTCCCTAGACCAGTGGAACTTGGTTTTGTACAGTGAAGGATTTTAACAATGTTAGGAAATACTACTATTTCTCGAAAAGTTCTCAGTCACGTCATACTGAGAAATCTGAACGTCCAAGAAAATTTCATGTGAGTCACTACACTCTCTGGCTGGTCGACTTACAAGGTCACTTAGAATTTTATATGTATATAAACTTTTGTCCTTATAATCGTTAGTCCGAAACACAAATAAACTCTATCATTTTCCTCCTGCTTTATCTTACCTATTAGTGTCTAGTTTGGTAATCATATATACGGGGGTTGGAAATTCATCCTACTGTAGCGTGTCTTACAATATTGCGTGCTTAGACCCTATTGATATTAGATAGTCCTGTGTTGAAACTACAGTTCCCGTTAAATTGCTCGTAACCTGTGGTAAGAACATGATTGTTAAAGATGTTGGGAAATACATGTTACGGCATAGTACCGTCATTTTATGAAACCACATTGAAATGCTAGACTGAATGTTTTTGACAAATATCTTCAAGCTTTTACAGTGATTGTTGAGACCGAACAAAGCAGACCGTTAGTCATGCGCTCAGGCATGCAAAACAGTTGTGATCTACCCGAACGATGTACTACAAAATGTACCCTTTATGTTCAGCTGGACACGCTTTCCGGTAGCAATGGTGGTAAACGCCTGCGAATAAGTTTTCATAGTGTCCCGCCGACACAACTTACGTCATCAGTCCCACAGGAATAAGTCGACTTATATACACACTGACGTAATCAACAACAGGAAATGGTTTTCGATGAGCCAGAGCATCCATTTTGAAAGACGTCAAGGTGTAGTACAAAATGCTCTTTCAGTTGTTTTACAGAGATAAATTTATAGGAAATAATCAGACGCATCGCGCTTGAATTTCAGATTCACACAATTACTTCTTTCGTACTGTTGAGTGAAACATTAATAAACAATGGTGAGTAACCGTTTTAAGCTAACGTTTTTTCGAAGAATTTCAGCTCCGTTCAACGTATCTTGTGTGCATATTGGATGAATACTTTTGACAACTGTGTCAATCAGATTCTTTTTTCTGTGAAAATTGTTCATCGATTCTATTCGAAATCTAATGTTCGCATATTCTTTACATGGTATAAGATTTGCTGATTAGTTCCCATAATAAACTGGGTTTTTTATCTTTCTACAGATAATTCAACATGTTTTGTGAATGACCGACATTAATCTTCGGTCGTTGTGGCTTCTGACATGAAAGTTTATTAAATACATGCTATGTGACTGTTTCTCCTCCTTTGATTATTCTGCTGACCATCACTTTCTATTTCCGTTTGAAATACTAATGACGTAGTGTTTCTCATGATGCATATCTTGTAAGGCATATTTTACCCAGTTTGTTATTAATGATGGGTAATGGCTTAAGTAATGAAATCCAGGACACGTGTTTCGTCTTATTTGGGACTTCTCAGCTGCCTCACCTTGGATGATTTTGTTCCCAGGACCACCCACTTCAAACGCCAGGGCGTTATGCACCAGGCCACTTATTATGAGACGGGTATAGTGTAGTATGCTAACAATGGCCGATCAGTTTGGTTCAGTCAACAACGGAAAACCACAAACCATAGTATCTAATTCAATTTGAAGGTTTGTGAGGATTTTTTACTGCTTTCAGGTTGGTGGTCATCATCGATTGATATCAGTTGGAGGAATATTAGAAACCTGGGAGTACTGGACAGCCGTTTCGTCCTAGTATAGGACTCAGCAGTGCGCACAAATGACTGTACGTCATACCGGATCGAACCCAGGACCTACAGGTCTCGTGGCAAGTATGTTACCATTGAGGCACTGGGTCGGAATCCAATGGTCATAATTTCTTACTTCTGCCACTTCAGGATAAAGCGCGACCTCCATCTAATGCCACCGTTGAGTAAACGTCCTCATGTTTGAGCCCCGTCTCCCGGTCACGACTTCTCACTAGAACTTCGGGAATCACCTCTAGAAGCTAGTCACCGAAGCGCACTGCCGAGGAGTACCATACTAGGACGGAACTGCTGTCTAGTGCTCCCAGGTTTTCAATGTTCCTCCAACTAATGTTAGTCCAAGACGAATACCAACTCATGCTATGCACAATAGGCATGTATAAAAAAAAATGAAATACTCATCAAGTTATTGAAAGAAGAAAAATATCATGACTACGTCAGAAATGTAGCAGACATACGAGCACAAAATTAGCCATATGATGAGATAGTAAGCGAAATCAAGACACGATATGAATAGATTTGTCTGCTTCCATTTGTTCAGATCTTCAAGAAACATCGCCCATAAGAGGAGAAGAAGCGAGCAGAACAACAATGAACTACAATGATTTAGACAGTCATTCATCACTTTTCCCCCCAACTAAGGGAAATTACTGAAACCGATGAATTCACATTATACAACACAGTATTAATATATCACCATGTAATTCATCACCTATGACAGAAAGAAAAGCTCCACAAAGTAATAAAGAGAGAAGAAAAAAAATTAATCATTGAAATAAATAGAAATTCCCATTTATATAATATGATGAACAAGTACTGATTCCTCAAAGTATTATTGTTTATATAAACTGATTGATCCTCTTAGAAGTTGGGTTTTTATCGTTAAACGTGACAGTGCCAAGTGAAATATATATGATTGTCAACTGTTCAAAGACCGACAATGGAATTTGCACTGAAATAAGACTTAAAGTCAGCTCAGTGACGAGATACGCATGACAACAGCAACAATAATAATATGGATGATTATAATCTCAATGAAATTAACAAGAAATATGAAGAAAAGGTGCGATTAGGAAAAAGATAATACTGATAAACTGTAACTGTCCATTATAATAATATATGATGTGTTTCGTGTCTTCATACTACACTGAACGCCACTTTTTCTGTGTCTAGTTGTTGTCCGCTAATCTCTGCTACCAAACAATGACAAAATCATCAGGAATAGGTTGACAACATCCAAATACAACTGTAAAGCACCGAATATATACTCCTCTGCACTGAGCTCCAGTTCTCGTCCACCAATGATATGCTGTGTATCGAAAGCTAAATACTGCGAACAACGAATAGGTACACGAAAAAATTAATAAGAAATGGAGAGACATAACACACTTCTGTTAACAATGAAATTATACATAATGTGGGAGACCGCCTCAAGTTGCCACACTTCATAGTAGTACAAAAAGAACAAGTGGGTAGAAAAGGACTGATATCAAAGTAGACAAAGTTGTGTAAGAGAATAAACAATTTGGAGATAACGGTTAATGAGCTACTGTGACCGATTTTCGGCTGTCACCAACAGTCCTCAACCACTGGTTACTGTCGTCTCGGAGACTCCAACCAGACAGACTACATCTCCACACATGGCTCACACCAACAGTTAAAGACTTCACCCACCGATGCCATGTCTTGGCCCAGCCACCCTGAACCCTTTTCAACCTAATCCAACTTCCCCTAGCATGGTATGTCACGGTAGGTGGTGGATAGGTATATGGAACAAATGTCTAAGCCATCTCAGTCGAATAAGGTTCACAATCTCATCAATTGACTTGCCTGGTACCCTTCGTCTGACCTCGACATCGCTCACACGATGATTCCACCAAACACAAGCAATGCAATGAAGACATCTGTGATCAAAACCCTGTAATCGCTTTATGTCTTATACTTTTAACGGGAATGTCTCACAGAAGTATAACAGGAAAGAACGAACTACAGCGCAGAGTCAGATATCTCACTAGTTGGCACCACAGATGGTGGAAGTTGGCAAGTGCCGAAAGGGTCATCTGTATCCAACATGAGATTTCGTCAACAACCACCTCGTTCGGGCTGATGCAACTCCCCAAGTGGAGTGATCCACATGATCCTAAGACGACAATATGATAGTGACTCATGAAAGCATCGCATGTTTATTTGAATTATGTAGAAAAGTACAAGCTTTCGGTTACATTGGCTGAAAAAAAAACACTTATTCCAAACAGGCATAAAATATGCATAACGACTCAACGTATACAAAACATGTGCTATGGGTAAATAATTTCAGCGCTTTGCTATGAACAATCATCACTAGATCAGGAACAAACTTGCCACTAATTAGACATATTCAACCCGATCATCAGTGAAGTGGCTATCATGTGTGAAGGTTGCAGAACAAGGAATTTCATTCTACCTTCTGACTTGGTCTTTTCTCTGACAGGTATATATATGTGTGCATTGTATCGTATTCAAAGATAATGATTTACACACTGACTAGTATCCCAATACATGATAATAACTTCACGTCTTATCAATAGAAGAAAATTCAAAAGTTTCCAAATCAAAGAGGATCGCAGCTTCTAAACTGGTCAAACACGAGTTCTTAATCAATAGGACTTTAGAAGCATTAACTGAGGAATAAATAAGACTCCTTATCAAATAGTGTGCAATTCATCTGACATAGGAAAACTGTGTACCTTAGTATTTTTCATTCTGGTACCGAATTAAGCCTGGACAGACCTCACAGAAGAGTCTCCAAAAAGAGTTAAAATTTCTAGTTCCTAAATACACAACGGCATGACACCTTAATCTAAAGCTTCTTGTACAGAAACTTCCACCCCAACGATTTTTTTCATAGACCATTTTTGGAAGTTTGAGTAGGAAATCATATAATCCAAAAACGACAATGCTCAAATTACAGTAACACGAAAATCCGAGTTTTTATCATCCCATCCCGTGTGGTGGTTAGCTGAGTAACCTCCATCAACTATCTACCAAGTTTGAAGTTAACAGAATGAAATAAGGAACTTGATGATTTGTCTTAGAGTTCTAAAAGGTGGGTGACAGTAATAAAATTGTACTGCCGATGTATATCATATAGTTTAATGTTTTTTGTTGACCTTGATTAGAAAACAAAATAAGCATTTTAAAAAAACAAGACGTACTACACCAAATAATAGCGCTCCCAGTCCACCGTAGACGACTTGTAAAATCTGTTTAAAGGTAAACAAATAAAATAACGTGTAAACTGATCATTTATGAAAACTACTCTTAACACTGCCAATATATGGTGGGGGAAAAAATATACTAGTCAACTAAGTGTTGTATACTATTACAAAAAAATCTACGTTTTATGCCAATTTGTGTTAATTGGTGAATTATTGAAGACTAAGAAGGAACCCACATTCGGCTCAAGTTGCCACAACTTACATCAGAATATCAAGGTATACGACAAAAAGATGAAAAATAAAGACATGGACACATAATGATGATGATAATAGTAAAAGGAAGTTGTACAAAGCAATACAACAGAAATAAAAAAGGGTTATTATGTAAGTGACGAAATATGATGTAACAGATAGGGTGCAAAAATAGGGTACGGATGCATATGAACCAATATGATTGAATTTCGGTCATATTACCGCGTTACCCTTTAATCACAAGTGTTGGTTGTCTTATGGACCTCAAGCTAAAAGTCTACGTGTCTTTACACGGTTCAAACCAGCAGTCAAAGACATCATAAACCGAAGCTAGACTTTTTAGTCTGGTCAAACTATTTAGGATGATCATTTCCCTTACTTTTCCTATTTATTGCACTATTTAAATTCTTACTGTTCGCACCATTTTGTTAGATACAAGTTACATTTCATGAAACCCAACAGTGGTCTGATTGGCGACTGTCTCTTTTAACTTATTAATTACACCTTATCTTATAAGGTTACTGCAGTTCTGCATACATATTGTTAAGTTTTACAAATACGTGTCTTCAGTTCAGTCAACAATAATCTGGAACCAGAGATTACGGCAAAACAGTTTACATTGCTGCACTTCGTATCAGCACATTAAAGTCGAAGAAACCAGGATGAAAGAATGAGGAATAAACATCAAAAGCAGTAGAAAGCCATATAAATAGAAAGAAAGGAATGAAAATCGCTCTGATGAATAAAATGAAGATAATATGTGGATATATTTGCCCCACTGTGATTGATTCTGGGCCATATCACATACAGTCTCCGACCACTAATCTCGGTAGACTAACGGTCAAAAACTTCATGGACTGATGTCAAGTTGTAATCTGGTCACTACTAACCGTCTCTTAAGCCTAAACATTGAGTGACTGATTGGATGGTGACCAGACATGCGTAAAAGATTTCCCGGTCACCTCAGTAGATAGAGGTTTATAACCCTTACCCAAAATGACCTTGACCCCTAGGCCGCCAGAGTCGAAGCATCACAACACACGGTCTATGCTACGAAAGTAACAGTGGTTAGATATCTCAATCCGCGTCATTTTCTTCATCTTTAGTGGACATTTTGCACAGCCATATAATAGAACAGAGTAAACTGCTGAGCAGTACACTACACCCTAAAGATTCAACCAGATATCATGGCGGCGCCATAAGTAACTACAACTAGAAAAAGCCAGGTGAGCCTTCTCCATCCACACCAAGATTTGTTCGTTCACTAGCTCGTCAGGGTTGGTCTAACTTATGAAAGGAGTGATCAACACGTTTAACCACTTCACTGCCATAGCTAACTGAGACATCAACATAGATCGGTCCTGGGGCAACAATGGGTATTTGGGTGGTGGGAAACGCGTCCTAAACAAGCTAAAGTTGCTACATAGGGTGGTTGAAAGACTCTGCTTTCTCTCAGTATTCGAAATCAACAAGACCATGCCATCCGTGTACTCCAGTTTCACATACGAGTCTCTTGTGACAACGTCAATCTTTGCATAGTCAAAAGACGAGAAGCAGACCATCAGGTCTGCTCTGACACGCTTGCTGGTGCTCAAACACAGACCCTAAAGACCTGGTCGGTATAACAACAACCAGACCTGAAACTTGAATGGTTTTCTCACTAGCTATTTCCGGGTTTCACCCAGATATCTAATGATCGCATAACCTACGATTTTAGACGCCAAATTCATCAAACTGATTTTCCTATGGTTGCCCTGAGAGAAATACCATCTTTCTTGAGGACTGTGACAGTCGGTAATTGAGATCAGTTAGAGGGATCATATTTGATTTTCATACGCTGAGTAACGCTTTGGTTAATGTACTTAATGAGTCTCAACCACCACGGGAACTAGATCACTGATAGAGTTGTGGGTGCAGTTGACACTGTCCACACCATGGAAAGTTACTTTTTCTTAAAGTATGGGAAAAAATTGGGATATCTGTTTCAAGCCGGTCATAAACAGCCTTTTTGAAAGTTTGAGATTTAATTTGGTTTGGTTTAGGACTAAATCAAGCTATAAAAATCGTATCGCCGGCACTAGAAGACTGCAGGCCACGGAGGTGCTATCCTTAGACTGGAATTTTTTACTCACCTTGCCTTAGTGAAAGCTGGATCAGCATGATACTGGTCATCAATGGAAAACATCTTAACGCTGTCACACACCCCGCCCAACCATCACTCCGACTTCGTCCTCGTACCCCGTCATGGAGTAGCAATTTACGCTATAACGGTAACTACTTCTTGCCTTATCATTGTCCGACAGGCCTATCTAGTGTGATAGAAACTCAAGGAATAGATATTCCCATCAGCATAGTTCGTTGTCACTGTAACATGCAAGTCAGAACACCAAGCCAGTTACACATAAATTAGTTTTCTGGTGGGCTGAGTCAATAATTTTAGACATTTAATTCAGACATGAGTTAATATTTCTTCAGTACGTATAAAAACGATAGTTAAACCATTGACCTGAGTTACTGGTGAATACTTTTTCTCACATATGAGTTCACTAACTCCGATCAACGGCATCAGACGCACTGACGATACTGATATTGCTACTAAGCATATGACACAGTTCATGGATAAGTGAGAAGTATTTCGCACTTATTTGACTACAGCGGAGCAACAATTTATTGGTTGAGATAAGTGAATATTCATCACTACGTTATGAGTTTGAGGTTTGGACAGCAATGTAATATGATCAAATGTCCGACAATAAGTGTATTTCATTACACGATCTCTGAGTTACATTTCTTACTTTATGTATATGTGATTACAGGAAATAAACGATATCAATATTGCAATATCAAGTAACTACTTAAAGACTTTCGCTATGAAGTACTTTCAAATGTACAGTTTACATCCAATAATTTGATATGTAGTCTAACTACTGAAGTTGGTCTCTTCTCTCAATAACGGCTTCCCCTAACGGGTTCACAAAAAAACAAACAGGGATAAACACTGAAATTTATCAGTGCATGAAACAAATGAATGAAGCAATATTCATTTGAGAAGAAAAATGTGCAGTAAATGAGAAAATATGATGCTTTAATGATTTCAATTCATTAGTCAATTCTGCAAATGAAACCAAATGAACTATACAATTCATTCTGTATACTTAATACCTAAAAATAAGAAATTACTGTTAGCTACAAAGATGTGTAAATACAAAATCCATTCAGATTGCCTATTTTGAAAACTGTAATAGTTTATAAAGGGAAATATTATCCCACCTGTACTCTAGAATTTAGTGAATTCGTTCACAGAGCACAGTGTATGGAGAATTCGACAACAGCCTTGATAAAGAGGTTTAGTAAGATAAACAGGTGTTATGATAGACCAATGAGAGTGAAGAAAGTACTGCTAGTAAGAGGATTGGAAATACATCACCATTTTGTGTTCAATTCAGTTGGTAACTCATAAGGGTGGGAAACCAAAGGTAGGTCCAGACAGACAAGAAAGGCATAATCAACATAGAACCTCGCACACCAGGGTATCGGGTTAATTTGCCATACTTAACAGTAGAATACAAAGAATAAGTAGACAGAGTAAGAGGGATATCAACGTAAAAAAGTTGTGTAACAGAAAAAAAACTTCAAGGTGAAGGTTAGTGCTAATATTAAAGCTATCGAAGACGTCAAGGAGTGAATACATCTGCTCTACTGTTACCGATTTTCAACCATGCCACCAACAGTCCTCAACCACTGATTACTGTCGTCTCGAGGATCCCAACCAGACAGTCTAGATCACCCCGCACAGCTCACATCAACAGTTAGGGACTTCATCCACTGGCCACCCTGAACCCTCTTCCAACCTAATCCAACTTCTCCTAGCATGGAAATATTGAGGCAGGCAGTGGATCAACATGTGTAGAACATGTCCAGGCCATTTCAGTCGACTAAGGTTCACAACCTCATCAATCGACCTACCTAGTACCCTTCGCCCGACGTCAACATTGCAAGTGCGGTTGTGTGCAAACAGTGAGATGCAAAGAAACTAATAATCACGTGAGGGTGCTTAATTTATAGTTTGCAGGTGCTAGTATCAACTGCTTGAAACAAGCCTAGCAATTTATTCTTGATATAACAACATGAGAAACAGATAACAACATAGTGATGATTGTGAAGATAAAACTTAGGAACCTGAGATTGGAATTCTTTCAAAAAGCTTATCTAAGTCAAGCGGAAGTAATTTCTTCTTCATCAGCGAATACTTAATATTCTTAAGCTAAAATCGGATTCAATAATGCAGCGAATGACCTACATTGAAGTGATTATAATGGAGGTTGTGAAAGGTTCATTTAGAAATGCATCGCTACGTATTACCTGGTTTACTTGTTGAAAGACAAACTTGAGATGACTGCAGTGTTTATTTCCGAACACGTAAAGTTCTTCCACAGTAATCAGTACATTCAGATTAAACCGGTCAAGTAACTCTTATTCCTGAACGTGTCAACAGAAAATAATCAAAAATCTACAATCTATAAAAATATTTTAAGATGTTTTATAGGATTGTCTTCGAGGCTTCAGTACAAATAACACACGTTTTTATCACTTTCAGATTCGCTTAGATGCGTTTTACACTTTTCCCTAACAGATAGTCTACTCTTTCTGGTAAAGTTTTCACCTCCAAGACTTTATTTACTGCCTTTTCCAATTGACTTCACTATGAAATAAATATTGACATATACACGCATGAGTTGAGATATCATGTTTCAAATGTATGTAAGTACACCTGTAATGATAATAAAATCGGCAAACTCAAGTATTTCTTATCTGAAAGACGAACTGAAAATCAATTTCACTCTAATAAATAATGAGTTACACCAATCGCATTTAAAACCTCATCTTTCGAATCACTAGAAGTAATCTATGCACATTTTATTTTTCCAAAAATAACAGTACTTCTCCCCACCTCAGTCAAAATTCATTAATTTATCAAGAATATCAGCATATAAAATAAAATGATTAAATCCTTACTACTTACTCGATTAGGTCCAGATACTGCATAGACAATTATGCAAGCGATTCCAGTCAACATTACAACAATAGACAGGACAAATATCAATGAAGTGCATTTAGTAATATCAATCCGTGTTTGCATAGCAAATATCGAAATTGCTATACATAAGCAAGCTGTAATCGCCACCGCAATCAGAACAGACTGAGTATCATAATATGAAGTGATTGTACCGGTCATATAGGAAAATGCCAGTGTCTATAATCATGTATAAAAATAAACAAATGTATTATGAGTGAATTTAAAAGGAGTATTGAAAAAAAAGATGGTTCGTTTCAATTAATTAATTAATTACTTTAATATTCACTGCGGACTACAGTCGGTAGATAGCAAACACTTGCCGGGTAACAACGACTACTGAGCAATCCAACGACAAACCACTTTTCATCCAACTCTTTACAGTTTCAAATAGTAAAGAAAACAAACTCTTCACTCAATCAATTAAAGTAGTTTCAAACCACAACTGTATATAAACAAAACAACAAAAAGTACATCATTTTAAGTGAAGATACTAGCAATAGGAAGAGTAAAAAACAAAAAGCAAACAGGGTTTTCAGTGCGCAAGACCAGAAATTAGCATCTTTTAGAATGAAGAATCAGTAAATTCAGTTATTGATAGATTAGTTCTTTCATTTATGAGTAGATAAAGTCGAAATACAGTCAATAACCCTGTGCGCTTTCGTGAATGTGTTAGACAATAAGTCACACCAACCAGTTTTGTGTGTTTATGATACCAGTCAGCTGCTCAGACCCTACTAGGTTGAGCGGTGTTCCAACCTGTGACCACTGGTTGAAAGCAGAATGCTTAGACCAACAAGCTATAGCTCCATTTGTATGCAGGTCAGACGTATATATCACCAGACCAGTAGCATCGAATACCCTTCGTCTGACAGTTATTATGGATCTGGTTATCGCTAGGTAATAAAATCCACATGAGAAACAAGCAATCCACTACTAGTGAATAAACTGGTTTCAAGAACAAATCATTTTCGCCACTTACAGTAAGTCAATAGCTGATCTTACAAGAAGTAATGCTTCGTAATAGTATCTAACATTTGAAAGATTACTCATCCTAGAAATTATTTTACATTCATTCTATCGAGTAAACGCACTTCAGTTTAACACAACGAGATGTACTCATCCAACTTCAAGTGTTACCTTATATCGCAAACGTTTCAAATACATTTGTTATTGGAAAGTCTCTTTTATACATAACATATGCACATGGTGGTTTTGATACACGAAAACGTTGCAACGATAAGATGGTATCAGCATCATGGAGGAAGTGTATTTTTGCAACTGCAAACTTGACTACATCCATATTTACCTCTCTTAGTTTAACCAATAAACAGTTGATTTAGAAACAGCTCGACCAATAGAATCATAGCAAGCAAAGCAAGCATAGCAAAGATATTTCAGTCATCTCATTCACGAAGCCGTTAAGTGAGTATTTATAATGTGTTACATGGTTGCAGTAGTTTTTTTGGGGCGAAGTAGCATACGAAAGAAAACATCAGTAACCAAAATGCCATACATACAATGAACTAATCAAGACTATTGTGAATAGTGAAGACTGTTCAAAACGTGTCAGAAATGGCATAAATACTATTACGTTTGGATAAGCAGTTGCATAACATGGCAAAATACTTAAAACTGAATGACTGACTGATAAAATCAACATAGAACCCCTCTCACACAGGCACATACTTCACAGCAGTACAAAAAGAACAACTGGATAGAATAAGAGTAATATCAAAGCAGACAACTTGAAGATAACAGTTAGTGTGAATATTCAACCTTTAGAAGATGTAAAGGAGCGAATGCATCTGAGCTATTGTCACGGATTTTCAACCACACCACCAACAGTCCTGAACCACTGATTACTGTTGTCTCCAGGATCCCAACCAGGCAATCTACGTCACCACACACAACTAAGACCAAACAGTGAGAGGCTTTAACGACTACTATCAGGTTTGATATGGCCACCCTGAACCCTCTTCCAACCCAATCACACTTCCCCCAGCATGGCACGTCGAAGTGGGCGGTGGATCGGCATGCGCAACACACATCCAAGCCATCTCAGTCGATGAAGAATCACAATCTCATTGATCGACTTGCCTGTCCTGCCTAGTACCCTTAGTCTAACCTAAACATCGCTCACATGGTGATCCCACCAAACGCGTGCAATGCTATAACGATGTCCGTGATCAAAACCCTGTGACTGCTTCCTGTTTTCTACTTTTAACGGCCATGTCTTACAGCCGTACAACAGGAAAGAACGAACTGCAGTGCAGCATACTCATCCTTTCACAGAGAGTCAGATATCTCGCCAGTGTCACTGGTGACGCAAGCTGGCAAATGCTAAACGGGGCTTCTGTATTTTGCCGAAATGAGTGTATGGAAATGAAGCATAATCCAACTATGAAACTTGACTGATAAAGAATAAGGCGTAGGTCATGGATTGTATCACCAGTAAACCTACCCCAAAAGCCCAAAAACCAATCCGGTATTCGGTCAACCAGCTAAGAAGTGAAGACGAGCGGAGAGTAGTAGCAGGGATAATAAAAACGATGCTTAGTTCTTAAAAAAGACGACTAGGGATAGAGGAGTGGTTTACTGGTGTATATTCTTTAGAATATCACCAGATTGTTAGTAGCGGTAGTAGAAGTGTTACAGTGAAATATCCCATTTGTCCTTCTATTGGTCCATTTCTATGAACAAATAATTAACACATCTTTTCAGATTAACCATAAGCTTTTCGTGACCGGCTTACCTGACAAATGTTAACACTTGAGAACTTTTAGAAGCCCTCCATTTCTTTTCATGCCGTCAAGTACATACATTTCTTTTTACATGATTTAGCTCTTTGCAGGCCAGTGTGTATGAAGAGTTTATGTTGGTAAGTGCAAAATGACTGTACAAAGACCTTAAGAAGTAAGCACTGTAAATAGTATAGTCTCAGTGAAAGTGAGTGCTCAATATCTAGTTAGAATACCAAGCGGTTCACTGATTTGTCTCAAACAGTATATATTTCACAAAAATTGTAGTATGGATACAACTGATACAACTTTATGTGAATTATAAACACCTTTAATGAACCTTGTTGCAAAGAAGAGAGACAATCTACAGGGTTTTACTCATAGTGTAGAAAGATGCCGGAATTCTATACTATCTGATAATTTATATTTTGCACAATCTACATATAAAGTGTAAACATATGTATATGAAAATAAAGTACACATCTCTTTAACATATCACTTACAAAAACAGACAAAGCAATAACGTTTCCAGGATATCTTCGTCTCACACTGGGCAACAAACCAACGCGATATAGGTGCACAGAAAGGTTGCACTAGTAAATCGAAAACACCAAAAAAGTAATAACTTTGCTGATAGAAAACGACTATATTCAATTCGTAGACATTTTCAATATAAAAAAAGAAATAGAGATGATTAAGAAATGAAAAATAATTACTACATCGTTTCACATCATGCACTATGTCCAAAGGTTACATTTACTAGGCATTTTTTTGAATGCAAAGACAACTTAATTTGGTGAAAAAGCTCCTACACAATAGTGTTTTGTAGAAAACACTAAACGCTCATAGCAGCAATTCGTAAAATAAACACATTTGATCATATTTCAGTGTGAACAATGTAACTTAATTTTACATTAACGAAGGATAGTGGCTAGCAGTGGGATTCAAGACACGTGCTTCACCCTATTTAGGACTCATCAGCTGCCTCCCAGTGAGTGATGCTCTTTCCTACCAGGATTTGAATCCAGTACTCATCGCTTGGGAAGCCAAACGGTTATCCACTAGGCTACTACGTCACAAGTCCCGCCTCTTATGCAACGGATATCAGTCGTTATTTTTGATACTTTAAATACCCAATTACTACACTGCGTCGAATCGCCCGACCTCTGTTGGCAGATAGGCTTCAATGCAGATGCCTCGATACTGCCTGATTACTCATCATGACCAACTTTAACTGACTTTTAACGCCAAAGATGCCATTTGTTTTCTTATCAACAAGTTTGCTGTATGCTTCGTGAAAAATATACTGTTTGAAAATAATTTCCAATCATTTTGTAGGTATTGGCCATGAACTGTTCAAATCGTAAGGTGGACTGAAAACACAACTCCAACTGCTTGTACCATAACTTACAGGATACTAGGCAAAACTAACTGTATTATAATGATCCATATAAAGGGGAAACGAGATTATATTCAACTAAATCTTACTCATATTAGAAAATCAACTGCAAGACAACGATGCAGTAACTTACTAAGATAAATAATAAAACCATGAATTCCTTGCAACCCATTTTTTTACACGATATCTAGAAGAAAAGGTATTTTTGAGAACACTTTAAAACTTACGAAAACAAGAAGGTGCAAATGAAGGCTGAAGTCACTAATAATTGGGCTGTTAGAATTAAATAAACCTAAAAAAAATCGAGATTCAATGAATAAATGGAAAATAACCTTTCGAATGAATGCATGTCTAACATATTTGTCAGAATATTGCAAATTGGTAAATGGTCCATCTCGGTTGGTTTTAGGTGCTTCATTGGATGGTTCCCCTTGATATCCTGTAGAATCAGAGTACGGTCCGACTGCATATCCAATTGTGGGATACGGGGCTTATACAAATGAAAAAATGCAAGAAAAAAACAACAATAAAGATAAATATAAACTTTAGTTTAAAGATCCCCATTAAGTCATAAAACAGAGGACGTTTAGTCACTCTTTCAGAGATATCATTCTTATGCTGCACAATCGCATATACATATTCCATAAACATAGTAACAGAAAAGGAATGTTTCATGAAATATTTTGAACCAAGTTCAGATTTGATTATAAATCAGGAGATCGGAAAAAAGAATTATGTAGCGCTTGAAATTGTGATGGGAAGCAGACTTATCAAGACTGAACTAATATTTAGTTACTAGATGATGTAATATAAGGAGTGTAAAGACAAATCAGAATTATAGGAGTGGAGGAATGTAATGTGTGAGAGGATCTGAATGAAAAGATTTTTGAAGCTAAAAATGTCCTCATAGGTTATGTTCATTGCAGCTCAAGTGACTGGACAAATTTCTTTTGAACGCAGAGTTCAGGCTTCAAAATATTGAGATGGCTTCCACAGTTTGAAGTTTTAGGTGTACACCTTTCACAAGATTTGCATGAACTCTATAGATTATACTAAAGTTGTTTTCTGCATTTACTGGGTGGTCATAATCGATCAAATGTTCTAAAATAGAGCTGTGAAGTGTTCTCTCTTCTCCTTTGTGAACTGATAAACCGAAACTGAGATGGTCAAGAGCTAGCTTATCCTTTAGGCATAATCAAAGCATTAGGTGAGTGGAGAAAGTTAATATGAGTCTGGCAGCATAGAGAGTCTTTCTCAATAAGCATACCAGACGGTTTCTCAATACATCTGCTGTATCTCCGTTGAACTGTAAGCTCATGAAAGCAGTAGAAGTGGAATGATTATCTGCTTTCAGTTTCATAGTTTTAGCAATGAAACGCTCAGGATACTGGTTTTCAATCAAAACATTTTTGAAAAAAAACTAAGTTTATCTTCCAAAGTATCAGGACTGCAGATAGTGTGGATTCTATGACACAGAGCAAATCAAATTTTGTTTGGTGCTTTGTGAATAGGATATTTATATGCGACTGTACGTTTCGAGAATTATATTGCTAAAAAGAGTGACTGTTCGCTAAACGTCTTTTGTTTTGTGAAAGTATTAAATAAATCTCCGCAAACTTAACTCGAAAATCGAAACCCACTCAGCAATCTTTTGCACATTCGTGCAGCAGGTAATGAGCCACGCCTAGTGTGTGAGGGCTAATAATACTACTTAGCTGCCCAAACCTCGGTAGTCAGAGCAAGGTTTGAATCCGCAACCTACTGTTTGAAAATCATCTCCCCAAACCAATGAGTCACAGATTAGTACAGAATTACTAAAGCGCTTGATTACCGACGCACAATAGATAAGCGAATAATTGAAGGTCACATAAGTCAAGGAAAGTTGTTGTTAGTAGGATATTAGTTTTGAGCATGTAGATATAATGATCAGCTGATTGCATTTAAGCTACACAAATCTCTACCAGCTTATTGATGAAAACGAGAAATAAATGAGAGGGCAAATTCTCGATTAATGTTCGTAGAACAAATGTCCAAATGGTTCATCTACGCCACTTTTAAATCCCGAAAAACTAACTCTAGCAATTTTAGATCTGTGTATATGTGTATAAATACTTGTGATTTGATAAATCTTCATGCTTGAAAAAACTTATTAGTCTGCTGATAATCTGCTGGGAATGCAAAGTTTAGTAACGGTCTACGTACTTCTTACCCAAAGAAAAGTGGCAGATTTCACTAGACTGTATTTATTTATTTTTTTATTTATTTTTATTTATTTATTTATTTATTAGTGTTACATTGCTTACTGCACAAACTTATGCAAACACCCAGAAACAAAAGAGGTAAATGAGTGGCTATATTTTCACATCACTTACTATTTAGAAATGCCCGGTGGTCGTTACCACTTAAAAATAGTGAATGGAAATCTGTAATCTGACGAATCCTACAGTAGCCACAACAGATTTTACCACTAAGTTACGCGCTACATACCCTACTACGATCATTTCAAACACACGCATAAAAAGACAGTATGGTGCTGTTGAATAATCATCTTAATCAGATGAATACGATTACAGAGAAACTGACAAAAGGAAAATAGAAGGTAAACACAGCCACTGTAGACCTCAGTTGTAAATGCAACATTTGTTTACGTGGAGTTTTACAGCATTTGGATAGGTCAGTGACTTTTCTAGCAGCTACAACAGCTTTACTAGGTTTTGCGTGAATATCAGCAGTCAGATCCCGTAGCACCGGGCCGGGAACCCAGCGGTCACTGGTTAGAGTCCTGCCACGACCCAGACTTTTATTTCACCTTTCATCATCGCCCAGTACGAATATTGGTAACCAGATGAACAACCATCTATCTAATAAGCTACAGTCAGCATCTATCAGGCGTGAAATGTAAATGCTACTTAGCTATCTAGATAAAGGTAGTATGCCTGAACCTATGATTTATCAAGTAATAGATAGTCATGTGTCTCAACTAGCTATTCATTTCGTTGAAATTATCAACGGTAAAGATAATGTATCAATGTGGAACCATGAACAAATGCATTCATTTAAGATACTAAAAATGTGAGATAGAAAAAGATGGGAGGATATTAGGATGATTAGGAAGAAATGAATGAGGGAATTCAAAAAATGAAGAATGCCCAAAGGTTTGAAATGGGATAAATGCGAGTAAATAAGTCTATATGTTGTCAACTCTAGCTAGACAAAGTGATTATGGATAAATATACAAATAAACCTTCTGTAATTGTCGTTCTATTCAAACACAAGTAAACTGAATCACTCAATAATCAAAAAAGTTGAACTATTATTGAGTTTTCTGATTTTACAAATGATGAATGTTTAGCGGTGACATAATTGTACCACCATATAGTTTTCAAAGTTGTAAGGAGAACCAACTGTCTGATTTCCAGACCGCATAGAGCAATTAAAAAATCTCAAAACATCTGTAGCTCTTACAACTCACTATAGCACAGGAAAAAATAAACGCCAAAACATAATTAGGGATAGAATAAACAGTTTCAAAACAAGACTTTCGAGGGGATAATAAAAATACCATTAAACGACTGGGAATATTTACAAAAATTTTTGTCCATATATTTCATCCATGTGCAAATAATCACCATGGCTTCAAACCTTTTTGACCTTTAGAATCGTCTCACCAGCTTAAGGGTCCATTTACTAACCATAAGGTTAAGTTACTCACTAACAGATCACATGAAATTCAACATGGGTTAGTGAGTCACACCTTTTTCAACAAGAACAAGTTACAAAATAAAGAAGCTCACACTTTGCCTTTATATCTAACGTCATTGTGATTGCACTAGTTGTAGATGAGAAAGAATCTTCAACCCTAGCTGTTTTCGAAGAGTTGACTCAATGTCAGTAAATTGAGAAATTCATCATTAGTATGCGAAATATAAATCACACGAACGAAGAAATGGTTACATAAAACTACCTGAAGGGGTCGTAGCCGCAGTTTCGTAAGGAGGTGGAGGATCCCTTGAATAGTTCATTTCTTAACAGATACGAGTAACAAAGGTCTAACAAAGTGGTATGGAAATGGAAGAATTCTGTAAAGAGAAAAAAAGAAGCATTGCTTAAAGGGAAATTGGAACTTAATTAACTTCAGATTTTAACGCATAATACTCTTGATACAGAAATCCTAAAAATACAAAAATAACCTTCACTATTAGTGAACGAAATGCATGTTCGCTTATGCAGAACCCGGTGTCACAGCGATAACAAGAAATTTGCTACAAAAATGTTAGTTTTTACAACACTGCTTCGCCGTGAGCTATATCAATTTAGAAAATGTTCGATTCAGTAACCGCAAGTAGTTGTGTGAACAAAAGATAGAAAGACAGACTCGAACAACTAGTCATAGTAATTCATGCTTAGCATTTTTTTTGCTACAGACAACTGGCACATGATCTGTTTAAATTTTCGAGTTTGTGAAGCAATCCAATGCTACATTAATAGTGAACCAATGCAATAATAACATATCTGTAGAATAAATGATACATTTATACACTGAGGTGTGGTGTTCAGAAGTTCATCTTGCAGAAAGAAATTCTGATACGTATGGGATGTGCTGATTAAAAAACGTATTTACAACGACCTTTCTTATCGTTTACAATCCAACTAGCGAAGTTCAGGCAGACAAATAAAATAGATAGTCCATTGCCTAGTAGATAAACCTGTGCATGGTCGGTAGATGGCTCTGATTACTATTATTACCATAGACAAGTGGTATCGTTGACAGGTGAATGAGCTTCGTATTCCCAGTTAGTCAAGATAAGTATCGACAAATAATTCCCCAGAAGCGACAACCCGAGGTTCGATGACATTCAACATTGATGTCGACCATAGTTTTAGCGAATTTGTACACGACCAAACATCCACACCATTTGCATGATGTCACGTTACGTTGCGTTGCTCGTTCACGATCCCCTAGTTAGCTAGTTCATATATATCGCAATACTGGCACGACTCATCAAACAAACGGTCCTTACCTGGCTACCCAAATGTGTTCTCTCTTAGTTCTCATACTCGTAGGTATTCAACAAACATGAAGGATTAGTAGTCTCCCTCTACGTCTGTTAGGACCATGTGTTGACAACTGCTACACTGTTCCGTTTTGTACTTGTGCATTTGCTTTTCATATCAATAACATTCATACACTAGTAAAAACCTCGCCTAGTTAACCAGTGCCCTAGTTTACTAGCCAGTCCAAAGCCCGGACAAAAACGGAAGGTTGGGAATAAGACTAGCAACCCTACACCAAAAAACCAATCCAACCGCTGAAAATACTTCAAAGCACGAAGAAAATACAAACAACGAAAAATTAAAATTATCCCTCGCTGGAATCGGAGAGACGAAATGACACCGGTTGGTGAAAGCCTTCGAGAAGCCAATTGGCCAATGTGTCTCCTCTCTCTCGATGAAAGTGAAAGTGAACATGGGGACATGGAATGTCCGCACATTGTATGAACCTAACTAGGCTAACAAGATTGCAAAGGAGATGAGAAGGTATCGCATTGAAGTGTTAGGAATTTGCGAGGAATCAGAGATGGAATGAGAGTGGACTCTCCAAACTACCAACTCGAGAGTTAATAATCTACTCAGATATTGTCACACAGACAACAACCACAAGCACACTGAGTTCTCTAGTGGCTAACATGATGTCCCTTGAAGAGCATCGAAGTCTCTCAGGTAATGGAAACCAATCTTTTCCTGCAGGATCAGGATCATCACAGCATGATGGATTCCACTGAAAAGGAAGAGAAGTCACAATCATACAATGCTACACTACGCTACAATGTGCACCTACAAATAATGCCGATGAAGAGAAGAAGGAGGAATTGTACAGACAACTGCAATCACTACTAGACAAGACAACACCCAGTTGGCGACATCAAAATTCTAATGGGTGGGGTGACATGAATGCCAAACTGGGTGGGAATGGATAACACAGGAAGAGAACTTATCATGGGTCAAGAAGCACTCGGTGAAGTGATGGACGAGAATGGAGAACTGTTTGCAAATTCCTGCGCATTCAACGATTTGGTGATTGGAGGTGAAGCAGTGTGTACAAACACAAGGATATTCACAAAGCGAGCGACATGCATTCGATCTCACCAGATGGACATACTACACTAAAAATCAGATCGACTTTATCTCAATCTCAAGAAGGTGGAGATGCAGTCAGCCTATTGGACACAAGGTGAAGAAGAGGAGCAGATGTAGGCTCAGACCACTATCTAGTGCAAGGAACCTACCTGGAAAATCAAGTTGAGAGCCTTCAATTCAAGGAAGTTGGTGATAGACCACAGTTCAAGTTGAACACCCAGAACAGAAACTGAATTGAAGGACGAAACAACAAAGCATATCTTCACGTCAGTTACCCATCAGGACAAAATGGGAGACATTGATCAACATCCCTGAGGAAACCTGTGTAGAAGAACACTGGAATGTTTGAAAGAGATCTGGAAGGAAACCTGCATAACCGTGCTAGGAAGGAAATCATCGAATTAACCACCTCCAATGCCCGAATGGCAATGTCTCCCACTGAAAGGCGTGCCGGGTAAGTACGTCACCTTATTGAAGGCTTTCTACTCGAATAGTTGTGGGTGTTAGAGCCTATGGTGAGATGTCCATCGAGTGGTGTCCATCAAGGCTGCCCACTCTCTCTATTCTTATTCAATTTTATTATACATATTCTTTTGTAGGTCTCCCTTTCGTCACCTGAATACACAGAGGTTGACCTAATCACAGGAGAATTTTCGTTAGACCTAGAATATGCAGATCACATAGTCCTGTTACGTGAAGACGCTGATAAGATACACAGTCTTCTGAAGACTTTGAGTGGCAATTTGAGAATGTTTGGGATGTTTCTCATCACCTAAATCCAAACCGTTGCTCCAGGACTGGTCTTCAACGGTGCCACGGCTAACAATAAAAAGTTTAGTGGTTGAGTGTGTCGACCATTTCACTTACCTGGGAAGTAGGACCAGCCCCTCCCTAGTGACTCAGTGGCCGATGAAATCTCTGCACGAATACAAAAGGCTCGGTTGGCTTTCATCAACTTACGCCACCTGTGGCGCCACCATGATATCTGATTGTCTATCAAGGGTTGCGTGTACTGCACAGCAGCCCACTCTGTTCTACTGTATGGCTGAGAAACATGGCCATTGAAGGTAAAAGACACGAGAAGGCTTCAGGTGTTTGACCACCGTTGCCTTCGTAGTATAGGCCGTATTTCATCGTGTCACCACGTAACGCAGACGTCAGGTACAGAGTTTTAGGGAGTAGAGGTAAATCAGTTGACGAGGTGGTGAACCTTCATCGACTGAGATGGTTGAGACACGTAATATGTATGCCTAGTCGCCGATTGCCTCGTCACACAATGTTGGCCGAAGTAGGTTCAGAGTGGAAAAAGGCCCGAGGCGGTCAACCCAAAACATGGTACCAATGTATGAAGTCTTTTACTGCTGGTTTGAGCCATGTGGGGCGATGCAGAATAGGTGGTTGGGGTCCGCGAGACAAGAGGAACCAGTGGTTGTAAACTCCAGGTGATATGGCTCAGAACCGATGTCAGTGGTGCAGATGTATACACACATTATCCTCATCTTAACGATGCTATACCGAACCTCACCATTTTCTCATTCTTCGTTCCTCTCTTTTGGTACTTTATATTTCCTTTGACTGAGTTTTCTTTTCTTCATCTTCAACTTCACTGCCGTTTTACTTGCGTACTGATATGAGCTGTGGCAACTCCCATGTTGATATGGATGGATGGCAAGGAAGAAGAAACAGGACAAGGAATGGATCGCCACGGACACATGGAAGCTGATAAAGGAAAGGAAGATGGTGAAGCAGAAGACGAATCAGTGCAGTGCAGGGATGAACAACGAAAAGAGGAACTGAATACAACTTGTAAAACATTACACTAAACAAAGAAGTGAAGAAGAGTGCATGCAAAGACAAAAGACACTTCTATGACACATTGACAAGTGAAGCAGAACAGGCTGCTGGTAGGAGAGACCTAACAACGCTATACTATCTGGGAGGGAAGAGATCAACGCAGATGAAACCTATGAAAGATAGTGAAAGAAGCTTAGTTACCAAAGAGGAGAAACAAAGGAAACAATGAACTGATCACTTCAAAAAACTCTGGAATCAACTGCTACCTGCAACTCGTCCAGAAATGCCACCAGCAAAGGCAGAACTACTAGTGAACACAAGCCCTCCGAAAAAAGCAGAAGTGTAGTCCGGAACGCCATAAAGTTGCTGAAATTCAGGAAAGCAGCAGGACCAGATAGAATTCCTCCAGAAGCACTGAAAACACACAGAGACAACAGCGGACATGCTCACACCACTACTGCAGAACGTTTGGAAGGAAGGAAAGGTACCTGCAGATTAGGAGGGCTACCTTGTCAAACTCCTAAAGAAGAGAGACCTAAGTGTTTGCAAGAACTGGCGCGGTATCATGCTTTTGTCCACTCCGAGCAAAATATTAAACCACATCATCCTAGAGAGTCTAAAAAATGTGCGGGATTCAAAATTACGACCGGAACAGGCTGGCTGGCTGGCTTTAGGAAGAACAAATCATGTGGGGATCAAATTGCAATGCTACGCATAATCATAGAATGGCAGTCAGCTCAACTTAACCTCAACTTCACCGACTTCGAAAAGGCCTTCGACAGCGTCAACCAAGAAGTAATTTGGCAAGCAGCTGCTTCAACACTACAGTCTTAGTGCCACGAACCTTTATCAGCCTCATTCAACAGCTATATGACGAAGCCACATGTCAAGTGATTCATAATGAGAAGCTCAGTGATACCTTTGAAGTGAAGACACGAGTAAGACAAGGTTGCCTACTATCACCGATGATCTTCCTGATTGTGGTTGACTGAACTGAATCGTGCACCAAACAGTGAGGAGCGAGAAGAGGCGCATGCGCTGACTGGACCGATGAAAAGACCCACAGAAGAAGATTTGGATTTTGCCGATAATGATTTATGTCTGATGTCTTGTAGCATAAACTCGAAGACCTACGAGCAAAAGCCAACAAGTTGACAGGAGAGGCAGAGAAGGACTTCAAGTGAACGTAGAGAAGACAGAGGTGATGAAGATACCTAACCCACAACAACAAGCACCAATCACTATCACCAGAAGAAATTTAAAGGAAGTTGTCTCTTTCATCTACCTAGGCAGCATCGTTTCAACTACAGGCGGCACAGGCACAGATAAGGATGTCAAAGCTATGGCCGGAAAGACACCAAGACAGGGCTTCATTAACCTAAAGAGACCTTCTGCACTCAGCATGTGGAACAAGATCCGGATTTTCCACACCAACGCTAAGTCAGTACTTCTATATGGTTAAGAAACTTGGCGCGTTACGTAAGCATTTCCAACAAACTACAGACATTCATCAACAGCTGCCACCTACGCTCGCTAACTCGATACTGAAGATGACATCAGATGGCCAGAAAGAATAAGCAACAAGGAACTCACTCTGGTTGGCAACGAACCAAACAAGAACCTATCGCCCAGCAAATATGCAGAAGAAAGTGGAGATGGATTGGGCACTCACTGAGAAGACCATTCCGGGACATCGCACGCCATGCCCTCGAGTGGGACCCAGAGGGGAAACGATAAGCTGGGCATTTGAGGATGACATGGAGGAGATCATGTGGGGAAAAAATGAAAGCTTCTGGGCAGCCATGGAGCCAGGTTCAAAAAACTGCAGAAAGCAGAGTGAAATGGCGACGTGCTGCTGAAGCCCTATGTTCCATTAGGAACCCAAAAGAAAAAATACACTCGTAAAATAAACTCCCATACCTATGTGCAAACAAACTTCCGAGCTTACTCGTTTCAAACCAACGACATAACCGATTCAACTCGTACCACTTGGACCAGACAACGCAGACACATGGCTCCTGAAGTCGATTTCTGGGGACAGGACAACATAGATGTCTGTCCCCAATTTCCTAATTCCATAGGTAATCACCATAGGAATTGGTCAGGCAAGTAACACTGTGTCCACTCCAAACGTGAGTAACCTATATACTGCCAAAGACCGCCGTTTTAAGGAAATGATACCGCAGGCCATCAGCGTCTAGATGAGTTGTTTCGTAACGCTGAGTTAAAGAATTCACCTACTGACTTGAGCTCATAAAAGTGAGAAATTTATCGACGAACGTTCAATAATGACCTTTTTCACAAGCTGTTTTGTTTTCAAACTACTACAGCTGGTCTAAACCATATCGATGACACCTTAATCCGTTGCGACTACTGACTTGGTAGCTTCGGATGAAAAAATATAGGATATCTTCTAGACCTGTTTCCAACGTGTATTCTGTGAACAAAAAACCTGCATTTTTGTATCTTGAGGTAATAGAGCTTTGCAACTCATAAGCAGCTTCAGTAAACTTGAAAACATATACCACGACACACAAAATATCACTCCCATGTTTCATTTCACTGCCACAATTCCCGTGGCCAGTTGAAAGGTAAAGCTTACTGCCGAAAACCTTAAGTGGTGTTAGTCTCAGAACACCTGAGGCGAGGAAGAACGAGACTGCCGAAAACGGCGCACTTCCAAAAACTGGCAAACTGTCCCGCCAGCACGCGTTAACGATAACCATAGCAGGTAGATCTGGCTGTTTGTTACGCCAGACGTTATGCCGAAACCTCACTATTTCGTCGACACTGGAATAAAAATAAGAGCTCTTGAGGTCACAAACGAACATCGTCATGAAACGTTTATTAATCTGCAAGCAGCTGGATAATAACTAATCGCAATCTCTGGAAAAAGGCAAGTTTATTTTAACCTTAATTATCTCAAGTTTGTACAAACCTATTTACAGGATTTTCCTTCTAGCTGATTTCGTAATTCCCATCATAGGTACAGATCAGATGACCTACATGTAAATCCCAGTCGACGACATCTGACAGAAAACACAAAGCTATCCATTAGTCAAACCGACCACACAGGTTTCAGTTAATCACTCCACCTGCGCCTTCTTTCAAATAATGTTACGGAAAATTCCGAAATTGCAACAATCAACGCATACTCTACCATACATAACCAGTAATGTTATGCGTCACATAGCAAACATAGGACCACCTGTGGCATCCAGAGCACGCCTCCTAACTCCTGAAAAGCTTAGGAAAATGAAGGACTTCGACTGTATGCTCAGACTAGGCATTGACCAAACGTCAAACAGTTCATGAGCATAACTACTGTATACGATGCAGAGAGATAACAGCAGCAATGTATCCAACACGTGATTGCCCACCCCTTAACGCTAGACTGCACCTGATACTACACATTTAAGACATAACTACTCATTCATGCAGAATGAATATGTTTTCAAAAATCGGCTTAGTCAAGGCGTACAGTCAGATACCAGTGGTAGCAGAAGATACTCCACAAAGAGCCATTATCACACGATAGGAACCACCTCAATTTATGCGCATACCCTTTGGTTTTCCGAGAGTGGTTAAAACAAGCAGGCACCCTATGGATGTTCCCTATGGTTTCAACTTTGTCTCCATTTAAAACGATGGCTATCTCATAGTAAGTTTAGATGAGTAAGCCACCCAAAACACCTTGACTTTGCATTCAATAAACCGAACAAGCATGTTATTACAGTAAACATCCAGAAGTGTCAGACAGACATTGAACAGCTCAATTTCCTTGGAAACAACATTGGCAACAAAGGTAATTACCCACTAACGGATGAAGTGTACGCTATTTTTGGACTATCTGAAACCGACCACTGTGAAGCAACTTCACACTTTCAACGGCCTGATAAGTTGCTACGAAACGTTTTCTCCCAACTGTGATGCTCATCTGAGACCACTGACAGATTTGCTTCACAAGAATACAAAGTATGCGAGCCTGGAAACTATGGCTAAATGTTCCTTCTTTAAGGTTAAGAGGGCTATCACAAAAAAATCATACCTGTGCATATCAAAATCCAAAAATCCCGTGAGTATTGCTGATGGTGCATTAGACTCGGAGATCACAGCCGTTCCTCAACAACTGACTGAAAATCAGTGGCAGCTAACAGCCTTTCTCTCGCGGCCGTAAGAAGCGGGAACAAGACAGAACTGGCAGAAAATTCAGTTGTGTACTATTTCGTGTGCCACAAATCACAAACCACTTACTTCCATTGGCCCAACATCCGATAAATACTTCCTACGCGAATCACGAGTTGACTACTTTTCCCAGTTCACCGAACATCCGTTACGATCCATATTATCTCCAGTAACCACCACTTGTCTAATTGGCTCATTCTCAGACAGATATTGAACTGAACCACGAGTTATCTCTCAAATTAAGTCAATCACAAACTAGGAACTCACTCCACTGCATAAAGATACAATTTGCAAAACATCAACAACATTTCACGCTAGAATGCACCAGTATAAAGAAATAAAATGGGGGGAGAAACCAGTCCAAAGTGGTAGAAGGTCACAAAAAGAACAATTAGGAATGAGACGACAAAATTTGATAAGGTAATGACAACAAAGAAAATGTGTGGACAAATTCGAATCACTGAGGTCAGTTCCAAGTCAAATCACCTTGAATCTTTAAACCCTGAATCCCCTTGACACAGGGACCCCAAATAGGAAGTTTACATTTACCTAAATGACTCCAGTCGAAAGCCACGGATATGATCCAAAGAAACCGTCTATAGTGTGATCGCCCATATTCATACTCCAGCAGCAAACCATGGCAACCACCGTTGCACGACAAAGCCGACGGCGAATAGGAGCGGAGAACGTTGTAGCATCGAAAAGTCACCTTCCAGAAGCGATTCAAAAACATAACTAACTGCACAGGCATATACTTCCCTCTCATTTTTTTCTCGTGCCACCGTTTTTACTGATAGCGCAAACTCCAAGCGTTTCCATCGTTGTGGCAGCATCTCGTACATACCATTGTTTTCTCAAATCCATACTAAGCTCTTTGTCGGCTTTTGTCTGCAACGTAACGAGTATGGCGACTTTCATCCCAGAAAAGTTTTGTCACGGTGCTGCAAGTTCCCGTTCCTTATTTCAGATGCAACAAGCACTGGACTGAGAGTGAAAGAAATGCGGTAATCGGGGTCAACACTCGATTCCACAGACCCTCTCCTACATAGGATGAACAGATCAAAAATTCTACTGGCCTTGACTGTGGCAATAACAATGTTATTTAAACTAAAAGTAAGTAAAATCACGGCTTTCGTTGCCAACTTTCAGAGCTGGCGGTTTGTGAAGTGATGCTGAATTCCATATTTTGGCACGGTAGTTGGCAAAACAAGGCAGCACCAATAAGCCTGGCAGCTACTTATGATGTAAGTAAAAGCTGAAAACCATGCTTCAGTTGGGTCAATAGATGTCTTCACCTTGACAAACGTCTTCAATAAACTTAATCAACTGATCAGATGGAAAGAGATGTAACGGAGTGCTTCACCTCACAGAAACTTAACAACTACCGATAAACAACAGTAACTTGCTTCAGCATCCAAAATACTTACATAACTCTACGTAAAAGTGGGTTTAGCCCTCAAGGCTACTTCAAATCATTGAAGTCAACTACGGCCTGTCCCACAGTGTACACCCGAATCGTCGGATTCGGTACAAACAGCAATAAGCACCTAGTTAACAGTAACATGGGTTACAATGCAAAAGCCACTAGACACTTCCGATACATCGAATTCAACCTCAGGAAACAACCTACCTGCTCTAACCTTGTAAAAACAAATTCGCTCCTTATGTCTGAGCTTTAAAACACAAACGTTCGGTGTTTGATGTTTCATTTTGCTAGGTTATAAACCGGTTAGCTGCCCCATGTTTTATTACTTTCCCCCATGACTAGTTTCTCGTCACTACCATTTGTTGAAGACATCAATGCGTCTACTGACCTTCATAGCTGTGATGGGCACAATAAGACATGACATGCTAACACAATGGCATCAGATGGCTTAATATGCAGTGGGTGGGGCTGTTAAATCTAACCGCCGTGTTCAGAAACTAAAACTACTACTGCCTCTATTCTGAGACTCAGTTGCCACATGAATACAGAAGAACAGAATAGCAACAGCTAAGCGTACAATCCTTCACTTCAATCGTTAGTAAAGGTTGATTCTACGTTTCACACAGTAGTATGTGGTGAGAGGCTACAGGAGTGACAGGTGTTGAAATTGTCTCCAGTATCTTGTTTCTGAAGCGGGCTCTAATTTTCATTACTTCCTTCCATCGACGGCATTACAGGTGAACGGGTAAAGTAGAGTTGTGAATCTTTGAAGCCGAGTAGTAAATGGCAAGTTGGTTCTTCAAAATCCTAATGATGTAAGTCTAGTTTTCGGGCTATCCTTATGTGTTTGGAAGCCTTGAAACAACTGGAACCCCAGTTATCTTGCCTTCAGTTGTTGGCCGCGACCGAGTAGAAAATGCCAGTGTCTGGAAAGAGGACGATACGAGAGACAATCAAGTTTGCAGTGGTCAGATAGTCACAGTGGCATTAAAGAATTACAGAAAATGTTAATGTCGCAAGTAAAAGATAACTGAGACCGAGTAGACATTTATTATTTGCATTCTTCATTGTAACCTCCAGCAAACTGACTGGGTTTTGTCCCCACAACGAAATATAGCCTCTATGGAGGAGATCAGGGAAATAAATGCAAGGTGGTTTCATTCCACAGCAATCGGTGTCAAACGGATTTCACCTAATTGGAAGACCTACCCAATCAAAATGACAATCGCACAACGAAACGAAAAGTAATGACCCCGGTGGCCAGACGAAAATGTCGAATTACTGAGTCGATTGCGGAAATGATTCCCGGTCCAGCAAACCCCCCAACTAAATCTGGATGGTGGTTGGGATGACAAGATTATGCTGTGGCGGTGAAGTGGACCAAAACACCACAAACACAAAAATAAATGCCCCTTTTGGATGATCACCAGGGCAACCCAGGTTAAACCGGAATGTCAACACGGGAAATGTTTTCAAAACTTGGGTTACTGAGAGACTTGGGTCTACGGTTCGATGCACTACCAGTTTTGCCGGCGCGGCATAATAACCAGAATGCCTGAAAAGTGCCGCTGTTGAGCAGATGGTTCGCATTCTAAACGAGTAGATCAGTTCCTCACACGCCTCGCGAAAAACAATTTGGCAGCTCATAACGTAATAATAAATAAATAAATATCTTTATTCTCAAGTTATGAGGTTAACATGGGAGAGGTCAGTTTACAGGCCCCACCAAATTGATAATTGCAGAGAAACATAAAAGGTTTTGGCAGTAGTGAATGACACAGAGGGAGGACGTTGAACTCTATCATGATACCAAGTGTCAAAATGTTATGAAAATTGCAGGAAAATATCACTTTACAGTACATACACATCGTTCCGAGTTTGGGTCATTTCTGCTCACAATTCTTTCTCCACATCAAACGGCGCAATATTGCGTTGTGAGTAGTCGACATGATTGACCTATCTACAAGACCAAGTGTTAAGTCAGATAAACGTCTATTTTAACAGCAATTCTTATGTTCGCGGATTTAATGACCAATAATAACTTGCTTCAGTGATTTCAGGAATAGGTAAGTATCCATACAACCATTTAATCCAGGTGAATGTCTGAGTTCAGGCGTTAACGCCTGAGTGAGAAATTTCTCACTCTTTTCCAGCAATTCAGATTGGTAGTACTGAAAACATTTGTTGTGGTGCAAGTAATTAAAGAATGGAAGAATCGTCGTTCAACAGTGGTGAATATTGCGCGCATGTAAGACTTCATAGACTCCACATTAAGGTATGCAACATTGTCAAGGAGATACATTGGCTGTTAATTGACTTCCATTAGGTGGATCGATACAAGAGAGAAGTACCAGAGAAATCTGTTTCACAGCATCATTATGGATGTGTTGCCGTCAGGTAAAGTGATCTGTCGAGTTTGATTGTTTATCCAGATTTCCGCTGCATTCGTCACGGACCAGAAATCTGAGACCAGTTATTGTGCTTGGGGTTTCGTATGTGGTAGCGTTCAGGGCACTGGTAGGGAGGTGAGTTGCTTGTTAAGCTGTTCAAGAAATAGGAAAATGGAAAATCGCAGCGGGCCAGTTGGATGCCTCTAACATCAGTTTCCAGTATTAAATGGGAAGTAGGATTTCCAGTAAGTCGATATGTTTTGATCAAAGTAATGCTTAGGACTTTCCCGTCAATCCGATACTGAAAAGAAAAGAGAAAAGAAAGTGCAAGGAGAAACTGGGCAATGGAATACCACGTAAAACAAACTGGGAGGAGAGAAGTTTTTGTCTTTTTAAAGTCATTCGAGCTATATGTAAACTTTAATTCATTCATATGAGAATGGATCTTCCTTTTTTCTTATATGAAGTTTTTGTTGGCAAACTTAAAGGGAACACTGGTTATGCATTTGTACTGCACAATCCGACCAGATGGACCAGTAATCAGACACCCTTTATGAGTCCATTGAGGTAAAAAGTACTTGAGATTTATGATAGCTTTACTCTATACGTTTAGAGGTCCTAGTATGTTTTCATTAGCCCAGAACGTATAGATAGTGACCAAACGAGTGATAGACTGATCATCTGTTAGGAGCTTATTAAGTGCAGAACGAAAGGTAGATAATGTGCCTGTGGTACCTATTTCCTTAGGAAGTCTATTCCAGATGTGAGAGAACTTATTGATGAAGAAGTTTCTTCGCAATTCGGTGTTACAACGCTCATTTTCAGCCAATAGGTTGTGAGTACGTAAGTAGTGAGTAGATGTTACAACTATTTTAATTTCCGGGCCATATGAGTGCACTTGCTTACGAAGTGATTTATAGTAAAATATAAGGCTCGTTCTAAGTCGCCTCTTCCAGAGAAGTTCCAGTCTTAGCGTGTTGCACCTTGAGATGTAGACGGTAGCTCACAGCCTGGTTGCAGTTGCAAAGGCGCAGAACGAACCAGAGAAGATACAATGCACGCTCCAGTGTCAGCAAGAGCAGGTACTCTTCATGTGATGAATTTCATCACTAAAGACAAGTGGAACATTCTTTTGTAGATATTTTTAGAATGAGCCGCGCGGACGAAGTGAGGGGGGAAACAATTATGGGAGTTAAGAGGTTCCCGTGGTGCATTTCTTGTAACAGAAAATGCCTTCACGTGTGGTTTTCATGAGGTAACTTGCTCTTCGCTCTCTATTAAAGGCGATCTGATTTAGCTAATCTATACCACCTCTTGATTTCCGTTTCTGTTGACACATGAAACGTTTTGCAGCCTGGCAAATAGCAGGGAATGGATTCTCATGAGTTGGCCGCAGGCCTTTCTTACATCATAAGTTTGAACGGAAACAATCTTGCTTATGGATAGATTGTTGTTGTATATTTTCCCATTTAGACGTCTGGCAGAACAAGCAATGTGGGCGAAGAAATATTTTTTCAATGTTTGTTGAAAAGCTGTCAATTTTCGCACCTGCAGTCTTCGGTTTAAGCGGTAGTATCATCCGTTTAGGATAGTTCGCTAATGGGCATGCATATTTGAAGATGCTCCAGGAACTAACAGAGCGGCCCGACGATACCAGCTTTCTACAGTGTACCAATTAATTTGAAGCATACCGAAGACATTCTAAGGTGGTAAAAATTCTGCAGAACACCAAGAAGTGCAACAATTCTCCTCATCTCTGTGCGTCACCGCGCTCCCCAAGGAAGTCAGTCGGCTCTCTACGAAATCCTTACGGCAAGCCATTTACAACTGGATGATACCCAGTCCTGAGTATGTGACGAATACCAGACCAACAATAAGGCCTATGTAATGACGGTGACTAGAACTGAGACCATCAGCCGCTGGTGCAAAGGAACGACATATTGAAATATCACACCGAATGGTCGAGTAATTCGGTTACCGTTGACAAAAGTACAGGATTATTTCATTGGAAACAGCTGTTTTTGTGACTATAAGTAATCACCGGAAGAATCGTCATCCAAAAGGCAGTGGATATTGGACGGAATTTAAGTACGCCCCATGCTAAAGTGTCAGGACTATAAATAAATAAATAAATATTTTATTTTCACGTTGAAAAAAGTTTAACATGAGAGAAGCTAGTTTACAGGCTTCATCACTTTGATACATCTCAAAGTATCTACAAGACTTGAGCCCCGAGTGATACTGACGGAATGTCATTAAACTCAGTTGAAAACTGCTGAAGGTCCTGCTAGTTATGAAACGAACAAGGAAATGTTACCTTATAGCGTACATAGAGTGTTAAAGTTTAGTTAATAATAAATGTTTTCTTCATTTAGCAGGTTTAACATGAGGGATGCTGGTTTACAAGCACCATCAAATTCATAATCTTTGAAGGTTTACGAACCAATATATCTAGTCCCCATGATTTCCCCTCTCCCTCGCGACCTCCCCCTTTTTCTCAGTTATGTCCCCACAATTGCCTATTTCATCCGCACTTTTTCCGTCGCTTGTCTAAATTTTTCCGCAACGATTTGATACTTTATCAACACGATTGTTCTCGCTTGTCTCCATTTCTTCACCAAAATTTCATAGTTTATACACGCCATTTCTCCTGTTCGTCCCCACGCATTCCTATTCTGCCCGTTGTCCGCATTTATTCATCCTGGTTTCACAATCCCTAAGCTTAATTATCACGCACCTTCCCCCTGATTTTTCATAAAGGGTTTCACATTCTGCGTATTCGCCTTTCGTACGCCGAATTTTTTCTTCCTTTCCCAATTATTGGTAATAATTACGAATATTGGAATGTTTAGTCCCCGACGTGTTAACCCATTTACTCACATAAGTCTCTCTAGTGCTTACGGTATTATGCTCTTACGTCCCCTGTGGGACGATGCTTTATACCTAAGTCAAAAGCGCCCCTGCGTACGCATGTTACTAGAAGAAGGCAATTGGTAGAAAAATTGTATGCGTATATTTCAAAATAATAACCAATCACTTCGATTATTTATCTCGTACTTTCAAAGCAGTCTCGAGATTTATCGCCAGCCGTCTAACGCGTCACCTGTAGGAATAAAAGACAAGCTGTTAGCTGCAGTTTTCCCATGCATACAAGCTAACTTAACCTTCACCTACATTTTAGTGAATGATTGAAGGCATTGATAAACATCTGTGCCATCAGTTGTTTTTTTTCCGTTGGTAACGCTCGCTGATTTTATCCCTCAAATCATGGAAATAGAATTTCGTGGTTGAATCCATGATATTTTCAGGTTCATTCTCTCTCAGAGTTACTGAGATGAACCTACTTGCGGCAACGGCTGCAGGGATGCAATTATCAAATTCATACTTACCCCTCATTATCTCATGTAATGATAACGTATTAAAGGCACCTCTCATCGGTGTTCTGCGGAAGGTGTACTTTACTGTCGACGACGGAGTGGTGATTGTTGAAATCATCACTCTGAGGGATGACCTCCGGTCCACCCGCGGCCTTCTGCTGATTTTCAACGTCTGCCAAATTGAATCAGTGTACATTAACTTACGAATTTATCACGAAACCGGTCATCTTTCAGTGAAGATTCTAGTACTTGGACACCTTCATCGGTGTTCAGCGGGAATCGGAGGTTGAAGTCATCCGCGGTAAAGTCGAATCTATACGCTTCTTTTTCACGTGATTCTTGATTATATCAACTTGCAGACTTCCTGCTGTGTCAGACTACTTGTTACTATATTTTTGTGGTAATATTTCAGTCTATCCCATATATTTGGCTTACAGCTCCGCTATTCTCCTCACATTCTGTGTTACAAACATTGGTCATTCCAGTGCTCTTCTGTGTGACAGAAGCATGGTTACTCCGTGTAACTCAGATCTCTATGATCTGGTATGCCCCTCGCCTTTTATCAGAACCGAAGACATCATATAAGCCATGAGTAGCAGTATTAACGACCACAGGAAAGAAATCGACAACATTAAGGCCATGATGGAAGAGATTCGGAGAATAGTTGAGGATTTCCATCCATTAGCATATCTTCTAGGGAAGCATGAGAATCTAGTTGAAGACCAAGTGGTGAAAGCAGAAAACTCAATAGACCACTTGGCAACAGAGGTAGTGAAGAGACCATCGTCGTCCCAACAGGCCATCGTTTACAACATACCTGATACCCTGCCCCTGGATGTAGTTAAGACAAGGGTATTAAACTCATGCGGTATGAGAGGAATACACTGTGACTGTAAGCGCCTCCGCAAAAAGTTAGCGTGGTCTAGCTGCCCCACGATCTTCAAGTTCACTACTTCATTTGACGCCAAAAGATTTATTAAACTACAAGACCACATAAGGTTACATGGCAGCTTTAAAAATATTGCTGTTGCACAAGACGAAACTGCGTGCCAACGCAGAAAACAAAAAGGAGTAGTCTGACCAGTTCGTCACCTTTAAACACAGAGGCTGCTGTGTGCACGAACAGACCACCAGAAAGTGCTGGCATGGCCAGTACTTTTGTTAAATATACCTCTTCCTCGGTGCAACAGTCTCGGTCGAATCTAGCTACAAGTGAACCTGGTCCTTCAGTTGCTTGTAAAAAGAAAACCATTGGTACCATTTCAGGCGCGAGCTTTCTAATGGCGAAGAATACTTCATAGCTAAGACACTAGCAATACACGAGCCCGAAAGGTGAGTTTTCCGTCAAACCCCTTTTTCAGAAATGAGTGCCACGACAACTCGAGGTTGCATCACACGAGACACTCGTTTGAACCACGTCCCTTTGATCATAGGGGTCATAATGTGGTGCCGAGTAGCGTACCGAACGCTCAAGTGTCCTACATACCACAAACACCTAGCCGCTGTTCAGCTGTGCATCTTAATAATCCTAGTCAATACTTTGGGAACACATGTACACCACTGTAAGAAACTTCCCCACTTATGAACCCTACCAAGATTTTTTTCGGATCCCGCACAATATGTACGACCCATGGTGTTTATGCTCGTTCGACCCCTTGATAATACAGGGCCGGAACCAATTTCCTCGACTTACACCCGTCATAAACCATACCTTACGCCAACAGTAAAGAAGAGGTGCACGTTAACAACCCATAAGTGCCGTGAAAAACTGAGTAATCATGTACTCGTGAGGGACGAAAACTCACCGGTCACACCGGCGCACCCCACTGTTGAGTCCTGTTACATCCGAGACATAGGTATTGCACCGTCTGGTGAACTGAATGCCAGAAATTCTTCCGCTTACCGAGGCTTGAGAGACACAGTAGGCTACTTTGCACGCTGTAGTAGCCTTTTCACGCTTCTGCTTAATAATGCCTGCTCATTAGTTAAGAAAATATCCGATCCTAGAACAATAGTTTTGCTGGCCAAGCCCGCTGCATTATCAGCTACTGAATCTCGGCGTACTGACTCGATCCTAGACGTGGACCTGTGTATAGATGGTTATTCTCTGCATTGCGCTAATCGTGACCACAAGCGTGGTGGGGCTGTTTGATCTGTGTGTAGCCTTGCTACCTCAAATGAGATTGAAGGTGATATCTTCAATGATCTACCGGACTCACTTTGGATCGTTATAAACGGTACCAACTACAAACTCCTCATAGGCTGTGTACAGAGCACCACGTTCAACAAAAGAAAATGATGAACTGATGGCTGGATCATTTGCCCACGCTGGATACCTCACTGTTGACTTCAAACTGATTGCAGGCGACTTTAACTTACCTGAAGTAACCTGGGGGGTCGGTCATGGCCCACAACGATTTGATGAAATGCTTGCTGTCACAGATATCTATGGCTGGAAGCAATACATTCAGCAATCCACGCATGGAACTAGTGCACCGGACCTAGTATTTTGTTGTGACATCATCCCTGTCACTACTCACGTTAGTAGCGAATTTTCCAACAGCGACCATAGGATGGTATTCTGTTGCTTACCAGTTCTTCCTCCCAATGAGAGAAACAGGCAATCTTCAAATTATACTTGGCATAGAAGCTATAAGAATACAGAGTGGGAAGTACTCGTCGAGCTGGTCAGGTGCTCTCCATGGGGTGACTACTTTACCGCAGCCTCATTAACACACACACACTCCCACTTTTCTACAGAAATATAGAGCTGTGTCTAGATACTGTTGCTCCCATGAAAACAGTTAGGGTTTATAAGCAGCCAGACCCATATATCCCTGAAATATTCCGCAACAAACTTAAGAAACTATCATCACATTACCACTCGTCGAAGTACTTTGTGTCACTACACTTAATTCATGAGACTTACGAATCTATCAAGACACTACGTGCGAAACACGCAGTAAACGAAGAGATCGTCGCTCTCAAAAGTGGCCCTAGAATACACAAGTTGACATCCCTTCTGAGTAAACGTCTGAAGCCATCAACGGATGTAGCCTATCTACCACATAATGGGGTGGTGCACAACGATCCCCTCAAGATTAGTGAACTGTTTAGCGAATCATTCGCTAATTTCAACCCTAATGCCCTCAACCCCACTAGCTTTACTCCAATTACCACTAGTTCATGTACTAGAGTGGAGTTCACTGTCAAAAGCATCGCTGAGGCTATCGAAAGGCTGAAACTATCGACAGGTACGGGATAGATGGCCTAAACTCAATAGTCATCAGAAACAGTGGTGATGATATGCCGCTGTTCTTGCTTAAGATATTCACACTACCAGTGGAAAGTGGGGAGTATCCTAGCGAGTGGAAAACTAGCTTTATAATTCCTCGCTACAAGTCCGGTGACAAAGCGAATGCTGGGAACTACAGACCTATCAACATAACGCCAGTCGTCTCCCGAATCATGGAAAAAGTGATTAAGAGCGACATGTCTGACTACCTACTTAGCAAAAACCTCATCACAAAGTCTCAGCACGGTTTCATTAAAAACAGGTCTTGCGTTACTTGCCATTTCGACTTCTTCAACCTCATCACTAGTAGCCGTGAGGCACGTAAAATCGCCATCGTTCTATACTTTGATGTATCAAAGGCATTCGACAAGGTGCCACACAGTATTCTCTTTGATAAGCTACAATCGATTGGCATCCATGACTCTTTACTTCATTGGCTAAAATCATTTCTTAATGACGAGAGCCAAATCATCGAAGCAAATTCTATGCAGTTTACACCTGGGCTCATAACTAGTGGAGTAATACAGGGTAGTGTCCTTGGACCTTTGTTATTCATAGCTTATATTAATAGTGTGTGCAAGTGCTTCACTGTAGGGGAAAAATTCCTATACGCTGATGACCTTAAAATTGTATACACATGTTACACCCATGAACTAGGTAATACGCTATCTACTGCTCGACAAGAATTAGGTGAAGTTACTGAATGGTGTGACGAGTCCCATCTCGCGTTCAACATTGATAAATGTGGTTGGCTTAGCATAGGCAGCTATAACCTAGATGTGTCCCTCGAAGTATGCGGGCAAAAGCTACCTGGAAGTTCTTCAGTGCTAGATCTTGGTCTTAGATATTCCAGTGACTTAACATTCTCTGGGCAGACGGCTTGTATCACATTTAAGTCACGTAGACTCCTTGGATGCATCGTCCGTAACTTTTATAGCACTGAATCAAAGGTCCTACTCTACAGAGTGAGCATCCATCCCATTTTAGAGTACTGCTTGTTTATCTTAAGTGGCCGTCGTATAAGCGACAAAGAAAAAATTGAAGGAGTGCAACGCCACTTTACACTAAGAACAGTGGGAGCTGACTGCAGCCTAGACTACATCTCGAGATGCAACACGCTAAGACTGGAACTTCTCTGGAAGAGGCGACTTAGAACGAGCCTTATATTTTACTATAAATCACTTCGTAAGCAAGTGCACTCATATGGCCCGGAAATTAAAATAGTTGTAACATCTACTCACTACTTACGTACTCACAACCTATTGGCTGAAAATGAGCGTTGTAACACCGAATTGCGAAGAAACTTCTTCATCAATAAGTTCTCTCACATCTGGAATAGACTTCCTAAGGAAATAGGTACCACAGGCACATTATCTACCTTTCGTTCTGCACTTAATAAGCTCCTAACAGATGATCAGTCTATCACTCGTTTGGTCACTATCTATACGTTCTGGGCTAATGAAAACATACTAGGACCTCTAAACGTATAGAGTAAAGCTATCATAAATCTCAAGTACTTTTTACCTCAATGGACTCATAAAGGGTGTCTGATTACTGGTCCATCTGGTCGGATTGTGCAGTACAAATGCATAACCAGTGTTCCCTTTAAGTTTGCCAACAAAAACTTCATATAAGAAAAAAGGAAGATCCATTCTCATATGAATGAATTAAAGTTTACATATAGCTCGAATGACTTTAAAAAGACAAAAACTTCTCTCCTCCCAGTTTGTTTTACGTGGTATTCCATTGCCCAGTTTCTCCTTGCACTTTCTTTTCTCTTTTCTTTTCAGTATCGGATTGACGGGAAAGTCCTAAGCATTACTTTGATCAAAACATATCGACTTACTGGAAATCCTACTTCCCATTTAATACTGGAAACTGATGTTAGAGGCATCCAACTGGCCCGCTGCGATTTTCCATTTTCCTATTTCTTGAACAGCTTAACAAGCAACTCACCTCCCTACCAGTGCCCTGAACGCTACCACATACGAAACCCCAAGCACAATAACTGGTCTCAGATTTCTGGTCCGTGACGAATGCAGCGGAAATCTGGATAAACAATCAAACTCGACAGATCACTTTACCTGACGGCAACACATCCATAATGATGCTGTGAAACAGATTTCTCTGGTACTTCTCTCTTGTATCGATCCACCTAATGGAAGTCAATTAACAGCCAATGTATCTCCTTGACAATGTTGCATACCTTAATGTGGAGTCTATGAAGTCTTACATGCGCGCAATATTCACCACTGTTGAACGACGATTCTTCCATTCTTTAATTACTTGCACCACAACAAATGTTTTCAGTACTACCAATCTGAATTGCTGGAAAAGAGTGAGAAATTTCTCACTCAGGCGTTAACGCCTGAACTCAGACATTCACCTGGATTAAATGGTTGTATGGATACTTACCTATTCCTGAAATCACTGAAGCAAGTTATTATTGGTCATTAAATCCGCGAACATAAGAATTGCTGTTAAAATAGACGTTTATCTGACTTAACACTTGGTCTTGTAGATAGGTCAATCATGTCGACTACTCACAACGCAATATTGCGCCGTTTGATGTGGAGAAAGAATTGTGAGCAGAAATGACCCAAACTCGGAACGATGTGTATGTACTGTAAAGTGATATTTTCCTGCAATTTTCATAACATTTTGACACTTGGTATCATGATAGAGTTCAACGTCCTCCCTCTGTGTCATTCACTACTGCCAAAACCTTTTATGTTTCTCTGCAATTATCAATTTGGTGGGGCCTGTAAACTGACCTCTCCCATGTTAACCTCATAACTTGAGAATAAAGATATTTATTTATTTATTATTACGTTATGAGCTGCCAAATTGTTTTTCGCGAGGCGTGTGAGGAACTGATCTACTCGTTTAGAATGCGAACCATCTGCTCAACAGCGGCACTTTTCAGGCATTCTGGTTATTATGCCGCGCCGGCAAAACTGGTAGTGCATCGAACCGTAGACCCAAGTCTCTCAGTAACCCAAGTTTTGAAAACATTTCCCGTGTTGACATTCCGGTTTAACCTGGGTTGCCCTGGTGATCATCCAAAAGGGGCATTTATTTTTGTGTTTGTGGTGTTTTGGTCCACTTCACCGCCACAGCATAATCTTGTCATCCCAACCACCATCCAGATTTAGTTGGGGGGTTTGCTGGACCGGGAATCATTTCCGCAATCGACTCAGTAATTCGACATTTTCGTCTGGCCACCGGGGTCATTACTTTTCGTTTCGTTGTGCGATTGTCATTTTGATTGGGTAGGTCTTCCAATTAGGTGAAATCCGTTTGACACCGATTGCTGTGGAATGAAACCACCTTGCATTTATTTCCCTGATCTCCTCCATAGAGGCTATATTTCGTTGTGGGGACAAAACCCAGTCAGTTTGCTGGAGGTTACAATGAAGAATGCAAATAATAAATGTCTACTCGGTCTCAGTTATCTTTTACTTGCGACATTAACATTTTCTGTAATTCTTTAATGCCACTGTGACTATCTGACCACTGCAAACTTGATTGTCTCTCGTATCGTCCTCTTTCCAGACACTGGCATTTTCTACTCGGTCGCGGCCAACAACTGAAGGCAAGATAACTGGGGTTCCAGTTGTTTCAAGGCTTCCAAACACATAAGGATAGCCCGAAAACTAGACTTACATCATTAGGATTTTGAAGAACCAACTTGCCATTTACTACTCGGCTTCAAAGATTCACAACTCTACTTTACCCGTTCACCTGTAATGCCGTCGATGGAAGGAAGTAATGAAAATTAGAGCCCGCTTCAGAAACAAGATACTGGAGACAATTTCAACACCTGTCACTCCTGTAGCCTCTCACCACATACTACTGTGTGAAACGTAGAATCAACCTTTACTAACGATTGAAGTGAAGGATTGTACGCTTAGCTGTTGCTATTCTGTTCTTCTGTATTCATGTGGCAACTGAGTCTCAGAATAGAGGCAGTAGTAGTTTTAGTTTCTGAACACGGCGGTTAGATTTAACAGCCCCACCCACTGCATATTAAGCCATCTGATGCCATTGTGTTAGCATGTCATGTCTTATTGTGCCCATCACAGCTATGAAGGTCAGTAGACGCATTGATGTCTTCAACAAATGGTAGTGACGAGAAACTAGTCATGGGGGAAAGTAATAAAACATGGGGCAGCTAACCGGTTTATAACCTAGCAAAATGAAACATCAAACACCGAACGTTTGTGTTTTAAAGCTCAGACATAAGGAGCGAATTTGTTTTTACAAGGTTAGAGCAGGTAGGTTGTTTCCTGAGGTTGAATTCGATGTATCGGAAGTGTCTAGTGGCTTTTGCATTGTAACCCATGTTACTGTTAACTAGGTGCTTATTGCTGTTTGTACCGAATCCGACGATTCGGGTGTACACTGTGGGACAGGCCGTAGTTGACTTCAATGATTTGAAGTAGCCTTGAGGGCTAAACCCACTTTTACGTAGAGTTATGTAAGTATTTTGGATGCTGAAGCAAGTTACTGTTGTTTATCGGTAGTTGTTAAGTTTCTGTGAGGTGAAGCACTCCGTTACATCTCTTTCCATCTGATCAGTTGATTAAGTTTATTGAAGACGTTTGTCAAGGTGAAGACATCTATTGACCCAACTGAAGCATGGTTTTCAGCTTTTACTTACATCATAAGTAGCTGCCAGGCTTATTGGTGCTGCCTTGTTTTGCCAACTACCGTGCCAAAATATGGAATTCAGCATCACTTCACAAACCGCCAGCTCTGAAAGTTGGCAACGAAAGCCGTGATTTTACTTACTTTTAGCACACAACTGAATTTTCTGCCAGTTCTGTCTTGTTCCCGCTTCTTACGGCCGCGAGAGAAAGGCTGTTAGCTGCCACTGATTTTCAGTCAGTTGTTGAGGAACGGCTGTGATCTCCGAGTCTAATGCACCATCAGCAATACTCACGGGATTTTTGGATTTTGATATGCACAGGTATGATTTTTTTGTGATAGCCCTCTTAACCTTAAAGAAGGAACATTTAGCCATAGTTTCCAGGCTCGCATACTTTGTATTCTTGTGAAGCAAATCTGTCAGTGGTCTCAGATGAGCATCACAGTTGGGAGAAAACGTTTCGTAGCAACTTATCAGGCCGTTGAAAGTGTGAAGTTGCTTCACAGTGGTCGGTTTCAGATAGTCCAAAAATAGCGTACACTTCATCCGTTAGTGGGTACATTTCTTCAGGCATGTGCGGTTTTGTTTATGAACCACATGTCTGTGAATGCGCTACAAGTTCACCTGTTAAGGAGCTTATAATACAGTATCAGGTTCAGTCTGAGCCTTCGTTTCCATAGTGACTCTACTCCCAGGATTTTGCACCTGGTGGCATATTTTACGTCCTCATTCATGTTGAGTATTCTCATTGTAAAGTATCTCTGCACTCCTTCGACTTTCAGTCTATCCGTAGCCCTTATACTGCTGTATACAAATGGACAATATTCGAGCAGTGATCGGACATGTGTTTTATTCGGGATAACTCTAGATTCGGTGCTGTAGAAGTTCCGTAATAAGAAATCCATCAGTTTGCATGATTTCGACACTTGTGTGGATACGTGCTCAGAGAAGGTTAAGTTGTGAGAATATCGGAGCCCTAAGTCTTGTATAGACTTCAGTTTTGCAAGTGGATGCCCGGCTATCATTAAGTTTAGTTCGAGTGCATAGTCACCTGTGCATATCCAGCCACATTTTTCTGTGTTAAATTCTAGTCACCAGTTGTTGCACCATTCGCTAACATATCTTGGTTCATCTTTCACAGTGCTAATGGTCAGCGTTAAGTCACTGATAAGGCATGTGTATACTACCCACAGGTCATCCGCATATAGGAATGGCTTGCCCACCTTGAAACACTTGCATATGCTACTGATGTATGTTATGAGGATAAGTGGACCCAGTATGCTGCCCTGGACAAATCCACTGGTTATTTGTTCAGGCTTTTAGATAGTTGAGCCAACTTTTGTTATTTGGTGAGGGTTACGGAGAAAGGATCCCGAGGGATCTTAGCCTATTGATAAGCACTTTGTTTGGGACTCTGTTGAAGGCTTTAGTGATGTCAAAGTTAAGTATTATCACCATATTTTTCTGATCCCCTTTGCTAGTGATCTCGTTAAAAAAGTCGAACAGGTTTGCAGACCAAGATCTTCTTTTCAGAAAGGCATATTGTGACGAGTTGATATGGTTAGACCCCAGTAGGCAATCAGACATTTTATTTTTAATCGCCTTTTTCCATAGTCCTTGAGATGATCGGGGTTATGTTAATTGGTTTGTAATTGCCGACGCTGGTCTTGGCTCCTGACTTATGTTTTGGCGGTATATAAGTAATTTTCCATTTGTCAGGATATGTCCCAGAATCTTATGAAAGGGTTAATATGTTGACTGTTAAAACTGCCATATCCATGTCAGCTTTTTTGTAAATTATTGACGATATCTCGTCAGTCTCGCAGCTAACGTTTGCTTTCAGGGTTTTAACCGCATCGTTAATGTTAATCACGCTGAATTGTATGCTACCCATCGTACTACTACTTGCGCTGGTTATCTCACTGTCTGGAGATAGGGGCATGCTAGGAAACCGTTCACTCAGAAGTTCGCAAATCACCTGTGGATCATGGTAACCTGTACCTTTATGCTCTAAATGATTTACTAGGGTCTTTTGTATTTTTCGCTTTCGCAGGATGCTGCAAAGGTTTTGTGTTTTGGACAAATTATCAAGGACCCCTCGCTTTTCAACCAGTACTTTCATTTGGTTTCTTTCTTGAAGTGAGAGAGATGTTGTGTGTATCTGTTCAGTACAAGAAATTCTTTCAAAACAAAGCACTTTTTTCTCAGTCCTATCAGTCTGCGTCAAGTTTTTTTATCTATATATAAAGTTGTTTTCAGGCCGAGCTTAGTGGGTGCAATTGTCTCCTGAGCGGAATTAATAATCTTGTAAAATACGTCAAGGGTTTGAGAAGGATTACGGCTAGTGAAGAAGTGTTCCTAATCGGAACATCTTATAAATGTCTGGAGGAACTCCTAGTCAGCATTTTCTATGTCCTTGTATAGGTAGTATTTCGGTGTTACTTTGTGTGCACCCTCGCGAGCTACTAGAAGTGGTAGAGTGCAAAGTAATATGCTGTGATCGCTGTTCATAAATTTTTCTACCTGTACGGACAATGCAACTAAGTGTGTGGAATGAAATGTGCCATTTTTCAATGCGAAGTTAATTTTTTCGGGGGAGCATCTTTTGTACTTGCTGGGAATGCAAAAATTTTCCCACATTTTACCGCTTTATGTAAATTTTTACTACCACGTAATCATACCTTTCAAAAAAAGTGGAAATAGGCGTAAACTCTATCTTCGGTATATTTATATATCAGTAATTCCCATTTTTGCGAAACATTTTCGTGGTATTTAAGACTTTTATTTATATTCCAGGTACAACAGGCACTGAACGGAACGTCAGAGGACACTTAGGATCGTGATCGACGCACAGTTTGGTTTATCGTATGTTATTTTTTGTTTGCCACGACGCCCTAGAATAAGTTCAGACAGCCAGGATCCACTTCTCTCAGTGGGCCCATTGGAAAAGTTTTGCCAGTGGAGAAACCACTCGGTTTTCACTCCCGGCTGGTATTGTCTTACGGTCCTCACGAACTCACTAGGGGGGAGTGATCTGTAGCGTCACCCACTTCCCCGAAACCAACAGCTTAGGGTTTGGTGAGATTTGACATTGATGCTTACCCTGATAGTTCAACTGGACTCGCCAAGCTGAAGACACTCCGTCGAGCATCCTCGCCATTTAACACGCTGTCATGTTACGTTGCACAGCTCCTAATCGACTCTCTTGCCAGTTATTTGAAACCCATCGGTATCTTGGCCCGACCTCGCAAATATACTATTCCATCCGACTACGCTATTGTGTTCTTCCTTGGTCTTTTATTCGTAGGTATATAACAAGTACGAATAATTGGTGATTGGCCTCTGCGTCTGTCAAGTTCGCACCAGGAAAACTCCTAAAGTATCACAGATTTATCTCATTTCGGCTTATCCATGACATTTAACAGCCTTGATTTCCTGTCCCACATAAAAGACTGGGTTGTATCGGTCATCACTCAAATCTGCTATTCAGTTATCCCCATCCCTCCTACTTTCATAGTTTCGGACCTTGACGGACATGACTTTTGAAAATAACCCAGTATTTGTTGGCTGCACGTACCATGTGAATTAGCAGCTGTTTTCTGCAGTAATATCTGGCTCTGTGATTATCTCATGTATCTGTCTATGGCCTCACAACAGCCAGCCTATTCCACCATGTCTTTCTGAGCATGAAATTTCAGTGTAATTTGAAGGCTGTGGTTGAAAAATATCACTTCAGTAGAAGTACATCGAAAAGATTTTGTGGGTTGGCATCAATAGGGAGTAGTTGATGGCAGCTAGCAGTTATTAATTCTCGATGAATGAAGGTTTGGTGAAATAAAGACAGAGCTTGAGTACGGCTGACTAAGGTAACAATAAGTTTGTCTTTCACTAGATTGCATCAGTTGCACACTTGTGTCATGGTATAAGGCAGGTCGTTCACAATAGTTGTCCGCATAACTAGTCTACGCCTACTTTTAGTTCCTGAGCTTTGAGCAGTCTCTTGGGAGCAGGAGTGGGATTTTAGCGAGTAGGGGAATGGAGGGATTTATGAGTGCTCGATAAAGGTAGTGATTAATGATCCCTATTGGGAAGCTATAAGATACAACTCATTTGGGGAAAAGGATTGGAAGGGAGAAGAGATTTGAACATACTAGAAACATCAGTGGTTAGTACATTGAAATAAGCGGAACGAAAACATGAGTAGATGTGGCTGAATCTTATTAATATTGAGGCTGCACATAGTGAGAGATGTCAGATTCAACTACTTTCGTGATTTCAACTAATAGTGGTATTTAGTAGAAGACGGGTAATGTTTGTTGGCCTGCACCCCCTGTGATATTCTCGTGTTGATAAAGAAAAATAAGAAACATTATGGCGGCAGGTGAATAAGGACTTTGCATAGCCGTGACAGATTTAAGTCTCTAGTATACCTGATTTCCAAGCCACATGTGGAAGCTAAAGATTGCAGAGCTGTCTCAACCGGCTGCAGGTTAAAATCAGGGTGGTAGTTGTGGAAAGAAGCCACTCCAAATTTATTGGTGTTCATGATGAAGTTATCAAAAGTACCTTAAGGAGATTGGGTTGTTCAAGCCAGCCTCTCTTACAGATGGACTATTCTTTGAGCCGTCATAAGTAAGACTGTAGACGGTCTTTAAATTGTGTGCGAAGAGGTGGTTCTTATCATACTTTGTTATAAAATGTACAAAGGAGATAGTAAACGTCCGTCCACACTACCTTGGGTCAATCATTTTTTGGCAGATGTGGAATGTGCGTGGCAGTTGTTGAAACTGACAGCTTTCGAAAGGTCTTCTAGGAAAGACCTGAACCAGGCTAGTAGGAGATCTTGAATGTTGTGTGATTCCCACTTTATTGGCATTCCTTTATGTACCACTGCACCGGAAGCCTTTTTAGACCAAAGTACAAGGCAGCAACGAAATTCATGGATGATGCGTTCAAGTTTTGTCGTCAAAGTATCCTAGAATGCATGCGTTCCCCCTTAGAAAACATGTCTATGATGAAGGCAATATGCTGTTCATTGATAAGCAGCCAAGCATGTCGTTTACAGTTGCTTTTTCCACAGTTTTTGATGCAACCGAAGTCATGTTTACAAGATGACAGTTACCTTCAACTGGAAGTGCTCCAGACCTATGACTAGGTGTTGTATAAGGTGAATTCTAGGTACCGGGGTAACTCGCAATGAGAGATGAAAGGGAATATGGCTTTACCAGAAAAAGAAGAATATATCTACTTTCCTTCTTCAGTGCTGCAAGGAACACAGGCTCAGCACCATTCAAGATCCGCAGAATGACGACAGCAGAGGTTAGATTGTGGTAGCTGATGTGACTGAATATATACTCAGTTTGGGGATTCTTTTTAAGTGATGGGTGACAAGTTAGGAACTGTCATTTTACATTCATAATACGATACGGAACTATGGATACTGGTCACGTGAATACTGTCCTCACATTACTGAACATTACGGAGGACGAAACTAGGAAGGCAAGATTTATATATTCACGGCAAAGCTAAGTTTGTTACTGAAAAAATGGCTTCTAAGACACTGATCAATAAATGAACTAACAATAGACTATCAATGTCAAAACCATTTGAACAAGCCTGATGACTGATCAGTTAAATGTGAACAGCACTACTTTTGCTCAAGGTCGGGGAAGAAAACTCGGAACGCACATTGCAAAAAGAACACTGAGCGATCAGCTCTCCATCTGTGTATCTTAACGGGCAGTCAGAGATTCGGTGCAGTTTTATGTTGTTGGGACAGTCTTCATCTGTGAAATAGCTGACATTTTTGGTGTTTAGACAGTTCCCAAATCATTTGGATGCCATCACACAGGTCACTGCCATTCCTGAATATCCTAAGAGTACTCTACAGCCAATTGCACTATTTCACGAAAGAAAAATTTTACGTATGCGGATCCATCTTTTTAAACACTGTTGCACAGTAGATTAAGGGAACTTTATTTAACCTTCCTCTATATGTGGTTTCGAGTCTAAGGGTGGTTTCATATCACCTAATAATCGAAGTTGCAGAAAACTGAACAACTTCCCAAATAATATATTGTTAGACAACAGGACTTTCTGGTGCCCGTGTAGAACTGCCTCAGCCATCCCACCCATTATTGGGTGCAGAAAACAATTCTTCCGCCGAGTAATCAAAAGTATGGGTGTTGGTCTGATGTGCTGATCACCTACACTTCTCTGAATCTTGTTTGACGTGACACGTATTCCACATACACTAAACAACAGAAAGCACTTCCCACGTAAACACAATCAGCATATACAAAGTTATGTCGAAGCCAGTGATAGAATTGGTGTATTTGGATACACAGCCGAATCAGTATCGGCTGTTCATCAGTCAGCTTAGAAGTGAAGTAGACGTAAAACTTAACGACAGAATTGGTTGTTGGTTTATTTACCAGATTGTTGTAAATGTCAGGCAATAAAGTATATGTTTCGCCGCTTACTGACATCACCGTGTGAGGTTTAGTCCTTCAGGTACTTTTCAACAGCACCACCGCCCTGCCACGTACCAATGATTAAGACCGAAACAGTCGCCCGATGAAGGGCCCGGTCGGAGGTACGAATGAACTCTCTACAAACCTTTGGAAAGTATACGTGACTGTCTCAGACAAGTCATATGGACAGCGTCCAGTATGTTACAAACAAACTATACCTGCAAGTGATTCAAGGTGACCTATAAGGTTTTAGTCCCACGACATTAACTAACTGGCTTGCTTTGTCGAAGTAAGGGACAGAGCAACTGGTTCACGATATGAAATATCCACAAAGAGTAACTTAAAAAATATTTGAAAGATTTCATGCCACCGATTTGGTCAGAGGTACACTGAAATATAGTGGAGCATAGAGGGTGCTCGGCATGCACTGAAAGTCAATGTAAATCTGCGTGTTCTCTCGCCAGAGTCAAACAAACCGAATCCGTGTGATTAATTCTTTTCAGCACCCACTCCACAATCAAGAGGCACTCCAGTACGGTTGGTTTAAGGAAACAAACCGAATTTGCCCGGTGAGGTGGGTATTCTGAAATGTGGTGAGACAGCTGTCATGCCTTTGCTTGGAATCTTAAAATCCAAATATATCGTTTTTGACTGCCATCCATCTGGAGATAGTGTAGATGAGCACAGTCAAATCAAAGGCTTCAAAACCGCACCCACGTATTAGCGCGTTGTGACGCTTTACGGAAATTTATAAACCCCTCGCATGATAGATCGTTCAGGTTTGCGAAGAGGAGAGAAACTCCATGTCATCGGTAGATTGAAAAGACGAGAAATCCTAATAGTTAACCTCCTGAATGCTGCTTACATTGATGGCAATCCAGCTCTCAGTCTAACACCAACATCTGCACAAGCTCTGTTTGATGAAAGAAGAAAGAACTTACGGTTCACGGGAACTACGACTCTTCCGGTAAAGAGGTCGCTAGTACTAGTGACGAAGCACCGTCTACATGTATCGATCGATGTTTTCACTGGCTCATATAGCTAACGGACTTCATCAATTCAGATGTCATTTTGCTTTCAACCTTGTAGGTAAATGCCTTAAGAATGCTTGCAAGAGACAGGAGCCAGCGAAAAAGCAAAATAAAAGCAACTCGATACCTATTATTCTTCTTCTTGTTCTGTTAGCTGCCTCACATTTGTAAGCGTTTCGCAGTTTTGCCTTTGCCAACACCTCATTTTTTAATTACAGACCAGTCGAAACGCAAACCATAAGATTTAAACTGGGTATGACTGATGCCATCTGGATCCTTCTTCTATTTCCTTCACCAATCCTTCACTTAATACTTCTTCGTATAGCCTAAGATTCACTGGGGAAATCTGTGCGGTGAACACGAGTAAGTTGCCATTGCTGCAATAAGGGTCGAGTCCAGACAGTTTTGTTTCCTCAAAGATGCGCAGGGCTGCACTGGCTTCAGGGGCTCACGCGCCATCTAAACTATTCCCAATGTGGAAAGCTGTTGCATTGCAGCCTCGTAGTTGGCTCCTAGGGCTGGGGCTGCTGGTGTCCAGTCTTCCGGGAGAAGCATAGCCAAAAGTTCACCATGTCAGCATCAAGCACCAGTAGGAATAAAACAAATAAGTACTAGACCTACCCAAGTGTTAGCCAGATGATCTTTGTTGTTAGCTAGTATCTTCACTCCTGTGGATTTCGTTTTAACGTATAGGCACCTGCCAGCTGAAATTCGCCAATTTTTTTTTTGATGAACAGCAGTTGCATACTTCAAATCAATAGTTAGGCAATCTGCGTATAGGTTAGTTACCACATTTTCCCATAGCATAACCTTTCCACTCCAGACTAACTTACTGACTGCTGCCATGAGTGATTTTGCTACCGATTCCGTATTCTCATTCGTCCCTTGTTGTCACCACTGGGACAAAGACAAGATGTTGACTAGTTGGTACTCGTACACACTAACTTGTATAAGACTGGTTTCGTGTTAGGTAACAGAAACACAACAAACCTATTATAGAGCCATATCGACTGTGACTTTCGTAATTCCGCACTTGTACGTGAAAATGAAGTCTACGGTGCCAAATATTACCCTGCAGTGAAGGCGCTTAGTACCTAGGTTGACCTAGTGCGACCCGTAGAAAACCTGGCCGAGAAATGTTTTGCTGTGAGTAACCCTTGGATGCTACGCAACACTTTCCTTTTAAATTAGTGGTCACCCCCACTGGCTGTGTGGAAAATTCGACCAAACTTTTCATCCATTTCTGCCGGAGCTTGTCCATATCTTAGTCTCTTTAAATTTGTCTACTAAGTAGAAGTGCCATAAGGCGAGTGCAAACGCATTTTTGCTAGATTACCAGAGCTACCTCAGCTTGAAAAACGTGTAGATTATTCAATGGATACCCATGTCATTTGGACTGACACTATCTGGAACATCAAAATAAATAAATAAGATTGAGAGCGTGCGTTCCGATTACGACATCAGAATATTGTATGCGCAAAACGAGCGAAAAGCAACAGTGTATCCAACACGTGATTGCCCACCCCTTAACGCTAGACTGCACCTGATACTACACATTTAAGACATAACTACTCATTCATGCAGAATGAATATGTTTTCAAAAATCGGCTTAGTCAAGGCGTACAGTCAGATACCAGTGGTAGCAGAAGATACTCCACAAAGAGCCATTATCACACGATAGGAACCACCTCAATTTATGCGCATACCCTTTGGTTTTCCGAGAGTGGTTAAAACAAGCAGGCACCCTATGGATGTTCCCTATGGTTTCAACTTTGTCTCCATTTAAAACGATGGCTATCTCATAGTAAGTTTAGATGAGTAAGCCACCCAAAACACCTTGACTTTGCATTCAATAAACCGAACAAGCATGTTATTACAGTAAACATCCAGAAGTGTCAGACAGACATTGAACAGCTCAATTTCCTTGGAAACAACATTGGCAACAAAGGTAATTACCCACTAACGGATGAAGTGTACGCTATTTTTGGACTATCTGAAACCGACCACTGTGAAGCAACTTCACACTTTCAACGGCCTGATAAGTTGCTACGAAACGTTTTCTCCCAACTGTGATGCTCATCTGAGACCACTGACAGATTTGCTTCACAAGAATACAAAGTATGCGAGCCTGGAAACTATGGCTAAATGTTCCTTCTTTAAGGTTAAGAGGGCTATCACAAAAAAATCATACCTGTGCATATCAAAATCCAAAAATCCCGTGAGTATTGCTGATGGTGCATTAGACTCGGAGATCACAGCCGTTCCTCAACAACTGACTGAAAATCAGTGGCAGCTAACAGCCTTTCTCTCGCGGCCGTAAGAAGCGGGAACAAGACAGAACTGGCAGAAAATTCAGTTGTGTACTATTTCGTGTGCCACAAATCACAAACCACTTACTTCCATTGGCCCAACATCCGATAAATACTTCCTACGCGAATCACGAGTTGACTACTTTTCCCAGTTCACCGAACATCCGTTACGATCCATATTATCTCCAGTAACCACCACTTGTCTAATTGGCTCATTCTCAGACAGATATTGAACTGAACCACGAGTTATCTCTCAAATTAAGTCAATCACAAACTAGGAACTCACTCCACTGCATAAAGATACAATTTGCAAAACATCAACAACATTTCACGCTAGAATGCACCAGTATAAAGAAATAAAATGGGGGGAGAAACCAGTCCAAAGTGGTAGAAGGTCACAAAAAGAACAATTAGGAATGAGACGACAAAATTTGATAAGGTAATGACAACAAAGAAAATGTGTGGACAAATTCGAATCACTGAGGTCAGTTCCAAGTCAAATCACCTTGAATCTTTAAACCCTGAATCCCCTTGACACAGGGACCCCAAATAGGAAGTTTACATTTACCTAAATGACTCCAGTCGAAAGCCACGGATATGATCCAAAGAAACCGTCTATAGTGTGATCGCCCATATTCATACTCCAGCAGCAAACCATGGCAACCACCGTTGCACGACAAAGCCGACGGCGAATAGGAGCGGAGAACGTTGTAGCATCGAAAAGTCACCTTCCAGAAGCGATTCAAAAACATAATTAACTGCACAGGCATATACTTCCCTCTCATTTTTTTCTCGTGCCACCGTTTTTACTGATAGCGCAAACTCCAAGCGTTTCCATCGTTGTGGCAGCATCTCGTACATACCATTGTTTTCTCAAATCCATACTAAGCTCTTTGTCGGCTTTTGTCTGCAACGTAACGAGTATGGCGACTTTCATCCCAGAAAAGTTTTGTCACGGTGCTGCAAGTTCCCGTTCCTTATTTCAGATGCAACAAGCACTGGACTGAGAGTGAAAGAAATGCGGTAATCGGGGTCAACACTCGATTCCACAGACCCTCTCCTACATAGGATGAACAGATCAAAAATTCTACTGGCCTTGACTGTGGCAATAACAATGTTATTTAAACTAAAAGTAAGTAAAATCACGGCTTTCGTTGCCAACTTTCAGAGCTGGCGGTTTGTGAAGTGATGCTGAATTCCATATTTTGGCACGGTAGTTGGCAAAATGGGGCAGCACGTTTCAGTTCATGGAAATCTTGTAAATTTTCCAACACACATCAACGTTATGATGTTCGGAAACTGGCTTTTCTCATGTTGAATTACTCATATGAGGATGAAAGATTTATTACGATTTATATACGACTTCAAATACTCCAGGCACCTGACTGCTGGACCTGATGGTGTGTTTTTTTGCGACGGTGGTTGTTGAATCTGTGCATTATCGGTCATATGGTCAGAAGTTTCGACACTTGGTCTGCCTGCCGGTCGGCCATGGCAAGCTGAGACGTCAATTCTGATGAGGTTGGCTTCGAACTAAGCTGGTTTCAAACGGTCGACACTAACAGTACCTTCACATCTGTTTCTATCGACTACATAGAATTTCGCAAGCCGCTTGATCATTTTGAGTGGTCCACCGTAAGGTGATTCAGGTGGTCAACGAACGGCATCTTGGCGAATGAGCACGTGTGATGCCTTTTGTAAAATGGGGTGGCCGAAGACATCAGTCGTTTGGGGTCTAACCAGAGAAGGCCTAACTGCATACGCTGTTACGTGAGGTGTCTTGTCGAAAACATGTTTGAACGTTGAAGGAGAAACATATTCACCCGCTGGGCGAGGAGGATTCACATAGACTTGTTCTGAAGAGCGGTATCCAGCATCAGCTTTCAACAAGTTACAAATACCTATCAGGACTAGAGGTAGAGCAACGGTCCACTGAGGTATGTTCACAGCTGAAAGGGAAGCTTCCAGCTATCGGTGTAAACGTTCCACCATGCCATGGATGGTAGGCTGTCGTTCACAACCGAGTGCAACCTAAAAGTGCAGTTGAAGCGTGAACAATCCACACTCGACTTGGAGCTCACAGTCGGTTATTGCGTAAGATGAACATCCAAAGTTCGCAATCCGCCTTCCAACGAAAACACAAGTGACAGTTTCAGCAGTAATATCCTGAGTAGGTTCTGCTTCTGGTCATCTCGTAAAACGACTCAAGTGGGTGAAAACGTAAGTGCATCCATTAGATTCTGGTAGAGATCCTACAATATCTATATGGACGTCATCGAAACGTATGTCTGTGGTTAGAAAAGAACCCAGAGGGCTTTTCATGTGTCGTATAACTTTGCACTCCTGACGACCTGCGCCTGACTGGGACCACACCCTAACGTCTTCGTTCACTTCTGGCCAGCACAAACATTATGCAGCAAGCCGAATGGTGGCTTGCACACCTGGATGGGACAGCTTGTGCAATGTATAGAAGACGTTGCGTCGACATCTGCTGCGCGTGGTTGACCAGCAGAGACATCGCATAAAATTGTACCCTGTTCGATCCTGCTGGACACAGTTGTAGCTTGAGAGTTGTGGACGACAACTCATGATGCAGCTCAAGGTCTTCTTTTTGACACCGAGCTAGTTCAACGAGATCAACGCCCTCGTTATGGTTTATCAAAGCTATTCGAGATGGTGCATCGGCTACGGAGTTATTCGCTACAGAGATGTGGCTGATGTCCGAAGTGAAATGGGAAATGTAATCCAGTTGTCGTGACTCACGAGGGGAGTATTTGTCAGACGCCGAGCTAAGAGAGAAGGTTAACGATTTGTGGTCTGTGAAAATAATGAAATCACTACCTTCCACCGAATGTCGAAAATGCCGTACAGAACAGTATATAGCTAGAAGTTTCCTACCAGATGTACTGTATCACGTTTCCGCGTCTTGCCGCCGTCTCGAGGAAAAAGCCAAATGTTGCCACTGGTTGTCGGTCAACTGTTGCAAAACCGCTCCCATTGCTGAGTCAGATGCATCAACAGCAATACCCAAAGGAGCATTGGGGTTGTGATGCATAAGCATGGTTGCATTTGAAATGGGTTCCTTGACTTTAGAGAGGGCAAGTCTAGTCACATTGTCCAGGGTCACGCACTTCGTAATCCCTCGAAGTAGATCTGTGAGTTGTGGATAAACTCTCAGTAATAACTTGCCAGGCCACTGAAAGTGCGGAGCTGCTCCGCACTGGTCGGCCCTGGATAGTTCATGATAGTTGTTACTTTATCTCTAAATGGGCGTATACCTTTATTGTCAATAGTATGCCCAAGGAAGCTGAGTGATTCAACTCCTATTTCATATTTCTGCAAGTTGATTGTGATGCCATGTTTTTTAAGTCTCACGAATGCGAGGCTCAAATGTTGTAAGTGAGTTTCCTTATCTGGACTCTCACTGAGACAGTCATCGATGTGGACACGGACAAAATCCAAACAGAAGAAGACATCATCCATGAAACTTTGGAACGTTTGTGCTGCATTCCGAAAACTAAATGGCATGCGGAGGAATTCAGACAAACCGAAAGGAGTAATAATGGCTGTTTTCACAGTGTCTTCTGCTGCTATAGGTATCTGATTATACTCTTTGACCAGATGGATTTAGGAGAAAATGTTCGTTCCGCATAATGTCGCAGTCAAGTCGTAAGAATTAGGTATCAGGTAGCAGTCCAGCTTCATTTTGGCGCTAAGTCTTCGGTAATCACCGGTTGGACGCCAGTAGTTGCTACCCTTTTTGGGAACCATGCACTGGTGATGCCTAAGAAGTACTTGGAGGTTTGGCAATGCCCATTTCGAGCATGTAATCGAATTCACCTTTCACCATTTCGAGCTTAACAGGGGCTAGACGGCGTGCTTTGGATGCCACAGGTGGACCTGTGGTTGTGATGTGATGCATAACATTGCTGGTTATGCGCGGAAGGGTATGCGTCAGTTGTTATAACTCTGGATATTTCTATAACACTGCTTGGTAAGATACGTTACCTGACCGTTTAGTTCTAACGATGGCTAAACTCAGACCTACGTAGGTGGTGCCGCCAATAGATAACTTCTGGTTGTTATCTATCAGTAGTCGACGAAGGGCATCTACTAGTAGATGGTAATGGTTTAGCAAATCTATGCCAATGATTGGCATAGAAACATCAGACAGGAGGAAAATCCAGTGAATAGGTTGACGTAGACCTAAGTTGAGGTAGGCACACCGTCTCCCAAATGTTATGATTGCCGTTAGCTGCTTGGAGACTGAAGGGTCAGTCATGATGACTCTACTTTGTCGGTGCCGGAAGAATGCTAACTTATGCACCGGTGTCTACATGGTAGCGAACTTTCGTTTTTATATCCGTGACATTAAGCAAACGGCTGTTTCCTCCGGCTACGGTTGCCGTGAACGCATGCAGGCTTGACAATTCCCCTAGTTCGTGTCCATGTTGAAACTGCATGGCTTCCGGCACTTTCTGGCTTCGTCCCCGAAGGTATTGTGAAACCAGCACCATTCAGGATTTTCCACACTGTTAGGTTTAGTTTTTGGATGACCACACGAGTTGCTGCGATGCGTTTCTGAGATATGCTACGTAATCTAGGGCGTCAAGTTTGCAGCAGCTGTTTAACTGAGTATCACATCGGGCTCACCAAATTAGGAATTGTCCTGGTGCGAACTTGACAGACGCAGAGGCCAATCACCAATTATTCGTACTTGTTATATACCTACGAATAAAAGACCAAGGAAGAACACAATAGCGTAGTCGGATGGAATAGTATATTTGCGAGGTCGGGCCAAGATACCGATGGGTTTCAAATAACTGGCAAGAGAGTCGATTAGGAGCTGTGCAACGTAACATGACAGCGTGTTAAATGGCGAGGATGCTCGACGGAGTGTCTTCAGCTTGGCGAGTCCAGTTGAACTATCAAGGTTAGCATCAATGTTGAATCTCGTCAAACCCTAGGCTGTTGATTCTGGAGAAGTATGTGACAACATAGTATAATATTTTGAATCAAGGTAAATCCTTGCAAACAACCTTTGCTTAAGCAAAGTCAATTTGACTGCAACATTTGAAGAAGTGGATACAGAAATTCTTCCTCTGCCGGACTATGATAACAGGCTTAGGGAATGTCAAATTCGGACTAAAGGAACCGTAACTGAAACATTCGTATTCAAGGAAAATCAGAACTTCATGTCACTCCTGTGTACGGCACTCTAGTAATCGGTTTAACCATCTGGGATAGCCATGGTTTGACAGATTCGTTTTATTGATAATGGGTGATGCTTAAAGGTGAAGTGAAAATCTGGTTTGAATCCCACCGCAACCCAGATTTCCATTTTACCTCCAATCAACATTTATGTAACTTGAGTTAAGGGCATGAAACAGCCAAGTGTTCTGCACTGTAATATCTGTAAAGCCCTCAACTTTGATATGATTATGAGCAATAAACTCTGCTCGGAACATCATCCGGTAACTGACATCTTATCACTGTGTGCGATATTGAATGATCAACTTATATATATTTCACCAAACGGCTATAAGTAGTGATATTTAAGAAATTTCATTTTGAAGCCACTAAATGCACATCTAATGAATGTAATACCAGAACATATCTACAAGCAAACTGTATGAGAGAACCGCATTCCTACCGAAAGATGCCCCTCAGTGAACGGAATTACAGTTTTAAGCTCTGTTCAATATTCAAGAAGCAAGGAAAGCTGATGTCGAATAAACTTCAGTGAAATTTGTGTAAGAAACTACTGATAGTAAAAAAGTGAGTTCACATTCGTGTTCAGCTCTTTCTGTACCCTCTTAAAGTGCTTGTTATACATGTAGGCTTACTAATGCTATACTTCTAGTTATCTACGTTTCAATTCACTTGCAAACAGCTGATGCATTTCTACAGGCAATGATATGAGACGAAAAGATATGCTGAGCTGTTAAAGTCAATCTACTATGAGGCCTATCAATTCCCTAAAAAATATGAAAACCATTTCCTCAACAAAAAGATCTAAAGATTCTGTCATTGTGAACCATCTTGAACCTGAATATATAAAAGAATAACACAGTCACCCATGTCATCCTACGTTTACACAATTAGTCAACTGACAAGTGATTTCGTATATCAGGATTTCAAACAGGATTGACGCAAAAAACACCCTAGAAACAAAAGGACGTTCCAGATAAAATACGAGGTTTCTAGAAAAGCTAAGTGTATGCTTCGCTATTAATATTGTAGGGATCTCTACGATAACAGAGGTTTCTGAGCACTCTTAAAACTTAAGTTATCTAGCTAGAAATTTTCGGCAAGTCATTTGAATAAATGAACACCAATTATTCTGGACCGTGTAGAATCTATTAGGAGCGTTTGTTAATACATGAATGCTTCAGTATTTTGTGGACACATAAGCTTCCCAGTAAATCTTTTATATTTTCACCGCAACCACGGTACAAGAATTGATGGTTATCGTACAGCTGTTGAACGAACTATGTAAGGTATTAAACTACATCATGTGGTCGCTTACTATAGTACCTTTGATAGTTAGTCGATTCTAAGAAATGCATTTATCCAACAAAATCTAGTTGAGCTCAACTTTTCAATATAAAATTCTGATATAGTATGGTACATGCTTAGATTCCAAATTAATAAACGTCTTCTAATATTACTGTGCATCCGAATGAAATTGATGATAAGATTATTATGGAAATGTTGTTGACAAACATGTACTCATTTCCGTCTACGGTTGAACAGTTTATAAACATGAAAATACATTGATTTGCGAATTCACTGAAAACATATTTAAGGGCTGAAGCGGTAGTCCTAATTGAAGTATCCATAAATTCATTAACAGACTGTAAGCTACTAACCATTCAGGTAGCAGGAGTATGCTGATACCTTTTATGCGTGTTCAGAATGCATTCGACGTCTATTTGTGAGATTTTGTTCCTCCAAGCATCAGTGTAGGGCCGAAAATCCATCTGTTTTATGTAGACGTGACATCTGCGGAGTATCTGATGTCAACGTCTTTGACTATTGCGAAAGGCTGCAGTGATTTTGAGTTTATTGCAAGATCCGAAAACTAGTGCTCGTTTCTAAAGTTAGGTACCAGTTCAAGGTTTAATATCCATCTATCACATCCTTCTCTTAGGTTAGATATGTCTCGGTATTTCGTTGAAACTAATGAACACCTAAGTCACTGGTATTCTGAGACTTCTTTCCTCGTAACTTAAGGCTACTAATGCCAGTAACGTGAAGGCGATTAAAGTATGCTTGATTGCATAACATTACTGTTTATCTCATGTGAGAATGATGTCTCCTCGTCTAACTGGTGTTTATTCCCGTGTAATAAAGCTAGCCAATTTAGATGCTAGTTTGCTATACTACACAATCTTATAGATAGGGTTTTAGTAAATTTATTCCCAGAAATTCGAAATCAAAACGACCAAGCAATTTTTCAACAAACAAATAAACCAAGCGCCCAACTTGCGTGTACAGTCCAAAACACAGGATTTATCGTAAGTATAATGCTATATTATTAGCCTAGAAACCTTGAGTCATAAGACGTCTTTTGGCTTATCGCTGTCAAAACACCTCATAGGAAGTGCGTTAACAACATAAACAGCAGATGTGTCCATTGTATCAGAACAAAAGCCACACTACTCATTAATAGTAAGTAGTACAAAGTTTCGTACATAAACAGTTGAAAGTATAAAACCAAGGTAAATTAGGATGGAATAAGAAATAATTAACATATATCTATTCTTATTTGACTTCTGATATATGAAATAACAATCTTTGAATGTCTGTGATATATTCAGGCTTCTGATGTCAAAATGTACCAGTATTGTTGTCCTATTGTTGCGACATACAGAAGTTGAAAATGTCTGCTGCCAACATTATCTCTTAAAGAAACTCTTGGCCTGATCGAATATTCCGTCTTTGTGTTGAGATTTCAATGTCTCATTTCGTAGCATCTTTTTCAGAATTCCTGAGAGTAATACCTAAATATTGATCGGTTTATGTGACAAGCTTAGACGCCATTTCCTGTTAGGAATCAAATCTAACACATTTTAGAAATATTGTGATGCGGACAATGTACATACATCTTTGAAAGAAGGAGGCATACGTCGCGGCCAATGGTTTTCTCGGTGCTCTCTTATTCGGATCTAGATTCTTGAGTGTACTAGTTGAAAAAAAACTCTTGTTTTAGTACTATATATATATATATATATATATATATATATATATATTATATATATATATATATATATATATATATATATATATATATATATATATATATATATATATATATATATTAGTCCCTTGGGTTCCTAATGGAACATAGGGCTTCAGTAGCACGTCTCCAGTGAACTCTGTTCTCTGAAATCTTTTGAACCTGGCTCCACGACAGCCCACAAGCTCTCATTTCCTCCTCGCACGATCTCCTCCATGTCACCCTCACCTCGGATGCCCAACTCGTCGCTTCCCATGAGGATCCCACTCGAGGACCTGGCCTGACGCGTGATGTCCTCAGTCGGCCTTCTCAGTGCATGCCCAATCCATCTCCACTCCCTTCCAATGCATATTTGTTGGGTGATAGGTTCTTGGTTGGTTCGTTCCCATAGTTCCTTGTTGCTTATTCTGACTATTCTGGCCATCTGATCTTCAGTAACAAGCCAGCGTAGGTGGCAGTTGTTGATGAATGTCTGTAGTTTATTGGAAATCCCTTTCGTAACGCGCTAAGTCTCTGAACCATCACACTTAAGCACTGACTTCACGTTGGTGTTGAAAATGCGGATTTTGTTCCACACGCTGAGTGCAGAAGATCTCCACACTGGTTTCAGGCTAATGAACGCCTGTCTTGCTTTTCCGATCCTGGCTGACTTTGACATCCTCGTCTGTGCCGCCTGTAGTTGAAACAGTGCTTCTTAGATAGGTGAAGGAGGTTACTTCCTTTGAGTTTCTGCCGTTGATGGTGATTGGAGTTTGTTGTTGGTGGTGGTGCGGTATCTTCATCACCTCTGTCTTCTCTATATTCACCTGAAGTTCCGTCTTCGCTGCCTCTTCTATCAACTTGTTAGTTTTTGCCTGTTGATCTTCAAGTTTGTGTGACATCAGGTACAAGTCATCGCTGGCGAAATCCAGATCTTCTAGGTTCTTTCCCGCAGTCCAGCGTATCCCCCTCTTCTCGCTGCCTACTGTTTGCTGCATGATCCAGTCCACCACAATCAGGAATATCATGGGGGATAGTAGGCAACCTTGTTTCACTCCTGTCTTCACTTCAAAAGCATCACTGAGCTTCCCATTGTGAATTACTTGACATGTGGCATCTTCATATAGTTGTTGAATGAAGCGGATAAAGGTTTGTGGTATTCCGTAGTAGTGAAGCAGTTTCCAAATTACCTCTCGGTCGACGCTGTCAAAGGCCGGCCTTCTCAAAGTCGATAAAGCTGAGGTAGAGAGTTGATTGCCATTCTATGCTCTGTTCTATGATGATGCGAAGTGTTGCAATTTGGTCGGCACATGATTTGTACTTCCTAAAGCCTGCCTGTTCTGGTCGTAATTTTGAATCCAGTGCATCCTTTAGTCTCTCCAGGATGATGCGGCTTAATATTTTGCTTGGTTTAGGCGGACAGGAGAGTGATTCTGCGCCAGTTCTTGCAAACACTGAGGTCTTTTTCCCTTCTTCGGCAGTTTGACAAGGTAACCCTTCTTCCAATCTTTTGCCAGGTACCTTCTCTTCCTTCCACACCTTCTGCAATAGTGGTGTGAGTATGTCCGCTGTTGTCTCTACGTCTGTTTTCAGTGCTTCTGGCGGGATCCCATCTGGTCCTGCTGCTTTCCAACATTTCAGTAGCTTTATGGTGTTCAGGACTTCCTTTTTTGTTGGAGGATTTATGTTCACTTGTAGTTCAGTGGCTGTAGGTGGTATTTCTGGACGAGTTGTTGGTGCTGGTGGTGGTCGACTCAAGAGCTTCTTGAAGTGGTTTGCCCATTGTTTCCTTTGTTTCTCTTCTTTCGTAATTAAATTTCCTTCATCATCTTTTATTGGTTTCGTCTGCGTTGATCTCTTCCCAGATAGTAACCTGGTTATTTGATACAATGTTGTCAGGTCTCTCCGACCTGCAGCCTGTTCTGCTTCACTTGCCAGTGTTTCGTAGAAGTGTCTTTTGTCTTTGCACTCACTCTTCTTCACTTCTTTGTCCAGTGTTTTACACATTGTACTCAGTTCCTCTTTTCGTTGTTCATCCTTGCACTGGTTTATCTTCTACTTCACCATCTTCCTCTCCTCTATCAGCTTCCATGTATCCGTCGAGATCCATTCCTTATCTTCTTTCTCCTTCCTTCCTAATACGGCTGTGCAGGTTTCTTTCCACATAGCTTTCAAAGACTTCCAGTGTTCTTCCACACAGGTTTCTTCAGGGATGTTCCTCGATATCTCCCATTTTGTCTTGATGGCTGCTTTGAAGATCTCCTTTATAGTTTCATCCTTCAGTTTCCGAGTGTTGTACTTGAACTGTGGTCTATCACCAGCTTCCTTGAAGGCTTTTAACTTGATTTGGATTTTAGGTTCCTTGCACTAGATAGTGGTCTGAACCTACATCTGTTCCTCTTCTTGACCTTGTGTCAAGTAGGCTGCGTCTCCACTTTCTTCACATTGAGATGAAGTCGATCTGGTTTTTAGTGTGTCCATCTGGTGAAATCCATGTCGCTTTGTGGATATTCTTGTGCTTGAACACACTGCCTCCAATCACGAAATCGTTGAATGCACAGAATTCTGCAAACGATTCTCCATTCTCATTCATCTCACCGAGCGCTTCTCGACCCATGGTTAGTTCTCTTCCTGTGTTGTCCACTCCCAGTTTGGCATTCATGTCACCCATTAGAATTTTGATATCGCCAACTGAGGTCTTGTCCAGTGTTGATTGAAGTTGTCTGTAGAATTCCTCCTCCTTCTCTTGATCTGCATTATTTGTAGGTGCGTAGTGTAGCATTGTATGATTGTGACCTTCCTTCCTTTTGAGTTGAATCTTGCTGCCATGTTTTTTATCCTGGAGGAGATTGGTTCCCACTGCATGAGAGCCTTCGATGCTGTTAGGGACATCATGATAGCCACTCTTTTCCTCAGTTTTTTTGTGTTTGTCGTCTGGGTGACTTTTTCGCAGTAGAGCATTGATTTTTTTCTGCAGTTGAAGTTTGGAGAGTCCACTTCCATTCCATCTGCTTTCGCAAGTTCCAAACACTTCAATGTGATACCTCTTCATCTCGTTTGCAATCTGGGCTGCCTTGCTGGGTTCAAACATTGTGCGGACATTCCATGTCCCCACGTTTACTTTCGCTTTCATCGAGGGAGAGAAGACACATCGGCCAATTGGCTTCCCGAAGGCTTTCACCAACTGGCGTCATTTCGCCTCTCCGATTCCAGCGAGGAATAATCTTGTTATTATTTTTCATATATCGTTTGTGCTTTGAAGTTTCTTTAGCGGTTAGATTTGTTTTACGTGGTAGGGTTGCTAGCCCTATGCCCAACCTTCCCTCTTTACCCAGGCTTAGGACCGGCTAGTAACTAGTGAACTAGTTAACCAGGCGAGGTTACTTAAACTATTAGAAATGCAATATTCTTTGTAGACTGAGTTGTAGCTATCGTTTCATTTCGAAACTTCTCTTTGTTATAACGAAAAGAATAGTTGTTCGGATGGGAAGAAATTCTCCGTTTTGTAGGATTGTTATTCTGACATTTCCTAAATACTTCAATATCGATTGAATGGAAGAGTTTTCCTATATTGAGTAGCATAAAAACGTTGTTATCGAAAGTTTAAACTGCTGATTCCAACACCTTACAAAAGTTGGTATATATACTAAGAATTGGGTATATTAGCAACAAACAAGCGAAGTGCAGGAAAATACATTACACATCAATTGCACAAATAGTGCAGTAGCTGATATGTTCACGTCTATACAATTCATGCAGTCTAGTTCATCTAGAGAAACGAATATCAACAACTGCTACTGATTATTTAGTATGCGATTACTGAAGTCAAAAAGACTTTTGCCACGGATTAATCTCAGCTAGAGAACCACTGAACATCAGTTGCGATCCAGTTTGGGATTTCTCAGCTCTAAGTATCCAGCATGCCTTTAAAGGTCTAACCCCAGGCAGTCATGTTTCATGGACAGTACATCGTCATTCAGTCAGTGGGTTTGAATCCAATGAATCACATTTCCAACTTTTATCAATTCGGGATAAAAGGCAGCCATAGGTGAGTATTTATCCTCACATCTAACTTGGCTGATGTGACAGACCTTCAGGAAGTACATCTCGGAAAACGTTACTAGTAAGTATCACATTTTTATTCAGTTTGGAGGTTGTGGGGGTGAATTTTTGATAAGTCCCAAAATAGGAAGATACAGCTGTGCAATAGTTCTTTGGCTGATTCGATCCATGACGGGAACCTTTTGAAAATCAATCAATTCCCTATGAACCTACAAAGTGAATTACCGAAGTGCTGAATGAAATGACGCCAGCTAGTAACACTTCACTACTCCTTCGTGTGCTGTAGCTACAACAAAAAACCAAAGACGCTTTCCGTTTTGAAGATGCTTTAAAAATTGGTCAAAAGTAATCATGTATAGTTTTATCCGATTAAAAACGGTGTGACCTGTAGTATAAGACTACACAGCTATTCGTTATGCACATCACTATCAATATGAGGGCAGATACTCAACGATGACATTGGGTGATGGTTGCACTATGTCGTGAACTGACAGAAGGTGAAAATATGGACCATTGGAATCCGGCCCAGTGCCTCAATGGTAATATGCAGAGCACGGAACCTGAAGGTCCTGGGTTCGATCTTTGGCGGGGTCATGAGTGTGGAATACTCAGAAGTCCCATACATGGACGAAGCAGCTACCCAGTGCTCCCAGGTTTTCAATGTTCCTCCAATTGATGTCAGCTCATGATGAATACGAACTTCAGATAAAAAAGTCTGTTGCGTTGGTGACAAATGACACCTTGACCTGACTAAAATAACCCATCCCATTCAAGTAGCTATTTACAATCTCATATAGCTTAAATTTTTCATAAGTATGGCTCCAACGTGTTGCGCAAATGAGCCTCTGGAAACATGCTCAACTATTATGCAAATGAACATCACATCACGTACAGAACAAAGGTAAAAATATCATTTTCTGATAAACACTTTGATTACAAAGTTAGTTTCCAGTTTACAAATAATATTTAGGACATGAAGACAAGTGAAAGTGTGAGTGACTTTAGAGGCCACCCTAACAACTGCAGAGACGACCGACCAGGCTTCAGCATTTCTGGTAAAGTACTTTCTCATAAAATAAAGGGATATAATTGGCTGTCTTACTGGTTGCTAGGATGGCCTTTAAAGTCACCCGAAAATGTGCACACGTCATTTCAAACACATTGATGTCGATTACTGAAGGAAAAGTATCATACAAAAATAGGGCACGAAGTAGAGAAGAATCATGGGATTATGTACAAAATAATCTAAAGTGAAGTGAATAGTTGATAGAGAAATCGTAGAAAAATATTAAATTTGTTGCACATAAAATCCAACTTTTTCATAGACTCTTTTACAGCCAGAAACAGAGAAAAAGTTACTCCCTTCAGGTGCCCACTCAAGTTCATCCATGACAAATTGTACCATATCTTCAGAAAATGTGACATTACGCTTTCTGGCAGCATCTTGTATACATTTTCTTACATGAGTAGGTTGTAATGGCAGGAATGGTACCACAGCTGTGATAAGATGTTTTGAAATCAGTTCAGAGTACTGAAGTCCACCTAATATTGCAAGAAAATAAGATATACAATTATACACTGAGAATATTAAAAACTTTTTTTTCACAGTGAAAATTTAAGTGCACCTTGTGAAGCCTTTATTTTACATTTTAAAAAATATAGTAAAAAAAAGAAAGCACTAATATATGCATTGCTAATTGTTCGAGGTTACAGCAAAAAATAATTAATGTGCTTAGAATAGTTCTACTGAAGCCAATTCACATATTTAACAAGTTGTCTTGATATTGTTTTCCTTAAAGAAACAACTTTGGCTTTTGCTAATTACGAAGTCAATAATTTGTAATTCTATTGGTCAGACAATTATACAGTTTCAACTATCATACTCAACTACAGAGAATGATACATTTTTCGTGTGGTTCGCAGCTGCAAATACAAATAGGTATTCACATATGGTCGTTACTTCTAGTGACATATAGAACCAAAAACTGCCATTCTATTAAAACAGAACCCAAAAACATGGACAACTCAGTCAGTTCGTTCAGTCGCATCAGCAAATTTAAAATGTATACACATACGTACTCACGGAAAATCAGTGTAAGTCAGATTTACTTTTATAGCTAGTAAGGTTTTTATTCACTATTTGAGTGTGGTTCAAATACTTTTGATGGTTTGCGACTCAAAGACAGTCACTGAGGGTAACATATGGAAGTGTGTCATTTTAATCGATTTCAAATTCTACAAGTCATCCATTGTACATGATGCATTTTACTTGTGCAACCCTGATGTAGTATGTACTAGAACAAATAACAAAATAAACAAATATTTTGCGTTATTTCTCAACGTCTTGATCTTGTTACGATGATCCTTTTCAAGAGTATATGACATTCAGTTTTCAGGTTAATATTCAATTTTAGTACAGAAGGTGACCTTTATGATCATCCACTTCAATCATGATATAGAACAAAGTTTGATATTATTAAGGCGAGTAGTTTAGCGTATCAATCAAAGCAGCTTATTCAAGTTGTGCAAGTGAGATAGTACAAAAACAGGATGAAGAATTTAGTTCGACTACAATGCAGCTGTGAATCATTAAGAAGAAGGAACAATAAACTACTATTTAGGAAAGATGAATAACTTTAAAGGCCACCCTAAAAACTGCTGAAATGACCAATCAAGCCTCAGTATTTCACCTGGGAAAGTACTCTTCCATATAATAAAGGAATATCTCATCAGCTGCTCAGGTGGCCTATAAAATCACCCAAGAAAGATGAATATGTTCGGAAATAATAGGGGACTTTAAATGGCACCCTGGTGACTACTAAAATCAGCAAACAGATATCGGTATTCCGGTTAGATAGGTAGTTTTTTATAAGATAGAGAAGCCTAATTAGTTGTCTTAGCAGTTACCAGGGTGGCCATTACAGTCAATCGGAAATGATTACGTGGAGCGGTGTATGCTTCCAACCTTCGCCCTATATATTTATTTAGAACTTTCTATGTAGTCAGACACACAGACAAAATTAATGTAGAGTCTCGCGCACAAGTGCATCGGTTCAAGTTGTCACATTTCATAGTAGTTTGGAACGAACAAGAGGATAGGAAAATTCAATTTTGAGGTTTGAGGGGATTTATTTATTGATTTCAGGTTGGTATTCATCATATACTCACACCAGTTGGAGAAACATTAAAAACCTGGGAGCACTGGACAGTTGTTTCGTCCCAGTATGAGACTCTTCATACTTGTGTAGCTCGAGGTGAATGCTCTGGTATATTTATACAAATAGATTTGAGAATAATATCATTATGTAAACATCGAATACTGAAAACCTCTTTCAGGACACTCGTAACAACTATGGACTAGATGTTTATAATCTGATTAAATGTTGGGTCAAAATATCAATCGAATTCGTACAATCATCGTATTTTCAACAGACAAGGTAGCATCTCGAACCTTTCTACACGAGTGAATACACAAATATACTTTAAACTTTGAACATTATCGAGTTCGAATTAAAAACATTGAACACTTTCTGATTATGCTTGTTCATCAAGATCAGCTTCGTTCAATAATGACATTATGTATATGAATAGAGAATCTACATATTTTCAAAATGTTAAACAAAGACATATCCGAGAATTCGATCACCTAATAAATCCAAGCAAAATAAAGAAAAGGACTTAACAAATTAGAAGGTGGTACGCAATTTATCAAATAGACAACTAAGTGATAACGAAATGACATTACTTAAGAAGGGATTGAATTTTAATCTAACAAGAAGACCTTTGAAAGCGATAGAGCTGGCTCCCATTACAGAACCAGTTATATTGCTGATAGCAGAAGAAAAAACTGATATAGTATGACAAAAAGTCGGAAGTATCATCTCAAATCAGAAACTTGGTACATCAAATCTGACAAAGCAAGAACGTTATGCTTTAAACGCTTTGAAATCGGACAAATCAATCGTGACAACTAAAGCTGACAAAGGTAATGGTTACAGTTATTCTAAATAGCGAAGATTATAATAAAAAGGTATTGGAACATATTAACTCAGGTGCATATGAACCAATACCAACAAATAAGATTTCTAGTACATTAAACAAAGTCAAAGCTGAAACATGCAATTTACTCAGACAGTTAAAACCAAAACTGGGGAATGCAACATGGTTTTCGTTAGCCCTAAAAACGAATTCAATTGCAAGATCTTATGTGGTAGACCCAAAATACAGACATCCTGCTCAGAACAGTTGTTGAATTTCCTAGTTCAGTAACATATCGTCTATTCAAATTACTTGAAACCATTGCAATATGATATTACTTCAAACATTAGAAGCTCAGAAGAATTCAAAAATAAACTAATGGATAACACGATAAGAGAAGATGAAATTATGGCAAGTTTTGATGTAACTTCTCTTTATACCAGTATTCCTATAATTGATGCACTTAATATTGTAGAAAGTTTACTTGATAACGACCAAGTATTACTAAATGGATGTCCATTATCATCAGGAGACATTATGAAATGCTTAAAATTATGTTTAGAATCAACATATTTTAACGTTCAGCGACAAGTTATACCGTTAAACTAATGGCGTTGCGATGGGCTGGCTCCCCAGCATCTCTGACTGTAGCTAGTTTATATATGAAAGCATTCGAAGAAAAAGCTTTAAATGGTTTTCACTGTCAACCTAAGCTTTGGTATAGATATGTAGATGGTACCTTTATGATCATCAAGAAAACAGAACTTGAAAGCTTTTTACAACAATTAAACGGGATATCAAATCTCATAAAATTTACGAATGTAACCGAATCGTGTGCAGGAACGTTGCATTTCATAGACTGTCTTATTCAAAAAGAGCATCTGAAGGGGAATTTAAAATTAGAATTTACTGAGAGCTTACTCATCATCTTGATACATATATAAATTTTCAATCTGACCGTCTAATGAACGTGAAAACTACAGCAGCTTTGAACTCATTAAAATAGGGTTAAAAATATTGTGACGGATCCGGAGGATAAAAAAAGTGAATTTTCTAAAATGAAGGAAGTATCAATAGAAAATGACTATCCAAAGCATTTCCTGAACAATATTATCAAGAGGGATGACAAGAAGGAAACAGATAAGAAAGTAAGACAGAGAAGAAGTCATGGACATCAACAATGACAATTCCATACAGGAAAGGTACTTCAGAACAAATGCAGAGTTTGTGCAAACTATGGTATTAAGGTATATTTCAAACCTTCAAATTCTTTGGAGAAAGCCTTAGTCAAAGTGAAAGATGTGATTCCAAAGATGACACAAAACAACTGTGTGTATAAGATAAAATGTACAGAATGTGAAGTCAATTATATTGGTAAAAGTTGTAGACAACTGAAAATTAGAGTGAATGAGCATAGATTATGTAAAAAACACCCACCGAAGACTGAAGTGGAGTTGAAAAGTTTGGAAAAGAGGTCAGCAATAGCAATGCACGCCATTGAAAATGGGCACAAAATTGATTTTGACAGTGTTGACATATTAGGGAAGGGTTTCCTTACAAATAAACAAAGATTGATATGAGAAGCCGTGCATATCTTAACGTCAACAGATGCTTTAAACAGAAAGGGAGGAGTTGGTTTGTCACGTATCTGGCAGACTCTGATTCGTGAGCTAACAGAAGTTGGAAATATGGAGCATTGGATTCCGACCCAGTGGCTCAATGGTAGCGCGCTGGCCGCGGAACCTGAAGGTCGCGGGTTCGACCCCTGCTGGTGGGGTCGTGGGTGCGCACTGCTGAGGAGTCCTATACTAGGACGAAACAGCTGTCCAGTGCTCCCAGGTTTCCTTTGTTTCTCCAACTGATGTCAGTCTACGATGAATAACAACTTGAAAGACTCTAATTCAACAAAAACAGTAAAGAGGTCACCATTTCAAGTTGTACTTTTAAAAAGCAAAGAAACAAAATAGATCAATTATTGTGGATGTATAAACATATTTTTCATATTTTTATACGATAAACAATGAATGATACACATTTTCCATAGAAAATTGACACACACACACACGTTGATCATTGAATTGTTTCTTTGATGACAAATGATGAGGACTGTATGAGTTTACGATGACTAAATGGAAACAATCAGTCTGAACAACAAAACGGTTAACCGATGACATAGAGACAGAAATCCATACATGTACCGTTTGACGGTATATATTTTGATGTTGAATAAAAACTCGAATATTCTGCTGAATAGGCTGTGGCATACAATGAAAAGTTCGGAAAAATCTTGTTTTCGATTTTCTAAACACTCTGGGTTATATTAATGCTGACATATATAATTGGAAGAACAATTAATAAATGAAGAGGATTGGTAGAGGTTTGCTTGATATTTTGACTTTCATTATTTCCCTGAAGAAGGTCAAAAGAGACTTCCATGCGAAAGGTTTGAAGTATTTCATTTTAAACACGCTGTGACTTACACAAATACGAAGTATATATAATGTCAGCTTTATATTTGGCGACTAATATTCGCCATACTATCCGATCATACTTCATATAAATGTTGATGTTTATTGGTCGATTGCTGATTCTCAACAATTTACGGAATGAGTAATATTCACGTACACATCTCATGTTAAAGTTTCAAAACTTTCTCTTCAGTAATTATAAGTAAACATTTGGACTATTAATAGATTTTTTCTAGTTTGATGAACATTACGTTATCCTTTTATGCTCGTGCTGCTATGAATTAAATGCATCTTTTATTGTAACCAAATCTGGGTAAGTTTAAAACATTTACAAGTGAATAAAAGTCATAAAATATCGTGAATTCCTTTTACGAACAGAAAATCCACATATTAGGTTACATAACAAAGACTTAAAATCGAAGAAGACTTTCTTTTCAAGTATTCCATTCATGTATGTACGACTACTAACAAGCAGATATATTAGTTTGATCCAAACATCAAAGTACAGAAAGTCAAGGTGAATTGGACAATTGAGTCACTTTGAAAGCTATCTTTCTCTGACTAGAGAACAGAACCTTGTACGTTCGTTGCTTGTTGAATGATTCAGAATATTTACACTGAACCTGGAATTAAAAAGTGATATTGCAGGTGAAATCCTCAAAAATCACCTCTCAAGACCCTTGAGAAAGATATTTCATGCAACTAGCCTGAGAATCGCTCTTTCCAGTAGATAATTAATCCATCATTTCAATGTGTATCTATTACAATTAGTAGTTTCCCGTGAATCAAAGTACATTAGCCGTAGAGTCAATTCCATGGAAGTATCTCATACAATTTTTCAGCTTGGTTTTGACGAAGAGACAGAGAGAGAGAGAGAAAGAGAGCAAAAGTACTAACCATCCTCTCTATGAACACCTCTTCATTTCCGAACATACAGCTCATCCTAGAAGTTCTTTTAAAGTAACTTTCAGGGCAACTTTCAACAGTTCCAAAGGATTCCCGATTACTTTATGCATAAATAGCCAAATGATTGCCAAATTCATAACTTCAAACATGATCTTTGTTCTCAGAAAGATTATGCAAAATCATTAACCTTAGCTAAAGTAGTAATTTCTTCCAGTCTTTAAAAACTTTTAATCACGCAACCCTATTGATTACCAATAACAGACTGTTATTTGTTCTCAACAATTATCAAAAACCCCATTATACAGATATAGTGAATGAAATCATCGAAAAGAAAATTGTCTTCGCTGTCTTGTCTTTCTTCAATGAATTTATCCTGTTTTGTATATTTTATGTATCCGTCTTCGGTAAAAATAGGCATTAATTACTTATCTATTGCAGTGGAATACTGTTTAACCAAATAGGACTGAAAACTTACATTGACTTCTTCCATAAATGGTGGAAATCGACAATTTGAAATCACATCTTAGTGGACAAAAGCAATCTAGCACACCTTTTTTTATATCATGATTCCTGGTGATCAAGTTAAATAAGATGAACAGATAACCTTGATGATTCTCCACTCTAACTTTGTGTACTCTGAAGTTCCCCTTCCCCCTTCCACCACCTCAACTAATTCTACAAGCTTACCCTGGTAGCAGGACAAATTACTCGTCTTATAATCGAATTTTATTATGTAATTTTATTTATTCACGGTGTTTTCAGATTAGCAGAGTGACATTACCGGTATAGAATCTGACGTTACTGCGTAACGGTTTACATTGGTGCATACATCTCGTACATTATTATATCAAAATAGAGAGGAACAAGAAACTCAAAAAACATATATGTGGAAGTAATAATATTAAAAGGTATCAAAAGTTAATAAGACTGTTTCAATATTGTTAATTTTACGAATTGGTTGTTCTCATGACTTACTTGTTTGATCTTATTCATTTAACGTTACTTTTTTTAAACGTAAAGTTGAATATATTTTATATGAGCCACAGTTCTTTTGATACTTGGGAACATCACTCATTGGGGTGTAGGTACATCTAACTGACGAGTCACAAATGGGACGAAACGCGTGTCTTGGATTCCACTGCTAATCACCAAGATGAATACAAAACCATGAATATCCGGCAGTATTGAGATATCCCCATATGCCAACAGAGGTCGATCGATTCGGCCCTGTATAGCAATGGGGAATTACAAGTATCGAACGACACAACGAATGATACCCGTTGCACAAGAGGTGGCTGTTGTGCCGGAGTGGCTTAGTGGATAGCGCTCTGGAGTTTGAAGGGATGTGTACTGAGTTCGGGTCTCAGTAAGAACAATACCACTCACTGGGGGTGCATGTATACCTAGTTGACGAGTTCCAAATATAAAGAAACATGCGTCCTGGATTCCACTGGTAGTCACCAAGATAAATGAACCACTGTTATGTTCAATAATCCTGCACATCAAAGGTCTGACAAAACATTGAATTTTTTTCACCGAAATCTTATGTTAAACACGTCAAAATATAGTCAATGAATATTACTACCTTAAACTATTAGGCACTTTTTAATCCCACCATAAACTGCCAATGCTGATGTGTACGAAAGTTGAACGGAAAGTCAGTCAGACCACTACTTTAAATAGTTTAACATGAATGCTACGCTATTATTACCATTATTGTCACAGTGATTAAAAAAACCATGAATTATTACAAAGTACCATATAAAAAAGCATTAACAGATGCTAACCTTCATTATTAAATGCTGATTTGGCCAAAACACGATCAACATCTGTATAACGCAGATCCTCACGTTTCTTTCCACTCACCAGATGCTCGTATGTACGCCGATTGATATAATTGCCCCCAGCATTACTTAAGTAGAGAGAGAGGGGAAACAATAGTGATAAATACACGAGGAGGAGTACAGCTTAAAGTCTGGAAGTTATCTTTTTCATCCGCATTGAAACTGCGAACTAAGATGAGCAGTTTCAACTTCAAGCTAAATAGCATAAGCTTTCAAGTGGAAGTACACCTTGCAATGAACAAGGATTACCAACAGCCCAGCGCTGGAAATTTATCGTATATAAAGATCTGAAGTAAACTGGTTCTTTAAATAGTCATTCTAATTCAACAGCGTGATACGGTTTGATAAGCTACAGTTCGTCAGATACACAAAAAACCAATTCCGGAACTCAGCCACTAGCAAGTAAGAATCAGTTAAAATAAAGAGGAAATAAATGTGTTTGTTATCACTTCGAACTGATGATGATAACCATGGCAGAAAATCATGAGTATTTATAGCATTTTATCAAGTGACATTGAGAACCAGCTATTCCAACAGTCCGTTTATAGGGCCAGATTTACAACTGTGAAAGTTGAAACTTACCAACACTTACCGAAACCAAGATTGATTAACAACACATCCCTAACTGAGTTAGTAAGGGCAAATAAGCATTCAAAACCCAAGAAGTATATGCTTCACACTATCAGAAATTTAAACAACAACTCATTATTTAGTATTGGATTTTGATGAATGATATCCAGGAAATTTAGTTGTGATTACTATGATATTTTTAGTATCAACCTGTGGTTTTAAGACAGTAAAAATAGCGCTGATTTGACATAGGAAGTGACAGTCATTGTAAGTCGCTATTCACCGTATGAGTACCAAGAAATGCGTCATACAAAATAATATAACAGTAATAGGATATAAAAGTGGTTAGGAGGGAAGAAAAGAAGACCAACTGACGAAAAATGAAATTTCCAAGATACATTCAAGGAAGCATTTATTTTTTTTACTTTTCGATGACTGAAAAAGTCAGGAAAGCCACATGATCGCCACTGCTTGCGATTCTGAACCTCGCCTGATAACTTTTCTAGCAACTGAGTAGCAAAACCTTTCGAACTCGACCCATGCAGTGACCAGGCACTTACATATGTTAGCCAGATACAAATATCCTTCGTCTTACAACACCACTTCGCATTCAGACTGCATATCCGTTTCTTTTAAGTAGTCCTTACGTTGGTAAACAGTGAATAGTAAGAAGGCCATTGGGATGACGTTTGTAACACATGTCCAAGTAACCGCAGTCAATGTTTCAAAATAACATCATCCAATGAATAACGACCTTCAGAAGGCTTGAACATGCATCACCGCATTTTGGGATCACTGACATGGTGGTTCTACTAGGTGCCAACAATGCCTCATCAATAATTACAAGCAAACGAGCAGATTTACTCGACATCTTCTGGTCAAGTTTCACAAGCATAGAAGCAATGCTGCACATATCCACACATCTCGCACTCAACCCTTTGCAGTTAGGCCAAAATAGTGGTGAAGCAAAAGATGACCAGGGTTTGTGCATACCGCTTTAGACTGTGATAAAGGAATGGTAGTTTCATTAGTTACTTCCTCCACTGACACTTATAAAATCACCCACATACACGAACTTTTAGATAATATTTAACGGTTTACTACTACGGATAAATGCAGGTAAACAGTCTTGGTAACCTCTTCGGAGCATATTGCCCTTTTCAGTACAAAGCGGTACCTACATATGGACACCGATAGCTAACTGACTAAGTGCGATGCGAGTAGCTTGTATTTTGTTTGTATATGCAAAGTTAAACAGTCTTTCTTCTGGTGAAAGAGCTACCCATCTGCACACTCCTTAGAGCTGTCTCGAGAAAGACAACGGTGGCAAAGTTAGAGAGGAATGGCAGAAATGGACATTCCTGCCTAACCTCACTGTCGCTGTGAGAAGTGGTTGTAAGCCATCACTCTGTCCTAGAAATGTTGACAAACTTCTCGAAAACACTCTTTAATAACACACAATTCCAGAGTACAATGGAATACATGAATCGAGGAGATAGTATATGATACTAAAATAACTTGCTGGTATATCTAAAAGCATTGGGTGTAATCAACTTAAACAGATTGTCTAGACGGAAGATGGAGGTGTCCAAGAAAAAAAATCGATAGTAAGTAAGCCAGTAGAAAGGATTGAAATTTTGAAGATGAATATTTACACTTCAATTTGCTTGCTACACAAATGAATGTAGCAACCAGAAAATGAATATTAGAACAATTTATTCGAAACTCAGTTATGCTGAATTTGAGGACCCAGCTTAAAGACATCCAATTAAACTTGGAGCATTCACCGAAATATTTTCATACGTGCTGGATTAGATTATTTATGGGTGAAAATATTGGGATTTCACGAAGTAACAGAAATGATAACCACAAAAGATTATCATATTACAATGAGATGTTTTATGAGGTTTCAGTATGGATAAAGGAAGTAAAAACGATACAAAAACAGATAACGACGGTTTACTGGAACCTTAAGTCTTTAGAGTGTCCGAAAACAAGAAAGTTTTTTTTGACAACATACTAGGGGAGAGCAAACAAGCATAATCCAAACTGAGTAGGGCACAACCTGACAAAACTGCATTGGTTCAAGTAGGTAACTCGTGAAATAGCACAGAGAAGAGAAATTAGGGAAAGAAATAGAGATACAAGAGAAAAATGGTGAGAAGATAAAAGAAAACGAGTTATGAGATAACACTGAATCTTCTCTCTCAACAAAAAATGAATAAATATAGCCTAAACATGAGCATTCGTTGAGCAGTAACACATTGACTATATGAAGGTCAATGATGCCACCTGGTTGTCAAAGCTTCAGTAAGTAGAAAGAGGTTGGAATCCATGTCAGAAGTTGAAATGATACACATGTCTTCAGTCAGTAGTTTCCAATATCATGATGACTTTCATGGAACCCAGATCAACAACTAGTGGTTTCAAGTTGTCGTGTCCCTTTCTCTGACCACCCTGAAGCTTTTATACTCCATTATACTACACGAAGCATATCAATGTAGGCATCGCTTTGCATGTGCACAACATGCCTATCAGTATGTAAAGCAGGTATGTACCACGTTTGAATCGATTATTGTACTGTTTGGTACCGTTGAAACAAGATACAAGTATCTCTTATTTTATGTGCTTTATTGTCCTTAAGGTAGTATTCATCATGGACTGACATCAGTTGAGGGACCATTGAAAAGCTAGGAACACTGGACATCTGCTTCGTCTTAGTATGGGACTCCTTAGTAGTAGGGGTACCTTCAGGTTTTACGGCAAACGTGTTAACCATTCAGCCACTGGGCAAGAGTTCAAAAGTCCACAGTTTCCCTCTTTGTCAGTTAGCAATTTAGTATATATATATATATATATATATATATATATATATATATATATATATATATATATATATATATATATATATATATATGAATTGAATCCATAGCCAAAACCAAACAAATATCACAATGCCATAATTAAACTCTAATTACTTCAAAACCATGAGAACGGCATGACATTTTATTCCCCATCTGCAAGGTCAACAAGTAGATATGTCAAAGACAATGAGGTTTCAGAAGTGTAGTATGTAGTCAAGATGAATTTTTAATTGGTATTATGCAAAAGTAGAGATGGATTATGAAATGCAGAGGGCATCCTTTTGATGAACATAAGTATTAGGATATCGTCTACTAGTCACTGAAACAAAAGATCCAAATGCTGTCTAATTTAAAATCATTAGCATTGCCTAGTTTTACAGTTATCGGTTAGTCGATAAAGGAAACAGAAAACATTTAACGTAGACACTGAAACGTACCTTAAAAAATGAATATTGATCTCCTAAAATCTACACCTTCAACTGACTCACGAACTTCTAATATAGGTGCTAATATATCCAATATCCCATTGGGCATGTTATGCATTTCATCAAAAACAAATATTGATGTAGGACATTCTGATACAGCTGCGTGAAGCTCTCGATAAAGGCGTTCCTACAAAATATTAAATACAAGTAATAGATGCTGAGACTTATAGATAAACTTCTAACTTTATACCAACTGAAATTTCCTAGTGGCTGAATTCAGCTGGTGATTTTACCATTCAGAAAATAACATGCTTTGGTATATGTATAACTTCATGGACTGATGTCTAGTCTAGACACCTCTAACCTTTTTCTAGCCTAAACTTTACCTAAAATTGTGCAACGGGGCAGATGGTGACTAATTGTGCATAACACATATCCCGGACATATGGGTTAATGAACTTTTACAGCCTCACCAACAGACTTCATTTTTCTATCTAAAACTCTGTGCTCAACTTTTGCATCACTGACGGAGTGGTTTCATGACGTATGCTACGAAGACAACGCCGGTCGAACGCTTGAAGCTCCATTATTTCCTCCACTTTTAATGACCATGTTTTGCAGTCACACATACAGTAAAACATATCAAAATGCTGCGCAGAAAATTCGGTCCTCCATGGGTAATTTATTAGTACGGTTGCAGCGTAAATTGAATAAGGTGGCAAAGGTCAATCCAACCTTTTTTTCCGTGAGAGATTTCATTGGCTACTGACTGGCCAGAGTTGATCAGACTTCCCAGTAAATGGTCAACGCGCTCAGCCACTTTATTCTCTATTTCTAACCGAGATACCAGTCCACAAGTAACATTTTGCATTTGGGTGGTAAAAAGTGCATTCCAAAGTTCATCAGTGTTTTCAGAAGGGTGCATTTAATCAACATCTTTCTTTTAACAAGACTATTTCATATGCGTACTCTAGACCTATTAGGAGTCCCCTGTGACAGGGTCACTCTGCAAGATCAGGCAACGAGAGGGAGACCTTTATAAGTACGTTTATGATAAAGTTGAATAGGAATATAAAGAATGTACACCGCTTACGGACACCATCGTAGGGTATAACACATCTAGGTATGATGGAATACAGTCTTCACTAGGGTGATGAACTTGCCCGGTACCCATCTCAGTGAAGGCCGTCACCAGATCTCTCAGCTGAAGGAGTCGGATGTCTCTTTCAGATTAAGAAATACAACCAGTCTCTCACATTCGTGCCTGTGTTTAAGTTCTGGAAGAGAATGAAGATTTTGTCAGCGCAGATGAAACTACGTCTGAAACCCGCTCGATTTTCTGAGGTTTTCTATTCTGAAGCCTTTCCCAGGAACTTAGATACAAAGCTCGTCAAACTGGTTCCCCCGAGGTTATCAAAGACTGGTTTCAGGTCTTTCTTGAAGATTAGGACAATCAGCGATTGAGATCAGTTAGAGAGGATCGTATCTGATTTTTACTTCAATTAATCTAACCAGTAACCCCTAAGATTCAATTTCAAATACCTGTGGTACACAAACAACAACGCTTGTTGCATGACAAACTCATATCGTGAATTCGACGAGTCATTTCACTATTATATTACAGCTGTTGTTGTTCCTACATTTGAAATGTATTATTCTACCGTAGTCATCTGTACATTTACCTTTTTTGAAAAATTGCTCATCAGTGTCCGAACTTCATGTTAGTTTTCATTATTCGGAGTCGCTAATAAGTTGATTAAACACATCTGTCCTCTAGCAAGTCATTTAATCTAACCATCCTGAAACCATATGTACTGTTTATGCTTAATGTCTTGAATTTTTCCGACTTGAATAAAATTAGACAACACAGACTTGGATTAAACCCTAGAAAGCATCACTATTGATATGTATTTTATTCCAAGGACCATGATATAAAACCCCACTGGAGTGCTTTAATCAAGTTCTTTTACATGCAGGTTAAAAAGTACGTTTATGTTCGAATATACTACAGAATCGGCTTCTAGCAACGTTGGATTTAGCGGCGCACTAACTACTAAAGACAAAGTTGCACAATTCGACTGCATCCGCAATAGAAATCATCTGTATATTGTTATGCTTGAAGGGTCAGTCAGAGTAAAAGGTGACAAGTGAGAAAAATGTATATTCAGTAGATACTACATCGGAACATAACCAGGGTGCGACTGGGGATGAGTCTTACCAACACTTGTGTACACTCAACAAATATATTGTGGTTCCAGTCGGAGATTCAATATACGATCCTGATGTCTGGGCAAGGAGGAGAGTTGTTCCGTTGATTCAACTAGAAGTAGCCGGCCGTACACCAGATGGTAGAGGTCATATAAAGTTTTGCATAAATCGTAATTATTTTGTAGTCAGCACAGTGATGGCCGCCATGTTAGCATCCTGATTATGAAAGTCAGGTCTGAAATCAAACAGACCATATTACAATGATATGGATAGTGTGGGTGTATTCAGAGTTGGAAATGCCATTCAGGGCAACAACTTGGGATCTGACCATGGTATAATGTATGTTAATGTATTTTGCTTCCCGATTATTTTAATCTCCATGCTATACGGAAGAATGTAAGCGACTCGATTACGTTGCAAATAAATATCCAATTAGGCTTTGTGTAAGGTCAATCGCTGTTTATTCAAAAAATGTAGATGAAAACCGATTTTACACTCAAACGTCCCGTTAATAAATGCTAGACGCCTAAGTGCTCCTTGCAACTTCTGGAACCTAATTCATCTAGTCCCGCTGGTGGCAAGAACAATGATCGATTGCAGTCTATCAGTCTAGTCACTTGACTTCCGACTAATGTTTCGCGCGCTCAAGACCTACCATACCAGAAAGGTCGATTGGATGGTGATAAGGCAAAAAGCAGCTACCGTCATAGAATATTAGATAACGCTATGATAGGGTCCCAAAGGCGAAGCCGTGCTGCTAACTGGACAGGGTGATAGCAGTAGGATGCTTCCAGCGGATGGCCAGCAGTATCATGCTGATGCTGCTTCCCCTGAAAAGGGGAGTAAGTAGAAAAGGTCGATGCCGAAACAGTAGACTCCCCCCTCAACTGTGATATTCTGGCATCAGCGATGCGTTTTTCTTTCTTGACATTAGCACATGAAAATATCACTTCAGCGATCCTAAAAATGGTGTGAAAGGCTCATAGCAGATGTCTTATGAAGTCTGTGGTCAAACAAATTTGTTGCTTTCTCTCTCTCCCCGAACACCTTGCTGAAACAACTCTGTGTCGGCAGGCGAGAAATACCAACCGCCTGCACACTTTCAATGGTCCTCAAAATCTAATCAACCACAACTTACCCTCCTTGTATTTGTCAACTGGCTTGCCTTTACTTCCTTATAACAGAGTTAAGATCCTTAGAACCTGTTCAACCTCTGGCCCTGCAACCAATACAGATGATCATAAGTAGTTAAACATAACTTCTAGAGTTAACGTGTGAATGGTGATCGCTAAACCCCAAGTCCGTAACGCACGAATAACAAAAGCCCAGAACGAAATTACTGAAGCTAACTAACAAGGCAGTACTGTAAATAAGGATTGTAGCCAGAATCACAATAATCAATATCTTCGACTGTGGCGCTTTCGTGGGGAAAATCGAGGAATCAATTAGAAAGGGAACTAATAAAATCTAGGCAAATAAGCAACAAATAATGAATAGGACTGGTCCATACACGAAATCAATCAGAGATATAAAGACAGGCAAGCAAAAAGGTTACAAGTGCAAAAATAAATAAATAAATACAGTGTCAATCAAACGGAAAGGGTGGGTAGGTCGGGGATTGAGAACACAACTTGGAGCGCGAAGGCCAACACAGAGGTGGACAGGCACAGTTCAGTCAACACGCCTTAAGCCAGCATGGCTTTCCTAATTAGTATCCACTATCCAGAAGCCAGCTGCTGGCGGGAATGGTACAATTAACTCTTGCCACAACCGAAAATGTTGTCATGGTGGGTATACCAACTCATTTCATTTCTAACTCTTACAGAAAACATAGTTTATGTCACGTCGCGGTAGTCCTAATGATGTTTCAATCATTGCGTCCAGCACATTCCAATAGTTTTCCGCTATCGCATTTGCGAATACTTCTTTCGGCCACACTCCACAAAGTTGGTTTTCTCTAATGAGACCTACTTATCAAACTTTATCGTCCCTGATGGGCACAATCTTTGCTCGTTAAATCCCAAAGTGTCTGGTGAAGCTCTGGAAACAGCTTTGCGGACCTCATCTTCGATAACTTCACTTCCCAAACTAGTATGTCGCCATCCAGCACTAAGTCTCCACTGCAGGCAAGTTAACATGTCTCCAGTAGCAGGTATTTTTTCTGATGTACGGTAAGTATGACGTTGAGTATATGGTCATAAAACGATGGATACAGTGGTAACGCTCTCATCTGAAAGACTGAACAATTTGGTAGATTCAACGTAGTAATATTTCTTTTCGAAAGATATACGAATAAACATCTGTAATTTGACTTGAGGGTGACGTAACCTTGCTTTATAAAAGAATCCGTCGTTTCACAACTTATCCTGCTCCTATATAAACGATCATTGCAACTGGCACTGTCGTCCGAAAGGCAACTGACAGTCGTCTGTTAGGGATCCAGTCACCAAACTCACTCACTGACTCACTTTCTATCATGAACACATCATAACTGAGACAACTTCTAGTTGCATGGAAGGTTGTGTTGTTACGTGAAAATCTGTTACCCGGTTCCATATAAATAGAGCAACTATCACGGCCTCTGGTCTTATTTAGCACCATGCTATCGTAAACCGAACGGCAGACACCACTACTCAGAACTCTGGAATCTCAAGCTATGGATGTATGCTGTATTCCTATAACACGTGTTGGGGCAAGTGAACTTGATCTCACCTGGCCAATATAGTGAACCTTTAAAACCCAGTTCACAAGTGTTTGACGATTTAGTGGTTGGCTCTCTTAGACTCTATAGATAGTACTACGCTGTAGAGTAGAAAGCACATTTCCCGACTAGATACCAGTCAGCAGTCACCTATGCACTGTCCAACCGAGTGGATAATTAAGAACTGGGAAGGATTTTGAGGCCAGCTGATGTTGATTCATAACCTTCGCTTACGCGCTAACCGGCTGCCATTTGGACGATCCAAAAGATTATTTCTATCAAGATTTGTCAATTTTGCTACGCAAAGCAAAACGCTCAGATATAGTTATAACGGCAGGTGACTTCAAAGCTAAAGCAGGTATGGTGATTTAAAAGGAAAAGCATCTTAGAAGTATTTACGGAATTCCATGCCAACGAACCGACAACGGTGACCACCTCTAATATTTCTGTCATGACAATCACTTGTTTCTGACCAGCACTGTCATAAAGTATAGGGGAGACATACTATCTCACTTAGTACCAGGCCAATGGTTAACATAGAGAGATGATATTGCTGTAAGCCAACGTTGGAGAGGACAGGTGGAAGATTGGCGCTCTTTCTGGACTGATACCACACGATGGTGAAGATGAGGACATCATGTACGTTATCGAAGCATTTAGCTGAACGTGATGGCAATTCTCATCTTACTAAAGCATGACGTGATATTTAGTCGGCTGTAGAAACTAATGAAGTTGATACCCTAAATGCAAATGTTAGCAAACGTCAGTGTACTCCGGCAACGTTATCCGAACCGTGTGATACTACAAATGATACCAGCTGCCTTTAAACACAATGAAGAACGAAAGTAGATCAAACGTTAATTGGTCAAGGATCTTCGCAATGATGGTAAGCAGTAGTGCGTGGCGAAAGCGAGAGCTATTACATTTTGCAGGACACAACGACCCATATGTCTTTTGGGTAGGTGAAATTCGTAACAGTCGTGCTTGTCGCAAAGTACCTACCAATTCAGATGTTCGGCAGGTAGTCTTAAGAAGCAGCTGACCTAAACAGTGAAATTTGCCATCACAAATATATACTTTTAGAAAATAACAACTTCGAGTTTTTGAAACAATTCTAAATGACTGGAATAAATCCAATGGGTTAGAAGTTTACAAGCCCAGCGAACCGTAAAAGAAGGTGTGAACTTCAAGCAACAAATCTTCAACTTGCAGTTGGTAATGTGGAGCTTAAAAGATACTAACATTCCACTGCATTCGAAGAGCCTGTAGATTCTTAAAAGCATCTAAGCACCAGTATAGACTAACCTTGTATTCTGATATCTGACTTGAATGCTTAAAGTGTATGGTTGTATCATAGAAGTGATAGAATCTACTGCGCGTTCCCAACTTTAAGATATTATTGACAATAATATTGGCAACAAAATTCTTTCCGACACCTGTGTAGCCATGAAATGACAACGCCAGAGGCTTCTGTGGCAAACCACCGCTCATGTAATCCAAAATGTGGTGGTATATACGTTGAGATGCAATATGCTGGCCATGTAACTCATCCCATAAAGATCGTTCCAAACCTAGAAGTGAATACTTGAGTAAAAACAACTTACTTGTCTTATTGAAATACACAGCTCCAGAACAGCATTCATGCAATAAGCAACTAAGGCTTTCCTTGTAAATTATTCCTGTTATTGCTACTGAGAATGGTACCAAAGCAATAAAAGGAAAGGCTTCACAAGCTCCAAATAAGATAAGAAGCAGCACGTTGCAACGCATGCATCTAAGAAGCCCGCGTATCAGATTTCAAGTTTCATAAGAAGCGAACTGGAAGCCCTTAGGTTCCGTTTAAATGGCATTCTAAATAAATCTGAAATGTAAAATTTTAGTAATTATGTGATGCATCAAGTGTTTAGGAGTCACGTTGCTGACTGCTGGTTGTTCGTGATTTATCTCTTCGGCTTCAGGACAATAAGGTCACTTGATGAAACAAATAGGGCTACCCGATATTTCATTATCATCATCTGTCGTGCACTTCGACCCAATTTCTCCTTAGGATTGCTAGAAACCTTTCATTGACTCTAAGATATGTCCAGCCTTCAGAGTCCCCAGACGAGTCGCTAAAGAAATTTAGTCCCACTGATTTTGTTTCCGCTCTCTATCTTCGGCTTCTGCGGTAAAAAAAAGACAACAACAACACTGTTGGCTTCAGCGCCTAACATATATGCACTAGGATCGTTTTTAAACTCTCTTGTCTTGATATAACTGATTGGTTCTAATTTTCTCACCGATGCATCCGCAGTGGGCTGAGAAATTTCCTCCACTCCCCAGTGCTTAGACGAGTTGAGTTGATCATTTTCCATGGATCTGCCTTCGCATATTGTGGACTGAGTCACTAAGTAGGCCACGGCCTTCAAAGACAATTAAACGTCTTTCTGTGATTGCTGACTTTACAGCTGCCTGACGCAAAAAAGGTTGGTGTGTTACAAATAAGGTGTTGTAGCGTCACACACTTCCCTAAAATTAATAGCCGAGGGTTTGACGAGATTCAACACTGATGCTGACCATCACAGTTTAACTGGACTCACTAAACTGAAGGCACTCAGTCAAGCATCTGTAGCGTCATACACTTCCCCAAAATCAATAGCCTAGGGTTTGACGACTTCGACATTGATGCTGACCTTGATAGTTTAACTGGACTCGCTAAGCTGAAGGCATCCGGTCAAGCATCCTCGCCATTTGGCACGCTGTCGTGTTACGTTGCATTGCTCGTATTCGACTCTCTAGCCAGTTAGTTGGAACGCATCGGTATTTTGGCATAACCATCCAAATATACTATTCCATCCGACTACGCTATCGTGTTCTTCCTTGGTCTCGTATTCGTGGGTATATAACAAGTTCGAATAATTAGTGATTGGTCTTTGCGTCTGTCAAGTTCGCACCAGGACAAATCCTAAATTGGTGAGCCCGACGTGATCAAATATCCCGACGTGATCACATATCCCGACCAATAGCAAGTATTGAATTGGTGAGCCTGTTCCATTTTATATTTGTTTATTGTTTTCATTTCGATAACATTTATATATCCATTTACTACACTTTCTCATGTCCGACCACACTCCCAAGCTTATTCGTATTAAGCCGACCTCGAACACGATCCAACTCGTGCCATATTGGCCAGACAATGCAGAAACATGGTTTCTGTATGCCGAGGCCGATTTTCGAGAACAGGGTGTCTCAGATCCTCATTCTCGATTTCTTGCTGTCATACGTTCACTACCGCGAGAATTAAACAGGTTTGTTACAGCAAACATGTTTAATCCTGAAGTAAGTGACCCTTATGCACTTCTAAAGGCTGCACTCTTGAAGAAAAGCGATCTCACAGATCGCCAACGTCTAGACGAATTGCTTCGTAACATCGAGCTAGGCAGCCACTCAGCTACTGAAGTCCTCGCACGCATGCGAGAAGTAATCGGTGCACGAACATTTGACGATGGTTTCTTCCGAGAACTATTTCTCTCGAAACTACCACAACCGGTGCAAACCGTGTTGGTGACACTCCAGTCAGTCCCACTCGACGACCTGGCAGCTTCAGCAGATAAAATACTGGAGATATCCAGCAGACCCGTCTCCAACGTATATTCTATCTGCGACAAAACAGAGCGCCAGGATTCGGAGGTGACCAAGTTGTGCAACTCTGTGAAACGGTTGCTACGATCTCGAAGTCCTAGATCACGTAGCACTTCACAGAAACGCACCTTGGCGCATCGCAGCAAGTCGCGTGGTAGCCCTAAAACGAAACCCAACAGGGTGGAAAACCCTGAATGGTGCTGGTTTCATAACACTTACGGGGATGAAGCCAGAAAATGTCGTAAACCATGCCGTTTTAAGAAGGACACGAACTCGGGAAACGGTCACGCCGGCACGTGCTCACGGCAACCGTAGCCGGCGGAAAAAGCCGTTTGCTCTACGTCACCGACATTAAAACGAAAGTCCGCTACCTCGTCGACACCGGCGCAGAAGTTAGCGTTCTTCCAGCAACGACAAAGGAGCGTCATCTCGACCCATCCTTCAATCTTCAAGCAGCCAACGGCAAGGCAATCGCGACATTCGGGAGACGGTATGCCTACCTCAACTTAGGTTTACGCAAACCTATTCACTGGATTTTCCTCCTGGCAGACGTCTCTATGCCTATCATTGGCATAGATTTGCTGAACCATTACGATCTACTCGTAGATGCTCGCCGTCGACGACTGATAGATAACAACACAAAGTTATCTATTGGCGGCACCACCTATGTAGGTCCGAGTTTAGCCATCGTTAGGACTAAACAATCAGACGACGCGTCCTACCAGGCAGTTCTGGAGAAATATCCAGAGTTACAACAACCGAAACACACTCTTCCGTGCATAACCAGCAATGTTATGCATCACGTCACAACCACAGGTCCACCTGTGGCATCCAAAGCTCGCCGTTTAGCCCCCGATAAGCTGCAAACGGCGAAAAATGAATTCGACCATATGCTGGAACTGGGCATTATCAGACCGTCAAACAGTCCTTGGGCATCGCCATTGCACATGGTGCCCAAAAAGGATAGCAACGACTGGCGTCCGACCGGTGATTACCGAAGGCTTAACGCCAAAACAACTCCGGACTGCTACCCTATACCCCACGTTTACGACTTGACCGCAACCTTATGCGGCATGAACATTTTCTCGAAAATCGACTTAGTCAAAGCGTACAACCAGATACCTATGGCAGCAGAAGATATCGCGAAAACAGCCATTATTACTCCTTTTGGCCTGTTTGAATTCCTGCGCATGCCTTTTGGTCTTCGGAATGCAGCACAAACATTCCAACGCTTTATGGACGACGTCTTCCGTGGTCTGAATTTTGTTCATGTCTACATAGATGACTGTCTAATTGCGAGTCCAGATAAGGAAACACACCTTAAACATTTGGACCTCGCATTCGAAAGACTCAAAAAACATGGCATCACAGTTAACTTACAGAAGTGTGAAATAGGAGTTGAATCACTCAGCTTCCTTGGGCATACCATTGACAACAAAGGTATACGCCCATTGAGAGATAAAGTGGCGGCTATCACAAACTATCCAGAGCCGACCACTGTGAAACATCTCCGCACTTTCAATGGCCTGGTAAGTTATTACCGAAGGTTTATCCCTAACTGTGCCTCTGTCATGAGACCACTCACAGATCTACTTCGAGGAACTGCGAAGTTCGTGTCTCTGGACAACGCGGCTAGACTTGCTTTCTCCAAAGTCAAGGAAGCCATTTCGAACGCAACCATGCTTATGCATCATGACCCCAATGCTCCTCTGAGTATTGCTGTTGATGCATCTGATTCAGCAATTGGAGCAGTTTTGCAACAGTTGACTGACAACCAGTGGCAACCGTTAGCCTTTTTCTCGAGGCGGCTGCAAGACGCGGAAACAAGATACAGTACATTTGGTAGGGAACTCCTAGCCATGTACTGTTCTGTACGCCATTTTCGACATTCTGTGGAAGGTCGTGATTTCATTATTTTCACAGACCACAAACCGTTAACGTTTTCCCTCAGCTCGGCGTCTGACAAATACTCCCCTCGTGAGTCGCGACAGCTGGATTACATTTCCCAGTTCACGTCAGACATCCGCCACATTTCTGGAGCAAACAACTCCGCAGCCGACGCACTATCTCGAATAGCTTCGATAAACTATATCGAGGGTATTGATCTCGTTGAACTAGCTCGGCGTCAAAAGGAAGACCTTGAGCTGCATCATGAGTTGTCGTCCACAACTCTCAAACTGCGACTTTGTCCTGTTGGATCAGACAAGGATGCAATTTTGTGCGATGTCTCTGCTAGTCAACCACGCCCAATAGTTCCGAAGAGTTGTCGACGCAACGTCTTCAATACGTTGCACAAACTCTCTCATCCAGGTGTACGAGCCACCATTAGGCTTATCGCACAACGTTTCTGCTGGCCTGGGATGAACAAAGACGTTAAGGAGTGGGCCCAGTCGTGCTTAGCTTGTCAAAAGTGTAAAGTCACGCGACACACGAAAAGCCCTTTAGGCTCATTTCTAGCCCCAGACATGCGTTTCGACCACGTCCATATAGATATTGTAGGACCCCTACCAGAATCTAATGGATGTACCTACCTTTTCACCTGTGTTGATCGTTTCACACGATGGCCGGAAGCAGTACCCATTAAAGATATTACTGCCGAAACAGTTGCTCGTGTTTTCGTCGAAAGATGGATCGCGAACTTCGGATGTCCATCCTACGTCACAACCGACCGTGGGCGCCAATTTGAGTGCGGACTATTTCACGCTCTAACGGCACTTTTAGGTTGCACTCGGTTCCGAACGACAGCCTACCATCCACAAGCAAATGGCATGGTAGAGCGTTTCCATCGACAGCTGAAAGCTTCCCTTTCAGCTACAAACATACCTCAGTGGACCGAGGCTCTGCCTCTAGTCCTACTAGGTATTCGTAACGCGTTGAAAGTTGATGCTGGATGCACTCCTGCAGAACTCGTCTATGGGACCACTCTTCGCCTACCAGGTGAGTTTGTTTCCCCTTCAACTTTCAAACATGTTTCCGACAGGGCATCTTACGTGACTAGGCTTACAAACGCAATGCGTTCAGTTAGGCCTTCTCCGATTAGACCGCAAACGACTGATGTTTTCGTCCACCCCAGTTTACAGAAGACATCACACGTGTTTGTTCGCCACGACGCTGTTCGTCGACCACTTGAACCACCCTACGACGGGCCGTTCAAAGTGATTAAGCGACATGAGAAATTCTATGTAATTGAGCGAGGCGGACGCGAAGATACTGTCAGTATCGACCGTTTGAAACCAGCTTATTTCGAAGGCAACCCCATTGTAAGTGACGTTTCAGCTCGCTACATCCGGCCGACGGATGACTCAATTATCGAAATTCTCGACGATGTGCCTGGTAATGCACAGCTGCAACAACCAGCGGCGCAACAAAAAACACGATCAGGTCGAACCGTCAGGTTCCCAGAGTACCTGAAGTCATATTCAACTTAGCTATGTGTGTGCCAACCATTTTTTTCGAGGCACTATTTTTCTTATTTACCGGCACAAACCCTCGTACACTTTGCCTTTTTATATCAATTTTTATTTACCATGTAATAAAATAAAAAAAAAACGGCGAAGATAAGCGTAAATTTTTTTTTTCGACACGTTTATATATAAATAATTCCCATTTTTACGCAACGTTTTCGTGGTATTAAAGACTTTTATTTATATTCCAGGTGCAACGAGCACTGGACGGAACGTCGAAAGGAACAGATGACCGCGACCGACGTACAATTTCATTTATTGTATTTTATTTATTTAATCGCCACGACACCCTAGAATAAGGTTCAGACAACCAGGGGCCACCTCACGCAGTGAGCCCATCGGGAGAGTTTTACCAGTGGAGAAACCACTGGGTTTTTACTTCCGGCTGGTATCGTCTTAGGGTCCTCACGAACCCACTAGGGGGGGAGTGATCTGTAGCGTCATACACTTCCCCAAAATCAATAGCCTAGGGTTTGACGACTTCGACATTGATGCTGACCTTGATAGTTTAACTGGACTCGCTAAGCTGAAGGCATCCGGTCAAGCATCCTCGCCATTTGGCACGCTGTCGTGTTACGTTGCATTGCTCGTATTCGACTCTCTAGCCAGTTAGTTGGAACGCATCGGTATTTTGGCATAACCATCCAAATATACTATTCCATCCGACTACGCTATCGTGTTCTTCCTTGGTCTCGTATTCGTGGGTATATAACAAGTTCGAATAATTAGTGATTGGTCTTTGCGTCTGTCAAGTTCGCACCAGGACAAATCCTAAACATCCTTGCCATTTGGCACGCTGTCGTATTACGTTGCATTGCTCCTAATCGACCCTCTAGCCAGTTGGTTGAAACGAATTGATATCTTCGCACAACCACCCAAATATACTATTCCAACCTTTGGTCTTTTTCTCGAGACGGCTGCAAGACGCGGAAACGTGATACACTACATTTGGTAGGGAATTTCTAGCTATATACTGTTCTGTACGGCATTTTCGACATTCGGTGGAAGGTAGTGATTTCATTGTTTTCACAGACCACAAATCGTTAACCTTCTCTCTTAGCTCGGCGTCTGACAAATACTCCCCTCGTGAGTCACGACAACTGGATTACATTTCCCAGTTCACTTCAGACATCGGCTACATCTCTGTAGCGAATAACTCCGTAGCCGATGCACTATCTCGAATAGCTTCGATAAACCATATCGAGGGCGTTGATCTCGCTGAACTAGCTCGGTGTCAAAAAGAAGACCTTGAGCTGCATCGTGAGTTGTCATCCACAACTCTCAAGCTACAACTGTGTCCAGTAGGATCGAACAGTGGTACAATTTTATGCGACGTCTCTGCTAGTCAACCACGCCCAACAGATGTCGACGCAACGTCTTCTATACATTGCACAAACTGTCCCATCCAGGTGTGCAAGCCACCATTCGGCTTGCTGCATAATGTTTGTGCTGGCCAGAAGTGAACGAAGACGTTAGGGTGTGGTCCCAGTCAGGCCTAGCTCGTCAGAAGTGCAAAGTTATACGACACATGAAAAGCCCTCTTAGTTCTTTTCTAACCCCAGACATACGTTTCGAAGATGTCCATATAGATATTGTGGGATCTCTACCAGAACCTAATGGATGCATTTACCTTTTCACTCACCTGAGTCGTTTTACGAGATGACCAGAAGCAGAACCTACTCAGGATATTACTGCTGAAACTGTCACTTGTGTTTTCGTTGGAAGGCGGATTGCGAACTTTGGATGTTCATCTTACACAACAACCGACTGTGAGCTCCAAGTCGAGTGTAGATTGTTTCCCGCTTCAACTGCACTTTTAGGTTGCACTCGGTTGCGAACGACAGCCTACCATCCATGGCATGGTGGAACGTTTACACCGATAGCTGGAAGCTTCCCTTTCAGCTGTGAACATACCTCAGTGGACCGTTGCTCTACCTCTAGTCCTGATAGGTATTTGTAACTTGTTGAAAGCTGATGCTGGATACAGCTCTTCAGAACTAGTCTGTGTGACTGGTCTTCACCTAGCGGGTGAATATGTTTCCCCTTCAACTTTCAAACATGTCGACGGGACATCTAACGTGACTAGGCTTGCAAACGCAGTGCGTTCAGTTAGGCCTTCTCCGGTTAAACCTCAAACGACTGATGTCTTCGCTCACCCTGTTTTACAAAAGACACCACACATGTTCATTCGCTTCGATTTCATTCGTCAACCACTTAAACCACCTTACGATGGACAATTCAATGTAATCAAGCGGCATGATAAATTCTATTTATTCGAGCGGAACGCGTGTGAAGATACTGATCGTATCGACCGTTTGAAACCAGCTCATTTCGAATGCAACCCCATCACAAGTGACGTTTCGGCTAACTATAGCTGACCGGCGGATGGCCCAACTATGGGAATTCTTGACTATGTGCCTGGTGATGCACAGATACAACAACCACCGCAGCGACAAAAAACGCGATCAGGTCTAACTGTCAGGTTCCCGGAGTATTTAAAGTCATATTCAACTAAGTAACGTGAAATAAAATGTGCCAACCATTTTTTCAATGCATATTTTTTCAGGGCACCACTTTCTTCATTTACTGGGAGTGCGAAAATCCCCCACATGTTTTCCGAGAAATAAAATGGAAATAAGCATAAAATCCATTTTCGATATATGTATATATATATATATATATAAATGTTTTCCACTTTTATGAATTTTTTTCGTGGTATTCAAGACTTTTATTTATGTTCCAAGTGCAACGAGCACTGAACATAACGTCAATGGACACTGAGGATTGCCATCAATGCACAGTCCGATGTATTGTATTTTGTTTTTTCATTCACCACGATACCCCGAAACAAGTTCAGACAACCGAGAGCCACTTCTCGCAGTGAAGCCATCGGAAGAGTTTTATCAGTGGAGAAACCACTGGGCTTTTATTTCCGCCTGGTATTGTCTTAGGGTCCTCACGAACCCACTGGAGGAGGGAGGGATCTGTAGCGTCACATACTTCTCTAGAATCAATAGCCAAGGGTTTGACGAGATTCACTAACGATGCTGACCTTCGTAGTTTTACCGGGCTCGTTAAGCTGGAGGCACTCGGTCAAAAATTCTCGCCACTTGGCACGCTGTCGTGTTACGTTGCATTGCTCGTAATCGACCCTCTAGCCAGTTGGTTGGAACACATTGGTATCTTGCCACAACCTCGTGAATATGGTATTCCATCCGACTACACTATTGCGTTCTTTCTTGGTCTTGTATTCATGGGTATATAACAAGTCCGAATAATTAGTGATTGGTCTTTGCGTCTGTCAACTTCGCACCAAGACAATTCCTAAAGTGTAAGAGATAGGTATTCCAAGGGGAGATTACTAGTGGGTAGCATGAATCGCTTGGATAAAGAGACAAAAGGCAGATCAAAAGATATAAAAAGAGGGTCCGTAGTTGAAAGGATGAAAGACACCCGTGAACTTAGATCTTTTGCAATTTTAGACATTTGGGAGGACAAAAATTCTTTAAACTCTCATCGTTGGGACGATGAACTTAACTATCGAAGAATTTTATGTAGGCTAATGGCAGCCTCTTCCGGTTCTCTCACATTCGGGCCTCCTCCTGAAGCTATTTCTCCGCTGAAACCGCTCCTACACCTTTGGGGTCTCCTCTGAAAGAAGGTCTTAATTGTCAAACAGTGGAATTCGGCATAACATAATTTGACTGTTTGTGTAAATACGATGCAGGAGCAAATATGTTCACCGTAAAGGCTTATACTCCTCGGTCATAATTCGAGCAAATAAGGACCACAGATCCAGGACAATCAGATTTGTGTTTGTCTGGCTTGAGAGGAGCACCACAACTGGAAGCTTCCCTGTGTAACAGGCAATGTTTTCCACCTAAGGTCTATATGCATCCAGATGGTCCACAAAATGAACGGCTTCGAAAATATCAAACCAACCGGAAACGATTTGTTTCGTTGACGGAATGCCAACCACTGGAACATGGATTGGCTTACGACCTCTTCACCAGCGGGTGGCACATAGGCCAGCTTTTAGCTTCTAGTTTTGGTCTGCCGCACAATGTACTGGTCGCTATGAAAACGCCACCAACTGAGTTTCAAACAGAGAGCTTTAACTGAGTCTACAAATGTACACAGGGTTCACTTCACAGAATGGATGAACTACGTGAAGTAAGCGATGTGTTTAGTGCTCATCTTATCGGTGTCACGAAGACACTGGTCTCTTCCCAAGTCTCAGATCGAGAAACTTCCAACCCCAACACCGCGACGACATGATCAGCAAAGATGAGGCGGTGAGGCTGCCCAGGTGATTCTTCTCTTGCAGCCCGTCAAGTCCCTAATTAAGGAGGTGGCTGTCTAGAGGAATGCGTATGGTTCCCTGTAAGGGTATACAAAACCACAGGGTTCCTGGTGAGGGTGGTGTAAAGTAACCCAACTGCAGATTACCATAATGATGATTTCGTAGAAGAAGCTATTATGCTGTCCCCTAAAACTGGGCCACAGACACATCCCGAGTTTATGGGTTTTTAGCCTTCTAACTGTCGATTTCTTGGGTGAGACACACAGCAGCAATCGAGCTCGATTCTTCACTTTCGCTGAAGAACCTGAACTGGCCGAAAGTGGTGAGGCCAACAACTCGGTGAAGAAATAACCGAGTCTCCTTTCGCCCGAACTGCTTTCTCACACACGCGGAATTCTTGTTGGCTATCACCACAACATTCCCTCCGTTGGACCAGACTGGTCATGCCGTCATCGGGTTTCAGTATGCCTGCAACGCAAGGCTGACTCACCCTGTTGGCCAATGTCCCTGGAACAAAAGACGACTCGGCACCGCAGCCTTTAGTGGGCTCTGGAAGGAGCAGATTGGAAAATTAATCGTGATCGGCAGAATATAGACAGCCGTTGGATTATCGCCCATGAGAGAATCACGCGGGATGCGTCAGCTTCTTCCACTTTCAGCTCCGGAGTATTGTAGGTAGCTCAAAGCAGTACACAGCCATACCTTCAAGCCTCCGTAGTCCAAGAGGCATAAGTCGGCCGCGCATGAGGAATGCTGCTGCAAACCGCCAATAAACAAACACGAAACTTGCGAACTAAGGTCTCGAAAAGTGACAGGCACGTGCCTCGATTTCCGCCACTAATATGCTTTTACCAAAGCAGAAAGGCCTCTTTCGCCGCACAGCATCTTGCCGCTGGGTAAAGACAGGATATTCTTGCTTGAAGGGTCCCTTTGGGCTGGCTGGCTCTGGCGTTAAGGCCGTAGATGTCTCGGCTGACCAATGTTTACAAACTTTCCTGTCAGTGGGAAATAGTTATGGGCTACCCAAAGAAACAGCACGACTGTTGAACGCCGGTCTGGGTGTCGATCGAGCGCATCGTAAGGTGACAGTCGGGAAAACTGAATCACGGGAGACGAATACAAATAAAATTTGACCCAAATTGCGCTACTGATGTAAGTTCTCTTGCCAGTTTAAGCAACACAGGGTAGGAAAAGAGGACAGTAATAATATGTCTCAATGCAGAAGAAAGGAAGTACGCCTGCAAACCCCGTACAGTAAGGGTTTTCCAGCTACATTTCACCATACCGCCTACGGTGGTCTGTCACTGAAAATACCTGCTGCTTTGCTCAAAAGGTTTTGCAGTATTTAGATAAAAATTCCGCCACTTCTAATGTGGGAATTCAAAACGTGTTGTACAATTCCGACTAGTCATTCCCACAGGCCTCCTTGGTGGCTGCATTGTGAAGGGTTCAGGTGCCGCCGGGCACCTTTCTTTAACAATTCATCGTGAACTTTTTCTTTGCAATGAATTGGGTGGCCGTATAGTCCTGTGCAGTCACCGGCAAAGTTACTTGTGTTGTCAAAAAATGTTGCCTCCGATGTACCCTTGTTGTTTATGTCTCACAGTGGGAATAGGATGGAAGAATTTGTCGACGAGCGGCGAAACATTTTGATATCAACAGCTCTCGTTTTCGGATAAATCGCCAAGCACACATGCCTCCTGCCAGCTGCTCCTCCTCTCTTCATCAAGAATGTCCGTCGGATTCAAAATAATGATGGGCTTTATTCGTTTGCCAAGAGAGCAATAGTGTCGTAATTTTTTCAGGGAGTGAGACGCCAATTTTATTTCAGTGAACACTCCTATCCAAGTCACTTACTTGCTATCACCCTCTTTAATAGTCCGACAATTCCTCCTTACACCTGGAAGCCCTTTTGAGGAACCTAAGTTCTCTTTCAATGCATAGTAATGTCACACAAAGAAGCCGTTAACAGGGCCGCCACTTGAAAGCAAGGCTGGATGATGTGTTAACCACTATTTACACAATCCGTCTTGCCTGATTACACTTTCGGCATAACCTTTCGTGGTGCTTTTCTAATAGCTGTCCCGTATATATGCCAAAGATAGGGTTACTGAACAAATCTCATCTTTGGACTCATGAGCCGCTTATTGCAAGTGGGTTGGGTGTCTTTGTCCTTCGAAGGACACTTTTGCTTCGCTGAGTCCACCAAACTGTCATTTGCATGTATCCCACCTTTAGGCTTCTAAACTCACATCACTCTTTTCAGCGGGAAAAGGTACGTAATTCTGCAACGCAGAACCACTCATCGTCAAACTAATTGGCATTTCAGTGACACAGAGGTTCGCTTCATCTCCGTATCTTTCTTCCGCTACATTTGAGGCTTCAGGCATATTGTTGCCAATAGGCAGTGGGAACTCTAAGTCCTGAATCTTGAGTAGTTATGAGCCGTGAACGTGGGGCTTGTTTTTATCACTTCATATTCAGGCAATAGTGCCTTCCCAAGTCAGAGGCACACAGTCCTGTATTCTCTTTCAGATATTGTAATGTATGTACTTGTCAAGGACCAAGTCAAATGAAGGTCGTTCACGTGACCACAAGTTAGGAGAGTTGACGGCAGTCACCAGTAGTTTACCTTTTTGCTCTGCTGAACTTGAACGTTCCGCTAAATGGGAATCGGCAAGATTGTCATCAAAATGTGTCATGGTGACCGTGGTATTTCCGCGGACTATGATCACGAAATACCACCGCTGGACGCCCCTGACGCGAGACAACAGTAGTTGAAATCTTGGGTCTATGTTCACTTGTTTCCTTGCATAAGTCACTGGGTGTGACTTCGTTCTGTCCTTGTAATGTGTACCAAGACACTGATTATTTGCCCTGTTTGATCTGATTCATTTTCTTTTTATAACCATACCGAAGGTCTTTTTTGCACTGGCGGTTGTCATGCATCCCTCATTTTAGTTTGTTTATTAGGAATGTCACACTGCCAGACAGCATTGTTTACTGCTACCGTTATGTGCTGTGTCTACGCGCACCAATTCCAACGGACGAGGTTAAAGCAGAACAGGGCGGTGGACTCTATCTAAAGGAAGAACTTCACAGAACTTCCCACGGCTATAAATAATGCGAACTAGCATGCTCGTATATAAGTTATCTGCTCACACAATCAACTCAGTTCTACGCCAACGAAAATGAAACACATTGTACTGCCGAATCCTCTAAACTGAAAGTAGTCAAAAAATTAAAGAATATGGGGAACACGAAAACACACCGCCATCATATGGTAGGTAATTTTTGTCTCATTCTTTACCATCCCATGCCTATTCGTGGTCATCATGTCCCTGATGCCAGTTATTGAGCTTAAATCCTAATACCCCCTTAGCTTAGCTTTGCATACTTATCGCTGACTCCTTCTACAAACAAACATTCCACCCAGCACCCACTTTTCTTTTTGTGAAGTGATTGTGGCTTTCATGCCATTCGGTAGTGCGGGTCGCTTTTGCGCGATAAATCAGACGAGACCATGGCATGGGTGGGGGCGCAGTGGTCGTGGGTGTTGCCAGATGTGCGTGCATACCAAGGGGTGGTGGAGTCAATATTGTACACACGGTCCTTGCGAGCCGCGAGCGAGCATAACTTGCCTCATTTTACTGGACGATGATGTTGGCGTAAAGCTGTTTTATTGTTTGTTGTCTGCAAAGCGGTAACGTTCTAACCATAAACTCACCTCTCAAGTGCCCCAGTTTGCTGTGCATTTTCAAGAATGTGGTTAGCACTGATTTAAGCCTGCTAAATATGCATTTATACCGTTTCCGTCCAACTGCTTCACTCCACATGTACTTCTAACGCTTCACAAGACCTATATGCGACATCACTTTGAAGCCCACAACGTCATCTTACCACTACACCTGAAAGCAGATGTGAACCTCCTAAAGAAATTCCAGAGGTAAGCCACAAGGGGCGCTTCAGGAAACATGGCTTGGCCTCATCCACAAGGGATAATTGGTGGGTCAAGACAACCAACTAATTCCACGTTATTCGGACACAGTCACCCCAATAACTACTCTTGTACTGCCACTTGGCTCAACCTTACATTTTCCTGTTAGACTTATCGCTTTCGCTTGCCATACAATCACTGATTAAATTATTATTTTTATTCCTGCCATCATAACCATTATCTTGTTCGCCTTTTCTCTTCCCTCCGGTTGCACGATTTCAACCTATTTACAAAGTTTTCTTCGTCACAATTCGCATATTACCGGAATCTGCCCGGGTTTCCCATTTCTTTTTTGGTCGTCAACCCAAATTTTTCCAGATGCTTCATCTCGTTTTCTCCGGATACCTTTTAATTCCTCCTATCTTCTTTTTACAACGAGTCTGAAGAACGGTCTAGCGACACATTTTAGGAACCCATCTGTACCACACTTCCCCAACGCCAGGGTATACGACAGCTACAAAAGACTAGTGAATAGATCTACTACATCCAAAACTCAGATGCAAGCGTGAAGAAGTCACTTAGTTAACACAAGCTTGTTTGAAGATATTGGCCATTGAACAATTGTGACTCCGGACGTAGTTCCAGAAATAACTGAAATAGTTGTTTAGGTACCTTGATTTTACGAAAAGGTGCTTGTCAGGCAGAAATAACCAAGACGGGTGATTCATTTTAATGGTTACAGGGGTATTTCAAAACGAGTCATTGAGCAGCTGGGATATTTGAAAGCCCCGCTTTTCGTCCGCGGCATTTGTCATACGCGCGTGGTGGTCTGTAAAATTTCTTGATTGTGTGCCTGTGTTCATTTAGTAATATAACAAGGTATGCGTACTATACAGTACCATTTATAAGTTAATAGTGTTCATGGTGATCTTATTTTCTTCATAGACGTATATTGGCTGATAATACTGTTGCACCTCGCTGAATCCTTTTTTACCAAGCTAAGTAATTCTTAGCTTTAAAAAGCGAAAGCTAGTTTAATTAGCTGCCGAAAAACGCAGTGTTATGTTTGCTCATGATAGCTTTAGTATATCAACATTATCTTATGTAGCCATCGTTTGTTCGAGATTAGCAGGAGGATATATTTGCGTAGGAAATGTCAGTTTATGTTCACTTCTCGGTAACTGATGATTGTCGGCCGATGGAGAATATTATTAGTGTCAAGTGATAGAAGTTGGGGATTAAGTATCGCTATGAAATCATCAGCAATGGGAGCGGACATTTTGTGCATAAACAAATCTCTGATTCACATCTTTACAAAGAAGGTTTTTCAAACTTGGAATATCCGACCGTGGTTTCTGAGTTTTATGACATCATCTTAAGTAAATAGTGTTAATAAAGACATAAAGTAGGCGTGCCTTTGGTAGTCTGCTATCCTTGAAACTGTCGTCCAGTGACCATAAGCAGCTAGCATTACTTGCAAGCTAGTGACGATTTTATCGGTAGTGTCTATGAAAAGTTTCGGTATAATTTCAGTAAATTACACTGAGGTTGTACACTTGTTTGTCCATTGTGTGTATGTGTAGTGTTCGTGTTGTCTTACCCTAGAAGACAGGATGTGCAGCTCGCTCCGAACTGCGATCTGTCACTTGTATGCTAACCACAGTGTCACATTTTAACCTGGATTTCAGCATATGGAAGGGAAAAAAATGACTTACTCTAGGCTCAAAACACTGATTATTAGGCTCTTTTTCAAGGTCAGCACTGTATTGAGGGCCTACTACCACCCTCCAGAGTATGCCATTCATGGCACTACAGTGACATCTGATTACCTATTCAGTGCACAGCGCTGCAGTTTGCACTGTTCTGTGTAGCTACGGCCATAGAAGATAGGTACCTCAAAGAGGCTTCAGTTGTTTTATCACCTTGGGATTCTTAGAACAGACTGTTCATTGGTATCACTGCCTCAACAGTGTAGAAGTCGGATGTGGAATCTTCAGCAGAAGAGGAAAGTCATTCTATGTAGTTGTAAATATTCATCCTCTGAGATAGCTAGAACATGTCTTGCGTATGCCGGCAACGTCTACCTCAAAGTGTAACATAAACTGAAGTTGGATGCGAAAACTTAGAATCGCCAGACCAGGACGTAATACCAGCACATAGAGTTTCTGACTTGTTCTGAGCCGTGTAGGGAGGTATAAGGTGCTTGGCCAGAGTTCTTGGGATAATAGGGATCGGTGGTTGTTGACATAGCTGAAAATTGGTCACAGGGATCCAGATGTATTCACTCCTTGACGTCTTCTAGGGCTTAAGCATTTTCACTAATCTTGATTTTCAGATCCCTTCTCTCACTTTAATGCCACTCTTTCCCTATCCACTTGTTCTTTGGATGCTGTGCAGTGTGACTTGAACTGATGCACATCTCTGCCAGGTTCTTCATTGATTTTGTCTGTCTGTCTCTGCTTGACAACCGAAACCTGGGATTAGATGCAAGGTGATATGGCTCAAAATCGATCGCAGTGACGTAGATGTTTGCACACAATATTGCTATCATAGTCATACTGAGTTTTATTATTGTCTCATTTTTCCTTGCTGTCTCGTCACAAATCAACCACTTTTGACTTCTGTCTTTCATACAAATATTTTTCTTTCATCTTGGTGTATCCCCCATGCGACATTGTTGAGTGTGTCAACTCGAAACGTTACTTCGTAATGCCAGGTTTCGTGTTAATATCGACTAACTAAATCAGTATCTGATATATGATGTGCTCAAATTAAATAACCCACTTTTTAGGATAAAACAATGAAAACAGATTTGATGGAAGGAGTCACTTTTCGTTGAAGATGCTGGAGAAACCTTTGGACACCTTAGGTTTTCCCCTCTGTACCCACTATGGTATATCTCTTCATATTTAAAACACGAATGTTGTCCTAGATATGTTGGGCATCAGTCTCTCAGTGTTAGCATTACTGCGCGACAGTTCTAGTTGCCACACACCAACTCATCCAAAACACAAGGTACAAAGATAATCAAAGTTGGCAGAAAGTTATAAAAAGGGAAGAACGAGGAATAAACTAACAAAATTTGGTATGACGGTTAAGGTGAGGATAATTTGTAGATTAAGGTGTGCCATTAAGATAGGTTTTCAGTCATATCAATTTGGGTCTCTAACCAACAACTTCAGTTGTCACATGAACTCCAACCTGGAAGTCTATATTTCCGTGCACGGGTTATAACAACTGTCATAGATTTGGTGGATTGATGTCATGTTTTAGTTTAGCCACCTCTTGCCCAACCTGAACCTACTTCAGCTATTATTACGCAACGGGGAAGCTCACAACTTGGTGCGCGTAACACATGTCCCAGTGACTTGAATCGGTGGAAGTTTACAACTTCATCAACTGGCTTCATCCAAATCTCTCCGCCTGACCTGTGCATTACTGATTTGGTGGTTCCACGGCAATTTATGCTGCAGAGGTAACACGGTCGTCGATCACCAGGGGCTTTGTCGTGTCTACCTTAAATAGTCATGTTTTACAACTACATAGTAGGGCAGAGCAAACTGTAGCAAAGTACGCTCGACTCTCAGTAGACAACTGGATTTCACACCTTAGGTTCTGTTAATTAGCGAAGGCCAATATAGCGAAGTTAAGTGAAAATAGATAGAGTAGACATCCTTGATCTATGCCAGGGAATGTATGTGATTCACCTGGTACCGTAGGCTGCAACACTCCCACGGTTGTTCAAAAAGCTCTCAATAGGGTGATGTATTTATCTAGCACCCACCCCAGTCAAAGCGATTACTTTTGGGTCTCTTGATTGACGTAGGAGAGAATATACAGTTCTTACATTGGTGGTTAGGCTCGAAACTTACCTGGTTTTCCGGGGTTGCTGTTGTCAAGTTTTACCTAGACAGCCGGCAATTGTAGATTTTAGAATTTCGGACATAATGATTGTCATGCTGATTCCCCTGGGGTTATCACAAAATAATTTCTTTTCCTTCTTGAGAATCAGCAAAATCAGTGGTTGAGACAATTCAGAGATCATATCTGGTTCCTATACTCTTGCTGACATTTTAGTTAATCCAAGCAATGATCTGCCATCATCGTCCTTAAATGCCTCTAATGCTTGCCCACCTAGTCGTTTTATCTTTCTTCGTTCCAGGTTTTTAACATCCTCAGTGTTCTATTAACAATGCAGCCGAATGGCGAGGAATGGAATCCAGTTCAACTGTTTCTTGAGGCGTTCCATCCATCGCTCTAGGAATCTTTTCGAGTCAATCGCAGACCCATCCTTCTCTCACCAACCATTAACTTTTGCTGCGGTTTTTAAGGGGGACTCTTATAGAGCATAATTCCATATGGAACTGTTTATTTAGTGCACATTGATGCAGTGTTACTTACTGAATGACGTTCAAGTAGAATTTTCTCAACGTTCAACGTAGCTATACAACTTTCAGACTTCACTCATATTCCAACAGTTCTTCTCTCTCATCTTTCAATGGTAGTGGAGTTTGGAGGTTGTGTGATTACCTTGACGTGATTATGAATAAAAAGTTCTACTCGAAACGTCTCTCAGTAAATGATATTGTGTCACTGTGATGTATCAAATAAACAATCTCATATGAAGTTTAAGTAACTGTCTACTGCTACTTATCGCCGCAGGCTTTTGCATCGCTTACTTTCGTTAGCCAGTACTGTTCGCGTTCAGTTAGTAGGCTTTTGTCAATCTGGATTTGCACTGTTTGCTTTCTTCATTGAACTGGGAACCTGAAAGAATGCGTTATCGTGCTGAGACCTTCTGGTCCTTTTTGTTTATTTGTTACTAAAAGTCAGTTAGTTTCTTGACTCTGTGTATATAGGGGACGAGTTAATGCCAGTGTCCTTTAGAATAAATGGCATCTTGATGGCTTATCTATAGCCATTTCTATGTTAATAACAACCTTAGCATTCTCATCGTTGAGCTGTCATCGTAATTGTCTTGTCGTCTTAGTTTTTCTGTCTGTTTTGCACTAGACGAGAGATCACCGTCCAAACACATGTTCAAGAAAGAGTAGCGATCTTCTACCGACCCTCTTAAGCGATAACAGATTAGTATGGTCTATCTGTGTTCACCGTTAAGTTGAGGTCTGTGGAGGCTACATCAAACAATGCTTTTTTTTGTGTTTGAAGTTCATGTTGGTCAGAAATATATGGTTTGTTTGAGCACAACTGTTGCTGATGATTGCCGTTAGCTGTCCGTTCATCTGGGATTCCAAAAGTACCATCTGAGTCAAGTCCCTTTCCAACTATGTTAGCCTAACCATTGAAAAAAAGTTGCTACGACAACCTTATCTGAGCGTTTGACTTTAAATGGAAAGTTAGTTTTCGGGAGAACTCATCTTTTACTTTATTTGAACTGCAGTTACGCGGGTGCGTAGGGATAAATCGCATGTAAGAATCAGCTAATTTCACTAATCTTATTCCTCAGTCTCCCATTTAGTCGGACAGTGCACACCTAAGATACAGTTGAGGAGCACACTTTCTGCTTCGGGACTAAATGCTACGCATACACCTGAAAGACGGAAAAAAAGTCCAAATCCACTCAGCTACCTTGTGCAAATTCTTGCAGTGAGCATTGAAGCACACTCTGTGAGGGCTACTGATACTACCTGACTGCCTTAACCTCGATAAGTGGTGTGGTGTGGTGTTCGAATCCGTTGCTCATTGGTAGAAAACCAACTCCCTAAATCAATGAGCCACAACTCCATCTAACCTTCAGCAATCGGAAAAGGGTATCTTGCAGGTTCATTGAATTGTCCGGGTAAGGTGAAGTAAGTAACCTCATGGGTTCTGTGTGCCTTTCTCAAAACATAGTGCACCTTCATAACTGGAAATGTTAGATTTCTGGCTAGCTAATCTTGTCCGATTCCACAGAAGGTGCAGACATTAAAAGTCCTAATATGTTGTTTGGCGTGCAATTTCAGAAAACCAGAGATACGTTTGTGAACTCCAATCGTTACTAAGAGCTGCAGAACTAGAAGAAATTAAATATAATGTAGAAATATTCACCGATTGGGGTGAAGAAAGATTACAAGGCAAGAACAGTGAAGATTGATAATGGTCTGAGGGAACTTGAGTGGTAACAAGAGAGGGCGATTCATACTTTCCAGCTTCCCACATAGAAGGTTGCTTGTTGAGATGCGTGAAGAAAAACTGGATTAGTCGTGAGTGAACATAGAGTTCTAAGGGACATCTGATTGAGAACTTGTCAAATACCTACCTTGGTTTTGCAAGTTTAAGACTTCCTTTCGATTGCACTGAATCCAGCCACAAAACTTACATCATCGGCAGGGAAATACCGAACGACGGGTAGGAGTGTGCTACTTTTGAGCTAACCTTTTCTAATCCCCTCTCCGCTTAGAGAACTCGCCATCATCATGGACTACTGGTTATTCAGACAGACAGACAGACAAAATCAACGTAGAACCTCGCAAAAAATGCGTTGATCCAAGTTGCCACACTTCACAGTAGCTTACAAAGAACAAGATACGAAATAATTGATATCAAAGTAGACAAAGGTGTATGGGGAGTGGGAGTGAATTTGAAAATTGAGGTTAGTGATAGCATTCAAGCTTTAAAAGACGTTAGAGTAAATATGTATGCGCCCTCATGACTGGTTTTCATCCACCACCAAGAGTCCTCAACCACTGATTTCTGTCGGCTCGGAGACCCCAGCCAAGCTAGTTTGTGGGATCCTACACGACTTAGACCAACCGTCAAAGACTTCATGGATTGGTTTCACGTCTTGGTCTGGCCACCCTGGACCATATTCCAACCTAATCCAACTTCTGGCATTGGATGTCGAGGTAGGCGGTGGCTAGATATGAGCGACACATGTTGCAGTTTTTTCATTCGCCGAAGGTTCAAAACCTCATCAACTAACTTGCCTTCCTTGCTTAGTACCTTCCACGAAACTTCGGCTTTGCTAACATGTTGATTCCGCCATGTACGAGCAGAGCTGCGATGACACCTGTGGTCAAAAACCTGTAACTGCTTCGTATCTCCTACTTTTAACGCCTGTCTCAGCCATATAAAAGGACAAAGTGAATTGCAGCTCAGTACACTCGTCCTTTGATAGATAGCTGTATGTTTCGCCAGTCGGCTCCACGGATGACGCAAGTTGGCAAGTACCAAACCGGCCTTATATATCCACGCTGAGATTTCGTAGGCAACCGGGCTGATGCGACTCCTCAGATAAGTGGAGTGGTCGACGCATTTCCCCTCTTCACTCTCTATCCTTAAACTGAGTAGCTACAGACCGGTTTTGAAGCATCATCTTACGTTTGACAGAAGCGAAATGCGTGCGAAACATACTCAGATTTCTGTTCAAGGAGTTCAGAAAACTTAGGGTTTTGTCAGCATCAACAATGTCATCTGCGTACTGTAAGTCAACTAGATGTCCTCCAGAGGTAGATCAATCCCTGTGAATTTAAAGGTACCTCAGATCATCTCCATTGTTAGATCTGTTACGAAATCAAATAGGAACGGTGATAGTTGACATCCCTATCGGTCACCACTAGTTATCATTCACATAACAGCTCTCCATAAGCCTTTGCACTACTGCGTGAGATCAACTAAAGAGCTTTGATTGGCGGTATATAGTCGCTCGATACTTATCTCGCAGTTGGACACTGCCACAAAACCTCATGGTCGAGATGAGTCGCTGCTGTCTTCAGGTCAAGAAATATTGCAACTGTCGGTAGCCGGTAAGTATGCCTGCGTTCCAGAACCTGTCGAAGGGTAAAAGTAGGATCTATGCATCCATATCCAGGTCTGGAACCTGCCAGGTTTTCTCGAGCTCCAGTAGGGCGTCACGTAGCTCAACCCCAAGATCTTGGACGCGATCTTGGTTAAAATAATTCCCCTATAGTTGTTACAAGGTTTCTCTCCCTTCCTATAGATTGGAATAATCAGTGACGTAGACCACTTTGGCTTACATACACTACCTATTACCTCCGTTATTGTTAGGAGTAATTTCCTACCGCCAATAAGCCACAACTCTAGCTTCATTACTGAGAATCTATTGCTCTCATCGTCTCCATTTAAGTAACTTGATTATTGTGGTCTTGCATTCTTTAAGCTGAAATAAACAATCCACGAAGATCACCCACCTGAGCTGAAAATATCTTACATCATCTTAATACTCGATTATTTCCGGCTGATCATCATTCTCATTAAGAATGCAAGTTCATCTCATCATCGGAGGACATAAAGTCCCTCTAGAAGTAATGAACACAAAGTGCTTATAAACCTTGAGAGTTATTAGAATATGGAAATACCAGTCACACTTTTTAACTTGTTCATACTTTATTGGTCTTGCAAACTCAACATTCATTTTCCTTTCAGATGTCCTTAACGGATCAGTTAAGAGCTTTGGCTGTCCCGATTACATCTAGCTATGTGGTTGATAATGTTCGTCGCAAATCCTTAATTTACGAAAATGCTTCGAAAATTGACACTCAGTCTTGTTACTCAAACAGTAAGTTTACGTCATGCATTTTATTGACGTTGTAAATAGGTGTAAAGTCGTTTAAAAAACTGTGCAAAATAGAAAGTGCTTTTATTCCATTCGAGAATACACTATTCGCTGTAACTTCATGTCAGTTGGAAATGTGCAATCTCTTAGCACAGGAAAAAGAAAAGCTTGATGATGAAATATCGAAGTTTCTCTGTTACATTTCATCCTTTCTGAAACATTTTTTCGCTGTCGAAGCTTTGGAGTGGCTAGTGTACAAGTAAGTCAACAAATTTATATCTATAGTCCTCTATTTAGATTTCAAATTCACCTTCATTACGTTGAAGATTTCATCCGTTGCATCATCCCATACCATGAAACTGGTCTGTTCGTCAAATTCATCCAAATTTTGAATTTTAAGCAGTTGCCTACTGGTTTCCAATGGTTGAAACCATATGCTGTATGTCGGTTCACTTTTCTGTTTTTCCTGTTTCTTTCCCTAACATTTGATTTTGTCAAGCCTTATATCCATTATTTTTTGAATGACTAAGTAGTTTGAAGAGTTTTCGTTAGTTACATCCTTATTCGCCTATCACTCAGCTGAAATAAAATGGCCTGGTGGATAGCACTTTGGCGTTTGAAGCTATGGACACTGGTTTTATAGTCTCAGGGGAACACCATCACTCACTGGGGTGAAGGGAAATCCAGCTGACGAATCCCAAGTAGGACGAAATGCGTATCTTAGATTTAAGTGCTAGCCACCAAGTAGACTACAGCTTAATGAAGTAGAACATGCTTATTATATGATTCTCACAATGAATTAAAGTATTTGAATCAAGCAGTAAACCTGCAAAATGTGATAAATTTTAGTTTCTTGCTTGATTCCCTAAAGATGTTTGTTATAATTTGTAGATTAATCAATTAATCATAACAAGTAAAGTTCTTATTGGCTTAATTTGTGTCTTCGTGCCAGAGTGATTGAAATGATTCATGTTATTGCCAGTTCCCGACTTCTAGTCGGCGAAAGTAACTATTATGTCTCAACCAAGCCCAATTAGTTTAGGTGTAAATTCCTGTCTGAGAGCAAGAATACCAAGTTATCCATGCTGTTGATCTGTTAGGGGACGTATGTGTGAACAAATAACCCTTGCCTGAGTTATCACTGACGGTTTTTTATAACTTCATAATTTCTCCTATCCACCAGTAATACTGACTTCGCATGTGATTAGTTCCGCACATAATTGCTGCATCTCATGTACATTATTTCATCCGCACGATTTGTCTCCCAACTTTGTGCAATAGATTAGCTGACACTGACTGTCCTACTGTCTTCGTGACATATGTACATGCATACATACAACTGGACTGCATATCTGCAACTTACCGTAATTCGCAAATATGAAGTAACTAGCTTCATACATAGAAATTGGGGAATTAGTTTCACCTAACACAAAGTCATGTCAGAACCATACTGAGATGAGTCATGAATCAGTAAAAAGCTCTAGAATCAAGCTATGCAGTAGAGCTACAAAGTAAGTTTAAGTAAATTGTCTTTTGAAATAAAATAATGCAATCGTTCATGCTTACCTTTGATTCATGTTTCGCTTCTGTTGGTATAACAAGATTTACGCATGAATCGAATTTAGGATGTTTCTAGTATAATATTTTTACGAATGTAGAGACTGAGGATTACGTTGTGGCTTAAACAGTCACCCCCAGGGTACAGTTATAGATGTTTTCACTTCAACTATGAAGAAAGACGTTTTAAGACTTCGACTCTTTTCCCTAAAGAGATTTATTGAGTTTTCAGTGAAGGTGCTGAAAGTTATTTGATATTCGTTTAATATTTGGTTACTTGGCGAATAGGTTAATTATTCATTTTCTGTCATCACACCTGCGCGTAATATAGGTAGGTACGTTGCTTAGATTCGTGATCATAGATGCTCATGAGAAATTTACTAGCATTCACGAAAATAGAACATCATAAGTAGCTAGACTTGAAGGGACATTCTAGACAGAATTGTGATATTCTAAGAACTGTGGTTTTCATGATATGTCGATTTTTATTCCCTTATTTATGTATGTGTATCTTGTTTCATATGCTAAGAACATCTAGGTAGGTACTACCGTAAGTTTAGCTACGAGCTTAAGTTTTTTTTTATCAGTATGATAATATAGAATAGTCATATTTATGCCATTTATCTAGTATACGATTGTGAAAGTGATTTTTGTTACATTTTTGTTTCATAAAGTATTTATTTTTTTGTAGGAGAGCGGTAAAAGTGTATCACGACAAGAATTCACTCGTTTGTGTCTTCGAGAACATACTCTTATTCCATTTATCTGTACAACTGTCATCAGTTACGTTGATGTAAGTTTATTGTGATTCTATTATACTTTGTTCTACAAAGCTTTAGTGACTTTCTAAAGATATTAATAAGCTTATGCTTTGAAACACTCCGTAAGGTTATTTCGAAACAATTAAGTAAATTGATAGTTACTCAAACTATAAATTATATATGTATTGCGTATATTTATTCATTTGAAGTTGAACACTTCATTCACTTGTCTGATTTATAATTAATTTGAAATTTTGTGCAGTCAGATATAAAAAAAGATGCGAAATCTTCTTGGCTCCCATACTATATGCCAACTTAAAGTGCTTTAACCGTCTGTTTATGATATTTTAAACAATAAAATGTGCTTTCCGTAGTGTTCCTATTTCCTATTGTTAAATTAGATGCGCAAACAGATTTGCTTATCGAGTAATAAGAATAAGTGGAAAGTATTATTATTATTATTTTCCCCTTGAGTTCCTAGTGGAACACAGGGCTTCAGTAGCACGCCTCCATTGCACTCTGTTCTCTACAGTCTTTCCAACCTGGTGCCACGACTGCCCATAAGCTTTCATTTCTTCCTCACGCCATCTCCTCCATGTCACCCTCGCCTCGACGCCCAACTCGTCGTTTCCCCTTTGGATTCCACTCGACAACCTGGCCTGGCGCGTGATGTCCCCACTCGGCCTCCTCAGTGTATGCCCAATCCATCTCCACTTCCTTCATATTTGTTGGGCAATGTCTTCTTGGTTGGTTCGTTACCAGCCAGAGTTCCTTGTTGCTTATTCTTTCTGGCCATCTGATCTCATCTTCAGTATTGAGTGAGCGTAGGCAGCTGTTGATGAATGTCTGCAGTTTATTGGAAATGCTTTTCGTGACACCAAGTTTCTGACTTGACATTGGTGTTGAAAATCGGGATCTTGTTCACGCTTTCTGCTAAATGCAGTAGATCTCCACACTTATTTCAGATTAATGGACAAAGGTCTGTCTTGCTTTTCCGATTCTGTTTTTGACACCCTCGTCTGTGCCGCCTGTAGTTGAAACGATGCTACCTAGGTAGGTGGAAGAGATTACTTCCTTTAGGTTTCTCACGTTAATGGTGATTAGTGCTTGTTGTTGTTGTTGTTGGTTGGGTATCTTCATCACCCTGTCTTCTCTACATTCACTTGAAGTCCCGTTTTCGCGTGTAGATTTTCGAGTTTGTGCAAAACTGTATTTTAACAGTTTTAATAATTATCATAATTTCATTGGTTTAAACATCACTTTTTAAGTTGATAAATGTTGTGTTATGTGAATGGTCGCTTGGAATTAGTGGACATTTATATACACATCCTTTGATTTCTTAAAATTTTCACGTCGAACGTGGAGTTGTAGTTCATTGGATTAGGGAGTCGGCTTTCAATCGATGGATCGTGGGTTCAAACCCCGCTCCACCTACCGAGGTTCGAGCAGCCAGGTTAGGGTATCATTAGACCTCACACAATAAGTGTGACTCATTACCAGTTGCGTAGGCGTGCACATGGTAGATGAGTGGGTTTCAATCGACACTAAACCACATAATATGCCATTATTCTCTTCGAATACACAGGGCATAATAGGGATAGAACTTCTTCTGGTATCGTAATCTTTCAGTTATCATATAATATTACGTCCTATTTTTCTTACCCTCTATTTCAAATAATCATAGCCGTAAGTTTTACTGACAAGGTCGTTAGTCGGCGCTGTTTGGAATTGAAGTTGGCCGTGTTCACCACCGGGCGTAGAATCGTATAACTAGCTAATTTAAAAAAAACCTAGTGTTAAATGAATAAAATGTATCTCTTCCACTGGTTGATACCATTTTAAAGTTGGTTGAACGTTATCTAAATGTATGAACTAAACATTCAGGCTAACAGAATGAATGGGAATCCCACATTTAGGTTTTGAAAGGTTGTTGTTTAGACTGGAGACTAAAGTTTTGGGATAGATATACATAACGTTATGATACTGTATACGTTCTGTTGCGCAGTATTTAGATATTAATCTAACGTTTGTGAAATGATGACAACGTTTCTTATGCTTTACCAACTGTTTTCTATCTTACTTTATGGATTCTTTTAAGTAATAATTTTCGCTTTATCCAAGCTTGCTACGATGTGAATTTTTTCTTTACAGCATTGTCGGAATTTGGTGCCGTCAAGGTTGAATGACATGACAAATTTTATATTAGGGATTGTAACTGCGTTATGTGACTCTGGTACATCCGAGAAAAAGCTTATCGAGGTGTTGGATTCTTTTCAGGATGTTATAAAACAAGGGCTGCAATCTACAAACGTTATTCCTTTTCAGTGTGCAACATTTTTAATTGTGTTACGTTTCAGTTTAAGGCTGGTAATTAATCAAGAGCTGGTCCTTGACTGGATAGCTTGCATTTTGAAGAAAACTCGCGTTTCTGGTGAGTGGGAATCAATGCGTATTGTTATGCAATTGATGCGAAATCAGCGTATTCTTTTATTACCTCCAAAACTCGCGGAACTACAGAGTGCATTACTTTCCAAACTATCTTCAGAAGAGCGGCGCATAATAGAAGAGGAACAGTCAGCATTGATTAATGATTGTGAAGATCCCAACAAGTTGGCGGCGGAATGTATGCAAAAGTTTGATTATGTTCGAAAGGCTACACAGGTTGGTTTTCAGTTGAGTAAACTGTAACATGCACGTAAATTTTATGACATTGGATAACTATTTCTCTCAGCAACCACGTGTACATTCATGTGCTAGATGATGAGTGACATCTCTGTTGTGTGAGGCCTACTGATACTTAGCCGTCCAAACGTAGGTGGGTAAAACAGGATTTGAACCCATGGGGCATTGGGTGGAAACTAATTCCAAAGACCAATGAGCGACTGCTAAATCTTGAGCTGAAAATTTTGTCGATCCGTAACTCAATTCTTGTGATTCCTGGTAAGACTTCAATAATATTTAGCCTAATGAAGCGCTAAATTATTGTCAGTTTATTTCAGCGGATATCTGCTAAACAAGTGAACATCTTCAAAATCGTCCGAATTTAGTTGCACACACTCATTGGTTTCGTAAAATGACTCACTTATACTGATGAATACTGTATATTTTGTATTGTAAATGTGTATCGGTAATACTGATTTGTTTTGTACATTTCCCCCCAGTTTGTTGATATTAGTGTGAAAAATGAAGCATTGAAAACTACAAAACAAATCGGTGCAAACGACATCTCTTTTAAAGATGAGCTTAGACCAAAAATTGATGAAATTCATGCATTCCTTTCAAGTATCCCGAATGTGGGCTGTTGTGTAATGAATTGTGTATCGTCTTGTCCCAGTGAACCATTACCAAAAACTGAATGTTGGCTATCCGATGTGTTACTTGATATATTTCCCAGTGAAACCTTCAGTCAACGTGATTCTGAGCAGGATAGAATGCATTATTCAAAAGTAGAAATTCGGCATTATATTAGGCTGCTGAGATTGGCTAAATCTGCAATAAAGGTTCATCTCGATTCTAGCAAAGACGTACAGACAACAGCAGATACACCCAATGCTCCTAAACGGAAATCCTTCCGCAAATCACTGGCATCCTCTTATGATTTGTTACAAAAAGGCATCGATAATGGTTAGTTTTCATTATGCTTCATTATAGTATAGTTGCTTGTATTATACCGTCGTTGATTGGACCGAATTGATCGGCCCCTATTGCCATATGGGCCCTTGTGAGGATGCCTCCATCTTACCTGTGATCTAATCATAGTAAAGATGGATAGTGGCTAGCAGTGGAATCCAGGATGCGGATTTCGTCCTATTTGGGACTCCCAGTGGGAACGATGTCACTCACTGGGAGGCAGGTACGTCCAGCTGACGTGTCCCAAATATGACGAAATGCACATCCTGGATTCCACTGCTAGCCGCTATCCATCTTTACTATGCTTCATTATAGTTGAGTGGAAGTAAATTTTTTACTTTGATGAATAGACTTAATAAAGTTACCAGAAAAATATCACGCCACAGGATAATAATTGTAAGGTAGACCATTTTGAATACTTTTAGTTCATAATAATATCAAGAGTAAAGTCACTTTAAAATTCCTTTTTTGGCTACACTTTACTTGGTCAGTACTTCAGTTACTTATCGACTATCATCATTTTGACTGTCTGAAATAGCCGTGGTTTGGCAGATTAGTATTGGTGGAGGGTAGTGATTGGAGGTGAAATGCAAATTTGAACTACGGTGGGATTCGAACCAGAGGCCGCCGGGTTTCGCGCCGGATGCTCTACCAACTGAGCTACGAGGTCCGACTGCCGACCAGATTTCTATTTCACACTAGGCAGCCAGTGTGAGTACGATCAAGCGGTAGTAACTCATCACGATTTCTTTTGGAAGTCGGGCAAAACCCTTAGTGATTGAAGTGAAAAAAAATCTGGTCAGCAGTCGAACCTCGTAGCTCAGTTATTAGAGCATCTGGCCGGAAACCCGGTGGTCACTGGTTCGAATCCCGCCGCGGTCCAAATTTGCATTTCACATTCAATCATCACCCAGTATCAGTTATCTACTATCACTAACTTATCTTTCTGAAAATAAGGGACCGATGTACTCTTCATCTGATTTTGTTTCATTTAGCATATCATTAGCACTAGTAATGCAACTTTTTATAATCTTCATTTTACTACTAGAAAGTTCATTTTAGTTTTGCATTAGTATTTTTTCATCAGGATATACATCCATCAAAGGTGTTGACAAAAATGATCCCAAAATGTATTCAACACATTAATGAACCAATTTTCGTCGTCTAATAAATAGCTCTGGAAATTTTCATAATTCAACCGCCAATTTTCATCTTTTATCCAGTTAATTCTATTTGGGTTTTTTTTATGGAGATTAATTAATTGGTTTTACGTTGGAATTTATCATGGACTGACATCAGTTGGAGAAACATTGGAAACTTAGGAGCACTGGACAGCAGCCGTTTTGTCCTAGTATGGGACTCAGCAGTGCGCACCCATGATTCCACCAGGTATCGAACCCAGGACCTTCAGGTTCTGTGACCAGCACTTTACCATTGAACCACTGAGCTGGAATTCAATGGTTCATATTTCTTACCTTTGCCAGTTCACGATATATAGCGTAACTTACATCCAATGTCCTCCTTGATTAACTGTCCCCATGTTCGACTTGGTTGACTCCATTGGTCACGACTTCTCATTGGAACTTCGAGAATCATCTCTGAAAGCTGGTCACCAATAAGCGCTAGATTAATTCTGTCTGGAATTTCATAATGTAAACCATTAGTTTTCGGTAACCTCTTTAAGTCATCCAGAATCTCATAATAATTTGTGAACCTGTTAGAAGTCAGTGTTTTGTGAGTGAGTAACCTGACATTTAGGACTCAAAACAGATAATCCATCTTCTTTTTTAATTATACTCTCAAATGTTTAGATTAAATGAAGGGTTGCCTCAAATCACCTATTGTTTAATGTGCAGTCATATTAATCAAATGTGAATTTCTCAACTAAAATCTTCCATTGTGATCAAGGTTTCGCTTCTGTTCATTCTGACTTGCCTTTTCTTGGTTTCTAATTTATCGTTTCATGTCACATCATTTTTACTTTGCAGCCTTACCACTTTTGGTTGCCTCCTTGTCACATCCTGCTGCAGCCGTTCGTGTGGAAGCCTACGATATTTTGCGATTTTGGTTCCAAGGGGATGCATCAAAAGATACTAGTCATGGATCAAATTTCTCTATCTTTTGTACCGCTGTCAATTTGAAGTCAAATTTTGTGGCGCATATAGACGAGATGTTCTCTGATGAAGTAAGAGAGCTACTTTTTGGCGATCCATTGCATTCGCTAAACAGAGCAGCTTCTCTGTTGATTAAAGGTGTTGTCCATTTGCTCTTTAGGTAAGTTCTTTTAATCATGGTGTTTAATTGTTACATTTGAATGTATATCTCAATTGTTAAATTGATGAAATTACCTATTGGTGATGTAGATTTCGATGTTTTTATTGCATCAGTTCGAATTGTTAGGTCTTGTGGCATCACCTCAACCCTGAAGATGCATTGTTGCGGTTGGAGTACTTCCGTAGAGATTTTCTGAAGTTCGCTTCAAAGTGCCATGAGTTCGCTGTACAAAACTGCTAAAATCGGTAGAATAAGGTTTTGTGTACATTGTAACATCGTGTTTATATTCTGTACCACATAATCTTGATTTTTAAATTTGATGTTTTTGATAGTCAACCTTTAAAACTGGACGATTCAGACGGCAAACTGGAGGATAAGTTGTCGATCGTTTGTTGGATGTTTGGTCTTCGTTTACTAAACGAAGATACTGTGAATGAAATCCTGCTAATTCCATGTAATCAATCTGAGGATTCTGTGAGAGGTTGGTCTGGCCTTTTGAATGTGATACGTTGTCCACATGAACCTTTTACTGACCTACATTGTCTGTGTTTGAAACGACTCAATGGAGCATTATTCTTGTCTCTGGAACACTTCACTGTTACAAATGATATCAATCATGGGCGAACATTAGCTTCTTGGAAGATGCCTTCTCATATACAGACTTTGCGTAAGAAGACATCGAGTGTGGATGCTTATCATGGACCTCAGTTTGACATACTTGATGCATTATATCATCTTGGTCATAATAGCGAATATTCTGATTTCGATTCTATTCACAAAGTACTTTCTCGTGTAAGTTTTTATCTGCATCGTTGAATAATGAAGTTCTTTTGTGTATATTGACTAAATCTTACTTGAAAACACATCTAGAGGAAAAGTGTACCTACTTTGTCAGAATTCCTACTACCTACATGGAGCAGTCCAGCAGTTTGTAATTTTTCCTATGAATAAGCATTCAATTCAAATGTTTATGGATTTTACGTATACGTGGGATTTGCCGAATCTCAATCAATAGTTTGTTAGTACTGTCAGTAATACAAGGGTTGTAAGATGGAATTGACCAGTGGTTTTAGATTTCTGCTAGCAATTGGTTCACTTGAAATGATATGCACAACTACTGTTCATACTCTACTGTTGTTAGTCATAAGTAGATATCTTACCGACGTCAACGGTAGTGTTGTAGGTTAGTCGGTGTCAGGTGGATCTCACACTCAAATCACCTTAATCTTGCGGGTACTACTACTGTTGATGTGGATTGGTTACGAGACACCGTAATTCTGAAACGCAACGAATTGGCAACCATACAATTTGGAACAGACGGTTGCAATACTACTCAATGAGTTGTAATTCCTAGAGCTTAATGCAGTTTGTGCACTGAAGTAGCTTTTTTCTTGGGTTGTTGTATAGAGAAGAATCGCGATATCAAGCAAAATAACTTTCTTTTGCAATGTCTGGATTTATGTTTTCTACCTATAGCCTATTAAGGTGGTTTTTCACAGTTAAGTAATACTGTAATTTGAAAAAAAGTTAGGATTCAAAATTCGCATCGATTGTGACTGAAGAAGTTAGAAGCTTGGCAAATACCTTACTATCCTTTTTATTGTCTTATTCTATTGATAATTTAATATTTAAGTCTGGTGAACATACCTGATTTCTAGCAATATATTTTCTATTTTTGAAGCTAAATCTGAATGCGGAACATTTCGATTATATGTTTATCAAGTCGGATCCATCGAGAACGGTTTCCAGTGACGACAGATCATTATTTGCTCGAGTTGCAGAAGCTCGGTATGTAGTTTTGTTTATTACAATAGGTCACCTTGTACTTGTTGGTTAAAGTAGTGCTGTGAGTGAGTGGACAAATGTGGGTCTACATGCCAGATAGTCAGTTTTACATAATTTGACGACTATCTACACCAACTAACTACTTGGGCCAGATAATGCAGCATGGGTTTAAAAGTATATCGTGACTTAAGGGTTCAGTTTGTAGACTACTGAGTGATAGGTCTACCTATTTCATCATTACATTAAAGCGGCCAGCGGTGTCATTTATCAGAATGAAGTAAAAGCTACTCATTATCAACAACTTGTAGGGTTTCTATTAATTGAGCTATTTGTATTAATGTCAAGTAGGATTTCGTTCTATTTTTTCTCATGTCACATCATTAATTGCCAGTATACTGCAAATTTTAGTGTATGATGCACATCATTGAATTCTAAGCTATCTGCTCTAAATCAGTTTATAAGCGCATTTTGTATTTGCTTTGTTTTGGTTCTTTGATGAATATAGCCCAGAATTGTTACCGATTTTTCATTTACGACATTCAAGTCACTATTAGTTCAATCATAGTAATTTTAAAAATAAATGATAAAAATATTTCCATTTTCAGTGAATCGCGTAGGCGTAGTCTACGTCTACGACAAGCTAAACACCTTGATCCGGATTCAAGAAATGAACAAGTGCAGAATAAGCAATCATGTTCTGATAGGATTCGTTTACGATTTCTAAGTATATTGCTATCCATCCTCACTGAAGCTATACCACGATTACAATCACAAGAAGTTGCTTCTGTAGTCCAGAGTAAATCGAAGTCCAACGATCTGAATACATCAGTAACAACAGTCGTGGAAACAAGATCCTCAATCGTTGATGGGAAGAAACCAAAAGATCAGAGTTTACCAATGAATGATCTGATCACTCCACTAGTTAATCATCTAACTAGGTAGGTTGTATAAAAATGAACATTTCATATGATCATTTATTTCTGCTTTGTTTGATTCATATAGGGTTGTTGACTTCAAGACAGAGGAGTTCGGCTAACATACGCATGTTATCTAATAGTTTCGTTGTATTATTGATGAAAAGAGGTGTAATTAACTTACACAATAGATCATAGACTTTAATATAGATCAGAAAAAATATCAAATGAGAATTGTCAGGATTAACTTTTTCGAAGTGTACTTTCCACTTCATTGTTTGCAGTACCCTAAACGTCTTAAAGATGACCTTTTGATGCTAATGATAAGGAGCTGAGTTTGTATCATGTACTAAATTTACAATCCTAGTTTGTTTAACTGCTTCATTCTGTTTATTTTAATGTATTTTAGCATGTTGAATATGGAGCAACATTTAAAACAGACAGCTTTAAATGCAAATAAAACAAATATTCTTGAAGAATCTGATACGGATAGTGATATGGATTCTTTACCAGATAGTATGTCTGATATTCATTTGGATCAGAAAGCAGACGATATATCAATTTCTGATAATAATACTTGTATCCGACCTCTCTTACGTCAGTGTGTTTACAAACTTCTGGTTTGCACTACAGCTATACTTGCTGAAGGGAATCGAATCAAACGACTGCGTAGAAAACGTCCCCATTGGAAAGCTTCAGCAGATCATACGGGTTTACTTTATGGATTAGCGGCTGCACAAGTTGCTGTTGATCCAATTTTCCTTTGCCTCACCATATATCCTGACTGGCCGGCCTTACATCAACAAGTTCTACTTTGCTTCATTGAGCTATCAGTTATGTTTCCTGTAAGTTTTCACCCATCTCCCGTTTCTAGTCAACCGGCGTGAAAATTCCAGTCACAGGTTTTCCAAAGTATGTAATGAGCTAACGACTTTTATCTAAATTACTTTATCTGTTTATTGAAGAACCTCCGAGATTGATTTTGTCCGGTCAGTTGACTTTTCAGAGAAGCAGGTCTTTGTCTTTACGTTTTTGAGATTCATGTAGATCTGAGGTGGGGGGGAGTGTTAAACTTTGTGGAAGGACACAAATTTATGATTCTCAGACTAAACTAATTATAACGTGCTGGTTGCGGAACCTGAAGGTCCTGGGTCCGATCCCCGACGGGGTCATGGATGCTCACCGCTGGGGCGTCCCCATACTAGGACGAAACAGTTGTCCAGTCCCCCCAGGTTCCCAGTGTTCCTCTAACTGATATCAGTCCATGATGAGTGGCAACTTAAAATCCGACTAGTGGGCTTCCCGCCTCAACATTCGTAATCTAATAACGTTTTTTATCAAATTATTTTTTGTTTTTCGTTCTTCTGTTCTTTTAGTTGTTGTTTTTGATTATCATTATTCTGCCTATCAAATTAATTTTTTTTCGGCAGTCACACTGATTCTTCTATTCATATTTTCTCTTCTTTTGCTAATCATCACTGAATACCAGCCATATTCCTGAATGCTTTACGTGGGGTCAAGAGTTCAAGCGTAACAGCTAAATACAGTAGATTCTAAAGTTGTCCACGAAATGCTTATACATATTCCAGGATTGTATAGTTAGTTTACTGCTGGTCACAGAAATTCACTACCCATGTACTTGGTTGCAGTTCTAGATTTAAACCCGACTTCTAACACCAGGGTACATTGTGTAGTCGCATAACAAGTTTCGAAATTTGTGTTGTGTTCATGTGTCTTTCTTATTCCTATCTGGTAGTAATATCTTCACGTTACAGCTTGAATTCATCATGGTGCACTTAATGAATATATCTCTTCGTGAAATTGTAGACGTTGGATTTTTCTGTTTGGATGATAAATCGATTTCCTCCCACTTATATATCAACATTGTAGGTCTAACTTACTAGTTGTAGATTGTATTACCGGGAAATTTTCCTCATTGTCTTAACATTGATTTAAAGTCCCATATACGTTTATTATAACTTTTGATTTAGCTTAGTAATTTTCAGTCCATTTTACTGCGAGATTTATAATTCACAATTAATCACAAAGTATAGTTGAGAAAAACCTCTGAAATAAATCAGAAACTTTTCAACATTCCAGGAGTGACAAAAATTTTCATGTTTTATCGGGATTTTAAACCTCAGTTCTTAGTTTTATAAGGATCGAAAATTTGGTTTCATTATTCGCTTTCTTCACAGTTTATTTTTATGTCTATTTCAGAGTGCTTTATGTCAGCATTTGGTATCTTTGGTGCAATGGGTAGCGTGCAATCGTCAGCTTATGCGTTTGGATAATGCTCATAATCTCAGTATATTGGGACGTCTTATATTAGTAACTGTTCCAGCTCTTATTCGAGCATCATCTGAACAAATTTCTGCTGGTCTTTATGTTCTATACCTCTTTGTAATCAAGTTTAGCGATTTTCCTAGTGATTTGAGTCGTCGCCGATTAGCACTGTACACAGTTCTAGTACGTGGCTTATCTCAAGTAACTGGACCATTTATGACGGATAGTGAAATTAATCAGTGTGGTTTGTCAAAAATGCCTATAGATGAAGAGAAGTCTACCAAAACGTTGGAGACACTCGATCGTGGAGTTGAGTCAAAGGGCTTGTTACGCCCTAAAGATAGTTGGCTTGGAAGTTGGTTATGGGTTACTTCACTCATATTTTTGAATAAGAATTGGCAAACAGAATCAACTGGTAGGTTTTGAGCAAGTTTTTGATTTTGATCATTTCTAATACTTTTTGTCAAATAGACAACATCAGATAAATTTCTATCATATTTTGCAATCAAAATTCTGTCGCTTATTACGCAACGTTAATGTGGTTTAGGCAGTTGACTGAGTCTGTGGGGTTACGGTTTCGGACACTTCTCCACCTACTGAAGTTTGAGCAGCCAGGTAGTATCATTATCCCTCACACAATAGACGTGGCTCATTGCCTACCACATGAACATGCACAAAGTTTCTGAGTGTTTAGTTCATTTCAGTTCGCAACGTTAACGCGCCTTTCTTTTGATTTATGAAATTCACAGATTAACAGAGCTTGCTTATACTTATCAGGTGGTTGCGAAGCTTTAGTAGTATTAGTTTTAATAATAATACATGGTCAGATTTTCATTTTGACTATCTGAGACAGCCGTGGTTTGGTAGACTAGTATTAATATTGGCGTAATGATTGCAGGTGAAATGAAAATTGGGACCGCGCGGGATTCGAACCAGCTACCACCAGGTTTTCAGCCCGTTGCTCTCTGTCGGGCCTCGTAGTTCAGTTGGTAGAGCATCTTCACTTTCAATCATCAACCAGTGTCACTAGTCTGATTTGTCATAAACTTTTTTATGAGCTGAACTGTTTATCAATAACGTCTCTACAGAATTCAGTGGCCCCCCCTCACATTATAATGTGGTACAGGACTTGCATTTTTCTAAAGCAAAAAGCATGCTGCTAGCTGGTCGCGTACACCTGGTATTAAAACTGTTTTGTCTCTCAGTTATGTCACTTAGTTTAGTGAGCAAATCACAGTAAATGTAAGGACTCTAGTTTCCGCTACAAAACCTGAAAGTCTCGATTTCGACCACTGGGGAAGTTGTATGCGCGTACTGCTGTGGAGTCCCATACTAGAACGAAACAGCTCTCCAGTGCTCCCATATTTTCAATGTTTCCCCAGTTGATGTCAGTTCCTGATAAATACTACCTCAAAATAAAATCCTTATAAATTTCAAACTACGTTAAATACTTAATTGCCAATTTAGTAAGTTATGTCATACAAACACCATCGTTGAATGTATAATTATGTCTTCGATTTGATGTCCGTATGTCACTTCTACTGAGAACTTATTGAAATTTTACTGACTTTCGGGGTACACTTATTATATCTATTATAAATTTGGTTGGTAAAATTGAAGCGTATAGGGAAAAGTTTGTAACCCAAAGTTGGAATGGACAATGTGCGTGATTATCAGACCAATGTTCGTTTCAAACTGTCGATCACTTTTTAATTCACTGGCTCTAATGCTTGACTTGCCATTGATTTTTTAGCTGACGAGGTTGGACCATTCCTTGTCGATTTATTTTGTCACTTTGGATGGAACCATGCAGTGGCTGGACTATGTGAATGCTTAGATTTCTTGATTTATCTGTGCATGAATTCTTGTGACTATAAGAATCGTCAGGTAAGTTGTTCATATTTTCCCCAGGTAGATCAATTTTTTCTGACATTTACAGTTATTTCTTTGTTTGTAACATTTATGTTAAACTCTTTGAAAGTACCCTGTATTTATCATTTTGACTGTCTGAGATAGTCGTGGTTTGGGAGACTAGTATTGATAGAGGGTGATGCTTGAGAGTGAAATAAAAATTTGGATCGCGGCGGGATTCGAACCAGCGACCACTGGGTTTCGGGCCCAGTAATCGTTGGTTAGAATCCGACCACGGTCCAAATTTTCATTCCACCTTCAGCTATCACCCAGTATTAATATCCTGCATTTGTTACCGTCAATGTAGTTTTCTCTTGAAAAATAATGGTACATACATTACAATTGCCTTACTCGGTCTAAACTTTGTTGTTGATCAGATTTGTGATCACTGACGCTTCAGCGCACGAACTGGAATGCTTTTTTTGGATACTGATTACTTTCTTTTGAATAAAATAATAAGTACACTGGCAATATCCAGACTAACTATGGATTATCCCTTCCAGTCATTTGACAACTGCATATCGTCGCATAGTGAATAACTACTGGATTTTTGGTAGACGCTTTCGTTTCTTTATCTGAGGAATTCAGATTACTTACGAGTATTATAAACAAAGATCATAACAAGGTAAATCCTATGTAAGCTGTCAATTTATTAAGAACTGTAGGGGGAAATGGTTTTTATCATACTTCACTAAAACTACTTATGGTTTTGGATGATATTCTGCTCATAAGCATTGGATTTTTGTGAATTCAAATTAATGATAGACTTTACTCTGTTTAGATCAATAGTAAGTTTGGATAGTTCAGCTAAGTGTTGTTTGACATGATATTTATGAAGATTTTCACATTTGTTAATACGTACACACTTTTGTCGTCGTTACTCATCATATTCTACCGACTATCGGGTGTGTAGCAACTAACATATAATGGATTCAGGCATTCTTTCTCCAGAAACCTGTTTGAGCAGCCAGAAAATATCTTTTGCGACTGAATATATAAGGTGACTCACAGTTATTTTCTTTTCATTTTACAGATCAATATATCAGAAAGTTGTGGTTCACTTAGCATCGAAATAGGCTATCCTCAAAAACGGCGAAAGTTAAGTTCATCAAGCGTTAATCCAAGCGAGTCTCCAACAAATAACTCTTCACTTACTGTAGTTGGATCTCAATCAAATAAAGATAGTATTGGTCCATCAACATCATTCAGTCGACTAGCATCTTTTGTTTTTAATTCCGAAAAAGTGGTTAAAACGAACGAGCTACCATCTAAGGCATTAAATATTCCAAATGTGGTAACCTTGAATGAAATATGGCTCCTAGTTAATCGAACTATCCAGTTCATTGTTGTATTGATAAAAACTCCTGACTATTGTACTAAAGTTCAAGAAGCTTTTAAAGATCCATCCGGTTTGAGTGCTGTTTACGGCCGGTTGGTGGAACATATCGTTCAATTAATGTTGATTGTAGCTACTTTTATAACAAAAGTTAAAAAGTCGGATGATAAAATGTCACAAGTCATTGCTTGTTCCGATGAAGCATTACATGGTCTACAGTCAATATTGGTCCAGGTTAGTTAACAGTGTATATTTTTCATTCAGTTGCATTGAAGCATAGTAGTTTTTGCGGATAGTTTAAAAAAAAGTAATCGATGTCAGCTATTAGTTTCTCTGTTTTCTAGTTTATTGGGCTGTCGATGTCTATTTTTCACAATAACCTTTGAGATCTATAGAGACTGACATTGAATTTAACGTAAAAACTGACATTTATATGCCTCACCCTATATCTTCATGATTTCTGGGAAATATAACGTGTTTTTTCTCTCTCTTATGAGTTAATATTAACAACAGCTGAAAATCTAAGCATAAGGCATATGTATCTTGTCATATTCTGATGCTTCTCGGGAGTGTATACTCAAGTCTCTATGAATGTGGAACATTATGTTCAAGTGTAAGCAGTTATCACTCAAATATCCCTCTTTGACTATACAAGTTAATATTCTTAAACGGTGCTTGATGCAGTGCTAGTCGTTTGTTAGGTGTGTACCATATAAACCACAGAGCCTTTAGAGGTTACCAGGAGTCTCAAATATTTGCGAATATAGTTAGCTAGCTTATGGTAGTCACCAGTAATTGGTTTATCTTTGTGAACGTTATGTGCTGCGGAAGAACATGACAATAGGATTACTTGATTTCTGTTTTGAGTTATTTTCTATATGTTGCGATTAAGATCAGCATAGCTACTGATCTAGCTGATGTTCTAAATCTTGTATCAAAGTCACAAATACTATCAGTTATTAATTACTCCAGAGTTTATGGAATACCCTCTATAGTCAGTTCTACTTCGGGATTTTGACATATTATTCATCACCTAGTTAACTAGTTCACTAGTTACCAGCCGGTCCTAAACCCGGGTAAAGAGGGAAGGTTAGGCATAGGGCGAGCAAAGCCTACCACGGAATACCAATCAAACCGCTACAGAAATTTCAAAGCGCAGACAAAATATAAAAAATAAAAACAAATTTATTCCTCACTGGATTCGGAGAGACGAAATGACGCCGGTCGGTGAAAATCTTCGGGAAACCAGTCGGCCGATATGTCTTCTCTCAATGAAAGTGGAAGTAAACGTGGGGACATGGAATGTCCGCACTATGTCTGAACCTAGCAAGGCTGCCCAGATTGCAAAGGAGATGAGAAGGTATAGTATTGAAGTGTTAGGAATCTACGAAAGTAGATAGAATGAAAGTGGACTCTTCAAACTGTCAACTGGAGAGGAGTGTCAATAATCTACTCCGCTATTGTCACCCAAACGACAACCACAAGCACACTGAGTTTTCTAGTGGCTAACATGATGTCCCCTTGAAGAGCATCGAAGGCTCTCAGGTAATGGAAACCAATCTCCTCCTGCAGGATCAGGATCATCACAGCATGATGAATTTAACTGAAAAGGAAGGAAGGTCACAATCATACAATGCTGCGCTACGCACCTACAAATAATGCAGATGAAGAGAAGAAGGAGGAATTCTATAGACAACTGCAATCAATACTGGACAAGACAATACCCCAGTTGGCGACATCAAAATTCTAATGGGTGGGGTGACATGAATGCCAAACTGGGTGGGAATGGATAACACAGGAAGAGAACTCATCATGGGTCAAGAAGCACTCGGTGAAGTGATGGACGAGAATGGAGGACTGTTTGCAAATTCCTGCGCATCCAACAATTTGGTGATTGGAGGTGAGGCAGTGTGTTCAAGCACAAGGATATCCACAAAGTGACATGGATTTCACCAGGTGGATATACTACACTAACAATCAGATCAACTTCATCTGAATGTGAAGAAAGTGGGGATGCAGTCAGCCTACTGGACACAAGATCAGATAAAGAGAGGGGCAGATGTAGGTTCACACCACTCACTTCACTATCTAGTGCAAAGAACCTTCAAAATCAAGTTAAAAGCCTTCAAGGAAGCTGGTGATAGATTACAGTTGAAGTTGAACACCTGGAAACTGAAGGACGAATCTACAAAGGACATCTTCACGTCAGTCAGTTATCAGGAAAGGATGGAGGACATGGAGCAACATCCCTGAAGGGATCTGAATGGATGAACACTGGAACTCTGTGAAAGCTATGTGGGAAGAAACCTGCATAATCGTATCAGGAGAGTAGAAGAAAGAAGATGAGGAATGGATCTCGATAGACACATGGAAGCTGATAGAGGAGGGAGAGGGAGATGGTGGTGGTGAAGTAGAAGATAAACCAGTGCAAAGATGAATGACGAGAAGAGGAACTGAGTACAACGTATAAAACACTACACTGGACAAAGAATTGAGGAAGGATGCGCGGAAAGACAAAAGACACTTCTACGAAACACTGGCAAGTGAAGTAGAACAGGCTGCAGGTAGGAGAGACAGAGACCTGACAACATTGTATCAAATAACCAGGTTACTATCTGGGAAGGAAGAGATCAACGCCGATGAAACCAATGAAAGATAGTGAAGGAAAGCTAGTTACCAAAGAGGAGAAACAAAGGAGAGGATGGGCTGACCACTTCCAAAACTCTTGAGTCGACCACCACCTGCAACTCGTTCAGAGATGCAGAACTACCAGTGAACACATGCTCTACGGCAAAAGCAGAAGTTCTGAACGACATAAAGCCACTGAACGCGGGAAAGCAGCGAGACCAGATGGAATCCCGCCAGAGGCACTGAGAACAGACGCAGAGACAACAGTGGATATGCTCACACCACTATCGCAGAAGGTCTGGAAGGAGGGAAAGGTACCTGGCGATCGGAAGAAGGGCTACCTTGTCAAGCTCTCAGAGAAGGGAGACCTAAGTCTTTGCAAGAACTGGCGCAGAATCACTCTCCTGTCCACCCAAACCAAACAAAATATTAAGCCACATCATCCTAGAGAGACTGAAGGATGCTCTGGATTCAAAATTACGACCGAAACAGACTGGCTAGCTTCAGGAGGAACAAATCAAATCAGTGCGGATCAAATTGCAACGCAACGCTACGCATCATTATTGAACAGAGTATAGAATAGCAGTCAACTCTACACCTCAATTTCATCAACTTTGAAAAGGCTTTTGACAGCGTCGACCGAGAAGTAATTTGGCAGACAACTGTTTCAACACTAAGGAATATTACAAACCTTTATCAATCTCATTTAACAACTATATGAAGATGCCACATGTCAAGTAATTCACAATGGGAAGCTCAGTGATGCCTTTGAAGTGAAGACGGGACAGGAGTAAGACAAGGCTGTCTACTATCACCGATGATCTTCTGACTGTGGTGGACTGGATCATGCAATAAACAGTGAGGAGCGAGAAGAGGGGGGTACTCTGGACTGAGGAAAAGAACCTGGAAGATTTGGATTTCGCCGATGGTGATTTGTGTCTAATATCACACAAACTTGAAGATCAACAGGCGAAAACTAACAAGTTGAGAGAAGAGGCGAGACAGCGAAGACGGGACTTCAGGTGAATATAGAGAAGACAGAGGTGATGAAGATACCCAACTAACGCTACCACCACCACCAACAAGCTCTGGTCACCATCAACAGGAGAAACTCAAAGGAAGTAGCCTCTTTCACCTATCTAGGCAAAGCAGCACTGTTTCAACTACAGGTGGCACGGACGAGGACGTCAAATCCAGGATCGGAAAAGCAGCAAGACAGGTGTTCATTAACCTGAAACCAGTGTAGAGATCTGCACTCAGCATAAACCGTGAACAAGACCCGGGTTTTCAACACTAATACCAATCAAGTCAGTGCTTCTATGTGATGGTTGAGAGACTTGGCGCGTTACGAAAGGCATTTCCAACAAATTACAAATATTCATCAACTGCCTACACTCGTTATTGAAGCTCAGATGGCCAGAAAGAATAAGCAACAAGGTACTCACTCTGGCTGGTGAAGAACCAACCAAGAAGCTATCGCTCGACAAATGTGCAGAAGGAAGTGGAGATGTATCAGGCATGCACTGAGAAGACCGTTCGGGGACATCATGCGCGAAGCCAGGCACTCGAGTGGGACCCAGATGGGAAACGACGAGTTGGGTGTCCGAAGCGAGGGTGACACAGAGGAGATCGTGTGTGGAAGAAAGGAGAGCTTGTGGGCAGTTGTGGAGCCAGGTTGAAAAATTGCAGAGAACAGAGTGCAATGGAGACGTGCTACTGAATCCCTATGTTCCAGTAGGAACCCAAGGGACAAATAATATAATAATATTTCATCACACGTTACAACGTGATTATTGTAAATTGTTCAGAATTCTAGCAGGAATTAGGGAGCAAAGGTTTCACCTTACTAAGATTCATGTGTGGGATGTTTGCATTTTATGCAGTACTTTTAACTGTCAATAATTTCGAATCTCATTCCATCTTTGATTCACTCATTCGGTTACTGTCGATTCTCTTTACACTATATCCATGACTGTTAGCCAGTATATAAATTTGCACATACTTGTTAAGTTACCTTCTTTATCATTCTATTCTAACATTTACAAGCTAGTGACATCTATTTAACCTTTATAGACCCTGTTTTAATGCATCACTATTTTTACGAATTGTCGTTGCTGATAACTAAGGTGAATATTTCTACTAACTGGACATTGAGTTTTCTTTAGTCATACAGCATCCGGTGGCTTTGAAATCATCACATTACAACACAGCATTGACCGTAGTCAAAAGTAAACTAGTTGGGGGCGGGGGGATAGTAAACATTATACTAATTTCTGTTGTACTTCAATCATCAAATTGTGCCAGATGTTGCAATGTAAAGCCAGAATTTCCCTAAAAATATTTTTATGGGACTATGGGTATCGCTATAGGTGTTGAAAAGCCTCAGATTTGCTTAAAACATTATTTATTAATCTAAACTTTTTAATTGTGGTTTTTGCACCACTTTTTACAACATGGCCCTCATTTTCAAGGTAGTTTGCTGATTGGTTAATGCTTACTTTTACCTTGCTAATGTTTCAAGTTTTGGATACGGTTATGTCTCATGTTTATATACACACGTGTCTTTGGGTTAATTGACTATTCTTCTCTGGGGAATAAACTTTTCTATCCAGTTATCTTCTCCATTTCATCCGAATTGGAGTCGACGGATCTTGCTTACGAAGTTAGCTGTCAAAATATATAATAATAGGCATTCAGTGAATCTACATCATGATGTTTATATGTTCGTAAATGTCCTCAGTTTTAGCGTATCAAACTAAGAATGTTCTTTGGTGAGCGGACGCTTGAACTTTGTAGCCAAAAAAGATTTATGGGTTGTAAAAATTCAGCATATTCAGAATGGCTTGCCATTCACTTCACTTGTTCTATCTGATGTATTTCGAGATCAAGAAGCGCAACCAACTAAACATTCAGTTAGAAATGCATTAGGTTCGATCAAGTTTTCTGTTATGAAAACGAACTTCTCATAATTGCTTATTTATTGACAGTGCCTATAACTTGATCTGATAGATATATTATTCCATTAATGTTCTTATATTCGCACCAGATTTCTTTTGTCATGTAAATCTGATCAAATTTTTTGGTAATTATCAGTGTGTGTTTAATTTTTTGTCGCTAATTCTTTTGTGTCTTTAAAAAAAATTCTAATTTCTTTGTATAGATCTTAGACTCTGTACCTGGTCAGGTATTCATTTCTATGATCTCGAATTTGTTCGCATCAGATAATCGTGGACTTCGTCGAAAGTCATTGGATTTGTTATCTGCCAAATTATCAAGTCTAACTGTAAACATTCATCCAATTCCAATTTTGATTGACTGCAATAAAATGAATTATAAATCTTTTTTGAGATCTCACAAGCAGTTAGTTAGTCGAAATCTTGTCGATTTGGAGGATACATTGGAAGTTGGTTTGGTTCAGTTTACTGGAAAACTAACCTCATTTTACTGTTTGAAAAATACTCACTTAGATGATAGCCAAGTGTCAAAATCTACCAATGTTTTTGGATCATCTTTCTCACGACAATGTCTGGCGTGTCTGAGAAGTCTAGCCAAATTACTGGCTTATCGATATCCTGGGGAATTTATGCGTGTAAATTTCCATTTGCATATATACCTTTGATATTCTATAGGTGTACATTCTATATAAGGTGTTTTTGTAGAAAACATATCAAGTGATTACATAATGTAAATCAGCAGATTCACTAATCAGTGAACATCTGGTCATGTAACCCGTTGTTTTTGTTATAATTTTGAAAGGCGCGTTTCATATTTCCTATCTAGCTTTTTTTTGACACAGGTGCAATCCAAAGCGATCCCCGGAAGTGGTATCACTTTTGCGACCACTTGAATTAAGTAATCTTAACCTAATAAGTAATGCTCTGGGGGGCACCTGGTTCGAGTCCTACTGGGGACAACATCACTCATTAGGTTGATACGTGCGTCGTAGGTCCCACTTCTCGCCACTACTCATCATTACTACCAAACAGTGTAATTAAAAACATTTGCGACTACTCTCGAGGTATTTCCCCAAGATTTCCTTGTGTTTTAAGTTCCAGTTTTACAGGCCTGATCAGTCCAAATCTGAACACTAATCTTTGGACTTGCAGCATGATTGCTTGTTCGAATCACCATAAGCCTTTTATTGGGTATGTATTCAACCCTCCTTTAGTGATTAAAATCGATGCAAGCAGAGCTATTCCTCTTTGCTTATAAGGTTCCTGTCCTCCTATAGTTGGTTTTAACAAACAACTAACATGCTGACAGACTAAATACTGACTACCTATGAGAGATACTGGCTTCTCATTGTTCGGAGTTTTATGAATCTAGTAGTTCACTATAACTGATGCAGTTGTTATGCTGGTTATCAGATACCCTATGGTGAAGTTACTACTGTATCTGTTGCCTATGTTATATATTTCTGCATATTTTGTACCCGATTCGTTTAAATGGCATCGAAAAATTTAGTTTTTTATTCAACAGTTTCAACTAGTAAATTTGTGCACCTTGTTTCATCATCCTTTTTAGTTACAAGTTAGACACTATTACCTCTTACGTCATGCAGTATATATTGCATGCACCAATTCGTCATTATTACCGGACTCATCTTTCTTCTGGAAGCGTCGTACACTTTGAATTACCACTTAATTTCATAGATTTCATAATCATTGTTTTAATTATAGTTTCTTCCTAGTCACTCAGTTTTCTTTTAATGGTTGCACCTTCAATTTTAGTAAATGTAACATGCCTAAAACAAAAATAGTAGGAGTATTTATAGCCTTATCTTGTGTCAGTCATTGAATCACAAACATTTGAGATTTATGGTTATCATTTTTAACCTTCAAGTGACAGCTTACATTTGATGGTTCTCAAGAAAGTATGCCTGCATTCTTAAATGCTCTTTATTTGTCATGTTGTATTGATTTTCAGGCTTTAGATAGTTTGATGGCAATTCCAAACAATTGGTGGATAACTGTCAGCTCTAAAAATATGCATGAAGTCTCGAATGAGACTACAGGTCATAGATCTCTTGATATTGTGAATTCTCCACGTGAACATCATTCTGGATCATCCCTTGCTGAGTCAAGATCTTTAGCTTGCTTATTTTTTGTCGAATGTCTTCAACGTTTACCACCACAAACTTTATATCCAGAGGCTAGTGCAACTATATCTCGTTTGAGTTGGTTACTCTCCTTTGCATTAGATCATGCTTGTACATGTACAGTATTTATCCCTTCACCAAAGTTATCTACACAAAGATATGCTTCTGTTAACTCTCCATGTAAATCAGATAGTCACTTTACATTAATAACTGGTTCAATGCATTCAAGAGATCAACATCTATTGGTAAGCCTATATTTGCAGCTAAAAAAAATTTTTTTCACTTTCTTTTATTTAATTAAAAGTATACCTCATGGTTATGTTAACTAAAACATTTATTGGTGATTGCCGAGGGATATCCGAAAGGAGTTTGTTCAGGCTATCGAACTTATTTATTGTATGCCTACTGTCGTTATCTCGATACCTTTGATCTGAGTACAGTCATTACTGATTGACGCTTAGAGCACTGATTATCAGATAGCTACGACCTTTGACTGATGTCTCATTCATGTATACATACGTAGCAGTACTAATCACTAATGCAATGCATACCTGACATTTGATGCTTGTGAAAAAATTGCAGCAAAGCAGAAAAGGTTGTTTATGTCGATCAGCTTTCTCAAAACTAGGTTGTTCAGCGCTCAGCTAAGAATAAGTTTGAATGCAACGATTTACTAATTTTGTGATAAGTTAGTTGTGTATCGGTTTAGTCAGAGCACCCTATGGCTTATAAATTTTGATATGCTTGTTTTTAGCCTGTATATTTCACTGAAGTTGACCATGTTGTTCATTACATATAGATTTCTCAGACAGTGTGAAAAAAATTTCAGATTTTCTTTGTCCTCACTAGTGTACATCTTTTTCACTGTGAAAATGATAGAATTTCGTGCGATTATTTCTTATACTATGATATTTTCAATATTCCACTTCAGGCGGGTCTTACGCTTATCAGCAATCTACTAGAAGTAGCCATTATTCATCGCTTATGCTATCAATCCAAAGGTGATCACACAATAGAAGATACAGAGTCAGCAATTGGAAAGTGGTTGGAGTTTGGGAGTTCAACGAAGAAGAAAGCGACACATTCTTCAGTCTCAGAACCTGCTGCAATCACTCTACTAAGCTTTTTGTTTCAACTTCAGAAAGGCAACTTATCTGTGCTTACTGGTTGTAATCCGGAACGTTCAGGTCATATACTTCGTCAGATCTCCAGTCTTGTTAATCATATTCAGTGAGTTTTACAGCATATTTTAAAATGTGTATCAGGGGAATTTTTGTTTTCTCCTTTAATATAATTTGTGTGATTTTCACGGTAACGTTATTTAGCTATACATATAACAGAAGTACCAGGTACTGAAAACTACAAAACTGCATGGGATATCGTGAAGTGATCATATACATTCGCTTTCTGTGATGCGAGAAGCAAATGAAATTCTGGTGGAATAAAAGAGAAACAGAAGCAGAAATGTGAACGGATTATCAAAAAAGTAGTCCTAAGAATCCGCTCAAAGAAGTATTCATTACTTTTGTTTCACTTTCCCATAATAGGAGAGACAAAAAGGCTAAAGCATGATCGCCACTGGTGTTGGTTGTAAGTCATATCTGATAACACTGTGAGTCGCCGAGTCGCATGATCTCTCTGACCCCTTCGTCAATGTCAAGCTAGAATAACTATACTTTATCCTATGGAACCACACCATACATTGGCTACCTTCTCGCTTCTTTCAACCAGTCCCAGAGCAAGGGAACAGTGAGGCATATGATAGTCCCTGGGACGATGGCATACGGAACATATGTCAAAGTTACTGAGACAGGTGTTTTAAGATGACGTCACTCAGTGAGAAAAGATCCCCACCACGTTCAAACATACTCTATCTAACCTTCGAATTGCTTACTTGGTACTTTCACCAGTTGCCAGCAATCTTACGGTGTCGATAGTTTTTAAACACAGAGTCGTGAAACACCTGCAGCTCACAATGATAGGACATTTCGACTAATCATAATCATAAAAAATTGAACGTCTTTCTTATATTTATCATATACATAAATATAGTAAAGCTGTTGTATGCATTTAGGAACTCATTGTTTGAGTAAAGTAAACTTATGACACAGTGACCTGTGTACAAATGGGCTGTACTCACCTGTCTGTTATCGTCATTTTATCCCTTTACAGTCAACTTTTGCGTCATGTGACAGAGGTTAATTATCTGCTCACATCAATACAACGTGTGATTGAAAAAGCCTCAAAAGAAAGTAATGATGTAAGTTCGCACATACTATAGTACATATTGTTTTGTTTATCCTTCATGATATTTATTTTGTGCATTTCGTTTGTTAAAAATGTCAAGTAATAAACATTCTGATGGCATGTTGTTTAGGTTGATAAATTAAACAAAATTCAGCTCATATGTTGATGTGATATAAGCTGAAGCTTTGACTTGATGAATATGCTATGGAAAAACATTCTTTGGTACACTGCTACTCTGGTATATAGCAATGTGTGAGGCTATGCGTAACGTCACGTGCAGATGATGCATTTTAAAACGGTTCATAGAAGTACATCAGTTCAAGCTTGCTGTCTTCTAAATGACTATAGAGAATATCAACAAAATCTGAGAGATGTTCGTACATAAAGGAGCAAGCACATAAGAAAAGGAGCATTAAATGCAATGCAGTAACAAAGATCTTATCAATTATTTTTAAGCAGGCAGATCAAAGTAGATGCATTGAGTTCGGAGAGGTGATCTGTTATCGGATGTATAGACCACTAAGCCCAATAGAATTAAGTAAGAAACATGATGTACGTCCTCATTTATCATTAATTTATTAAATCATTGAATTAAATCTTCTTTATACCCATCGTTTTCTTTGATTCAGTATAAATCATCACCTTGGAGTATGTAATTCAGTCAACCAACTATCTTGTCCTGTAGGTGTATTATCTCAACATTAGATTTTTAAAATCATTTTCAGTAGTTTCAATGATTTTTCCATTGTATGTACACTCTGTCCATAGTTTTAATCATTACGCTGCTTATAAATTGCATCATTCACTTTCAGGTTATACTCCATGGTGCCTTGTCTTTTCTATCTGATTTCGGGGAGTCCATGGCACCCATTAATGAAAATGGTTTATTGTTATCTAAAAATGAAGACCAACTTCACTCTTTTGCAGTGATGCATGCAACACAACCTGATTTAATATGGCGGTTACTTCGTAATTGTTTACGTTCAGTTGTTAACAGTATGAATACAAGGGAATTCCAGAATACTTTAGAAGTTGAAAATAATGATATGCTTTTATGCCTGTATCGTTCCGCTGCTAGTCTGATCAGTTCGCTACCAGATGAAGATGCTCGTTTTCGAATTTGTCAGCAGTTGTTTGCATGGGCTAATTGTCAGAGTGGTGAACTACAACTTCAACAACCTGACTCTGATAATATGGAGCCAGTAGAGGTCACCGACCAGTTGTTATCACGTTTGTCAATTGTTTTCAGAATAATAGAAAGGTTGGTTTTTCATGATGTATCTTTTTTCCTTAACTACCTTTTTTTTTATCAAAGTCGTTTTATCCCAATTTCAAGTCCTAGTATCTCTTCATCATCCCCATGCATCTTCTCTCTATCTGTGACTTGGGGTGGATCATATGCTCTTAATAATTATTGCATAAATCGTTCTGTTGGAAAGAGTATTGTGAACTATTTTACTGGGCGAAATAGACAGTTTGATTTTATGCACTGATATATTCGATGAATAATTAATATTTGCTTAAGAATGAATATATGCTGAAGATTTACAATAATCTGAATATTTGAGCAATGCAAGAACAAAAACATTCGCAGAATAAAATGGGCTCATTTTATTTCATTGCCTTTCATCAGCTGCAAACAGCCCACAATTAAAGTGAGGTATTAGTGGTAACAGTAGTATAACATCCTTTAAATATGTAGAAATAAATGTAAATTTGAAATGCAGAATTAGCAATAAGATGGTGAGTCAAGGTAACACAGGATTAATAATCACAAATCTTAGTATCGATGGCACTTTATATCTAATGAGATAGAAATTTCTGGAGCTATGGAGTGAGGGACAACAAACCCAAATCAATGTAACTGTATATAATTTTTTGCATGTGTATGTATATAGTCTTTTTTTTGGTTGGATCATCTCTTCATTAATTACTTACTGACTGTTTTTTCACGTAATTACGCAACCTGCTAACTCTTTAACAATCCCATCTTTTACACTTCTATTCGTTTGCTGTTCCGCTCGTTTTCACGGCTCCAGAATTTTCTATAACATCAGATGTAAACTGCCATTGATATTGACTGCGATTTGTGATCAATAATCTTGTGTTTCCTTGGCTCACTATTTTATTGCTAATTCTGGATTTCAAATTTACATTTCTACATATTTAAAGGATGTTATACTAATGTTACCACTAATACCTCACTTTGATTGTGGGCTGTTTGTAGCTGATGAAAGGCAGTGAAACAAAACGAACCAATTTTATTCTGCATTGTCTAAAGTCGTCAAGAGAACTAATTGTATGACAAATCTGAATATTGGATCATAATTTGCTTCAGGTTTTTCACCGTAGACAAATTCAGTCACTCAGTGTTGATGGGAGCATTGGTTTCAGACACTCTAAAGAACTTCATTGGCTGTTTTGATGTATTTGTCTACTATTCAAATAAAATAACCTGTCATTCATCATCATGAGCATGAAACATTGATGTCTTAGACAGTTACTATCATTTTTTTTTCAGGATGATTTTTTAAACCCTTTTTCTGCTAACTAACTTGTCAACAGATTTATAAGGTTCTATTGTAATCTTGCTTGTACTCTGTAATTTGCTAGGTGGTCTTTATTTCTAGGATGATAACTAGCGTTACTTATTATTGAGACGTCTGTGTATTTAAAACCATATTTTACTTTTTCACTTCGATTATAGAATTCCGAATTACATGAATGCAGAAGAATTTTCTGAACTGAGCAAACAGTTATTCTTAGTTGATTCTATCGTCCTAGTCTTCATTGTTGCTGTCGGTCGTAAATTCAAAGGTGTGTTAGAGTTTTATTCTTAGTATTTACTGAAATGTTGGTTTACATATGTTTGTTTCTAGGTATCTGCGACAAGTTTAAGTAGTATTCGACTGACTGATTGAAAAATCAGTGTAGAAACTCACATACAGCTGCAGCATCTCAAGTTGCCAAGCTTCACATTAGTAGTATACAAACAACAACTGGATGGAAAAAGATATGTCAATATTGACAAAGTTGTCTGAACGAAAAATCTGAAGTTAACGGTTAGTGCGAATATTCAAGCTTTAAAAGATGTCAAGGAGTGAATACATCTGGGCCATAGTGACCGATTTTCACCCATGTCATCAAGAGTCGTCAACCACTGATTCCTTTCATCTCGGGGACCTCAACCAGGTAGTCTACATCCCCCCACGACTCGGACCTACAGTAAGAGACTTTATCGACTGGTATCACATCTTGATCTGACCACCACATCTGACACTAACTTTTCACCACGTTTTTGTTCAATGACTTCGGAAGTTTACATGAAGTAGACTTTAGAATTGAGAATATATGTTTCGGTGGTTGGCTTTGCTTTCTTCACTGCAGTTTTTTCCGAGGAGTAACTGAATTCTTCAGCTGTGATTCGCTTTTTGATGAACCTGACTACCATTCAAGACGTTGTTTACGGCACTATAGGTAGATTATAGTGCCTTATCAATTATATTTATGAAAAGTTTGTACACTTTGAAACGAATCACTTGATTGTAAGTCAGTTTAAGATGAATATTTACACTCAATGATCAGCTTTTTGCTAATAATTCAAGCAAAATTACTACTCGTCAGTAGTTTGGTCCCAACATTCATTTAGGCATAATAAATACCCGCCGTCGGTATCTGGCATGTTGTCTTCCAAGCTTTATGTGGCGTGTCTGACATTAGTTGTCATCATTATGTTCATATAGTGTATGGAATTAGTAATTTTGAGCATGATTTCAGTTATTTTCTTCAATTACTATAATATTTCAATTATCTGTAGTGCCACATTAAGCTGAATGGCAGCTGTTGGATAGCGGCAGTGTAAATACTACTGTATTAGTTGGAAGTGATGACTTCAAGTCATAAGTACTGACGTTCAGTTTAGGAAAAGAGATGATTGATATATTCGTTCACTTGCTTTTGTGGACAATTTAATCGCATGTCATACCACTGTAGCAGTTTTGTAAAACGTTCGTATGCTATCCAACTAGTTGTTTTTGTAATATAAAATGAATAATGGATATATATTTTTTCACAGGTGCTAAAAAGCTCGCCAACCGACTAAGCTTTACACAGTCGCTTCGTTGTTATGCCAATGGTGCTTCGCTCAAAGCTATAACTTGTGTTCGCTCTTCATTGTCTTGCTTACATAAGTGGCTAGTTGGAGAAGTGAAAAATGTTGCATGTTTGGATGCAGCATCAGCTGGTGAATCAACACTATTCATCCCATCTGTTTTAATTGGGTTACTTGATATGTCTTCCTCATCATCATCCAGTACACCGCCGGTGACTGAAATTGATCTACAGGATATTTTGGGTTCTTTTCTGGATGCCGTTTGTGGGGATGAAGCTTATCTACGTCCACTTGGTTCTGCAATAACTGAACGTATTATGCACTCCTCATGTTGGCGTACTCGATTAGCGGCTATTCGACTGCTAAAATGTGTATTCAATCATTCAAATGATCAAGCAACTGGTAATAATGAAAACGTTCCAATGGATTCAAAACTGTATGGTCCTGTCAGTTGTATTGTTTCAGATTCCCTTTTGGCTCTTTCAGAAGCTTTAGAAGATGATCGACCAGAAGTGGAGGCTGAAGCCAACAAGCTATTTGCTGAATTAGAACAAATGGGTCTGACTGCTACAGAAACAAGAACTACCACCTAACCATTGTCACAACCTGGAATGTGTTCAATCTAGAAATATTTATTTCGACCTAAATTCCTCTGTACAGTGTCCTCATGTACTTTTCAGCCGATGTGAAGAGAACTACTTTTAAGAGTGATAGTATTTTGTATAGTATATCGTCTTACGTCTTGATCAATCATAATTTTCTTGAGATATGGTCTACTTTGCTTTTAAAGTATTTTTGAGAAGAGAATAAGCAGCGGTTTTCTTGATATTCTGTAGAAAATTGGGAGCAGTGGCCCCTTGGTCTAGAAATTTGACTTTTAATCGGTGGGTCACGGGTTCGAACCGGGCCCCGCCTATTGAAGTTTCAGCAGCCAGGCTAGGGTATCATCCCCTACACTATAGGTGTGACTTACTGTCTGCTGCATGAACGTTTCCGAGAGCATTTCGATTCGATACTTTATTGTTGTATAAAGTGGGTCATCCCTTAAATGCGAAGATCATGAAATCAGTTTTTAGATTTTTACTAACTAACCGAAAGTTTAAATGTAGCAGATAAGTTGAAGGATCCTCTTTGTCACAAGTCAGCTTCACACTTATTGGGAAAAATATAGGTAGGCGGGGGTATCTTTTGTCTTGAATGAATATCTTATCTACTTACATTCATGGTAGGGAAGCAGGATTCCTCAAAATGCTAATATGAGCTTTACAATTTTCAATTTTTTGTATCACACACCCAGTTCACGAATTTCGACATGTAACACGGAAAAGCCTAATTGTTATCAAGGTTTTGGTCGAGTTCTATATATCAAATAAATCCGAGCTAGTACTAAACATGATCCTAATGATGGATAGTGGCTAGCAGTAGAATCTACGATGCGCGTTCTGTCCTATTTGGGGCTCATCAGCTAGGTGTACCTGCCTCTCAGAGAGCGATGTTGTTCCCGCTAGGACTCGATCCTAGAGCGTTATCCACTAGACCACCGAGTCACTTTTTGTGCAACAGGTATAGTGTATTTGATGTTGCTTGTGTTTTCCCGTTGTGGATTGGATCGAATTGAACGGTTTCTACTGGTATATATGCTCCTGTGCGGTCCAATCAACAACGGGATAGCCTAAACAATATATAAACTATACCGTTTGCCTCAGAAGTGACTGTCTTGACTCAGTGGTTTAGTGGGTAACGCTCTAGTGTTTGAAGTTATCGGTCCCGGGCTCGAGTTTTAGGGGGAATAACATCGCTCACTGGTAGGCAAATACACCCGAATGACGAGTCTTAAATAGGACGAAACGCCTATCCTGAATTCCACTGCTAACCACTATCTATCATTGAGATCAAGATCGAAAATACAAGCAATATCGAGGCATCCAGATCGGAGCCCTTATGCCAATAGAGACCGGTCATTTCGGTCCAATCAACGGCGGGATAACACCATATAGTACTAAATGTGGTTGTGTGATTTTTTGCTCACTACTAAACTGCATTGTTAACAGAATTCTATTAAGCCTCGGAGGCACTAGTCTTTTCAGAACTTAGAAACTAGGTTGTATTTATTGACTTATAAGTCTTTATGGACCAGTCATTCAGTTCGGCTAGTGTTGACCCAGACGAAAAAACCAATGAAGAATTCTCTTAGTATGTTATATACTTTTGTTAGAATTCACATATATAAATATCTGTGATGGAAGAATTAGATAGTTGTAGCATTTTGTGCAAAGCATTCCGTGGACGTATGGTAGTTTGTCGGAAAGACTACATGAGCACCCGGTATGAAGGGAATTTCGTTTGGATTTCCACACTTACTAATGGATCGACGGAAAGCAAAGTTGGAAGGGTATTAATCCAGAAAGCATTCTTTCCATCCAAAGTTTACTAATATTACAGCTTTGCATTGTATTTTAGGCTATTTATTAGATATATCACAAAGTGAAACAGTATTATTTACTGTAATCGTAAGAAAAATATGAGTAGTAACACAAGTGTTAGTAATAATTCTGCTACTAATGATTATGTGTTAGTGACAGGATGGAGAGAGAATTCAAAATCTATACTGTGTTACCATAAAAATATGGCACCTCAGAAACTTTATGAAGCATTCATTTATCCATTTATCGGTAGCCTGCTTAAATCTTGGGCTACCAAATATATTTCATCAAATTGACTTTGTTTTTACTTGTTTTAACCATTCAAATGTCAACAAATCGCAAAACATACTCTCGCGCACTCTTGAAATGTCTTCAACCTATCGGTAGATTGGTTAACAATAAGACTGCGCGAAAATATCACAGTAGACGGCAGTTGACCCGTGAACACTGCATCATATAGTTGTTACAGGAACATGTAGCTGGAGGAGCAAATTTTCATACTGGCTGAATTAACATTAACCTCCACCACCAAACTTACCTGTGCTTTTTTGTCCGACCCACGGGCAAACTAGATGATGACCTAAAAACTACTGTTTGTTGTGCATTAGTGCCTATCATACTATTATTATGAATACTACTTAACTGCCATGATTTTTTAATTTGAAAATTTTTTTTACAAGAAGTGAATTTATTGAAATATCACACTAAGAATTGCAAAGTATGCTAAAAGTTATTGTTTGAAATAGTGACTGGCATTATTATTATTATTGTTCTCAACAAGGCTGGGATTAGAGTAGGATTTAAACCTACAATCTCCCTTTGAAACCTGCTTTGTAGGTAAGAAGATCCTGTTGACTCAATTAAGAGAAATAATGTAGTTTACCGAATCTCTTGCAGTGATCTCAAGTTCAAAGCAGCCGGTCAGGGTCAATCAGGCTGTCCGAACTCAGTGACCCAATACGGTAAAAAATCTAGCGAAAAGCTCCACTGTAGCTATGCATGTAGTTGCACACAATGGGGTGGGGCAGATCGGCAGTATTAGAAACTGGGTGGAGGGAGAGATTGGCGACCGAGTTTTTATTTATCGAATCAACACCAAATCGGAGTGGTTCTACACTTGTTCCAGGTATACGGAGATTCGTATTACCCTTATCAAAAAGAATGAGAGAGAATTATAACTAAATAAATCACAACTCAAATTTGTGAAGTTACCTGGTGTGAATACAGACAATAGATTATGTCCGAAACGTTATCCTGTAAATAACATTCTTTCAGACTACGATGGGATTACAATCTGCGACGGTGCTCAAGTTTTACTCCTATATTGTATCGGTCCGAATGAAGTGGTTGCTGAATGAATTTCAGCTCGCATACAGAAGGCCTGTGTTGCACTTGCCAACTTGCGTCACCTGTGGCACCGACTGGAAAGACATCCGACAACCTATCAAAGAATGAGTATACTGCGCTGCAGTCCGCTCTGTCCTTTTATACAGCTGTGAGACATAATCGTTAAAAGTAGAAGATATGAAGCAATTACTGCGTTTAGATCACAGAAATCTTCTTAGCATTTCTCGCCTTTAGTGGAATCACCGTGTGAGCAAAGTTTAAGTCCGGCGAAGGGTACTAGATAAGAACAAATTATCTGGAATGTGTGAAGTATTAGCTCTATACATTTCAGACAATCTGATCACATATGAACTTGTCGAATAATTTACATAAAACTTAGAAAGGTTAATTAAGTCAGTGGAATTATAATTAAGAAATATAACAAGGGCAAGAAAGGAGAAATATAGTAAAAGGTCAAATTACCACCGCCAATAGTCTGAAGAGTTGAACTTAATACTACCAGGGTAGGTTTGGTGTAAGTACAAAGTGTTTCTGAATACATAGAGGGGTTTGGATTTATGGATGGCAAGTGCTTCAATAAATTCTTGACCATATACATTACAGTGAAAGCTGTCATCATGTCACTCATATGACAAGTTTCTACTATGTTTCGCTATCGATGACGAAGGACGTGTATCATCTGCACTTATTAAACTGTTAGAGGTCATTTGTTTCTGGAGCCATTTAGGCACATATTCAACCATTGTTAACTGCATGTTGCGATTGCTATTCCCTATGTATGTGCATCCACACATACATCTCAATTGACAGACACAATGAAATATGGTGCACTTGTCCAAATGCGATTTACATTTGTGATGAAGCACGGTTTTTGTCTTCTCCGGTGAGATGACCTTGGCCGCATAGTATGTCGTACTAACATCTGATTTGAGCCTTTTCTTCAAGATTAGGCTATTCTATTCACCCCTATATGGCAATGTGATATGCACATTTCTCCTAAGAACAGAGTACTAATTAGTTGGTGTCATTGTTGTTCCGATTTTACATCTGTTGATAAATTTTAATGGATATCCATTTTGCACTGGTGCATGTGTCAGGAATTTTGCTTGTTTCTTTTGTATCATCTGTGCAAATACAATGAACTCTCTTAAGTAAACACCTGACTAAGCTACGCTTGTATTGTGCTGGACAGTAACTAGAGAAACTAAGGTATTGTCCTGTCCAAGTCAGCTTCCGATGGATAGAGCTTCTGGTTGAGCCATCCTGTCTTCGACTAATCAGTATTTCTAAAAACGGTAGTTTGTCATCCACTTCTTCCTCATAATGCGACTTTGTGCACTATTCAATTTTATCTAATAAGCACATTACCTCCTCACGTTTTTCACAAATAACAAAAATGTCATCCACACATCTTTTATAAAATCAACCCTTTCCAATTAATTCTTGGCTAACTCTTCGACGTATGACATATACAAATCAGCTAGCAGGAGACTTAAAGGACTACCCATGGCAAAACCACTAATCTGTCGGAAATATTCGCCTTTGAATTGGAACTGGACGTTATCAGTACATGATAATAAGTCCTTGACAGCTGTAAGAGGAATAAGTAGTAAAAGATTTCTGGAAGAAATAGAGTCATAATAAATATCAGTCGTCCTAGTCAATAAATGAAGAGCTTACACCAAAAGAATACACAGTCTTATTCCCGATATTGATATCATTTACTCGGTCAACAAGTTCAAATGCATCTTTCAAAGAAAACTTACGAACCTGGCTTCTAATAGGATCCAGGAGTTTTGCCAGCCACTTTGCTAGTTTATATGTGGGTGACCGACACAGACAATATTTGACGGAGTGGATTATTGGCTTTATGTGTTTTGGGAAATCCGCATAGGTGTGGGTACTCAGATCTCATCGGTTTCAGGTAGTTAGAATCCTCTTTGTTGATGTTATTCAAGTTGAGCAGTTTCAGTAGGATAGAATTTACTCTTCCTTCAAATTTACGTATTCCCTGAGCGGAAAAGTCTGCCATAAATTTGCTTTTATCGTTGAGGATGGATAAGATTTAACCTTCTATTATTTTTCTCCTCTCTTGCTTTTGTTCCGCCCCTGTTATATTTCTTAATTATAATTCCATTGGCTTAATTAACCTTTTTAAGTTTTACGTTCAGTATTTGACAAGTTCATGTGTGATCAGATTGTTCGAAATATATAGCGCTAACACACCACATGTTTCAGATAATCTCCACCTCACTATGTTATTCAAATTTATCAAGGGGACTAATTGTTTCAAGTTTCCGAATGTAATACTGCTTTTGCCTTACGTGTCGGTGTCTGTTAATATAGAAGTAAAACTTGGGTACTGTGGTAGGTTGTAATTCCATTTTAGTTTGCCTATTAGAAATGTCACGCTGAAATAGTATCATTGGCTGGATAAGGTTTCGGATACAATTTATTGTCCATATTCATAACAGGTAACTCCACAACTTTCAGACAATTTATATAGTCCTAATTTTCTTTCCTTCTTTGTGATAACAAGGGTAGTAGAATTTTGCATATATCTGGGACAGGTGCAGAATAATTTCGATTGCGTGTATGTGGTGTTGATTCGATAAACAAAGTATCAGTTATCAATCTCTCCCTCCACCCAACTGAGTTAGTTTATAATACTGTCGCCCTATCGCATCTTATTGTGTGATTGTGTGTATCAGCTTTATGTGGAGTTATGTGATATGAATATGGACAATAAATTATGGATGAACTCGTTTTCTTTCGCTCGCCTTTGGTAAGTAAAACCGGGTCGTGTTCAGCAGGACTTTTTCGGAGGGTCCGCTTACAAAGTCCAATATAGTCAGCCCCACAGGAGCATATGAATTTGCAGATACACATTGATGTGGACATAAGTGGTAGCCTATCCTTCGCGCACTGTCGAATCAAACTGTGGCTGGAGAGTATCAGTCCCAGTCTAGCAGCATAAAAGCTACTATTGATACACCTTAACAGACCGTTTTTCAGCACTTCGACTGTGGCGAGTCCTTTGAATTCCAGATTCATGGTTAAGATTTTCTTAGGAACTGTAATAGAATGAGGAGTAATTTTTTTCTTCAGATTCTTATCAATGAATTTTTCGGGTATCTGTTATTCGATAGTGTTGTTCTCAGAGTTTCGATTTCAGCATCCACCTTGTCTTCTTAACATATTTTATAGATCCTGGAACATCAAGAGTGAATGAGATTTCTTTTACAACTAAGAGGTATCCAACTATTAAAGTTAGTGAACTGGCCGGTCTAGGTTGGTTTTCGATAGGCTGACCTTTGAATCCAGCCATCATCCCTTCTCTTTAATAGTACGTCTAGAAAGTGGAACGTTGATAGACTACCACTTATGTCCACATCTATGTGTATCTGCAAATTCCCGTGCTTCTGTGAAGCTGACGATATTGGATGTTGTAAGCCGGTCCTCCGAAAACGTCTTGCTGAACATTACACTAAATTACTTTTGAAGCGCTGTCCAGTAAATGATGCTGTTTCATTGTGTGAGATTTTTAATAAACAGACTAGTGTCCCTGTGTGACAGAAAACTTATCAAAAACTATATTCAGTCTGTTTCTCCCATTGTAACAACTGTCTACTCTTAGCAGTGTGTCTCCGAACTCAAGATAGTTGTATAAACTACAATCATTTCCGATAATAAAACTAAGGTACTTTTGTACCGTTAAGGACCCACGTCATCTATTTGGCTCATGGGTTTTCGAAACAAACATACATTCTTATATTAAGTGCATGCAATGTATGTATGATGAAAATAAGCAGATAGATAAAATGATTCTTAAAGGAAATTAGTCAATTTTAACACGTACTTTTATTGTTGATATACCGTGATCTCTTCGTTTATATGATGTGAAATTACAATATTTACATTTCCATTATTCGTGTTTTATTAATTTATGCTAAAGCTCATTTACACTTCGCCAAAGATGTTTGATGTTGATCAATGTTCAATGTGGTTGTAGCAGTAAGGCTGCACTCAGCAGCTGGGATACATGATATATATATATATATATATATATATATATATATATATATATATATATATATATATATATATATTGGAATATTTGTCGCCAGTGTTTAAATTAGTGAGGTCAGTATTCTTGTTTTGCTAAATCAAAGCCGCCAAGATCAAGTGAATAGAAGCATTAAATAGTCAGAAAACTTTTAAACTGAAATTAAATGACAAAACGTGTAGTAGTAATTTTTGCTATACAAAGAATAATGTATTCAGAGGGTATAATCAGCTTGAAGTTAAAAGGAGTGCCGTGTAAATTCATTGAATTTCTGATGAATGAACTTCCTGACACAGTGAATCCGATCGGTTTGAAATCAGTTGCTTCGTTATCACCTGTTTTACTTTGAATATATTGAAGATTTGTTTCAGATAAATTAGTTACATTTACACTTCTATCCGATCGGGAATCATGAGATGACCAGTTCGTATGTATTTTGTAATGTAGATCATGCATCGAGAACTGTTCAACGATATTATTGGTTTGCACTTCGTCTGGTTACGCGATTTAATTTGACTGAGGTAACAGCAGGTATTAGGGCATTGGTGATTAACTGTGGGCTATTGTTAGCATTACGACATGTTATTATGTTGTTGTTAGCTAGTGTAGGCAATGGGATTATGCCATTTTGTACTGTTTTTGGATCTGTAGCAAGTAAACAAGACGAAAATAGTTTATTTTTTGTTAGTTTATTAAATGTACACAAAAGATAGTAAATAACTACTGGGATGAATTATTTATATTCTGTAAAAAAAACTTTTATTTGTGTTGTAACAACATCTGATACATACGGAAATCTGTTGATAAAGAAATCTAAACTGTAGAGTTCAGTATCTCAGTACAGTATGCTTTGTGGCGTATTATAAGCAGTCGTCTTCAGGCAGCTATGGGCTTGGATTTTATTCATATTGCTACCCACCAGCAAGACACATTCAAACACACAAAGGTAGTTATTAGTTTTATATCCTTCATATTCATGAAGTTTATCGCTGCAAACATACTGAACCATAGAATCATAGTAAACACAAAGAGGCTGAATAACGACCACAAGTTCGATCAGTCAGTCACTGTCGATGTGGAATCTGGGACTACTGTCTAACGCTCCAAGTTGCCACACCTTTTATTAGCATATCAAGCGAAAATACATTGAAAAGAAAGATAAAGAAATAAGTGAGAAAGCAGTCAAAAGTCGTGGAAAGCCATCAAAAGAGAGTAAGAAGGAACAAAAGAATACTGAAGTTTAGTTCGATGATAAAGATTAAGGTGGTGTTTCGATATATTTCCTCCACTGAGAGCGATTCTGAGCCGTATCACCGACGGTCCCTAATCACATATTTAGTTATCACGCGCACTCCAACAGTCAAATACTTCATGGATTAATGCCATATTTTAGTCTGGCCCAGGCTAACATTTTCTTGTCCTAGACTTACATCGCGCGACGAGGTAGTCGATGACCTGGTGCACGTAACACACTTGATTCAATTAAGGTTCATAACCTCGTCAACTAACTATCCTCTCCTCCTTAAAACTCTACACATGGCTTCTATGCTACTGACATGGTGATACCAGGATACAGCATATGCTAAGAAGGCAATGGTGCTTGACCACTTGAAGCCCTCTTATGTCCTGTTATTTTAGTGGCTACATTCTCCAGCCATATAGTTGAACAGAGAGAACTGAAGCTTAGTAAACTCAATCCTTATTAAGCAATGGAATATCACGGCGGCACCATAAATGGCATAAACTGGCGAAAGCCATTCGAGCCTTTTTGCAACCGTGCAGACGTATCAGCGATTGGTCGCCCACCAGGGCTGATCTGACTTCCCAGGTAGATAGGGTGATTAACGCGCTCAGTAGCTTTAATCCCTGCTGCTAAACAATAGATCAGTGAAGACCACTCTTAGAACAGCATTTTGCATCTGGGTGGTTAAAAATACATCGCAAACATTCTCTAATTGCCACTGCACGTTTCCAGTAGACTGCATTTTTCCAGCGTCTTCGCCTTACAGGCTTATGTCATCTAAGTACTCTTAGTCTACTGAGTTGTTTCCTGCTAAGAGATCGATCTCTGTAAAGTCATATGGGGAGAGGGGAAAATCCATAAGGTCCCATATGATAATTAAATGGGAATGAAGAGAGTGGATATCATTGAAGGACACCAGAACTCACCTGATAACTCACCAGGAACTCTGACACGCCTATGGATGTTTGAAAACATGGTCATCAACAGAATGATGTATGTACTCATCACCCCTTTTATTGAAGGACATGGCCGTAAAACCTCTTGATCAGTAGGAACTAGGATCTTAGAAAAACTTCTTCAGACAGATTTCTTTTTGATTATCACGTGAGGACTTACCACCTATTTTGACAACTGGGACAACCAGTCGTTCGGCCTAGTCAGATAGGATCATATCTGATTCCTATACGCTAGCAAACACTATCCATAAAGACCTTCAGTACTATCTCAACCGGCCTTTTTGCCCTACTCTATTCTAGATTTTTAACATCCTCAACTTCTGAAAAGATTTGAAGGGACTATTTCAATGTTCCGTTAACACTACCACCGAACAGGGAGCAAATAAAGCGTGACTAGGGTTCAGTTGAACTGTTTCTCGAAGTATTCCACCCATCGTTGTAGGTGTCCCTTCTGGGAGTAAATGATAGACCCATACTTTTCTTCCATATTCTAACTAACCATCGACATCTTTTCCCCACTTTTTCTTGGTGAGTCTAGATAACCGTCTACTGTTGTCTATCGTCGTGGCTTTTTCATTTCTTTTGCTTTTACTACCTACCACTGCTTGCACTTATTGTATAGACTTCTAGCGAGCCTACATATAAGCTTCTTCCATTCCTCATTCTGTTTGGAGTCAGCAGCAATGCATTTAGGCACATCCATTAATTCAGATGACGCTGCTGAGACTCACTGACCCCTTTGAATTTTCTTTTGAAAGTCATTTCCAATCTTTGATGATGTTTTCACAGCAGACTGGGAATGACACCAAGCTTCTTTATGACGAGCGACATTCTGTTGCAATAACTGTTTAGCCAGTTTCTCACTAAAAGCAGCGTTAGTATTCTCACTATTGAGCTGAGCTCAGAATAGTTTAGTAGGTCTAGTTTTTCTTCGTCCATTTTGGTGTAGATACGTGCGACCGCTTTCTAAACATCTTTTCCATGAGCGGCTGCAATTTCCCACTGACTGTATCCAGCTATAACTAATAGTAATATGGTCTATTTGTGATCATTGTAGAGTCAAGGTAAGTGAATATTACGTCGAACAGTCTGTTTATGCTTAGAGTTCCTGTTATACTGATGTTTGAGTACAGTTTTAGTAGACGAACGCAGCTGTCTGTTCGTTTGGCTGGGATTTCGAAAGTGTCACTCATTCGCCTTTCCAATTGGACTAGCCTAACCACTTGTGCACTAAAATAAGGCACTGCAACAGCTATATCTGCGTGTTTTGCTTTCAGTGGAAGTCTAAAAAGGTTTTGTTGGAAATCACGTAGGGATATTATTTCATGCGCTGTAATACTGAATGGTTTACTTCCCGGATGCTTTGTGTATAGAAAACATGTGTTTTTAGGGATTCTGGTCCATCAGTAGTCCGCAGCACCTTTATGTAGTCATGATTAAAATCATCAGCTCTCTTATTTATTTAAAGACTAAAGGAATATGTTGTGTAATCTATCTGTTTGAAGTATAATACTAAGGGATCGGTGATTACTTTTCAGATACATGCAGAATTGTAACATAATTTTCGATTGGGATTTTTTGAAAAATCTGTAATCCACAATGGTATTTTAAGTATTGTACACGTACTACTGAATGCGACTGTTTATAATTCAAGGCATAAGGAAGTGAATTTAACTTCAGTGTTGTTCAAGTTGACATGGGAATAGGAAAACTAACTTGACGGAACCAGTTTTAATAGGGTTATACTCACTTATCTTTTATTTTCACTTATAATCAATAGAAGTTTTTTAATTTATGAAGATGAAACTTACCCTTAGATGATGAATTGTGACTAGACTGTCTTGATGTGTTGTGTGAAGAGATAAAACTGTTATTATTACTATTATTATTACAGTTTGTCAAGTCTGTGAATGTGTATTTTGATTTTAATGCTGAATGTGATCGAATATTTCTTGAAGGCAGAAAACCACTATTTGCATTTATTCGTAAAACTGTGCTAGCTGAATTGTATATAGTTTCAGAAGATGAGTTTTTATTAGCTTGATAGCTTCTTACACCCATAACTACTGGATCAATACAGTACTGATATGATGATATACGATCAGTGGGTAATGGAAGGTTTTGATTTATTTGGCTACTCATATGGTTTATTAATGAAGAAACATTTGTATATACTCCTGAATGTTGAATATTTCCGGTGAGTGCACGATTAGATTGTTGATATTTTTGTTGCTGTATCTTTTGAGATTGATGGCAAGGCAATGGACCAAAAATTGAATTACTGATTATTGGTTGGGCTGAATTAATGAAATGATTTCCATTTGTTGTTTGCATAGAATAATTATCAGTACACTGATTCGTGACTATCCCGACAGATTGTGTGTTCCTATTATCCCAATTGTCCACACTTTTTGGGTTATCCCATACTATTGCAGTTTGACAAGTATCCAAGGTATTCTCTGACTTGACCTGAAAAGTAGTGGAAGTTATTAATCATTGAATATTCTTATGATCAACGTGAGCAGTTAGGAACCATGTAGGCTAATCTACAGATTATGTTGAGCTGATCTAAACAATTGAAGGCTGTTTCATCGTCTGAGAAAGGAAAATCATTGAAATCAACTGAATGGGTCTTGTTGACTTGACAAGTTAACCAATAACTAAATATTACTATCTAAGCTATGTTACTTGTAAGTAGTAGAAACAAGCCTAAATAATTTCATAATGGATGAGCTAATAAAATTCATCACAAATAGTTATTACATTGCTTGTCAGTAGGAACAAACCATGGATCAGGCTGAACATGGATTTTTTGTTAGTTCTGGTCAGGTTGAGTTTTTCCTTTCATAGTACATGATTTTATTTGATAATACTGATGTTATGGAGGTTCTCTAACTTTATGTATTCCTTGAAAATAACGAAAAATCTATATTTACTTCTTTTTCAGTTTTTAGGGTGGAAATAATTGGCTGTTGTTGGCATATTTAGACATATGTCTCAATATTTCGATGAGTTTCATTCTAATGTGATTTGCAGGTAAAATAACTAATAATATGGGTTACATAATGCCTCTATCATGACTCAGTAGCATGATTAAGAGTACTGTGACATCTGAAGTTACTAGTGCTAAATTCCAGTTTCATTAGACAAGATTTTGGTACCTTCAGTTGACTTGTTCCCAGCAGTATGAAATGTGAGTCGAATGAAAGTCAGCATCAAACAGTATGAAGTGTTGATAAGAGAGTTATGCACCAGAATCAATTTGGAAAGTGTAGAAAACGAAGGTAACAAAAAGATTATTAACAGTAGCGGCAAACACCTAATTGCGTAGCACAACACTAGTTAAGATAATATCAAAAAACCTGTTTTCGCCATACAACCTATGTTCTTAAAATACGAAATTTTGCTATTCTGAAAACTCCAACTACCTGTTAAAGACATGATGAACTAGTTTAGTATTTTGTTTTAGTTAAAGTCAGCTCTTCTGCATTATATTTTCAGTTCAGGTAGTATTGCATAAGATAAGTAGTGGTTTGGTGTGGGTTACAATTTTTATCTCCATTCTATTTCTTAACAGTCTCGAAACCTCATCATGATTAGTCATACGTTCTGAGCACTTTACACTTGGTGGTCCGTAGAAGTCCTCTCATGAAACCAGTAATAAAATATATATTGGTTTTTTCTAAAGCCTATATCCGTTCATACTATGAGACAGAATAATTATTATGATGAACAACCTCCAAAGACTTACGAATCACACGGTCGACAGTGACATTTCGTACAATTGAGTAGTTTTTCAGCAGCCAAAATGTAGTGTCAACTGAATTTCCATTGAAAACCACTTGATTAAAAGCACAAGGTGATACCTCTCATACGAAAGTGTCAGGCATTAGCGAAATATACTACTGAACAACTTGAGTAGTTTGAAACCACTCAATTTGTGCGAAATGTTAAAATGGACCTTGCAATTTGTAAACCATTTGCTAAATTACCATCCTATTTTAGGTATACCAGTTCATGCAAATCAACTTGTCAGATTTAGGTAATATGAAGGGATTTCGGTTGGGTGAGCTGAATTTCTCCCGGCACACCGCTAGTGAGCTCTACCAAAAACCAGCGAAACGGTGGTTCGATGTTTCAATTACTTATCTGGCTGATGACATCCACAGGTCAGTCTGATTAGCTTATAATTATTCAACCTGTTCAGTAGTGTGTTTTGCTATATCAAATAATGAAAAATAACTATAGTGTAATATTAAAAGTTCACTGTTTAGTCTATAATGAAATGAGTAAAATGTCCTTTCAAATTAAGTTATACATACAGCTTATACTTGGCATTTATCAAATCCAATGAGAAAATCACTAGAAATCAGTGTCTTAGAGTAAATATAAAACAGGTAACAATGTTTACTTGTATTGAGTTGTCATTCTCTTGATTCTTCATCCATACTCTTTGTCTTGTTAGTCGTTGTGCTCGATTTTGCCATGATATTGTTGGCTTTAAAACATTTGAAAACCGTTCTTTCTCATCTAAAAATATTTTTAAGAAAGTGTTATGGCAAAATTTATGCATGTCTATATGATTGAATAGGTTCATCTTGATGATTTAGGCTAATTTCTCATTTGTATAGAAAGGAATTAGCCTATAAATTTGTAAACAAGAGCATGAGTTTATGTTGTCAAAGTTTTTGATTGCGCACAAACAAAAGGCGAACTGAAGAAGAATGACATAATAGTAATAAAGATGATTATACGAGAGGTAAAAAAGCTTTAAAAGAAATACTTGGATCATAAAGTGTGAATATATCTTCACTGCTGTGTTAAACTTAAAGCAAGTTGACTGTGAATCTTCAGTCACTGATTCCTATAGTATCAAGGTCATCACTTAGGCAGTCTACATATCTCAGTCTAATAATTAGAGTCTTGAATAGTCTTTGGAACGTTTCGATCTTGTTAACTTTAGCTTTTCTTCCATTCAGTTCCACATTAGAAAAGACCAGTGATTCAGAAAGATGGTGAATTGTCATGCATAATATATATCCAAGCTATCTAAGTCAGCTTAATTTCGCGACTTCATCAACTGATACGATGTTTTTTGTCCAACACTCTGTGTCCAAGCTTGATGCCGTTCACTGAAGTTTCACCATATGCAAGCAATGCCAAAAAGTCACCTATGATCACGAGAATGTATTTTTATATGTACCAACTCAGTCAGTCATAATTAGTCAAATTTACAGGATAAATAAGTTAGTTTTACTGCATTCAAGCACAGTAACTTATCGAAAGACATTCGTGTGATTCCTCTGGTAAATACGAACGATGAAATATCAACTACTCTATTAATATTTTAAGCACAAAAGCTAATTCAATCTTATAACTCATAAATAATCAGGTTACCCTAACTATGATACCAACCTTAACCTTGAGATATTAAAAGGTTAGTCGGTGGAAACAGTTGGTAATACCTACTGTTCAGTTCGAAAATTATTTTGAATAACATTGAATAACATTTCAGTCCGAAGGAGTAGCTGACTGTTAACGATTGTTAGTTTCACTTCAAATTTTGTAGTTTTGAAGGTAAATGTAAAAAACCAAATTCGAAATGAACTCACAACCTTGTACACGTTCATGTAGTAGGCAAAAAAACCATACTTATTTTATTAGTATTAAACGATACTACTTAGTAGCCCAAACCTTGGTGGATGGAGCAGTTTTTGAACATGTGGCTTGTTAAAAGTAAACTGCCTAAACTAATAAGCCACAGTTCACAAGATTAGTGTATTTCTTGCTAAAAATGATGTTGTGTTTGATCGGCATAAAATATTTGCTTACTTTGGCGAGAAAAATTTGAAATAAATGTATGTTGTAAAAAACCTAAAATGGACTGTTAAATGATCAATGAACTTCTGAACAAGTAAAAGAAAACCGCTAATGAAGTAAAGCAAACAAAAAGTGTGACGGAAATTTTGAAACATACCTAATTTTTGTTGACTTAATTGATATTCTTTAAAACCTTTTTCAATACTATTGAATTTTTCCATCCTCTTGATTATTTGATTGCCTATGTTTGAATTATGTTGTGCAAATACTCCATGAAGCATTGATATCAAGCCGATTTTATGCATTTGACTTTCACGTCTTTTCAACTCATTTATACGTTCAACTTCTTCATGATCAAGTATTGGTTGAGGAAGTTTAGTATCTATATACATAGCTTCATTGTTGATCAAAGCTTCAGGCAATACATGGTGATCATTATGTTTTGTAGGAATTTTTAGGCCTTCATCAAGTTTTTGGGGATATTGTTGTTGTTCGTTTATTTGTTGTCCATGCAGCATTTTCTTTCCTATATCACTTTGACTAGTGATAAATTGACTTTGATTTACAGGTATCAGCTGATCAGAATCATTGATTACATCATAACTATTATCATTTGGTTTCATTAGTTGGGATATTGCAGTATTTATTTTAATTTTTAATCTTTTAGGAGCTGGACTTTCAGACTGACTAGGTTTGTGTTGATTAGCAATCATATCTAGTTTTTCGTGTTTTAATCGAATTTCCTCTCTGAGTTGTCTAAAAGAAAGGATTATTTTGTATGAAGTGCAACAAGGTAAAACGCAAATAAAGCACTGAATAAATGACCTATCGCTTAACCGACTAAATTGATTTTCATTAATAGTAAAATATTTAAAGATAGTGACGGAGTAGAGATTTACTGATTTCAGTTTGGTAGTAATCAAAAACTGACATAGGTTACAGAACCACCGAAAACCTGCAGCCTCCGGGAAATGGCTCATTGATAGTGATCAGAGAATGCGAGAGTTTGAATGTGACATGACTGACCCCGAATATCGCACAACTGCAGTACATGAGTTGTCTTGCCTTGTGGGATCAGTAAGTCGCATGGTGGATACGCTACTGGAACCAAGTTCAGCATGTTATCCTGGTGGTCTTCGATGGAAGACAAACGTCCCTTCAGGTTAACGCTAATGTTAAAACTGGTTATCAGTTAGTTCCCGTTTTCATTTTATCACGTACACAGACGTCCTTTTTAACATCCACAGACATGGCAGCGACGACCAAGAAGTGACTGCGGAAAAAACCAGGACTTATATATAGAGATTGTTTCACAACGGTCGTGAGAGATTGAAAATGAGGGAGAAAAGGCCAAATAGAGGAAAATGGTAAGCTTTATGTGTTCCATAATACAATTCTCATAGGTTTCTGAATTGTCTGGAGGTGAGGAGGTGGTCCCTATATTTGTCTACCCAGTTCGCCGGAGAGCGTCAACAAAATGTAATGAAGATGAACAGAATGTTATGTACCTTCATTGTTATAAAATAAAATTATTTTTATATTTACGTGCTGTACATGGGTTTTGGTAAATAGGAAACACTTCGGGCGCACTTAAGAGCTTTTGACACTTTCAAGTAAGAATTTGGGTGCACTTTGAAACATTTGTTAATTTCGGGGAAGAACTTAGGGCGCACTTAGGACCTTTTGACACTTTTGGTTAAAAATTTTGGGCGCACTTCGGAACTTTTGCCACTTTCGTGAAAAAACTCCTGATGAACTTCGGAACTTTTGATAATTTCGGGAAAAAACTTCTAGTGAACTTTGGAACTTTTGACATTTTCGGGTAAAAGGCTTAGAACATCCGGGAAATATTGTTCATCGCCCTATCGGCACCCGAAGTAGAATTTTCGGGTTCTTACCAAAAAGTCAAAAAGCGCGCTTGAAGTAAATGCTGGCTGGGTGGTAGCACTAGGCAGGTGTTTCATCCTGATATGAGACTCTCTAGCAGTACACACCCATGACCCCACCAGTGGCCTCCTGGTAAGGTGCTCATCACAGAATGTGAGGATTCTGGATTCAATCCCTGACGCGGTCATGTGCAAGCAATGCTGAGGAGTCACAAACTAAGAAGAAGTGGATGTCCAGTGCTCTCAGGTTTTCAGTGGTTCGGCAAATGATGATGATGAATGTGATGAATACCAAGTCTAAGTGTAAAGGATGTATATACAACTAATCAGTGGTAGATATTAGTAGAAAATCAAATGAACTGGAATGCTGAGCACTGATCTTTGGAGCATCGTTCTCAGAGAGAAAAAATATGCATCAGTAACAATGAGATAGGAGTGATAAGGTTGTTAAATGTTTTAGTCTCTTCTAAATGTGAGGATCTTATTTGAACAGTGGTAACTGTGAGAACACTTCCAACCAAACCCACATTTCACGCTGCGCATGTTCATTACTGGTTTCAATGCTCCTCATAAAGTTGTTCGTGAGAGTTGTCATAATAATGGTGAAAGCAATTTTTAAGACCACATTTTCTTGCTAATAGGGAAGGTAGGTTATTCACCTCCTCAATAGATTGCTTTGGAACATACTGGAAGATAGTGTAGTGGAGTGAAATGAATGTTGAGTAGGGTTGAGATATGACTCAAATCTCTTCGATATCAAATGTCTGCAGTTAGTTTCCGTGACGTACTCCACCTATGTGTCGTGGTTGCTTGTCTTCACCTAAAATAATATGGATACGACCTCAGTAAATAGAGTTATCAAGTAGTCTATGTTTTTATTAATAGGACATAGGTCCAGTGATTCACATTACCATACATCACACTAGTACAGAAAATAAATGAAGTTAACATGCATAGGATTTTATTACTTTGGATAAGAAACAGGATGTAAGAGAATAGATCATATTTTAAAATTCTCATTATTTGATGAGGAATAAAAGGAAGTAAATATTCATCTCACATTGAGAAAGATTTCGAAGTATTTCACTCAGAGTTGTCTAGCGCTGACTTCCAAATGATTTAAAAGATGAAACATGTAACCGTCTAGATTATCTTAATTTGGCGGTAAGTAGCTTTAGTGACTACATTTTGTATAAGACATTCTTGGGTCTATTTCAACCCTATTATACTCTAGTAAACATCATGTAGGCGACTGTTTAGTGTGTTTCTTATATGCTTACCTGGCACTACTTAATGCAACCTCTAAAAATTACTAGTTGACTTAGTTTCCTTGTGTAAAACACTACGTAATAACTGAATGTTAAGTATCCTCAGAGGTTAACTCACATTTCACCGATGTTTTAAACCGGATGTAATAACGAAACGTTTTTTTTTCACTTACAGTAATTAGTTATATTTAAAAAATATTTATTCCATTATTCAGTTTTTTAATTAACTTTAGTTGTGTCTATAAGGTTTACTTCTTTTGCATAGGAATTGTGAACTATGATGTTTTTCACAGACTACTAAAATGTTCGTGAGAGTAGGCTTTTACTAGCTACCATTTTACTGATTCATCTAAACAAACCGTCAGTTCTTAAAACGCAATAGGAGCTTCTCATCATCACAAATATCAAAACTGAAGCTTGTAACGATTATTTTGTCCGACATCACTTTCTGTAAACTTAACTGCCAAGTCAAACCGATTTTAAGTAGGATTTTATGTTAGATAGTAAGATGATAGTATTGCAAATTCAAAACTACACAAACATTTGCGTAGTTTTGTAAGATAATGTGAGAACTTCTCCATCGTGTTGTGATTTTATAAAAGTACTCCAGCTAGACTTTTATTGTGTCAAAAAAGACAGTTTAGGCAAAATATATTTTCACTATCTTATCGCTACGCTTTACAGTTACATAGAGAAATTATCTAGGGGAGGCTTTTTATACTGTTATAGCCAATAGAATTCGAGTTTCAATGTATATGTTGAACGCCACTTATAAGAATGTATAGCACCAGTGTATAGTGGAACATCGGTAAACAAAAGAAATGACAATAACCAACCAGAAAAAATTTGGGAGGGTAGGGGAAGTGAAACTGTTTTCAGTAGTTTCCATATTTATGCAATTCAGGATTGTTCCTACGCCAATGCTCCGTCCATTCACAGAGAAAACACGTGTCGCTACTGTCAAAGTTCATGCGAGCAGCTGCTATCTTCTATTGTAAGTCCTCTTTTTTCTTCCTCAACAAATTCACTTTTTCCGAATCTACGGATGCCGCTATTACGTCTGCCAACTATCAGAAACACATCACCAACTTTCCAACACTCATGAATCCAGTTGCTGTTGACCACTTTAGACTAGCATTCTCCCTACAAACTACTTTGCAATTAGTTGTTCTCGTGACTCTTCATTCATACTGGTTGACGTACAACGTAGAAGACCATTAATTTTCATCCCCAACTGTAGTGAGCCTTTTTTCTCTTCCAGCCTCTTACATCTGAACTCATAGATGGCTTGGGATATATCCTCTGGGCTGTCAAACGAAGCCATCAGTCGTTTCCATCGGATCAGTCATTGGTACGCCCATCTGACATCTTTCAGTTATGCCACGCTACTTCACCGACAGGGTTCTTCTTAGAATGGTCGAGTGTTACAAGAAAGTTTTATTCGCAAGCATTTCCTTTTGATATGTCGGTGTGAAAAAATCCTTCCCCTCATATTATTACTACCTATTGTATCTTCTTTATTCCCGAATCTTTCTCTTAATAATCATCACTGGTTATGTTTCCGGCTTTTGCACTTTATGTTATGATGTGATCGTTTGGGTAGCGTCCAAACAAATAAACATACGTGTAAAAGGGTTAAGAAAGGGAAAGAGGATGAAAATTGGGTTCATCTTTGAAGTTATTTTTAGGCTTTCTCTGGCCAAGGCAGAGATAGAAGCTGCACAAACTTTGTCTGCATACAAAGACTAGGTTTGATTTCTCTAATCCCCATAGCATCAACTATATGTAAAATGCGAGTGCGAATTCCATTCGAAAGATTTTGTGGAATGTGATCTACGACTTTGAACGATTTTGGTTGCGTCTATTACTTGGCTTCTGTTGATCAAATACCGTCATGGCTATGAAAGGGACAAATAAAGTCAATACGAAGTTCATTTTTGTAGCATTTGGTCAATAGTGTTTATGAAAGAGATAAAGCCAAATCGTTCAAAGTCGTAGATCACATTCCACAAAATCTTTCGAATGGATTTCGCATTTGCATTTTACATATAGTTGATGCTATGGGGATTAGAGAAATCAAACCTAGTCTTTGTATGCAGACAAAGTTTGTGCAGCTTCTATCTCTGCCTTGGCCAGAGAAAGCCTAAAAATAACTTCAAAGATGAACCCAATTTTCATCCTCTTTCCCTTTCTTCACCCCTTTACACTCATGTTTATTTGCTTGGACTTTGATTATCTACATATTTCATCCTTAAGTATTACGTGACTTTTATTTTTCTAAGTTTTGACCTATATTGAATGTCTAAATGTTTTCAGTACCATGGTGTTCTCATTATTCTCACCATCACTGAGACAATTATTGTTGCTGCTATTATTATTATTATTATTATTATTATTATTATTATTATTATTATTATTATTATTATCTAGATATCTACTATTTGCATGCTTCATCTCGTAGTTACCATAGACTAAAGAATCCACCATGATTGGTTTAATGTTTCAAATGTGAGAAAATTTATGGATATTAGTGTGAAGCGTGATGAGAGCTAATTGAAAACAATATTGTTAGCTTATATGTCTTCTTCTAATGTTTATTTTATTGTTGTTAAAAGATTTTGACTGACTCTGATAAATCAATGTAGAACCTCGAACACAGCTGTAACGCCTCAAATTGCCATACTTCACAGTAGTACACAAGAAACAGGTGGATAGGAAAAGAGTGATATCGATGTAGACAAAGTTTTGCGACATAATAAGCAGTCTGAAGATAGCGGTTGGAGCAAATATTCAAGGTTTAAGAGACCCCAGGGCGTGAATACTTCTGCGACATATTGACTCATTTTCAGCCACATCACCGACAGTTCTCAAACACTATTTTTTTCATATCGTATATCAGGGCAATAATGTCTTCTAATTTTGATGGTGAGAATTTTTATCACTAATAATAAACAGCTATACAGTTCCTATGATAATTTAGTACTATATCAAAGTAATTTAACTGAACTATGATCAAGATCTAACCGAATAGTATCGCAAATATTGGACTCAGAGTAACGGATTGACGTTAGGTATAGCTTGTATTTATGGAAGTCACAGCGTGTTTGAAATGTAACATCCCCAAAGTTTCACACCAAAGTCCGGTTCGATATTCTTTATCTACGTGCAAGCTGTGTCTAATGTCAACAAATAAACAGCTTAAAACGAGTCACATTAGTATGTATTGTCTATTCTGAATAATTTCAAGTTTACGTCACGTACATAAAGCGAACTAGAGTTTATACCCATACAGTTGTAGCAAACAGTATCTTACCTTGCACATTCACTTCTGACTTTATATGTTACTGTTTCTTGATAAAACGTAGAAGTTGGATTAAGAAATGGTGAATATTTCTCCATATCAGATGATGGATAAATTAAACGAAAATTACCCAGATGAGTACTTTCATACTTTTCACTTATTGCTTGATATCGTTCCATATCCTTTTCAATTGAATACCTGTGTGGATTACAGATGACATTAAAGTAAATCAAATGTTCATCAAAGGGAATAAATGTATACTTCGTATTTTAAAATAATTATGGTTGGCGTACCACTTACTGAGTGTTCTGCTAATTCTAATATTTGGTTGATAAAAGTGAAACACGTCTGGTTTCCTTGATAAAAGTGAACCAAGTAAAACATACATTTGCAGTATCAAAAGGTGTGTACACTGTTTCAGAGACTCTCATAAGCTGCAGACAGCTTAAAATCACAAAGTTTATCATATTTAACAGAGAGCAGGTTCAAAATTCACAGTGCATCAACAGATCAGTGGAAATACAGAGAAGAGGTAGAAGTATAGTAATAGTAATACTAATAATAATCAAAAGAGGGTTTATCTAAGTATGACTGACTGACTAAAAATCAACATAGAACCTTGAACACAGGTGGATCATCTCAAGCTGCCAAACTTCACAGTAGTACACGAAGAACAGATAAATAGAAAGAGACAGATATCAAAGTAGATAAAGTTATGCGAGAGAATAAACACTTTGAAGACAATAGTCATAGGAAACACTCAGGGTTTAGAAGACGTCAGGGAGTGAATACATCTACGCCATTGTTACCGAGTTTTAGTCAAACGTATATTGTATATTAAGGGGTGCTGAAGTCAGCGAGGAAGAAAAAAGTTGGGTAACAAACTCCTAATTTGAAAAGTTAAGAATGTTGACAAATAAATCAGTGAAGATTATTAGGTTTACGTGACGAAGTAAAGCAAATGTTATCGGGGCAATACAAGTTAATCATACCATCTTTCTATACATAAAGTTAGGTCATGATCGGTTAACTGAAGTTGCTTTTTTACTGTATAATGATAGTTTTGAAGATATGATTCACCTCAGCTGCATCTACTATATCCGTAAGTTGTCTGACAGTTGCACTTTGAAACTGTTCTCTCCTTTGAGGCATAAACGTTTAGGGGTATGTTTCAGAAAATCTTGTAATTGTTCTTCCCTCACTCCTTCCCATGTACTTGCTGCCGACAGTGAATATATGTTTGCAAATGCGATTGGTGCTTATATTATTATTTTCCCTTGGGTTCCTAGTGGGACGCAGGGCTTCAGTAGCACGCCTCAATTGCTCTCTCTTCTCTGTAATCTTTCCAACATCGCTTCATGACTGCCCACAACCTTTCATTTCTTCTCCACATCACCTCCTCCATGTCACCCTCGCCTCGGAAGCCCAACTCGTCGTTTCCCTTCTGGATTCTACTCGAGGGCCTGGCGTGTGATGTCCCAGATTGGCCTTCTCAGTGTATGCCCAGTCCATCTGGTTCTGCCGCTTTCCAGATATTCAGCAACTTTATCGCATTCAGGACTTCTGCTTTTGCCATACAGCATGTGTTCACTGGTAGTTCTGCATCTCTGAACGAGTTGCAGGTGGTGATGGTGGTCGACTCAAGAGTTTTGGAAGTGGTCAGCCCATCCTCTCCTTTGTTTCTCCTCTTTGGTAACTAGCTTTCCTTCACTATCTTTCATTGGTTTCATCTACGTTGATCTCTTCCCTCCCAGATAGTAACCTGGTTATTTGATACAATGTTGTCAGGTCTCTGTCTCTCCTACCTGCAGCCTGTTATACTTCACTTGCCAGTGTTTCGTAGAAGTGTCTCCTATCTTTGCGCGCACCCTTCCTCACTTCTTTGTCCAGTGTAGTGTTTTATACGTTGTACTCAGTTCCTCTTCTCGTCGTTCATCTTTGCACTGGTTTATCTTCTACTTCACCATCACCATCTTCCTCTCCCTCCTCTATCAGCTTCCATGTGTCTATCGAGATCCATTCCTCATCTTCTTTCTTCTACTCTCCTAATACGATTATGCAGGTTTCTTCCCACATAGCTTTCACAGAGTTCCAGTGTTCATCCATTCAAATCCCTTCAGGGATGTTTCTCCATGTCCTCCATCCTTTCCTGATAACTGACTGACGTTAAGATGTCCTTTGTAGATTCGTCCTTCAGTTTCCAGGTGTTCAACTTCAACTGTAATCTATCACCAACTTCCTTCAATCGAAGGCATTCAACTTGATTTTGAAGGTTCTTTGCACTAGATAGTGAAGTGAGTGGTGTGAACCTACATCTGCTCCCCCTCTTTATCTGATCTTGTGTCCAGTAGGCTGACTGCATCCCCACTTTCTTCACATTCAGATGAAGTTGATCTGATTGTTAGTGTAGTATATCCACCTGGTGAAATCCATGTCGCTTTGTGGATATCCTTGTGCTTGAACACACTGCCTCACCTCCAATCACCAAATTGTTGGATGCGCAGGAATTTGCAAACAGTTCTCCATTCTCGTCCATCACTTCACCGAGTGCTTCTTGACCCATGATAAGTTCTCTTCCTGTGTTATCCATTCCCACCCAGTTTGGTATTCATGTCACCCCACCCATTAGAATTTTGATGTCGCCAACTGGGGTATTGTCTTGTCCAGTATTGATTGCAGTTGTCTGTAGAATTCCTCCTTCTTCTCTTCATCGGCATTATTTGTAGGTGCGTAGCGCAGCATTGTATGATTGTGACCTTTCTTCCTTTTGAGTTGAACCTTGCTGCTATGATCCTGATCCTGCAGGAGGAGATTGGTTTCCATTACCTGAGAGCCTTCGATGCTCTCGGGGACATCATGATAGCCGTTCAAAACTCAGTGTGCTCATGGTTGTCGTTTGGGTGACAATAGCGGAGTAGATTATTGACACTCCTCTCCAGTTGACAGTTTGAAGAGTCCACTTCCATTCCATCTGCTTTCGCAGATTCCAAGCACTTCCATCCTATCCGTCCTCATCTCCTTTGAAATCTGGGCAGCCTTGCTAGGTTCAGACATAGTGCGGACATTCCATGTCCACACTTTTACTTGCACTTTCATAGAGAGAAGACATATCGGCCGACTGGTTTCCCGGTGACTTTGAGCAACCGGCGTCATTTCGTCTCTCCGATTCCAGTGAGGAACCAGTTTGTTTTTATTATTTATAATTCCTTTGTGCTTTGAAGTTTCCTTAGGGATTGGGTTGGTTTTACGGCTAAGGTTGCTAGCCCAATGCCCAACCTTCCCTCTTTACCCGGATTTAGGACCGGCTAGTAACTAGTGAACTAGTTAACCAGGCGAGGTTGGTGCTTATATGTGTAGGGTAATTATTTACTTTGGATTGATTTTATGAACAAACGGTCGGGTGAAGTGGGACAAAAGTGGTTACAAGGAGCTATTTCCCAATGTTTCTTTAAAACCTTTTCAATTCCTGCTTACACCTCTCAACCTTTGCACACAAGGTGGATGAAAATCCGTTTCTTTTAAGCAGTATCAAGTTTATAGTTTCCATGATGAATATTCTGAGGTATCCTTTTTTTGAGAGTCTTTTAAATTCTGATGCATTCTTTTTCAAGCTTATCTTCTGAACATGACGCTGTTGCTCCACTGAAAAGTTTGTCGGCTAGGTTGTGATTGTAACTGATGAGACAAAAGTATGGTGGTCCAAGTGCTAAAACCGGTCCATATATATCTCCCGTAGGTAGTTTTTTCAATTATGTTTTCGGTTATTCGTCTTATTCAGGCTACCATGCTCATAGTTCACGGTGAATCTGATGTTAGCATGAGACAGAATGAGTTTTTTTTACACAGAATGCATCATCCGCTGCATTACGATGAAGAAACCTGTCGTCAGTATACATGCGGTAATGCATAATCTTCTCCGTTTCAGATGTTAGTCATGTTTACAGCTGATGAGAAGCGCTGAAATAAAATGTGAACGTTTTATCCTGTGAATATCATTGTTTTTGCTCTGTTCAAATAATCAGTAGAAGAGTATGGAATGCAATTTTCGACCTAATCAAACAACAAGAAATTAAATAGTGGGTTGACAAAAGTTTGTCTCACAAACTGATACGTCTATGAAAGTCAAATTGTGTACCGTTTCGTTAGTACAATTCAATTTCGTTCTGTAGTAGTATAATCACTAGGACAATGTCTTTTATTCCATCCACTGGTAGTTCAAAAAGTTGAATTTTTATAGGTATTCGAATGCGCATATAGGATTGAACAACCCAGCAATAAGATGCTTTGGCAACGAGCTGGATGCTTTACCAATAGTCTTGAACCTTGGTCCAAAACTTTATAGCGATGGCCTCCAAACATCTAATCTCCATAATCTTCAGTATCTAACTTTATTCTATTCGGATATATCGCAGGCATCGCTTAATATCATTGTTAAGCACACGCATATTTTTTTTAAGAGTTATGGGACTCCTTCTGTATTGTTGATTGCATGTATGTGAATTAAGTATCAACTAATATGTTATCCATAGTGTATGCATATACAAACTAGATGTGATTATCGTCGAATTTAGAAGAATGCGTTAAGTAAATAATCACGAAGTCTAATTTAATTTGGCTGTTTGTGGGAATTTATTGATTGCAAGTTGGTATTCATCAAGAACTGATATCAGTTGCAGAACCACTGAAAAACTGAGAGCGCTAGACATCTGTTTCGTCCTAGTATGGAGCTCCTTAGCAGTGCATACTCAATACCTTGCCCAGGATCGAACTCAGAATCTTCAGGTTCCACTGAGAGCACGCTACCATTTAGCCAACAGGTCAAACTGGTTTTGTGAACTAAGTCAAACGTGATGACAGTTATTCAGTGATTACATTGGATGAAGTTCACGATATATCGCTCGCCACCACATTCCGAATCAATGGTTAGATGGCTGAAGCACTCGCAGTAGAACGTAAAGGTCTTGGGTCTCACCCCATAGCAGGGTCGTGGGTGAGTACTGCTAAAGAGTCCCATGCTAGGGTGAAACGGATTTCCAGTCGTCCCATTTTTTAGTGGTTCTTCAACTGAAATCAGTCAGTAATGAGTACCAACTTAAAATCATGACATCTGTTGACTTGTTGACGAGTAAAGATTTGATCACTGAGTTGTCATCCATATATCTTGTCAATTTACTTCACTCAAAGTTTTCTGATTCTGTATTTCACTCAAGCCAAACTATTTGCAGTTGATGAGATATCACAAAACAATAAATAATAACGAATAAATAATTTTAAATAAAACGAACAATTTTGTTGTTTATTAGTTGACATTCGCTATATTTTTATTTACATTATGTCATATATAAAATTCTACTAAAGATTGAATATAAAAATTGATAATCTTGAGTGAAGAACATAATGGTGAGGGGGAACCAGTTCAAAATATCAGTGAAATCATTGGTATAAAGAAACAGTGAATCCATGAGACAGTTACAAGATTTCACTTCATAATAGGATGCATATAGTGCTTAACGGCATACTTTACAGTTTGCTTTGCCTTTTTCATATTTGTCCAGGATTTAGAAGCAAATGTCATATACAGTAGGGGACACATTTAAGCAATGAAGCTCAGATGGAATTAAAAGCTATTTTCTTCTATAGAATTTTTACGGCCACAGTAGCTTTATATAATGTAGCACGGCTTACCAATAAAGAAAAACACTACTATTTGTCATCATATCAACTCACCTGTGCTGTTTATCACCGCTTTTATGTAATAAGCGATTTCGAATGCGCCTTCTTTCTTCATCACAACATTTCTTCTTGCTAATTGCTGTTATATGTGCCAGTTGTATAGCATCCCATAGCATTGTCTCTTTGATTTCTTTGTCTAATTTACTGTCTGTAGTGAAACTTGGTGAGTGATTTACCTATTTTATGGACACGGAAAAAAGACAAATCAAGCTGCTTTATCTGCTGATTGCATTTATGTGAAGTATATCGAAAATGATGTGTGAGTTGCGAAACAACTTAATATTGCAGCCATTCGGTAGCAATATAAGATCTGGCACTACTGCGTAATGGCTTGAGCAGTCACATTTCAGATGAACAAATGAAAATACAAGGCAACTACAAAAAAAAGAAAAGTGAACAGTTATTCCAAGTGCTAAGGTGTTATTAGAGTGGGGAAGAGGGGTCGAGAAAGTGGTGATTGTAAAGAATAAAAACGCATGGATGCGGCTGCACCATTGAGATAGATTTTAAGCCATAAAGCCTTCAGAATCTAATATTCCTGTTAAACCGTTACACTGATCCTAACCCTCATGTCTACCTTTATTTATGTGCATAAGATCAACAGTTACTGATATGATGAAATGATACCACTTCCTGTTACATCCAAGGTTATTTTTTTCCCAATGTAGCCCTGTGTCATCTAGCATTGCTAACATGGGATTGAGTATCACATTCTCTTGGGCAGGACTTTTCAGATTGCAGAAGACACTCTGTTCGGTAAGAAAGAACAGGGTATATAACTACACGTTTCGATTGATCCCAGACTACATTGATCGATTTTCAAGTACATGTCAAAGCAGACACTTTTAGAGACTGATGAAGATAGTCTGTTGAAGGCATTTGGAGAAACTGTGTTTTAGAGGTTTGGCTGAGTTCAACAGCTCAATCACTTACCATTTGCTTCATGTACTGTATATTACTGACGCTAAAAAACTTGAAAAATTAGTCAGTAAATAGGGTAGTTCCAGTTCACGCTAGATATAGATCATTTCAATTAGGAGGTTAATACCTCAGATCGAACTCATAATCTTCCAGTATTTTAAACGTATTATGTTCGAAACTGTGAGGTTAGAATACTCACACTATGCTTCAGTGGATTGTGGATTTCCTGAATTTCAGAGTATATCAACTTTTAGACATTAGATTACCCAAGATATAACTAATTATAAGCATTAGGAAATAAATTATTGATATATCTCGAATTTATGACGTATAAGATTTGTGCCTTCAGCATTGTTTACATCCAGTCTTAGTTGATAGTTCTAAAAGTTCATAAGTAGCAGGTGTAACTGGTAAGAAGAATTTTTATTTAGTGTGTCACATCAGACACTACAGTTGACTTTGAAGTATGCTTTTTAACTCACCAGCAAAATCAGTTTAAATCACCGATTACAGTGTTGGTCTATGGAATTGTAACCAGAGTGATGTTTAGGTTTTCAACTAGATTTCTGAACTATTTTGAACACAGTACACTGTTTATAAATAAAATAGTGACTGATTTCAGCGTTCCATCAGTAGACATAGATAGATCATATTGCAGTTAGTTATCGTTTGAAGAGATTGGTGGAGAATTGTCGTTCTTTCTGGATTATGTAGTTGGAAACCTATCACGTGTTAGTAGGAGTAAGTATATACTTCTGCCTCACCATGATAAGGAGACAAACACCAGTGAAGCTTTTCAGTGCTCGACTGGAAGATGGCAACGCCGATAGCGAGAAAGCTTATAGCTAGAATTTATATAAACATGGCATCAATTCTCTTTCAGATGAAGCCTACAATAATATTCAATCTTCTGTCGAAACAGCCGGACAGACAGTTGGTAACTTGGATACAAAGGTCAAAAAATGCAATGGATTTCTACCTTTTTTCCAGAAATCTATTCCAACTGCCTCTCACCATAATGTAGAGCGAAATAAGTTTTAAACTTAAATGGACTAGAAGTCTCTGCAGTGATATTGAGCAGTGTTGGTTGGTGTAGGCGAAAGAGATCGAGAAGATTATCAGAATTAGGCAACACTCGACAATTATTTGGGATTCATAAGTGAAAATACACTGGTTAGTGATTCGACCGCCGAAATGGATGTACTGTGATAATCTCTTAGTACAGACGGTCAGCACGTTTATTTATCCATCTGTCTTCGGTCTAGAATGTTTAGATTAGGATAATAGACAGTATCAAGTGATTAATGTCAACTTAAGTCAAATATTAAAGATGGTAACATATTTCTCATGGTTTTGCTTATCTGTGAAACACCAATGGTAAGCAATAATTTTTATTCCCGTTTTATTATTATTATTATTATTATTAGTCCCTTGGGTTCCTAGTGGAACATAGGGCTTCAGTAGCACGCCTCCAGTGAACTCCCTTCTCTGACATCTTTTGAACCTGGTTCCACGACAGCCCACAAGCTCTCATTTCCTCCTCGCACGACCTCCTCCATGTCACCCTCGGACGTCCAACTCGTCGCTTCCCATGGGGATTCCACTCGAGGGCCTGACGCGTGATGTCCTCAGTCGGCCTTCTCAGTGCATGCCCAATCCATCTCCACTTCTTCCTGCATATTTGTTGACTGATAGGTTCTTGGTTGGTTCGTTCCCAGAGTTCCTTGTTGCTTATTCTTTATTCTGGCCATCTGATCTTCAGTAGCGAGCCAGCGTAAGCAGTTGTTGATGAATGTCTGTAGTTTATTGGAAATACCTTTCGTGACGCGCCAAGTCTCTCAACCATACAGAAGCACTGACTTGACGTTGGTGTTGAAAATCCGTATCTTGTTGGGCATGCTGAGTGCAGAAGATCTCCACACTGGTTTCAGGCTAATGAACGCCTGTCTTGCTTTTCCGATTCTGACTATGACGTCCTCGTCCGTCCCGCCTGTAGTTGAAACAGTGCTTCCTAGATAAGTGAAGGAGGTTACTTCCTTTAAGTTTCTTCCGTTGACGGTGATTGGAGTTTGTTGTTGTTGGTGGTGCGGTATCTTCATCACTTCTGTCTTCTCTATATTCACCTGAAGTTCCGTCTTCGCTGCCTCTTCTCTCAACTTGTTAGTTTTTGCCTGCAGATCTTCAAGTTTATGTGACATTAGGCACAAGTCATCGGCGAAATCCAAGTCTTCTAGGTTCTTTTCCGTCGTCCAGTGTATCCCCCTCTTCTCGCTGCCCACTGTTTGCTGCATGATCCAGTCCACCACAATCAGGAATATCATGGGGGATAGTAAACAACCTTGTTTCACTCCTGTCTTCACTTCACTGCAAAGGCATCACTGAGCTTGCCATTGTGAATTACTTGGCATGTGGCATCTTCATATAGTTGTTGAATGAGGCGGATAAAGGTTTGCGGTACTCCGTAGTATTGAAGCAGTTTCCAAATTACTTCTCGGTCGACGCTGTCAAAGGCCTTCTCAAAGTCGATGAAGTTGAGGTAGAGAGCTGATTGCCATTCTATGCTCTGTTCTATGATGATACGAAGCGTTGCAATTTGGTCTGCACATGATTTGTACTTCCTGAAGCCTGCCTGTTCCGGTCGTAGTTTTGAATCCAGTGCGTCTTTAAGCCTCTCCAGGATGATGCGGCTTAATATTTTACTTGCTCTGGGTGGACAGGAGAGTGATTCCGCGCCAGTTCTTGCAAACCCTGAAGTCTCCCTTCGGCAGTTTGACAAGGTAACCCTTCTTCCAATCAACTGGCAGGTACCTTCTCTTCCTTCCACACCTTGTGCAATAGTGGTGTGAGCATGTCCGCTATTGTCTCTGCATCTGTTCTCAGTGCTTCTGGCGGTATTCCATCTGGTCCTGCTGCTTTCCCGCATTTCAGTAGCTTTATGGCGTTCACGACTTCCATTTTCGTTGGGGGATTTATGTACACTTGTAATTCAGCGGCTGTAGGTGGTATTTCTGGACGAGTTGTTGGTGCTGGTGGTGGTCGATTCAAGAGCTTCTTGAAGTGGTCGGCCCATCGTTTCCTCTGTTTCTCTTCTTTTGTAATTAAATTTCCGTCATCATCTTTTATTGGTTTCGTCTGCGTTGATCTCTTCCCAGATAGTAACCTGGTTATTTGATACAATGTCGTCAGGTCTCTCTTACCTGCAGCCTGTTCTGCTTCACTTGCCAGTGTTTCGTAGAAGTGTCTTTTGTCTTTCCGTGCACTCTTCTTCACTTCCTTGTCCAGTGTTTTATACATCGTGCTCAGTTCCTCTTGTCGTTGAGCACCCTTGCACTGGTTTATCTTCTGTTTCACCATCCTCCTCTCCTCTATCAGCTTCCAGGTATCTGTCGAGATCCATTCCTTGTCTTCTTTCTTCTTCCTTCCTAATACTGTTGTGCAGGTTTCTTTCCACATAGCTTTCAAGGACTTCCAGTGTTCTTCCACACAGGTTTCTTCAGGGATGTTGCTCGATATCTCCCATTTTGTCTTGATGGCTGCCGTGAAGATCTCCTTTGTAGTTTCATCCTTCAGTTTCCGAGTATTGTACTTGAATTGAGGTCTATCACCAGCTTCCTTGAAGGCTTTTAACTTGATTTGGAAGGTTCCTTGCACTAGATAGCGGTCTGAGCCTACATCTGCTCCTCTTCTTGACCTTGTGTTAAGTAGACTGCGTCTCCATTTTCTTGAGATAAAGTCGATTTGATTTTTGGTGTGTCCATCTGGTGAAATCCATGTCGCTTTGTGGATATCTTTGTGCCTGAACACACTGCCTCCAATCATCAAATCGTTGAATGCGCAGAATTCTGCAAACAATTCTCCATTCTCATTCATTTCACCTAGCGCCTCTCGACCCATGGTTAGTTCTCTTCTCGTGTTGTCCCCTCCCAGTTTGGCATTCATGTCGCCCATCAGAATTTTGATATCGCCAACTGACGTCTTGTCCAGTGTTGATTGAAGTTGTCTGTAGAAATCCTCCTTTTTCTCTTGCTCTGCATTATTTGTAGGTGCACAGCGGAGCATTGTATGATTGTGACCTTTCTTCCTTTTGAGTTGAATCTTGCTGTCATGATCCTGGAGGAGATTGGTTCCCACTGCATGAGAGCCTTCGATGCTCTTGAGGACATCATGATAGCCACTCCCTCAGTGTGCTCGTGGTTGGCGTCTGGGTGACAATATCGGAGTAGATTATTGATTCTCCAGTTGACAGTTTGGAGAGTCCACTCCCATTCCATCTGCTTTCGCAAATCCCAAGCACTTCGATGTGATACCTTCTCATCTCCTTTGCAATCTGGGCTGCCTTACTGGGTTCAAATATCGTACGGACATTCCATGTCCCCACGTTTACTTTCGCTTTCACCGAGGGAGAGAAGACACATCGGTCAATTGGCTTCCCGAAGGCTTTCACCAACTGGCGTCATTTCGCCTCTCCGATTCCAGCGGGGAATAAGTTTGTTTTCATTTTTTATATTTTGTTTGTGCTTTGAAGTTTGTTTAGCGGTTAGATTTGTTTTACGTGGTAGGGTTGCTAGCCCTATGCCCAACCTTCCCTCTTTACCCGGGCTTAGGACCGGCTAGTAACTAGTAAACTAGTTAACCAGGCGAGGTTTTTTATTCCCGTTTGCTTAATTCTAAAAGTTCTGAGTTGCTATTCAGGGACCTGAAGGGATGAAATACGAATTGGAGTAAATTGTAATCCTTATAACAGAGTAATATTGAATTGTCGTCTTTTTTATACAGGTATTCTGTGTTTCGAAAGTGACAGTAACCTAAATTTGTGCTTTCTTTGCCGCCTGTCTCTTAATGAACTTTGTGGTTTTATCACAGGTTACGTGTACATATTTGATCGTAGGTGACTTCATAGCACCTATAGAATTTGCTGAAACAAAACAACTAGCAATATTTTGGTTAGGCGTGGGTCATCAGCAAAGTAATTTAATCAGTGGATAATATTTTGAACCTATTTACGTGTCTGTAATATGTAGTAAGAATATAAGCCATTGCCTACTCTTAGGTGCAACTCTAGTAGAAGTAGGACTCATTTTAAACATAAAATAAAGGATGGATAAGTGAAAACAGATCACCAGTTCGTATGGGTTATGACTTTTAGTCTAGCTAAGATAGGAGAAGAGTTGCCTATCCTGACTAAAACTTGACATGCTGGGATCCAGTGCCTTGAAAATCTCAATTATAGGAGTCGAAATCGATAACTGTAGCTCAGATGTTATAGCTCTATGATCTTCAGAGACGTGAACATTGCACTACATTTATCACTTCTAGTTCTTATGAACTCATTTGGTTTCTGTTCGTTCGTGTTATCCTGAAACTCAGGTTTATGTGACAGACTTTTCTTTGAAGGTATTTGTTGGTTTATCAGGCTCTGAGAGGATATGTTTACAGTATCTGTTGATTCTAAGCGGTGATTTATTTTGTTTTAATAACTGGTAAGATAATGTGGCGTTTCATTTCTGTGTTATTTAGCATACGTTAAGACACGAAATTCAGCTTATTTTACTTACAAATAAAAGTAAATGGTGAATTTGGTGATATTCAGGATTTGTCTACATACGGAAACTTGTATATTTCTAGTGTAAAAATGAAATATCGGATTTTTTTTCCGCAGTAAAAGATTCAATGGATCTATTAAATTTTTTAACGAATATATGAATAAAGGAAGTGAAGTATAATAATCACCTGTCAGGGTCATTTCGCCACAACTTCTCAAGTCTTTGAAGTTGAAACTTAATTAGCTTGATATTTTGTTGACTATTTTTATCGATTTTAGAGTTCATTAACAATTTTCCAGTAAAAGCATTGAAAAATAAACTATCCCGTTCATTGAAAGTGACCTTTATGTAGCCAAATTACAATCGAAATACTTCATTTGCCTTTCGTCATAGTTGTGCGTAAAGAATAAACTACAATTGTTAGCTAACTCAGTGAGCGTTCACAAGTTTATTTCCATATCACATAAGTCTGTTTGGTAAAGCACACAGTAATACAAAACTACTTACTAGATAACGTTTTGAGCATAATTTATTGCTCATAATTTTATCAAGGTAATCCCACAACTTTCCGTCTTATTTTTATTTTAACTGTACTCGTTTTTATTGTCACTTGGTTGCGAGCAGAACTTTCCGTATATTTGAAATTCATGATTAGTCACATTCCTAGTACACTGGTTAGGCGTGGAATTGCAGAAAAGAGATTCAGTGTTCAATGTCTCCTCCCACTTATCTACGCTGACCTTTAGGATTGTTATGTCCAACCCTCTGTGTGGTTATGTGTTATCGCATATACAACCATGGCTAAATTAGTCATTAGATTACTTATCTTACCAGGATCCATCAATTTATACTCAGTTGGGTAATAACTATAGCTCTGACCACATAATAAATCTGATTGAAGAAAGTAAAAAGGTGAACAGTGTATATCTTGATTTTTGTAAATCGAATGGAATCAGGTCACTTCAACGATTCTGAAAATATTTTTGAAGTCATCTCTGAAGTTTGTTCATACTTTGTACAAATTTTTCCCTTACATATGGTGCAAACGTTATCATCAAGTTCTTAAAGCTTCGAATATGTACAACGAATAAGTTTTCTGGGGATCTGAACTGTAGAGGATGATGTATATATGGACAAATAATTCAGAAACAACTTTTTCATTTACTTTGTTTCTGCAATATTATCTGTTTTATGTTGATCATATGTCTCTCTATTCAACTATTTGCTTCTACTCATTCACCTAAACGTTTAACCTTATTCAACTTAGCAACTCAATATTATTTTGGCGTTACCATGTGTAAATAGGACGAAACAGCTGCCCTGTACTCTTAGGTTTCCAATGTTTCTCCAACTAATGTCATTCCATGATGAATTCCAACCTGAAATCAATGAATAAATCCCCAAAAACCTCAAAATTGAATTAATCTAGTGTTAATTGGTGACTGGCTTCGAGAGGTGATCCCTGAAGTTCCAATAAGAAGTCGTGATCAGTGGAGCCAACCAATTTTTTGAAATACGAAATATCAATGATTTCATTTAATCCTAATTGTATTATGATGTGGTCACACTTGTTCCCAACTTTCCTTGGATTTATTTACAATAGTTAGTTGGTGTACGCAGTAATGTGACATATATATATATATATATATATATATATATATATAATCAGATGTTTTATTCTATTCATAAATCAGTTTCATGCAAAGTTACTCACTAACTTCAAGATCCTTGTCTCATCCGCCGGTTTCCCTGTACCGCAATATGCAAACATTTGTTTTAGAAGACCAATTGAAGGCAGAAGTTGATACCACTAAAAAGTTGGTCAATTTTAAATTCACCCTATCACACGCCTTAACTTTGTAAGGCTAATGTACATATTTATGTCACATATGACTCTTTTGGCAACCTTTCTACATGTCGGTTTGTTTTAACGTTGTTATGCACCAATCTTGGTCATTATTAGGAGTTAAAGTGTCGGCGATATCTGAGTAAAAACTTAGCGAGATATTTATTTACATGTCACTAAGCTAAAACTCTGACAACTTTCAACTGTTTTGGATATCTATCATCGAGATTTAATGTTGAGTCAAGTCTTTATCATCCAGTATCAATACTAGTCTGCCAAACCACAACTATCTTAAATAATCAAAATGAGAAACTGGATATCTCATGAACTATCGAGAATTTGTATTATCCAACTATCTGTCACATTATGTAGATGTGTAATGAGAGATACTTTAGCACACAAATTCCACTTCATTGTAGGATTTGTCTATAAAAAGTCTGCATCCGAGAAATAATACACGTCTTTCCAGTCAAAAGTTTTTTAAAATGATTTACAGTTGTGATGTAACTGAAATACTTATTTCTTCTATGAACACAGCAACCGATTTTTCAATATTTTGCAATAAATTTAGTTGTTTCAAGGTCACTACTGTGTTAACCAATACACGTTAAAATCATTAACAATTCAAAGTATCTGTTTAATTGTATTCATCCATGAATTTCGCTCACTTCTAGTACATACGGTTTGAGTCTATGATTGAACATAATATCAAAGCCTAGAATTTCAAAACATGCGGATGTTTGGACGTGATTTGGAAAGCATGTTCGATAATTATGTTTAATTATAGCATAGCCAGATAATATTGTCTTAATGATTACATCATCGATATCGTCCCAAATCTGAAAAAGAATAATTTAAGGCGGGGAGCAGTATGTATGTACACAAAAATATGAGTTATACACATGTATGAAATATTTATTAAATATTATGTACAGGACTTAAATATGTCTTGAAATATAACCTAATATCAGTTTAAAATTCACTGAGACCGAATCAATCTCGTTCTCTATCTTGGTATATAGACTCCTTTGGTAGATGCCTCGATACCGCCTCCATTTTCATACTGAAGTTATTTACCTAATGTTGGCTAGCACTGGAATACGGGGCGCATTTTTTTACCCAAATGGGTTTCCCCATTTGGATGATCATGTATAAGATTCGAAGCCAATACCCATCGTTTTCAACGCCAGAGGATTATTATTCACGAAGATACTTGGCCACGAGAGTCGCTTCTTATGAAGTGGGTATCAGTTGGTATTTACTGATACTTTTGAACCATAAATCTGAAGACGACTTAGTATCCAGACTCCATATTAGATTTGTTTATTTGATTTATAACACATAGTGATCTAGTATTATTTACTTGATGACGTTTCGAGTACAAATTATTGCTCATAATCATATCATTGTAATCACAATACTTTCGACATTTGATTTTTATAGTTATGTCACTTTATATGAGTTATTCTTATTGGTAGAAACATTTTCCATATCTCTGGTATAGGTGTTGCGTCATTTCTATTACATATGTTGGGTGTGGATTCGATGAACAAAGATTCAGTAATCAATCTCTCTCTCCCCTCACTGAATTATATTGGACTTAATTACAGTGGCTTTATCCCACCCTATGCATGCATAGCAATAGTTGAATTTTTTCTGGATTATTGATCTTATTTAGGTCTGTTATTCTATATTTAGCTAAATTCCTATGTTTGGCTATTCTAACTGACCCCGACCGACTAGTTCGACCCATATATATATACTGCAGTTTATTAAGAAATTCTTACGGACACACAAAAAAAGAAAAAAGAACAGTCACACGAGTGCGACTAATAACGACAACACGAGTAAAAAGGAGTTCACAGCCTCCATTGTATTACCCTATAAGGAGGGTACCTCAAAAACTTTATGTAGATTCCTTAACGTAGCTGGAATCAGGGTGGCATTTAAACCTACAAACTCACTCGCAGATAGGCTTTTTCACCTCAAGAATCCGATAGAACCAACTGAGCAAAATGATCTAATCTATCAAATTTCATGTAATGACTGTGAGGTCAAGTATATAGGTCAACCTAATCGGTCGGGGTCAGTTAGAATAGCCAAACATAGGAATTTAGCTAAATATAGAATAACAGACCTAAATAAGATCAATAATCCAGAAAAAATTCAACTATTGCTATGCATGCATAGGGTGGGATAAAGCCACTGTAATTAAGTCCAATATAATTCAGTGAGGGGAGAGAGAGATTGATTACTGAATCTTTGTTCATCGAATCCACACCCAACATATGTAATAGAAATGACGCAACACCTATACCAGAGATATGGAAAATGTTTCTACCAATAAGAATAACTCATATAAAGTGACATAACTATAAAAATCAAATGTCGAAAGTATTGTGATTACAATGATATGATTATGAGCAATAATTTGTACTCGAAACGTCATCAAGTAAATAATACTAGATCACTATGTGTTATAAATCAAATAAACAAATCTAATATAGAATTAAATTCTACCACAGTGCCAAAGTTTTACACCTATAGTAGTATCCAGACATCTGCAGAGCTATTCTCAACACAGCCCTAACATAATGATCAGTATGAAATTGCAGATGTCGACATTTAGTACACTGATAAAGTGTGGTTTTTCTAGAAAACAGGAAAAGCCTTAAATAGGATGGAACTCATGTATCGAATTCTACTGCTAGCCACCACTAAGTGAATTACGCTTTTAGTGTTTAAAGTCTAGATATCCGAGCTCCAGCAGAAGAAGTTCGACTTTTTGACCATTCAAATAAGTTCAGCAGACTGGAGCTATCATTTCGTTTTCTTAGATAATACAAAACGACTAGTCACTTTGTATGATAACAGTCGCTGATACCGTACAGTGCTGAAATGGAAGAACGTGTATCCTTAGGCCACTTGTCAGATCTTCTTTGTACATCACTTACTGAAACGTTTTAGGAATTAATTTCAGTTGCATTGTCTTTAGACTTCTGATATACAATCACTAACTACCACATACTTTAGCTAGTATCTCTTGAAATCATCTGTTCACTAATCTTTATTATTTAACGGTTCATTTGTGTACACATATCAAAAACTACCTTCAGAGAACTCTAGAAGTCATCAGTCTGAAAGAAAAAACAATTTTGCTGACTTGGTCATTTTTGTGGTAAACAGATTACGTTGGGTTGTTTAGTTCCAAATGACATAAAGTAAGAGTTTGTCTTTCTTAACAACAGCCTTGCTACACCTAAAGACCTTAAGATATAACATATTCGTCTCCAAGTACAGAGGTCTTTTGTTCTCACATTCTGAAAATGTTTCGTAAACGGTCATTCAACTGCTTGAAAATAATAAATCAAGGTGAACTGAACGTATATTTCCTTATTCATAAAAATTTGAAATCAAAGGTTATTTTAAATGAACAGTTAGTTACTTTTATTATTTATCATCAACAAGCTTATTTATGATAGCTTTGATATGAAAGCTGCGGACCAAATTGAAACTTACAAAAGCATCTACATTATCATTTACAACCTTCAGAATACTAGCTCATTGTTTTAAGACATAATCTGTGCAGCATAAATATAAGCTAAGTTTAAATTTTTATCTCTATTTTTAAGTTATCTGCAAATTAACCTCGTGAATCAAATAACTAGCGATACATCATTTGATTTTTGTCTAGATCTTTATGTTTCGTAGTCTGGATGAAATAAAATGAATGTTACAGGATGAAGTGACCCGTGAAAAGTAAACAAATATCTCTCATCAATACAACCAATGCATACAGTTATCTGTAACTATGCTAAAAATTTAAATTTATTTTGAGATTATTTCTCAAGTGACAGTTGGTAGGGTAAGAATTAAACAGGCTACTAGCTGGAGTTTAGTCAGAACATAGACTACTCTAGAGTGAAACCACAGAAAAGTTTGTGAAGAATATTTGGACAGCCTGTTTTTCTTTTACTGTTACTCTGTGACGAAATTTCTTGGGAACAGCATGATGATCAACTGGTTAGTTATGCCAAACAAATTTACCAGCACAGCTACCCTATAAGATAATTAAAAATGTGTTAGTCTCCCAGTAGAATATTTCATTCTGAAAAGTAAAATGAAGCGCACCGAAGGTATTCACCACATTCATAAGGTTGTAATAATATTGCTTTTGGAATTATTCTCCGTTGATTTTAAAGATAGATAAAGTGTATAACGCATAGATATGTGAAAAAGCAATTGCCTTGTCATTATATTCTGGAAACAAAAATCAGTGTTCAGTTGTGTATACAGAGAACCATGGCCTGACTATGTGTGTGATCGTGTGGAACAATAATTTACCACCAGATTATTATACATGGATTCCTTTCACTAAAAACATACAAAGGTGATGAGCATTGAACCAAAATAAACAATTACTATTTTTGTACGCAGTCACTGTAGTACTTTATGTTGAATAAATGACATGAAACGGAAACTTAAGAAATCTACGCCGAAGTATATACACATATATAATTCTTCTGTGAAACAATGTGAGGAAAACAAGATATAACAATACTTATAATAAAAGTTATATGAAATCAACTTGAAATATATGAGTTAGGCTAACAGGAAGTAAAGTTATGTAGTGAGTAGTGGCAGTAATAACAACCGTAATCATAATGTTGATGATGACAATAATACTACTATCAGCAATTAGATTTATAATAAATGATATATTGCTAGGATATTCCACCCTTTGCATTGTTCCCGTTTATCGTGTTCAAGCATAATTGTACGTTGTTTATTGTATTCTTCGAAGGTGAAAAATAAAATCTTCATTCATTTTACGCTGTAAATCTTGTTCTTCTAGGTTTGATGACAGCGATTAAAAGGAACGCATTGAATGAATATTGAAAGTTGAACTTGAACTAAAATCTAGACATATATATATATATATATATATATATATATATATATATGAACATGGAACTAAAATAAGGATATTAGATTTAAGCCTGATTAGAAAGTGACAGTTGATATATTTGAGTATTGAGATATTTAATTTACGATGAAATCATATTTTGAATGTTGATTATGCTAGTTAACATCCAAGAAAACACACACTATAACTTTAGAAGTTTGTAATAATTACTGGGTATTTGAAATCAGTCGGGTTTTATACCTTCCAAGATTCATTAGTAAGACATACTTAAAATTCTTAGAAAAAATTGAGTAGTGTTAAAATTAAAGTTAAACTCCACATAGCACAGCAGTTAGAAGTATTACTTTTGAGTTATTTCGACTATAACTGATGAAATCAAAACTGGATTATGAACATGGATCGTTGTATCAGTCTTCAGTACTAAACACAGTAGTTATAACAAAGATATTTAGCCAATAAGCTTAACGAAACAATATGGAATTGTATCAGTGTGACTGGTAGAAGTTTTCTCAATCACCTTCTCTTCAGATGACTTTCTACAAATTTTGATTACACCATATCCTTTTGCCTGTCTTCCTTCTTGATATCTTGTGTGAAATGTTTGCTATCATAACTTAGACAGATACGCAATAATGCCAGTTTACTTCATGACATTAACCAGCAAGAATATCTACAGTAATCAGGTGACTAGTCATGCAAGCTAAAAATTACTTCGAAAATGAAAGTATATTTACCATCAAACAAGTTAATCATCTTCATTGTTTGCACTAAAATGTAGCTGACTAAACTAGCATTTCTGCAGGTTATTTCATCATCCGTTATCTTAAAAACTTGATGAATATAAGGATAAAAAATACGCACTGAATACTTGGTATACACTCTTTAATTCACCCAATAAATTTCATCGAGCTGATATTAATTCCAGCAAATTTATTCTTGATATATTGCTAAATACGCTCCCAATTATTTTAGAAAGTTGTCATGTATCCTGTTCTACAAAGAAGAACATAAGCATAACCTTAACTGCAGGGTTTTACTACAACTAGTCAGTTACTTTCGAGTAATTGAACAATCCTATGTGAAATACAAACATGTCACCTAAAGCTTATAAATTCTGCAACAAGAGATAACAAGTTTCCTTAATTTTTAGTGGGGTTCCTTCAAGTTGAACTAGTGGCAAAACCATCACTCAACAATATAATAGACCAGACTTACATACCTTCTGAGATGTGCCCACACATTCCATTTCTGCGGTCTACGAAATATAACTCGTGCATGAAAACTTCATATGTAAGTTTTTGTCTACAGAGAAATAATTTCGATTCGCTGTACTCATATTGCTAAACTCTGGTTTTCAGTGATATATAGAATGGAAGCTCCTGAGCCTAAACGTTCCACCTTAGATTTTAGAAATCGAATTTTACTGGTTGTTTATACATAGAATTTGACATTTTCTCTTGCCTAACTGGGAGTTCTAAGGTAATTTTTCGAGGTTTATTCAAAAACTAAAATAGATTAATCAGCTTTATTCAGAAGAGTTGGATAAAGTAAATCAAAAGATGAAATAGCAACATCAAATATTCGTTAAACAAAAGATGGTCTAGCAGAAAATTCACTTGCGTTTGAAGCTGTCAATGTTGGGTTAAATTTTCAACATGTACACTATTACTTATCAGGATCTGTTTATAGCTGATTGGTCTTGAATAGTATGAATACGCTGTATGGAATCTCCTTCAATTCAAAACATTGGTTTTTGTTACTGCAGTTCAAATATATGAGGCTTATCGTTAAATACAACAGTCGTTAATAACTAAATCATAACTTTTCAACGTAAAGCTAAGAGCGTAATTTGTATAAGTGATAGGTGTAATCGAAAACATTTATTTCCCGATATAAATTTCGGACAAGGAAGGAATGTAAAAAAAGACCAGATTTGATGAATTCATAAATTCCAGTAGAACTCTTCACCTGGAGACCCTACATACTTGATTATATATATATATATATATATATATATATATATATATATATATATATTTATCAGGAAGTAATGCAGGAAGACAACACTGTCGAAAAAAATAAAAAAATTTCTACAGACCAAGTGGTATTGCAAAAGGTTAAAGTGGATGTTCAAATTTAATACGTTGATGATACCAAATACTCTGTCCATCATGAGGTAATCTCTCTTCAACCTAGTCAATTTAAACACTCACTCAAGCCTTTTCTGTTTCTTGTCGTAAATACAATCATTCAGAAAAGAAGAATATGATTTATATAAGCAAGGAAATATTTCTTTTCAACAACTTCATTATCAAGCTGTACAGTTGTATTTATAGTTCGTTAAATGTCAGATAAATGCACTGAAAAAGTTTCTCCGTCAATATAAACATGATATAATTGGTGTTTGAGGTGGAATTTGTTCTGTGACCAAGTTTTACTATCACTACCGGTTGTGTCATATGTATATTAACTGAGGAACTTTTTTATTGCATTTATATGACAGTTAACCAAGTATAAATACAACTGTAAAGCTTGATAATTTAGTCGATCAAAATGAATATTTCTTCAGTGATATAAATCTTGTTCTTCTTATTCATTGAAAATAGAACGTGGTTTGTTTGATAACTTCCTACAATAAATTATAGATATGAAAATGAAAACAATGTGCCAGTGACTGTTAAGGACATTACTACTACTGTTCACTCACGAATGATATTTCAAGAAAATAGGCCAGCCTTTTGTTAAACGACTGATAGTTAAGTCTCTTGATTAAAACTTTATCCATTTTCAGCATTTCCACTCAGCAACAGTAGTTACTTTTTATCACCGAATTGAGCCTACTGAAAAGCACTCGTTACTAAGTTCTGATTTGATCATTTGAAAAGAATAATTCCCTTTAAAAAAGTTTTCCCAGGCTTTTGGTGGTTATCTTATTCCTAAATAAAAGATATCAAAACATAAATCTTCGATTTTTGAATTCAATTTTTTTTTCAGACTGGCTAAATACTCATGTTTCTGGATGTCAATAGATGAGAACATTTGGTGGTTTGTAAAACCTCTATAGTTTAGGTTAACAAACAGACAAAATCAGTGTAAAACTTCGCACAGAAGTGTATTGGCTCAGGTTGCTACAAATCACAATAGTATACAAGGAATAGGTGGTTAGAAAATAGTGATACCCAAGTAGACAAAATTATGTGAGACAATAAACAGTTTGAAGATAACGGTTAGCGCAAATATTCAAGGTTTAGAAGACATTAGGGAGTGAATAAATCTACGTCGTTGTAACTGATTTCTAGCCATATCAGCAGGAGTCCTCGAACACTGATTTCTATCACTTTGGGGATCCCAGTCAGGTAGTCGACATCTTCCCATATGGCTCAGACTAATAGTCATGAACTTCATGGTTTGATGCCATGTCTTGATCTAGCCACCCTGAGCCCTCTTCCAACCTATTCCAACTTATCCTAGAATCACGAATCGAGGTAGGCGATAGCTTGGCATGTGTAGTATATGTCGAAGCCATCTCAGTCGATGACGGTTTAAATACTTTGATCAGAAATTGTGAAAGAAATTCAACATAGTTCAGTATTGAGCAGTATCAAGATGAGTTATTTTCAACTCTCATAATTCTGAAATATCATACACATTCACAGTTATGAGTAACGCATATTTGAAGCTTTAAGATGTTACAGAAGTTCATGAACCTACAAGTACAGCCAGTTGTTGGCTAGTGACTGGTGAGCAGCTTAATTTCCACCTACGAATATACAAAATCAAACCTGATTACCTGATCTCATGTGTCAAAGAAATAAATATCCTAAATTTTCATATACTTCGCAACGTTATATTTAGAAATAAATGTCGATATTTTAAGTAAAAACAAATGTAAAACGGAAACAAGCGAATAAATAATAATACTACAGTTACTGTTTGTAATTTTAAAACATTCTTATAAGACTACTCAATGAAAGGTGATTTTTATTGAAATATCTTATGTTTGGATGCTTTGTATTGAGTTATCTAATGGATATATCACGGAAAAGTTCCCTCTTCATTCCAATCAGATGATGAACTTTGGAATATGTTTGAACTATTAAATATAAATCAAAGTAATCAGATATCATATCATATTAACCTAAGAATGTTATCGTTGATTAAACACGTGATTAGAAGAGTGCAAACAATAAGAAATTGAAAAAAGACAATAATTGTAAAGTTGTACAAGTAAGTTCGTCATACTGAGATTCAAAACAGATTTCTAACTTGCAAAATTACTGCTATCTGTATTCCCAAACCTACTTCAGTTCTAATATCTAAGTGATAGCAAACAGTACAACTCATACTTTTATGCTAGCTTTTATGTTAGCTGGCAATCATAAGGGATCCCTTAACTCAGGTTCTTTACTAGTTCGCGATAATCATAAGTGTGGTGGATTTGAAACGGGTGAGGAAGTTAATACTTCGTTGAGAGGTTCAAACCTTCTTCGTATAGTACTTAAGTCAGAATCTGCATGCCATATTTTTAAGCTATAAGCAGCCGCCTTCAGCAATGAATTATGTACATGCATTCAAAGTTTGCAGAATGTCACACTACGAAAGCCAAATGACATGCATATATGAAGAAAATGGTGCTACCTTTGAAAATAAAGGTAGATGGGCAGATAATTCCTGCACTTTAGGGACCTTAGATTCAAGACTGAATAAAGTTACCAGTCTCACCAACTTAGGATTTATATTTTAGTATTAGATAATGAAAAGTCTGTTGCAATGATGTGAGATCCCATATGAAATACATGCAAATAAAAAACTAAGTGGTTTAGCTAGGATAGGAAATCACATAAAAAATGATACTAATAGCTCAAGGGAAGATGAAACTACTTAAAACCTATGGCAAATTTGTGTTTCATTTTGTAAGGTTTAAGATTATTAATTTCTGAAAACTGGAAAACTGAAGCAGAAAACCTACTGTACTATCACAACCTAAACGAACAATCTAAGACTTGAATATTTATGCAGTGAACTCGTCTGAGAACCCCGAAGCCTAGTGCTTTATTTATGCACTATAATGAACAGCGTACTTCAGTAGAGAAAATCACTGGGAATATACACCAATAGAATTAGGGTATCTTTGATCAGCTGGTCAATGACATGAGATCTGAAATCACTATGTTACAGTTCAAGTTGGCACATCTCTAATCCATTTATAAAAAGACTACAGCAAAATGAAAACGAGTAAAATAGAGACGATAAAAAGCGATTGAAATTTATGTGAAGTCACCAGAGAGTACGGGGAGGTCAAACAATTGAAGAATTATGAAATGACCAATAAAATAATAATGTGAAACCAGTTGCACCAGAGGTCGATAGGGAGTCACGTCATCTGGCGTTCTAAACCACTGATTTTGCTTTCTACGCGAACCCCAACAGAGAAATCTTCATTCCCCTACATGACACAGGTCAATAATTAGAGATCATATGAACTGATACTATAAATTATTCTAGTTACCTCTAATCATTTTGCAACCCAAATCTGCTTAAGCCAACATTGCACGTGAATAGACATGTGTAACATATGCTCCAGACATTTGGACCGAGAAAAATTCACGACGTCATCAACTGAATGACTTAACAGTCTAACCTCGACTTTTACGTCAACAGTGTTTTGTTTCCACAGTATAAGGCCTATACTGAGGTGTCAGCAGCAGTTGAAAACCTGGGGTCTTCTTTTGTCCTTCCATTTAATGATCATGTTTCACAGCTACATAGTAAAACATAGTGAACAACTGCACAGTACTTTCAGGGCTTAGTAGATAATCGAATACCATGCTGACAGCATAGATTTCGTAATTTAAGACTGGTATATTCTACACTGCTATGGTTTTGCATACATCTGTGCTACTTAGAAGCGTAAGTACTTCGGCTATAATAGGTCAAACTGGTACTTTTAGCCAATATCTTAATGAACTGTTAGTGGTATTTCAATGTAAAGAACATATAAATGGGTAAGTTAGAGATGGCTACAAAGTCTGATAGTCGTATGTGTTTCGTATCAAGAACCATATTTCTAGACATATTTTAAATTCAGTCGTTAACTAATTACCATTACTTGTCCAAGAATGCATTTTTCGATAAAATCTTAGTTCTAATGTTCATAGCTAATTATGAAATGGTGGAGAATATTTATACCTTAGGTGGACGGTCTTGGTTGTATTGTGTTCTCTGAGCTGGGTTGTTTATATTTATGTTTATGGCTAATTTGTTTAGCTCCAGTGCTTACTAAGTCATAAAAAAACTATCCAAGAAATCTAGTCTGGATTCCAAATGAGGCTAAGATTATGCGATCAAATGAAGCAGAAAAGGCGAGGTGACCTAGTCAAAGATATAGTGGTAAGTTATAATTCCTTCGCTTTTAACCTTTCCCCAGTCTGCTTCTACTCCATTATATATAACCAGCTAGAGCATCTGCAAAGCGGGGATATATGACAAATAATATGGCCACCTCATTCGTTAAATGTTCATAATCTCATCAACTGATTCTTGTAGGAAAGATTCTATACTAAACCTTCCCATCACCTATATGCATAATTTCATCATGCACATGTGATTTTGTTAGTATAACAGAGATCAAAGAATTGTTACCTTTGTACATCCTACATCTTCAGTGACCTTGCTTTACAGTCCATAGACCAAGATGATACTAGTAAGATGTATCAGAGAAGTACTCATAAAATACTTGTATTTACTGTTAGGATATCGTTTCTTTCAATTGTATATAGCTCATTTCGATTAGCATTTTAGCTGTCTCTGATACTATTTCTCCTTATATATAAGCTATCAGCTGAATGCAATCAATACAGTGTTCTTCCAGAATACCTAGTATATTCATTGGCACCCTACTAGAAGTCGGTGTTTTAAAAGCAGTAATCAGAGGAGACGGATCTTATGTCCTCCTTCAGTAATGATCAAAGTTCCTAATTTACGTTGACATTTCCGTAAAGGACTAGGCAATAATACACATTTAATGTCTCAGAGTCTAAGATTTCGCTCTACTGTTCAGATCAAAGTAGGCTGACTAGATTTTGATCAGCAGCCTAATAGCTGATATTTGGACGTATGTAACTTACTGAGTCACAGATTACAGCACAACTTATTATATTGTTATTGTTCAGAGGTGTTGAAACTCACCTAGCAATCACTTCATCGTGGACTGCAACTGACATGATCTATTTCTATCAGCGAACATCTGGTGATGCCAACCTTAACATGAGTGGTAAGATGTAAGGTTTGGCAATATCTTTCGAGACAACCTAAAATGAGAGCTTATCTAGCATGCCAGCTAATGAATTTAGGCGGGACAGCTTAGCAATCTATACTTCACTACTGCTCCTGTCAATAATTATCTTGAACACTACCACTAGTAGGTATGAATTGAACTGGCATATTAGACCGAAAAATGTAAGTCCTTATTTTTGATATGTGTATTTATTAGTACTTAAGTTTGCATCAAACAAACATACTTTAAATACTCTCTTGTACAGTTATTTTCTCACGTTTTATGTGCATAGTTTGACTGCCTCTTTTTCTGTGTTAGCTATCACTGCGCACGCAGTTGTACCTTTCGTTTCAGACTATACATAACTCAGTACTTTTTTCGTTGATACACTTCGTCAAAGTATATTTAATCACATTCCATTTTTGCATGAATCAGTTGGCAATCGGAAAAAGATTTAGTTAAATTGCAAAAAATTACATAAGAGTGTTTTTCATTAGATGTTTATTCCCCAAATTATATGAATATGAGATTTATCCAGTTGCTTAGGCAAAATGGCGTACTGCATGAAATAGTTAATTGAACTAATATGACACGTCAAATAACGTCAGACATCTCAAACTGACTGTATTGCAAGCTTATGATACTTGTAGTTGAACCAATAATCGAGGTTGCTACGATCCTCTGAGTAACCACTTCACCAGTCTTGTGACTGTAGTTCCAGACCTGACTACTGAGTTGGTCTCATTTTCATTTAGGCCACTATTGATCATCACGATCAAGATAGGGCCAGGCATTACTGCGTAACGGTTCAAGTTGCCACGCCTCAATAAACTGGAATATACAGAAAAAAAGGGGTCAAAGGAAGTAGAAGTAGAAAGTAGTAAGAAAGAGGAAGGAGGAATGAGATGGTAAGATAAAGTATAGCGATTAAGATGAGGATAATGTGTGTTTACATCTGCGCCTCTGACATCAGTTCTCAGCCATATAACCTAGAGTCTCCAACCACTGGTCTTTCTTGTCCCGCAGATCCCAGTCAGCTAGTCTGCATTGCCCTACATGACTCAAAAGAACAATCAAGGACTTCATGCACTGATGTCATGTTTTAGTTTGGCCACCTGAGCATTTTTCCAGTCTGAACCTACTTCAGCCAACATTGAATGATCAGATAAATGGTATCTAGGTATGCGTAACACACATCCCGGCCATCTCAGTCTATGAAGCTTCATAACCCCCTCAACCATCTTACCTCTCCTACCTAAAACTCTATATGTAACTTCTGCTTTACTGACGTGGTGACACCATAAAACATGGTCTATGCTATGTAGGCAGCAATGGTAAAACACCTGAAGCCCTTTCATATCTTCTACCTTTAATACTCATGCTTCACAGCCTTACAGTGAAATAGAGCGGAGTGCTGTACACTACACCCGATCTTTAATAGACAGTCGGATATCGCGGCCGCTCCATAAATGGCGTTAGTTGGCAAAAGCTAACCGAGCCTCTTCTATCCGTGCTAAGTCACTATTGTTATTCCCTGAAACATAATTGGGCGTTCGTAACCTTTAGAAGGTCTTCAGGTTCGAAATGAAGTTATGTTATAGTCGAGCGAAAATCTGGATTATTTGAGGGGAAAATGAAAACTAGTGATAGTTGATTCTCATAGTTCAGTTGGTTAAACTTTGGGTCAACAATCCGGTGCTCAACTATTTGAATTTCACCATAAATACCCTCTTCATTGTATCAAAAAGCAGTGTACTTTTATTCGTCCAGTTTGTGCTTTACTTCATTTGAGCTTTCTTGTAATCACGTGGCTCTTGTGTAGTTGTTTTTAAATCCTTTTTTAAAGATTTACTTGAAATTAGTGTCTGCAGTTTACTCTCAAGACGGACCAAGTGAATGTCCTGTTGAGGAGAACAGCTAGGAGACAATTTAAAGTTCGGTACTATACTGTTTAGCAACTAGCTTCGGTATGCAATCAGAATTTCTGACAATTTTATCAGAATTCCTGAAGGCCTTATCGTAATGCATAGTGGTTGCGTGGTGATAGCTTAGTGGTACTTAGCAAACCTGGAGACTGTAAACAGCTTAATATGAGGGTTATCTAGAGATTTTAGCTTTTGAATATGCATGATCTAAAATACATTATTTTATTAATCAACTTTAGGCTACGGAAATGATCTATCCTGAAATAAACTCGATATTTGCTATATCTTATTTGGTCACAACCAGCAACGTTTATTGCCGATTGGCTGATGGTCAGAAATCGCTGAGAGATATTTCTGTATCGATTAATAGTGTTACACGTTTCCTAGGTATTCAGTTGTAGACTGCTGACACTCAAATTTACAGCTTCTTGGGTTTGGGTTGTGACAATCCACACAAAGAGCTTGTAAACTAGGTGATTCAATCTATAAAATTCATTTCCCTTACAAAATAGAAATCCAAGCAGACATTGAAACATTAAAGTCAAAAGCCGTTAAATACCTACCTTTTTCACATCGTAACCATTATCTGTAAACCATCGATTCAGTGTTGTTATACGACGTTTTGTCCCACCTTCTTCGTTGTCTCGGATATAACTTTCACTATGCTTTTGTACAGCATAATTAGTTAAGTGCATATACATATCATGTACATTACGATGATTTGGCTCAGCATATGAACATGTGGTAAAACGTACTAAACCATCTTTAAATACAAATAAACGCAGTGGATCACATGATGTGAGTAGAACATAAATTCTCATATCAAATTTGTATCCATCAATAAGAAACGGCTAGAAGGGGGGAATGAAACATTTTGAAAAATAACATATAATGATGAAGTTGTCTGGTTGAAAATTATCATTCCTCCTCAACTGCTTAAATATTTAAGGGTAGATTTAGCTTAAAAAATGTCTAGTTATAACAAAATACAGTTTAGCACAACCGTTTAGAGATGCAACATGCTGACAATCGTCAACAGTTTATTTGATCGAGACCAAAGGGAAGAAATATATAATATTTTTAAACATCGCACAAGGATGTGGAAAAGATAAGAAATGAATGCATGCAGATTGAAAGAAAACTCAAAATAAGGTGAAGGTACATGTACATTACTTGAACTACCACTGTATCCAGGACTTCAGTTATGAAGTTTCCAAAAACTGTTGCATTAACTTGGTTTGATATGAATCCTCATATAATTCCTAATTCGAAGCTAGCATCTAATATCAGAATAATCAGAAGATAAATATACCTACCGTGCATTTCTAATCAAGTATATCGATACGCATTCACAGCTCCGTGAAACCATCTATCTAAATTACTTTAACTCCTGTCTTTTTTGTTTAACGTAGCAATAAAAATTTACAAAAGGTGCAGATATGAGAGAACTTTGTCTAAACGATTTTATTAGTTTCTTATAGTCAAAGCGTAGAACGGTATGGAATTTTACAGGTTACAGTTGTTAGTTGGACCACATTTGAGTATTTTACAGGATAAACAGACAGTCATATAGAGAAAGCAAAGTGGGACCTAGGATAGAAGTGAATCTGTTCAACTTGCCTCAATTTAGGAGAGTAACAGGATCGAAAAGTGATATCAAAGGAAACAGGTGTAATTGGGGAGGAAGATAGCATATGTACGTGAAGGTCAACGAAAATACTGTGAGCTTCAAATATGACAGAGTGCATATGTTTGGATGTTTGTAGCTGAATTTCAGACACAAGATTCTTGTCTCGAGAACTTTATCTAAACAGTTCGTATCTTCCCACATGGCTCATACCACCAGTCAGAGACTTCATAAACTACTGCCACTTATTAGTGTGACTATCTTCAGCTTTCTTTCAACTAAATCCTACTTTTGATAACTACGTTAAGCGTTACCTCGGGATGTGTAACATTAGTTCAAGCCAAGCGAGTTGGTGAACTTTCACAGCCTCATCGACGGACTTGCTGTCTCTAACTAGTCTCCTCGACTTACCTTGGCATTGCTTGCATGATGATTCTATAATACACTAGAAACGTTAATAAGGCAGCTGTGATTGAAAAACTGTAAAATCTTGATATAATCTACTTTAAATGTCCATATTTCACAACCATGCTTATGCCAAAATTGAGTTTCATTTTTCTCTTGTCATATCTAAGCGTCCTAACGTAGAACGCGTTCCAATTCTGCTGCTTATTCATGTTACTTAATCCATGTTTTAGTGTCTTACTGGACTTTATTTATATTAAGATCGAGTTACACGGACGAATGTTATTTATGTTAAGAAAATTATCGAATTATTTCATAGAACCTATCTCTAATTTCCTTATATTACGCTATATCACATTTAAAAGTTGCAGTCGAAATTTTTAGGTTATCACAATAGTACAGAAATAAATGGTTTTGGCAATCAGGAGTTGAATTGACCTATGTTAGGATGAATAAAAGTCCCGTTATCATTTAGTTTAAATTTCACCAACAGCGTCGTCCTGGATGGACGAAGGTCATAGTTTTCAGCCATCAGTTGTCTGGAACTAGGCATCTTTGGTACATTTTAGAAGCTTCTTGAATTCAGTTTGAATTCTGTTTTGGTAACATACTTAATCACTAAGTTGATAAGGTGATAGCGTGTAGTCCATTTTCATTGCTAATCTTGAACTGGAAAAGCTCAAATATGCAGCCAATGAAACATTCTATTGTAGATTCGTCGACGATAGGTTCATTTTGCGTAAGAATTTATCCCAAGAATCACATCTGTTTGGAATCTTTAGTAGCGTATCTAGAAATATTATCTCCACAAGAAAACATGAAGACAGTGGTAAATTCAACTTTATGGACTTTTCACTTCAACGTAGAACTTATTGTACACCTCAAAGATCAATCCACAGCAAAGATACACGGAACGTCCTTTACCTTAATTTTAACAGTTTCTGTACAGTCAACTAAAAACGAGCATTGTTTAGGGTAGCGTTCTTCAGAGTACGGAGAATATGCTGATCGGTTAAACTTGAAGAGGGATTATCGCTTCTTGAGAAGTATTTTAAAGAAAACTGATACCCACAAAGCTTTGTCAACATATATAAAAGAGGAGGATGCAGTAAAATTTAGAAAATAACAGTCATTTGGAAGCCGTTTTTCGTTCACCTTGACTTCATAGGTTATGATACAGTGACTATGCACTGCACTGGCCAGAACATATCCTGTAGCAAAGTTAGTTCCTCTGCTCCATACTCCTTGGTTGCTGATACAATCAAAAATCAACAGGTAACCTTTGTGTGTTACTTCCAGTTGTGTGAATTCATTTACCTGTCTGTCTGGACTAAGGGAACAGGAAGAAGGGCTTACTTTCGATATTTTAAACACATCTTGAAGAGTCTACGATTGAGGGGAGCATGCATTTTCAATAGTGCAATTACTAAGAACTTAGTGGATGTCGGACATCAGCCTGATGCCTCGAGATTATTCAAAGTTAACAGGAAATCTTTTTCGCTTTGTTGAAGCCGTTGGAATCAAACGTCTTAAACCAGATATATATGTTCAAGAGGAATCTGTCATCAATCTTCATTTACCCTGGTAACCTAATTTCTTGACCTTCCACTTATTTGATTACATTGTTATTCTGTCATCAGATTTTGAGTTAACTATGAAGCCTACTCTTAATCTACTCAGTTCTACTCATTATGTTTTATTACATCTTCCTTTCTGATGATTACTAACTTATATATTCATTGATTTACGTGGTTTCTGGTCCGTAATAACACAGTATTCGTTTTTCTGCCTCAGTTTGACGTTTACGAGAACTTCTGTTCTTATAAGATATCCGTTTGTGGAATCAATGAATGACATTCTGACTTTATTTCAATTCGCATAGTAGCAATACTTCGCTCTATCGTTGTCCCGTTCTAATTGAACCCACTGAACTGATGTGTGTTAATGTTTTATTGTAAATATTCTAGATTGCAAGCAGTTGACAAGAACTGCGGAAATAATAAAATGAACTCATGATGGTGGTTCAGTGTTCTTTGAGCTTTGTTATTTTGTTGCGGAAGTCTCACCACCAGGCTTGGTGATGATGTAGTCCAATGACCATTCAATATCATCGACGGTGATCCACTTCTCTAGTGGTTTGTTTGATCAACCAGGTATGGCTTTTCAGTAGAACTTCAGGAAATCCGTCTGAAGGCAAGTCAAACCTGATCCCTGTCATCTTCTTACGTGCGTTCTGTTAAGTAGTCTCAAACTAGAAAGAAACAACCATACTGTGTCTCCAAGTTTTGGATGGTTCTGCAGCTGACATCAGTTCATGATGAAAACTAATTGAATGGAATTGTTGCTTTACTGGTTAATATGTTTAAAGGGTAAGTGTTATTTGTAGCCAGTGAATGTCGTGTGGTCTACGCTTCATACCATAAGTTAAACGGCAGGTATCCTGCTGCTTTGTTAAGGTGATATCAGGAATCCTGGTGAAAAGGTATAACGTATGGAAGTTAGGTTGGATTTCATAGAAGATGGTTACTGGTAACCCCAAGAGAATGTTGCGAAATAGAGTAAAGTACCATAAGTGGAAAAGATTATTGATTACTAGAGTGTTTCCACAAATCTCACCAGTAATGCAGACAGTAAGAATGATGTTGAACCATCGATTTCTTGTAGTTTATAATCCCTGGATACGATCTTCTAACAAGTCGCATATAAACAGTACTGAAGATTCTTAGGGTGAAATAAAGAGTCTCTCCAATTCTTCATGGTTCGTGTTGGTATTTGGAACCAACAATACCTCTTGGCTTATTCATTCTTTACTATTATTGAGCCAAGAAAGTTTCAGCATTTTGATTTCCACTGGAGTGAAAAAACTTCCTCATTTTAAAAATAAACTAGTTACTTTAAGACCACTTATATGTTTAAGAAGTTCTATACAATTGTTTTACCTTTTTTTTACCATCCTACGAGATCAGAAACTTTTGTTAGGTGATCAGAAGTCATGAATATCCAAATCTCTTATGTGTTTGTCTGTTTGCACACAATATATATAAGCCGCAGTTATTTCTCCCATCAATAAAAAAGAAAATAGTGACCTTACAACTATTGTTATGAATAGAAATCAAAACGAATAGCACTAAAGTGCTTTTTGTACTTACCTTCGATATATACACTTGACAAATCATATTTTCCATTGGTCGGATATCTTTAGCATTTCTAGTGATATAAATACCTCGACCTTGACATCCGTTATCCGGTTTTAAAATGTACGTTCTACTCTTATGCTTTCTAGCATAATTTTGTATATCATTCCAGCTGAAGATTAAGCAGACATTTGAGAAAAAAATGTATGAAATGTGGATATTTTCACATATATTTTTCCTTTGATTCTCCTTACATTTTTAATACTTCCAGATAAATAGACGAGGCTTATATGACAAATTACACAACTGAAGTATCCGGTAGTCTAATTTCAATTTCATCTTAAACAAAAGCTTAACAATGGCGCTTTCATCTTCTACATTGAACAACTCTCTTTTGAGTATCCGAGTGAACATGGAATTTACACAGACTGATGATGAGTCCTAGTAAAGACAAAACCTAAAATATATGTTGTAACAAACAGAATTTAACATGGTATTGCATCGCCTAGATTATATAACATGCCTCCATCAAAGCCTACATCATGGTCATTTTACTGGTAACCATTATCTATCAATATTTGTTTAATTAAACGAAATTCAGATTCAAAAATTTCACTTGATAGTCCCAAATCATCCGATACGGATTGTGTTATATCATTATTTGAAATAATTTAACCCAATGGTTAGAATGCATGGTACCAAGATGAATTAAAATGCCTGGAAATGTCATCTAAAATAATCACGTTTCTTTTAAGTAAAACTAAATTTTTGCTTCAACAATGGTAATTAATTGACTATAATCTTAAAAATGCATTAATTAACATCATTAGTGATTCGAAATTAAGAGGGATTATGGATATCATATTGTTGCTAAAGTGGCTTTTGGATTTATTTTTGTATTTCAATTGTTACTGAAGCTAACCATATACATGTAGTCACTGCTTAACAAATAAGTCTGCTGTTTATAAAAGTTCTACAGCTTAAAATCGTGTACTCTTACCCCTTATTGTATCAGACAGAAGTATAATGCAGTATTCATTCTACTTTCATCGAACGATAGTCATATGTATATATTCGGAAATTAACTATTAATTTCTTTAGTTGATACCTGCAATTTTCCTTTGTTATGTTGGGCCGAGTTGATCGACCACTGGCGGCTGATGGACTTCTATACATATGAGAATATTTATGGTGTTGTATTCATCGTATTGACCAGTAGTGGAATCTAGTATGTCCATTTCGTGTTATTTGGGACTCGTCAGTCGGATGTACTTGTATCCTATTGCATGAAGTTATTCCCACAGGGACTCGAACTTGGCACCTATCACCTCAAACACCAAAGTGCAACCCATTTGGCCGCAGAAGTACGATATCCACCCCTTGTAAAACGAGTATCAGTTGTTGTTTAGAGATACTGGGGTCGACTATCAGTGAGAAAAGCATCACTTACCAGGGTACAGGCACGTCCGGCTGATGAGCTCCAGAACTGGACGAAATTTCTTTGGATAATATGGTTACACAAAACCCATTCCATACAAAAATCACAAACTTAAAAACTAAATTCATCAGCCCAAAGTATTACGCTTTCATCTACTGTTTACAAGATGACATCTAGCACTTATAGTTCATTGCCAAGATTGGATTCTTACCAGCGAACTTCAAAGCTAAAGAGTTTGAACTAATAGTAACCTGTCTATGTCACATTACGCAAGCACCTCCAGTCCACGAATTGTTAATATAATAAAAAAGTAAAATCTCTTTAAGCATAGTAGTACAAGATATTCCAAACGTCAACTATTCAATTTCCAAGTTTGCTTTCAAGTTTTTTATGATATCTGGACATATTTATATTCTTTAAAACGAGAAATTACTGAGTACCTTCAACATTTTATACTTCTCGATCTGTTTCAATTTATCACTGGTTGAGAAGACTCACATGACCAAACCTTACAAACTATCCTCGTTATCTGATAGACACTAATTTACTATCTAAACTAAAATTGTTTGACAAACGATCACAGAATCCACAATAGTCTTATAAACAGTACATATTCATATATACTCAGAATGTTGGGATTCGTATGAAATAAAATGAAAGTATTGCACGTATTATTCACGTAATAAATGGAAATCTAGAACTCAAAGAAAAGCCTAACAATAATGAAAGTAAGAACTTACTCAGAAGGAAGGCACCAAGATTTAGGAAATATATTGTAATCTTTAGGAAATAGTCTTATCATTCGATTTAAATTACGCGCTAAACTGTCTTTACGACAAATTTCTGACATTCCGGGAAGTGATTTATTTTCTGACAGTTTAATCAAAAAAAGCAGAGAAAATTAAAGTTATGAAGACATCTAAGTAGGAGCATAAATAATTCAAAATAATGTTGACAAAAAAAAACAGAACAAAAGGTATGTTAAATTCAAAAACTTAATCAGCATTGTCTATAATGACTATACACTATATCAATGAAAATCTATGCTTCAATCTGTTAGACATCAAAGTGGGAAAGCGGAATTTATTAACTTCATCCAAAGGATAAATAGGAAATTTATATCCAAAATAGTCTGCTTCTTTTTTGCTGCAGATCCGTACATTTTTGTAAAAGGAAAGAACTTGCTTATAAAGTGGTGTAGTAAAGTATTTCATAGTTGCTGAAATGTTCCCGTTAGCGGCTTATGGTTTGCATAGCGCACTGCAGTGAAATATGGGATCCAGAATGCAAGAAATGGCACATAGACTACCATCCTAGAACGTATTAACACCTACAATGTTGTTCATTCCAAAAAATTGGAAAATTTGAATTGTTTTAAAAATTAGTATAAAAGAAATACAGGTAATTAGGAATATTGTGGACTAGTTTAGTCACAAAAAGGTTTTAAACAAACTGTTTTTGAGTAAACAGATATACGAGAAGCACTATGCGCCATGATACTTCACATTTACTCTGTACCAAATATCAGACTAAGGTTACATAATGAAATGGATTTTTTTCCACTTCAGTTATCAAACCAAAAGAGAAGTTAATGACGGGAAAATCAAATAAATGAAAGCATTGAAGACAGCAATCAGTTTACTTAAGTGGTCAATTCCTCCAGTCATTATTTCCATATTTTCAGAAGCGGCGTCGATGCAAACCAACAGTAAGTTGAGAAGTGTATCCTAGACATTCCCAAACTGTTACTCAGCACAAAGAGGAAAATGTGACTTTTTAGCATCTTCACATATCATACTATAATGTATGAATTTTGTTAGTGGATTCAAACCTTCAGTGAGCAACCTAAAGGTCGTTCATTTTAATCATTATACGATTCAGGTTCTTTTTTCAGCTTGAATCAACAATGACTGTTGGAAGCATTTATTATTCTGAAAAGGATCTTTATGGATTTATTTGAACAAACTAGTTGGCACGAAATTAAATTTTTTGTTGTCACACTAAAATCCGTTGTCAAAATAATCCATTCCAAAATTGTTTAAATATTTGTTAAACTTCTATTATCCGGGTTTTTTAATTTAAAAAGACAGAGAAACCAAACACAGTGTCATACTATAACTTCATTTGGCTTATTAATAATTTATACAGAGATTTTTATTCTCACTACCTAATCAAACTGAAATTGGTCACCTTGATATCAAGAATTATATTTGAACATGAGGAGGAAATGAACAACTACATTTCCACTTCCCTTTTGAAAGTGATAAATGATGAGTTCCATATCCACAGTAATTTTCTCCTGTTTTTATAACCATTTAGTCTTTATTTGATGACCACATTTAAGGACTTTTTCTGTCCAAAGAAAGATATCATGTCGATCGAAATAGTTTCCTGTCCTGAACTTTTAAACCTACTGTCATCTGGATATAAAGACAGCTAACAACATTTTTAGTCTCCAAAATGTTTCATTATTTTCACTACTTACTTTGCTTTGTTGCTCAGCAGTATTTATTCATCACTGTCAAACACTACATAATTTTCAAAAAAAAATTGATTGGCAGACTTGAATCTGTCTAGATAAGTTACTGATGTAGTTGACACCTAGTGTACGAAAATAGTCTATAACTTACCAAATTACTTTTTTATAGTTTCATGTATTGATTTTTCTTATATAAAGTGTTGATGGGTATAATTCTTTTCCAATCCCTTTCTTTTTGTCAAAAAATTGTTTGGCTATGTTATTGAGAAGTCAGATGAATAATGATACTTTTATCTAGGTTGGGTTTGCAACAAAACATTTAAGTGGATGGTGAACTACGCATACAATAGCCGAAATTCAACCTAATTTTGTCTAACGCATATCTCTGGCGTCGAAGTCCTTTAGTCTTGATCAATGTATTGCACCATTTGACCAAACAAACTGAATGCAGTTTATAGTTTAATGTAAGAGGTTATATCTAATGAATTAGATAGAATAATTTGCTTCCATATGCAATGTGGTGATGAATAGATAATTAGACATACTTGTAAGTTACCTGTAATACAATTAAGTGTTACATTGTCTTTCATTTCAGAATTCATTAGGAATAAAGTTTTGCAGATAATCAGTCCTGTGTGATCTTATATTCTTGACATTGGCATCTCATGACGAATACAACACTTAAGTTCGCATAGAGCTTTATGGTAATTTTACTACACAATCCAGGTTTAATTGGTTGAATAAGAACATGAAAATACAACATAGTTTTGGTTGTGTTGCGGTTTTCCTGAAGATACTAAAAAGATTACCTAACTTATAAAGTAATATGATTTTCTTAAAACAAGCATTTGTAGGCATGTTTTGCTTTTGCCTTTCATTGCCTGCCTTCCAGCAGGAAGCAGAGAACAGCTATTTCTTATGATATTTACAGATTTTTCAGCGTCAAAAAGTTTTCACCCCGGAAAGTAGCATTTAGTATGATTCATGTACCTAGGTATGTGCTTCATTATTCAAATAACAAGAAGAATCGAGATCCACCCAACAACCTTCTATTTTATTATTTTATATCTTTGTGATGGTTATCTTCGCTTATACTACGAAAGGTGTAACGCACTAAATGATATACTGTTAAGAGATTATGTCACTTATTTGCTGACCATGCGATCTGGAAAGTTTCCAGTAACTAATTAGCCTTCATCCACGGTCTTAGTTATCCACTGAGTCAGTGATTTCCCCACTCTCCCTCAAATCACACAACTGACAAAGATCCTGAAATTCAGATTGCATGAACCACTAAAATTTCAACTGAATTCATTATTGGAATATACTTGGATTAGGATAAATCTTTATTTTATTGCATAGTCAACTGAGATATGGTTTCCCATTAATGTGATATCTGACACGGTGATATAGTATTATTTACTGATCGACTTTGCTGAAACGTTTGTGACTAATACAAACAAAAGGAATGGGAGTTCTAGAGTTATGAAAATGAAGTTTTAGCGTCGTATGGAACACTTGGAGGTATGTACAATAAATTGTAACAGAAAAGTCTCCCACTCAACAATACCACTGTATACTATTTCAAACAAATATTATGATATGAACCTGTAGAGAGTGATTTATAATCTATTTGTAGATTAACAATCTTTTCAGCAGGTTTAAAAAAACTTATCCGATTTTGAGGGACTAATTCATATTCTCACACCATACAGTTAGAATCATTTCATGTAACATATTTGTTTAACTGGGTGCAGCAGTAGAGAATTTATAGTAGTGCATGGGTTGAAAGATAGTAATTAAGGATCAACAAAACGAATAAACTACTAAATAAGCAAAGAGGAAATGAGATAAAAATTCAAACGAAGGTTAGGTGGTTCAACTTGTCACATATAACCAAATAATACAAAAGGAAATAATTAGAAAAGGTAAAAACATATAAGAGTGAGTACAAAGTAGGATGTGAATAGGCAAGTAGTAAACATATATCCTGTGATATGTCAGCGATTTTGAACGAAGGTATATATTAGGTGTAACAATGTCCTTAGGAAGAAGATATACTGCCATCTTGCGTTCTTCTGACATGAAAACTGAACCTATCCACTAGGTTCAAACCTATAGTTATCGAGTTCTTGAACCAGTGTCATTGTCCTCAAAACTTGAGTAATGTATTTTTATCCTTGTAATTATCATATATTTAGATGTTTACTGAAATGATTTGCTGCCTAGTATTAAGACCTCAGCCTAAATGAGCTGTGGTATCATAATATTTTGAAATCATCATCAAGTATTTTTTAAAGTGTTGACGATAAGACTGAATGAATAACGATACATCAGTATGGTGTTTTATCAAACATATGAAAGTGTTTTTGAGCCGAGCACAAAAAGCAATAAGCATGAGTAGTAGTAATTAAATTTAAGCACCAAATCTTTTTTAGCACTTACCTGCCATTGTTTCATAACGAGAACGCGGTCGACAGTAACAGAGTAATCAGTCCAATAAAGACACCAGTCGTCATCCTCTTCAGTTTCTCGGAATCCATATCTTTTCAAAACTCTGCGAACTTAAATGTTTAAAAGTGGAAACAGTTAACCCCTGAATGTTGAGTAATTAGGCTTCTATCTCGTAAAATATATGTTGCACATTGGTATCAACAAATTTTATCTTGTAGGTTTGGCAGTACAATACACCACTGCCTTTGTAAGACATAAAGCTTTATGTAATTTAAAGAAAAAGTTAAAATTATTCCGAATCTTCATAGTGTAAAACGTTTCAACAAGCCATTTATTCAGATAAGTCTAGTTCAAATAGTCACATAAATTAAGGACGACCTTAAGAAATTTATGTTAATCATCTGTGCAACGGAAAGGCAAAGCAACTGTTCAGATTTTAAACCAAACGTATCATATATGACAGATGTAGTTTTTAGGGGTCTAAATATTTCGCGTTTCATGTGCAAATGGGTTTCTAATCTGTGACATTAGTTTCCACGTATCAGGGTTTGTCATAAGAATATTGCGTACAGATGGTAAGCAGTACCCATAAAACAATCCAAGATAGTTGTTTACTCATTTCATGCACTTATGGAATGTTAGTGAACTAGCTATTAAAAAGACTAGGCTTAATCTCATCTGGTCTCTTTGATTTTATCGTTAAAAATAGTCCTTCTTAGGAAAGTGTCCCTGTTGTAACAGCCTCTGAACAATGTTAATAGAAACTATGACTAGCAACATTTTGATGGTTACAGAAAGATAAGTATCAAGTAAACGAACCTTAAATACAGAGAGTTACATTAAACATCTTTCTGACACCACTTATCTCAGAGTTTATCTACCACGGAAATCACGAAGCAAAATGACAACTGAACTTGAACTTTTGCTTCAATTATTGGAAATTCTGGCAACAACTTGTATTTCAGCATCTTTTGTAAATACTGTTCTGCTGAATAAATAGATAAAGGTAGCAAACAAAACTTAAAGCTCATCTTTTTTACTGATCTATCATCATTGATTGCATCTGTCGCTCATAACATATGGACAAATGAAGAATAAGACCTGCTTAGGTTGACAGTGTTGTTAATTCTGCTTTTTAAGGAAGACATGTGATGAAATCTTCAGCTCGTTAGGCACGGTCATTTAACTAGTACCTCCAGCTAGATTACGAGAATTCTGAACAGAGAAATAGGATTCAAAATAACCATCAGTGTAAAGGCTCAGGGTCTGACTCTATCAAATGGCTTATAAATGTGACTGTACGCAGCCAAAAAACTATTTTTCCATCAACTTTTGTCATTGGAGTAAGGAAAGAGAAACCGATAACATTTAAATCTGAGTTAGATTTGATGGGTACAGTACAGGTACAATAAACCTATTATCAGGTATCATTTATTTATAATATCTCAATAATAAGCGAATCTAACTTATTACTGATAGTTTTGTCTAAAACTCATAAAAATATGTAAAATGTTTGTGCAAAAGATTTCAGTCAAACCACCCAAGTCAAAAGTTATATTTATCTTTCTCGGTATATAAGTTGATAATCTAACATCTCAAGAATCATGTTGTGAATAACAAACGCAGACCTGGCCTAAAAAACTCTTCACTTTGTTCTACATGTTTCACTGACAATTTTATGCACTTTGTAATACTCCTTTCCAACTAAATTAACATGCAACGAAACAATATTACTTATTTATCTGTTAGTTCGTCATTTAGTAATTCAAGCAGTAATTATCTCTCAATCGTCATATTCTATATTGGTAGATAAAACTAATATCAAATTATTCCTTACCAGTGTTGAAGTAATATTCCTGAAAGCACTTTCAAGTGGCTTATATTGCTCATTATATAATAAATATAGACGCATTACTATTTGCAGTCATGACTGTATCTGCAGTATAACAATATTATAATAATTTGAGGTCTTTTGTATTCAGATACTAAGGTAACCTGAGAATATGAGTGGTAAGTAAGTAAGATAAAGTTTATTTATCCTCCCTGTCTGGAATGTAGTCAGTCTGAGGGCTATAGACGCTGAAAATTCGTTGAAGTTAGTAATTAAGTCCAATTTCGTATCCGACTCCCTAGCTTACTGTATATGAGATGTTTCTTCCTACGGATTAATTTATAATGGGATAGCGAACAGTGGTTTACATTGTTCACCTTAAGGTAATTTTAGCACAATATCAATCTCCATCAAAGTGTAGGGTGTCGACAGCATATTTAACGGTATTTTGTTTTCATTTCCAGAAAAACCACGGTTGTCCAACAAGCCGAACTACAAAAAACAAAACTAGCTTCCAAGCCTAAAGTAAGTGATATCTCGATAAATTATTTGCCACATTTAAATAGTAGTTTTTCATAATGCTACTTTTTCGTTAACTTTTCACCAAAATCAAAGGTTATGTGTTTATTTAGGACCAAAACTAAAGGAACGTGATATTACAAATCTAACACGTAAAACATTTAAACTATAACAGTGAATTTGCGTAGTTTTTTTCCATCTTTTATTCCACTGAAAACAACTAGCTGTCATCAATATAGGTGTAAAACTTGGGCACTGTTGTAGAATTTAATTTCATATTAGATTTGTTTATTTGATCTATAACACACAGTGATCTGGTATTATTTACTTCATGACTTTTCGAGCATAAATTATTCCTCATGATCATATATGAAACATAGGATGAAGGCTAACACTTGATAAATACAAAACCTCAAACAGAAACATGAGATGCTGTCTGAAGACGAGCCTGAGTTTGTGTTCGCGTAATTCATAATGTAAACAGCCGCATTATATACCTATATGTTTTAGATCAGAACTTTTCACTGCAAAATTCGGTGTATTTATACATACATTTAATTATCAACTAGGCGGCAATTACGACTAGATGTCTCGACGTCGTGGCATAGTTCTGCTACTCTTAGTGACTAAGAGTATGTGTTATCATGACAATTTAATGCAATGAAAATATGTATGACTCCAAAATAGCTAGTACAATACGAAATACTTAAAAATTACCCGATTCATACTTGCAGTTGGAAAGGTTTACCGTAAGCTGCCTGGATAAAATATTGATCTAGTTCTAAATAACAAGAAACCATACCGTTTTTTCTTTCGTTTCTTCGAAACTTGACCTCCAACTTTTGTTGACGACTCACCTATGGTTTCGGACTTTGTGTTTACTACACCTGGTAAAGTTTATTTATGGGAATATGGGAACAGACAAGTTGGTTTCAAGGTAACTGAGTGTCCACTGTTTGTACTGATATCACTATCACTTTTTTCCCCCACATTTTCTGCGGGAAGTATGAGTATGTTTTCTTCATCATCTAATCCAAACAGAGGTTGAATAGCCTGAGATTTCTTCTCGCATTCAACATAAACATCATCTTCAGAGTCATCCTCTCCATCTGTAGATGAATTCGCACATGACTTCTCAAACTCAATTTTTTTTATACAGCATAATTCCGGAACATCTCCACTACAATTCTATTCAACAAATAATGAAAAGATTATGATTTTCGTGTCTACAAGCAAATTATCATCCATCAACCTTTAGAGAAGGCTTCTGATATTTTCCAGCACACTATAAGAATGGAAAAGCACCATAACAATGACTTCACGTTAAAATATTAACATGTATCAAATTCATAACGAGCAATGCCTCAGCTGACCTTAGCAACACCTATTTTAACAAGAATTCAACTTAACATTTTCAAACTTCTTCTTAGTGACAGTTGAGACTTTTTAAAACCATTTTCGGACGAATTCAGTATAAGGTAACCAGCAGCAAAGGTATTAGTAAAGGAAAATGACGGTTTTTAACTCCAACATTAAAAGTCAGTAGTGTGAGTGGAGTAAAGTAATATTTTTTGAACTCTCACGTCTACGTCTTGAGGATTGGTTCCGTTCGCTCCATTATGCACGTTCAGTGGTCGCTTTGCTCTCTTTCGCCTACTTGCTTATAGTATTGGCCGTGGTGATTGTCTAACCCAATATCCAGTATCTTTCTACGAGCTAGTGTAAACCGATTGATTTCTTTGCGCTCGCTTATAAATCTTCGGTGGATTCCGATGCAGTAGGTCTGCCCACTAGACTACCGTAATTCTGTTTAGCCTGACGGACGGTTTGTTGTTTGTTAAATGTGCATGGAGTGTGTGCCTTTTTTTCCAAGGACTGTGAGGCAGATGGGTTCCTCAAATGTCATACCAGCAGGCAATTGGTCGGACTGGTTGTAAAAAGAAGATGGAAAATTTTTCCAGAAAGTGAGAAGAAAAAGAAACAAGAGGGAGAAACAGCGATTGGGGGAACCCCGGAAAGGATCGGAAGAAACCGGCAGATTCAGGGGAGGGGAGGGTATGGAAAGCTTTCACAAAAGTGTGAGAACGCAGACTCAGTAGGAAGAGAAGAAGTAAATAACATTATAGGACGGCTTATGGGAATAGAGATAGTAATTCTATTGGTAGGGGACGGTAACTGAATGAGACGTCCACGGGGAGATGCAAGGTCGGGCCAAGTTCTCAATGATAGTAGTGTTACAAAGTATTCGGTAATGGGTTGACCTACTGAGTTAGTAGGTCGTATCAGTCCACTCCATATCTCAGCTAGATGAGCACAAGCCGTGCGTCACTGTCCAACCTCTTCTTGAAGCTGTCAACAGACGTAGCAGCCTCGGCAGGCAATGCGTCCCAGTAGCCGGAAACTCGCAGAGAGAAGTATGAACGCACACGAGTTTTCGCCCTTTGGTGGGCGATTCTTCTTGGGTTACCACGAGAATCGCCGTAGTGGCCGTTCGGTAGGATTCCACTGCTCGGATGACTTCGGTTACCTAGTATTTTATAAGCCGTTATCAAGTCACCTCGTAATATAAGGAAGCTTTGAGAGTAGTGTCCTAGATCTTTCAGCCTTTCCGCTAAGGGTTTTTGCCTCATTCCCACGGCACCCTTTGTTGCTCGCCTTTGGAATCTCCTCAGGAGGTTCACACCTCTTTTCAGGCGTGATGGTGCAGTGACGTTGTGGACCTCTAAGTGAGGTTGTATTTAAGTCTCGTTCAGCTTGAAAAAGAGTTCTGGAATCAGGGCACCTGGTTGTCTGCGCATGAAGTGCAGCACTGCACAGGCTCAAGAGGCACCTCCGGGATAATTGTAGCTAGCGTCTAGCTTGTCAGTTAGTATTAGTCCTAGGTCATCCCTGTGGTGGTGTGGGAAAGTTGTTCCACAGGAAGAATAGGGTACTTTCTAAGGGTCAGGGGTGCAGAGAAACACTGCTCGGCACTTGTCTTGATTAAATGCTAGTCTATTAATATTCACACACTGAAAGTAATCTGAGATCACTTTGCAGTGGACTTGATTCTGTTCCGGGCGTCACAGCTCTCCGTAACTTGACATCGTCAGCGTAAAGTAGAATTAGGGTGCTGAGATTCGGTGTAAGGTCGTCCACAAAAGAAGGAATAGCAGCGGACCCAGAATCACTCCTTGCGATATACCAGATGGTGCTGTTCTCCAAGTCGATCAAACCCTGTTGGCTTTTGTGCAGAATGTTCCGCAGCCTAAATAGACCTGGAGCTAGGAGAGCACTTGACCCTAGATGCCTGGCCTGGATATTTTGCGGATAAGAATAGTGAGCTGGACTGCGTCAGATGTCATGGCAAAATCCAGAAAAATAACAAGAACAGGAATTTGGAGGTCCCAGTATGCCATCCACTTACCACTGTCCTCCAGAGTGTTTAAGGCACACGACCTACCCTCTATAAAACCACGTTGAGCATCGCTTAGTGCTCCCCTCTTCTCCAAGTGCCCCCCGATATGGTCGCCTGCCAGGCTGTCCATTAATTTTGACACCACTGGTAGGAAGGCTATGGGTCGATGCCCATTCGGGTTCCGCCTGTCTCCTCCTTTGAAGATGGGGGACAGAATAGCACGTTTCCACTCTCTTGGTAGCATGCGATTGCCTTAGGAGTGTTGAAAAAGACTACTGGGCGGAACGCATGAAGCACCCGCGCTTTGTTTCAGCGCAGTCGGCCGGATGTCACTGCATTCTGGTGACTTCCCTACTCGTAGCTTTGATAGCTTTTTGAGGAATATAGTAGGGGTAACCTTCATTCTGGGCGAGTCCACAGCACTTAGTGGTGCTGAATGTTATTCGGGCAGTTGGATTCTTCTAGAACGATATCCTGTCTCTTCCTACTTTTATGTTGCGTCAATTTCTTAGGGCCATGTACACGGTATGGTCAGACTCTTTTCTGGAGATCCTCCGCTTATGCCACGCTTTCCTCCTAGCTTTCGAGAGTAGTTCATCGCTTCGCTTCAGCCATGAAGTTCACCCGCCGGCATTGCTGTGGTTGCTGGGATGTTTTGAGAGATAGTCCCCCTGGTGATACCTCTAACTAGCTCCCAGTGTTGATCGATCGAAAGGTTGCTCCACTCCTGAGGCCGTGGTGCTGCCGACAGATGTTGGTCCAGGGCCACGTAGTTTGTCTTTCTGTAGCAAAGACAAATGCGAGGTCTCCTTATGACAGTTGTTCGTTGAATGCCAGATTGAACACTACCACACCGTGATCGCTGCTGCGGAGGGGGGTTTGAACCTGAACGTTTTCAGCCAGTGGATGGACTCTGGTAACCAGCTAGTCCAGTTTGGGCGGTTTTCTTTTACAAGCTATTGGTTAACTTGCGTAGGGAACAAGGAATTGCTGAGTAAGTTCTGTGTCCGGTATCTTAACGCTAGCTTGTGTAAATCAGTCGGTTTATTCGTGCCCGCTTCTGGGTCTTACCTGATAGGTCTAAGTCCTTGGCGGATTCCGATACTCTAGGTCTGCCCGCTAGAGAGTCATTTCTTTGAAATTCCTAGCGGGCGGTTGCCTGGAGATTAAACTTGTAAGGGTTTTACCACTTTTCCAAAGACTATGGAGCAGATCAGTCCCCCAAGTGTCGTTTCACCAGGAGAGGGTTCGGACTGGCTGCGGAAAAAGGATGGAAAGGATAAAATAGTGGCCAGGAAAAACAGTGTAGGGAATGTGAGAAAAAGAAAGCTGAAAAGAAGCGGAATGAAAGGAGAGAAAAAACCTTGGTAGGTCCAGGGGAAGGCTGAGAAGAAAACTGATAGGAAGAACCCGTGTTAACAGGGCTAAGTCATAGGATCAGAAAAAGAAGGGGCAGGTAGGATGATAATGGGATAGTGGGAATAGAAATTATGACGCTATTGGTCGAGGTATAGTGACTTGAGGTGAGACACTCAACAGAAAAGTGTAGGGTTGAGTCAAGAACAAAAGAGTGAGTTTAGGGGCCACTGTGTTGAGGCGACGTGCCCTGAAGTCGGCGATGCAGGCAGTGCTTTCCATTGGTTGAAAACTAGCGAAAAGAAAAAATATGAGCACGCTGCAGTCTTAGACGTTTGGTGGGCGATTCCCCTTGTGTCATCCAGAGGAGCACCATAGTAACCCTTTTGTAGGATTCTGATGCTCGAATGACGTGGATTACCTAGAAATTTGTAGACTGTTATCCAGATGTCAAATAACCTACCGTAACTAAGGGAGTAGAACTCCAGGCCTCTTGTCTTACCTTCACTGGACCTTCGCTGCATTTTTACAATTCCCTTTGCCACCCACATCTGAGCTCTGTGTTGGAGGTTCACATATCCCTTCGGGCACAGGGGTGTGTGTCGATATATAAAGGTTCCAGAGATGGTTCTGAAGTGAAAGTATACAGTTGCCTGTGAATGAAGTACAGCGCAGCATAGGCTCTGGAGGCACCTCCTGGATAATTAGAGCCGATGTCCAGCTTGTCGGTCAGTATTACTTCAAGGTGGTGTGGGAAAGATAAGATAAACTTATTCAGGTCCGGTCCTGATGCGTACCTTAAAGTAGGTAGTAAACGTTATCCGAAGAGTAGAAAGAGGGGTCCAGCGAATCGAGAATGAGAGAACAAAAGTAAAAATTAATGATACCGACAAAAGTTATTTTTGGCGATAGTGGGGACAGCATTGTCTATCTGGTTGACACCATGAGCGGGCAGCAGAAAGATAAATAAGCATGCGCTCAGTTGCTGACGCCGTGTGCCGGAGACAAGCCGTTTGTCCCCACGTACATGTCAAGAACCCACTTGAAGCGGCCAGGTGAGGTGGTTGTGGGTAATTGTTTTGGCAGAGCGCTCCACAGAGCTCCTGCACGGCTGTTAGTCCTCAGTCAATAATGTTTGTCTGTCGAAGCGGTCAATTTGATGATGATCTTGGAGGCTGTCATTAGTTCGCCTCTCTTCCCTCGCAAGCCGTTCGTGAACAAGTCGGGTTACTTGATCCGGTATGAAGGTTTTCTTCCTTGTTACTCCTAATTGCACTTTAGCGAGGGTGTCTGTACCTTTCTTTAGCATAGGATGGGGCATCTTGTTGAATAACTCAACTTTTCGGTCCCGTGTAAGTTTAGGAAACCAAGAGGAATAATCCGGGCGTTAGGGTAACGAGTTGCCTTCTGAGAAACCGCATGATGCAGTTGACTGTTGCCGCCATTCCTATGTACTTGGTACTGACATCTTGTGTCACAGAAGCTTAATCCCAGGCTCTTCTTCATGGACAGTTTGATGGCTGCGCAGTTTTGGAAGGTGTAGTTATTTTTCATTGTTTCTGGTGATCGAAGATACGTCAACTTGAACTCCTCCGGGCTGAAGCTGAAACCATTCTCAGCCGTCTCACTGCAACGGAAGTAGATTATCCTGGAGAAAGCTACGTCCCTTCACCTTGCTCACTTTATTTCCTTTGTTCCGATGTCATCGGCGAACAGGAGGATGGATGAACAGGGTTGAGCAAGGAGCTATTTATAAGGCGTAAGCATAGCAGTAGCTAAAGGATAGTCTCTTAGGAGTTTCTTGTTCTTGTACACCCTCAGAACGACCAATTCCACCCTACGTTTATGCGCGATTCACTATCCTCTAGGAATGCTGTGAAACGTGCTACGACAAATTTTATGGTGCATATTTTTGCAGCTTCTGCTAGCATGGCCTGGTACAGGATGCCATTAAATAAAGCTACCAGCTACCATCTGTGAAACAGCGATCATCATGCTGCATATTATCGATACTTTATCTTTGTTTGAAAACATGAAATTTGCAAGTAATTTACTTGAACCACTGAATGTGTCCCAGTGAAGAGCGAAGAAAGAGTGCAATGACACCCTTTATTTTTCGCTTTTACGTGCCAGCGAACAGCGTGACAGCATTCACTGTGGTTGCACTACTGGGGGAAAGGCCTTAAACTAATAATATCTTGGTTATCAAACACTTTCACAAGTTAGTCTGATAATGCGTGGTTCGATGAAATTACCTACGGAGGGGCCGGAAAATTGTTACAGAACAGATGAACTACATGAAGACTGTATGATAATCGGACATTCTCTTCCAGAAAATAGTCACTTCTCTGCATTCTTGCCAAGGTTTGGCTAAGATATCTGCCGAATCACTGAACAAGGAATGTCCAGCTAACTGATATCTCAAGAGAAAAAAATCACCCATAAAGTCACTCGAATGCTGAAAACAACCTAGTAGAAGATTTCTGTTAGCAAGATTAATATCCTTCAAGAACCATATGTTCAACAAAGCTGACAAGGGTGTATGAGCCAGCATATCAAATGAGGAATGATAAGATTTGTACAGACCCCATGTAAACAATTGAGCTCATTTTTCTGAAATCCCCAGCCTAAAAATTTTTAAGGGCATGAACTACTTTAATTAGTGTCATTTCAATTTTAGCCTTGCCTTCCTCACGGTGCAGAAATGTTCCCAAGTGATAGAATATTTTGTGTACCCTGATACTTCAGAGTTCTCAGTTGAACTGCTAGCAAAACGCACCTTTTACAGCAAATTTCTAAATTTTTCTGTGTTTCCGACTCGCATTCCGAAAATTTCCCTTTAATTTGGTGAAGTATATCATATATGGTTCCAGTACGATAGATTGCTTTAAATGTTATGGCCATTATTTGGCACTTTCCGCCTCGTGAAAACTTCCAAAAATAAATCACACCAATCATCCTTTGAAAGTCAATACTTTTATAAGTGTATTCAAAGACTGATACCAAAACCACGAGTACGTACCGAAAAGCGTTTCCTTGGTTATCGGACAAAACGTCACCAATGTGTCATCGCCTTCGCCTTATGGTGTTTGGACACACTGTCCATTGATAGGTCATTGTCCATTGCAATGCAACCAATTCGTGGCCGTTTCCCATCTGGTCCTAGCCAGGTAGGTTGCAACTTTCCTCGTGGGTCCTGCTGCTATGTAGGTAGCCTGAAGCCCTTGGGTCAAAGGTTTGTGCCTGCAACTTCCTTTCAGTCACTGTCTCAGTGCTGGTGTTTTGAAGTCTCCAGCGAGGATTACTTGATCAAAAGTTGTTCAGCTGGATGCCAAATCACGGTACCCACCTTTTCATTACGCTCTCTCGTACACACCAGAGACTTCTATGTCACCCCTAGTCGGTGATTCGTGTCGTCCACAGTAAAATTATACCACAGGAATTCTGGCAATCTAGGGAGTACATTATCTGTCACCCGAGCGGCTTTTAGGTGTTTTGCAGCGCAGATGACCACTCCTGCTCCGCCTTTGAACTATCTATGTTCCTGGAATAAGGTCACATAAGCCACACACAATTCTTTATCGAAGACACCTGATGAGAGCCGGGCCTGCGTTATACAAACCATATCTGGATGCCGATGAGTGCCCATCGTTATCGGATCCGTCGGCCTCCTTCTAAGGTGGCTTACATTGTTATGAAAGTGTCCCAGGTAGCCACTTGCTGGAATAAGCACGGCACGGTCGCATGAATAAAGGTCGTTGTTGTGCTGCTTAAGGTACTGGTTGCCAGTCCTTACTCGACCCTTATTCTGGACTATCTAGTGCCACCAGCTTGAGCTGTGAAGGTGTGTGACGCGCTGTCTTTATCTGCAAGTTCGTGCTCACCGCTTACATACATGTTTTAATTTTTAAATGCTGTCAGATAAACATTTTATGTTTGTATATCCCTTCCTTTATGCTGTTTTTCTGCCAAGATTTCAGATGGTTGCAGCATGAAGATATCATTAGACTATGAAGAAACCAGACTATGATGAAAACTTACCGAATTATCTGAAAATCTCAACGCTAAATGGTCGAAGGTTTTAACTCGGATCCTCGAATACCCACATGATCAAGATAACCTTCAATGATGACAACAGGACACAAATGTGGTATACACGTTGCCAATTCTAAATATTCCACTTCTTGTGGAAGCAATGGAACTATGCTCATACGAAAATTACTGTTCAATAAGCAAGAATTGCCGATCCCATTCATTCATTTGACCCTGTCACCATATGAACATATATCAACCCTCGAATTACTCAGATTTCTGGGCTGTCATAATGGCATCAAAAATCTGTACAGACAGTAGAATCCAGGAGATCAACTCATTTATTAACTTTAAATTGAACACGTTCGCAGTGATGATCTGCAACTGACTCCTCTAGTACTTCATCTAACAGTGAATATACCTCCTAGATAATGCTGCATACCTTAACATGGACAGTATGGAAAACTCATTGCCATTGGTCGGCAGCTTTCTTCAAATGCTCCTTTGCACCACAATATCTTATTCTAATGGCGTAAGTCTATATTGCTGTGAATGATAACACTTGAATAGATGATCACCTGGATTACCCGATAATGTGGAAACTTACAGGTTCTCAACATCGTCAGTGTAGGTTCTTCTGGTACCCGAGGCTATAAGCATAAGAATTTACTGTAAAATAGGTGTTTATTTGGCGTAAGAGGTCATCGCAAAGACGAATCAAATAAGTCGATTGCTTGTAACGTAAATTTGGAATTTCGCGCTGCCCTGGTGCCACTAATATTGGAGAAAGAGAGTATGGCTGAAAACCATCCAAACTTTAGCACTCTGTATATGCTTAAAAGTTGCATTTGTTTTGTTCATTTCATGACTTGTGTAATCTTCTGATGTTTTTAATCCAGTTTAATGACCTCCATTCCGTACCACTTAGATCCTACAAAATCTTGTAAATTTCCCAACACATATGATGCCTGAAAACTGGCTTTTGTCACGTCAAATTATCAATAAAATATTTATTTACTTATTCACTTTGCGATTGCAATGCTTAGTCTGGGAGTAAGTGCAATGTTGCTACACGCCGTGTTAACACGGCAGCACGTACTGAAGACTGGAGACGAAGGAAGCCAGTGTATCAAAGACTTAAGAATTGCAATTTCTTTGTTTATCACTTCCCACCGCAACGGCGGTTCCAGCTACCTTACCACCGATCAACTTTTTATCGTAGAATACAGAAACGCCGAATTTGAGAATACTGCCTCAGTAACAGATACTTCTTGTGGCGTTAATAACGGGCATTTGGGACCTGTCCCCTTTTCAATAAGCCATAAAAGTCAAGGACTCTCGGCAGGCGGAAGCTTCCGCTTGTCAACGTCCTAACAGGTGGGTTGCCGTTCAGTTTATTTTAGTTTTTCAGGGGTCATCCTCAATTACCACAGGCACAGTAGTATTGATGAAGGCATTGCAACTGGAAGTACAGTTTCCAGCATTCAGAATTGGTTTCACAAGAGCCGTGACCGACTTCAGCCGCGCAAAAAGAGGTCTCGCCTTAGGGCACCGGTATGTTTACTTTAGAAGCCCAGTGACCTTCGGAAGTTACCAGATGAGAACACGAATGCTTGTACACCACAGTCCTCTGACAGCACCAGAGTATTGTCTTCACCTGATAATAATAATAACGTCAACAAAGATGCACTCAGCAATCATGAAATTGAAGGCGTACGTATGCAAAGAATTCTCTATTTTTAGTAAATCTATTCATTCCATACATCTGCATTCTTTTGCCACTGGTCCCTTCAACAATGATGGAGTTATGCTATTTGTATCGATGAAGACTCTGTGCACACTATTGTTTGTTTGTTTAAGAACTGTCAAAGCCGCACTTAGAGTGTTTTCCGGTCAAATGTTTGGGCCCATTTTGAAACTTTTGGGATTTTCGGGGCGAATTTTTTGGCGCGCTTTTGAACTTTTCGGTGTTTCGGGGAAAAAGTTCGGGCGCACTTTGGAATTTTTATAAACTTTGGGCAAAATATGGGAGCAGTCTGACAAATTTGGAATCTCCGGGCATGATTTTTGACGTTTTCGGGAGTGACGATGAGCTATCGGCAGTAATCCTGAAGATTTCGATACCACTTTTCACCCAAAAATTTCATAGTGCGTCCAAAGTGTTGGCAGGATTGATCCACGCATTCCTCTCTCGTAGCGTCGCCTTAGACAGCATCGCAGATGTTAGCCATCAGAAGTAGTTTTTGCGGTAAAAAATCTGAAGGACTATTATCCAATGATAATGGAGTTTTGCACATTCAATTCAATTCACACCAAAGCATGCAGCATTATCGAGGACCGTCAACTGTCTTCTATCAGATGGAGTCAAATAGAATGAAGTAATGGAGAAGTTTGTTGCAGTGGTTTGTTTGCGAACACGTCTCACTTTCAGTCACTGGGTGAGTTTGTTTCTCAGATTTAGGTGTTTGTCCAGATTTCCGCTGTCATTGTGACTGTCCAGAAACCTTGGACCTGTTGTTGTAGTTGAGCTTTCGTATGTAGCAGCATCTGGAAAGTTGCTGACTAGGTGAGTTTGCCGTGGAAGTTTTCAAAGATTTGGAAGTCAGCTGGGGAATAACCAGCTGAGGAATTCTTTTAACAATTTTCTGATGTCACTTTCAGGATAGTCTGTTCAGTAAGTTGACCTTCTCGGCCAAAATTATGCTCAAGATTTTCCCTTCAAGCCTAGGTTGAGAAGGGAAGGAAAATGAAAAGCACGAGCAGAAACTGGAAAGTGCCTTACTACACAAGAAGAATTGGGAAGGGAGAAGTTCCTATCTTCTTAGAGTCACTTGAGCTATATGTACACCTTAATTTGTGCATACAAAATAACTCTTATGATTTTCTTACGACGATTTTCACCTTCACCCTCCCTCAGGATTGTAGTAGCTACCTTAACGTTGCATGCACATTTAAAATCGTTTGCTGGTTGGCGAACGCGAAAAACAGAGTCACCATCTTTAAGCATTTGTAATACAGCTTAAACTAGGACGTGAGAAATACATCGGATAAAGCCTCAAAAGTATTCTACAAGTAAATTATTAGACTATAAAGCCCCTTGCTCCTCTAGTCTTTCTCAGATACTCTAGTCTTCAATATTGCTTCCACAAATTCTAAGACAACCAACCTCACTCCTCATGCCTCTGTTTCTTTTTATCGCCCGATATGCAGATGATGATGGCGGATCATACCAACACACTGGGCGCCGAGATACACCTCGAACATCTACTCAACACGTGAGAACTATCATCTTTTACCACCCATAGATGCAAAATAACCGGGGGCTAGACAATTTATTCCGGGCTACAACCTCCCCTTAGTAAAAAGCTCCAATCGGGAGAGTAATTAAGAATGTCGGTATAGAGTGCCATTTGCATCCAAACATGCAAGTTCTTTCAATCCTGACAACCGCTCACCCGGAAACGAGGCCAAATGAGGGTGACACCATATGACACGTCTACCTTAAAGTCTTATTGAACGGTTTGATGGTGAAACCCCCCATGTTTTCCGCCCTAGTATGATAGCAGCAGCTAGACAGAAGTGTGCCCCTGGCTTTATTTGCTCAAATGACTGTGCTTATAACATTATAGGCCCAAACAATTGCTACACTTTGCACGACACCCTACAATACAGGACGCGAATTTGTGTCCGCTTTCCATCCCAGTTTCGCTTGCCATCTACAGACAGTAAAATTGGTTGAATACAGATATACCTCCAGATCCATTTGTTCTCAACATTCGACGTGCAATGTACTCCTATAGATTCCATGACTCACTGTTGCCTCTCACACTGAATGATTATGCCGTCATTAATTTTAGCCATTGTTGTCTAACGGTATTGCGATATTGTGACCAGCAATATCTAACCAATTGTTTACTCCAGAAGGCTGTGCGGCAAGATAATTTGTTTCTTCCTAAACTTTTACAGCTTCAACAAGGAAATAACATTTAGATATTGCCTGTAAAAATGGCATATGTTCGTATAATTCATTATTCGAAATATATTATGACTGTATCACAGCCTGTCCTCAAACTCTGGCACTTTCCCAGTTTCGTGGAAGACCAGCCATATTACTCCGTGCTTTAAGAAAAGCTCCAGACTCTAACCGGAAAATTACCCCCCCATCAACATAACATCTGTCCTGTCGCGTATAATGGAGAAAGTAGTGAAAAACGTCATCTTTTCTCACCTTTCAAATCGCAAACTTATGAATTCCTCGCAGCATAGATTTCTGTCTAGAAAATCTTGTATCACGTGTCACCTAGAATTCTTCGAACACGCAATTGACAGTAGAGACGATGGAAACGTGGTTGCCTGGCTTTACTTCGATCTAACCAGGGCTTTTGACAAAGTGCATCATTCCTCACTCCTTCGGAAATTGAGTTCATTTGGTATAAGTGGCAAGTTGCATGGCCGGATCAGCTCATTTCTGCTGAACCGCATCCAAGTTATCAAAACAGGCTCACATTGTTCCCTTCCCAAAAATATCGTCGGTGGAGCTATCTAAGGCTGCGTTCTCTGACCCCTTCTCTTTATAACGCGCCTGCTTTCAATCAGGGAAAACCTTCCTCTTTGCAGATGACTTGAAGGTGATGTACACTTTTCACCCTAACCAATGCAGCGGCATCAGTACCACCATACAAAACGATCTTGACAAGCTACAAAGATGTTGTGACGCGTGGCTGCTACCTCTGAATACGCAGAAGTCCGGCTTTATGCTCTTTAGTGAAGAAAACGTGCCAACTAATCTTCGAATGAACAGTATTGCACTCCAACAGCTCAAAAGTATTTGCGACCTTGGAACAAGGTACTCCAGTGACCTTTCCTTTGCGGAACACGCAATGGCACAGTACTCCAGATCACGCCGCCTCATTGGCTTCATTCACCGAAATTTTTGCCCGAACGAAACCAAACTGATTCCATGCAGGATATGCGTGCGACCACTACTGCAGTACTGTCTTATCGTGCTTAGTTGCTTGCGGTCTAGTGACAATCAGAAAATTGAGAAAACCCAACGACACTTTACCAGACTTATTTCCTCAGGTAATTCACACAGGGGCAGATGTCTTGCCAGTCGGTTGGAGCCTATGTGGTTAAGGCGGATAAAGTTGAACCTTAGCATTTTCTATAAAGTCCTACACCACGAAGTGACTACTGATGTGGATGCAGCAAAGTTCGCCGGCAAAAACCCCTATAATCTCAGAGACCAAGACTGCCTAGTCGCACCACCATATGCTTCCAAGCAGCTCAAGTCTTCACTTTCCACAACTCGTTACGCTAACGTTTGGGACAGACTGCCGCATGATGTCCAATGCTGCAAGACCATACCTCAATTTCAGTCGACCATGGACCACTACCTCAGTGAACTTAGAGTATGCAGGATCCTTAATGTACCCTACATAGGCGACATGTTCCTAAACGGCCCACCAAATATCTAGAGTCAACTACGCAATAATCCTATGCAACCACCCAAAAATTTGTCGAATGGTGAGTTATTTTTGTTGACTTACACAATATTCTATGGAAATTTGTGGTAACTGTAACCGATGCTAGTTACTGTTCTTAATCTCAATGCTGCCATAGTTCAGCTACTCTTAATCCCTCCTACACCTAAACATTCCACCCACCACCTACTTTTTTCTTCCTAACAAGCTAGGAGTTTTTGTGCTGTGCAGTAGTACAATTCAGTTTGCGTGATAGATGAAGACTGACTATTGAATGAGTAGAGGTATAATGGTCATAAGTGTTGCCTGACGCGAGATATAAACCAAGGGGCGATTGAGTCAATAGTGTACGCACGGTCTTAGCCAGCTGACAGTAAGCTGGAAAGATTGTCGTAACCATCAACTCTATTGAGCGTAGCAGAAAAATATTAAAAAAATAACGTGAAGATATGTGAAGATGGTGGTAACTGATCAAGAGGCATGAAGGTAGGGAGAAAACTCTTAGGCGAAATGTGCTATCACTTAAATCAACACCGGCATATAATCTGCGTAATAGCGAGTACACCACCACAATAAATAAGTGTCGCTCAAAACTTCGATGTAGGTTTTTCATGACGCATTACAATATGCTGTGGAACGAACTTCCCGCTAATATACGAGCATGTCGATCTCTCGGCCAATTCCAACGATTACTGAGTGAATTCCTCCTATCTAGCAATTCTCATCAATTCGTTGACGGCCAAACCACGAACGGTAATACCATATACAATGGTGCAATTGGAACCTAGACTCAAGGGAGACTAACAGCAATAACAAAAGCATACAATGCCGAAAACTAAGCCCTTAGTTAAGTTAAGATCTAATTTCTGAAAAAGAAAACTGACCAGGAGTGAACAGAAAGTTGAGTGCGATACTATTTGCATCGGTGAACTCAGTAGCTACCTCAGTGTAACCTACATTTCTTCATAACCTAACCGATCTCACGACTTAACACCTATTCCCTAAAAATCGTCCCCTAAAATGATCTCTCCACTCCGAAAAGATAAAAGAACTGTCCATCGATGCATTTTCATAGCACATAACATGTTTTATTATTTGCCCTTTGTTATCAGTACTCATATGTAAGTACTCTGCACCACCATATTGCTTTGGTAGCCTCGATATGGTAGTACTCAGCAGGCAACACCATGATCATCCCCTCCTTTGACCAGATGAAGGATGGTTACCATCTTAGAAAAAACCATGAGCTTCACTTAAATGTTTAGGACTTCATCAAACTTTTGTACATAGGTATATAACAAGTGAATACCCGGTCCAAAATCCTCTAATCTCTCTATTTCGTAGTGATATCTTTGGCTTCACACCGGTTTTCATTACCGTCTTGCACACCTTCGTCTTTTCCCACCTAAGCTTACATCTAAATAGTTGGCTCTGGATACTTTTTCAAGTAAGTTTTGTAGTCAGTACAAAGAACTCACCCAGATGTATCGTGGTTGATCTACTCCTGTGTATTTTTGTGCTCCCGTTTCGAATTTCCTCTGCTGCTCGCTTTTGTTATTCACTTTTCAGGTTTACCTAACCAGTCCTGTACTCAAATGGAATCCCAGAAATCGCATATGTCGGCGTGCACCATGACGTCAAAACCTCATGACGAACGCCTACGCCCCAAGGTCATGACCGTGATGCGGCTTTGCCTCCAAGAACATTGGGAGATTCAAACAATAACCGAATAATTCCAAATTTCTAACTGAACCTGCTTCAACAAACCTCTTATATACCATGAATAACGGTATCTAATGTATAGCTTAACATTGTACATAATAGTCATTTCTCATTACCAAAATGATCACACCTGTAAACTGGTTTGTATTCATGTAACCTAACCTATCGCCTCTATGGCGATATCTTTAAGAAACCTACGGCTCTTGTACTTATGACGACAAAATAATAGTGAAAAGGATGAGGTTACCAAAAATGTCCTCCGGATCTGCTAGCTCAGCTGGCTACGCCCACCATATTGCCTCTGTAGCCCTGATATGGTAACACTCAACAGGCAACACGGTGATCATCCCTCCCTCGTGACTATATAGAGTGTGGTTACCATTACAGCAAAAGGCATGAGTCCTACTTAAATATTTATAACTTCATTAAACTTTTGTACATAGGTCTCCTACACATAAGCGAATACCTGGTCCAAAATCTTCTATTCTCTCTGTTCCATAACGATATCTTCGGCTCCGGTTTAGTTTCCACTTCTTTTGTATGCACCTTCATCTTATTCTCCATAAGCTTATCTATAAACAGTAGGTTTGATTTCTCTTCAAGTAACTTTTGTGGTCGGCATAATGAACTCACCTTTTTGTATCATGGTCGATGTGCTTCTGCGTAGTGTTTCTGTGCTCCTGTTCCGAATTTTGTCTGCTGCTCGCTTTTGTTATTCATTTTTCAGGTTTACTCAACCATCCCTTCATTCACATGGAATCCTAGTACTTTAACTTGTCAGCGTGCACCATACCATCTAGACGTTATGACGAACGCGTAAAGCCCAAGGTCACAGCTGTACTACCCGCCCTACCTCCAAGGATACTGGAAGATTCAAACAATAGCTGAATATTTCCTACTTTCGAACTGAGCTTGCCTCAGTATGATGAACAATTATGCTGGTGTTTATCTGTTTCATTCTTTGCTGTCCGCAAAGCATTAACGTTCTAACTCTAGACGCATCTTTTATGTACCAGAAAGAACGGTGTCCATTGTATAGCTTCACATTGTACGTAACAGTCAGTTCACATTACCAAAATGATCAGACCTGTAAACTGGTTCCTTTTTATGTAACTTATGTTGTAGGAAATATGTCACTATTATTATTATTATTATTATTATTATTATTATTACCGGTAAGGAGGTTGAAGAAGTCGAAATGACGCGTAGTGCATGACCTGTTTTTCAGAAAGGCGCGCTGAGTCTTTGTTATAAACTCTTCCGCGAGTAGGCATTCAGACACACTGTCCTTTACAACACTCCCAATAATTCGCGATAGGACTGAGGTTATAGTAATGGTCCTGTAGCTGCTGGCACCAACCTTGTCCTCAGATTCGTAGCATGGAATTACAAAGCTAGTTTTCCATTCAGTTTGACACGTTCCATTTTCCATCGAAAGAGTTAACGACTTAAGCAGAGTCAAAAGAAGGTCCTGTCCACTATTTCCAAGGGCTATTGAATCAAGATGGCCTATTCCCATTTTTTTGTAGGTCGTAGGCCTTTGATTGATTCAGCTATATTATCGCAAGTAAATTCTACAGTATCGAAATGGCTGCTGCAGAGTGGCATGCCACTGAAGGGAGTACGCTTTTCACAACTGAAATTCAGAAACCGGTCACTAAATAGTTCAAAAGTCACGACTGGGTTGCTGTAGGCTACCTTATTATCAAGCAAGTACTGTATATATCTTGTTGTTCGAAGGCGTTTCTTTAGAAGTGATTTCAGACTGTACACCTTGTGGCTAGTTCTAGGGGCTTTTTCGCGGGCAAGCTTTTGACTGATTCCAGGGTATCATAGATCGCGTTCTGCGAGGGAGAGTGGTACAGATTCCACAGCCACCCGGGCGTTTTGTCGTACGCAGGTCGAATGTATTCTGAGCGTTGGTGTATTTTCACCGTTTTCACAAGAGCAGCAGTATCCAGGTACTACGTAACATTTCTGTAGAATAGGGATACTGTGGTCCTTAGTGAGTCATCGGTAAAGTATTCGCCACAGGGAGAGGAAACTTAGAAGCTCTGAGTTGGCAGTTTCCAGTCCTTATCTTTACAGCTGCCGTATTCAATAATCCATGGGGTTTTCTAACTACCTGCATCTAGGTAGACAAATGAGTACCATCCTGTGATTGCTATCGAATGTTCGCCACAAACATGAGTAGGTACCGAGGTGATGTCCTGGCAAACTACCAAGTCTAACACCTCGTCACCGTGAGTAGGCGCGTGGACACGTTTCTTCGAAACATAGAGACCTATCACGGCAGGTACCTCATCGGAGCTCTGCGGCCCACAATCAGCTGTCAGGTTAATTTTGGGAAGATTGAAGCCACAGGCAGTCAACTTAAAATTCACCCCATATGAGGAAGTGTGCACAAATGATTTAGCTAGAAGTGCATCCGTTTCCACTATTGAGCACGGTGCTCGACATACGTCACATATGGGCAGTTCGTATTTTTCACCATGTAAGGCGACTCACAGTGAGTGAGACACTGCATTTGATACATTGTTTCCAGCCTTATTTACCGTAACTTGGTTATATATGTAAACGAAACAACAACCACCACGCTCATGATCTCGATTGGTGCTGCAGGGCGTGTATCCATCAACAAATAATTCTGCATCCAACATGCCAGATGAGCACCATGATTCACTCATAAGTAGTATCGTCGGCTTGTTGGTTAGAATCGTTATTCTAGAAGTAGACATTTTCTTGGGAAGGGAACGTGCGTTGATCGGCGACAATGTAAATAAATTTCCATGATTGATGAGCTTGCCTACAATGTAAGTTACACCCACCTAGTTACGTTCATTCCTATGTAGTGTGCCTATAAGTGACGTGTAGCTTGTGTTAAAAGCTAAATAAAACTCCCCATTGGTCTGGGACATCCAGGTCTTTTGGGTGGGATAGCTGGTTTTTCTACAGGTCTTTGCTCCCTACTGATATCTCATGCTGAAGTTCATTGTCGAAGGGTGTCAGTTTGGATGACTCCAGCTTTGTACCTGCGAAGTGTGAGCTGGACACCGAAGGTCGTGCATAACGTTTTGTGACCCAAAAATTGTGAGGTTCAGCTATGTTGACGTGCTTGGTGGATGGGGCGATGTAACTAGTCCTGGGGTCATGGTCATGTGGGTTGCGCCCTGGTCCCTTGTTCTGGTAGGGGTGATTAGACCCCTCAGGATTGGTAGTGCGGATTTTTGTTGAAGCCCTTCTGACAACGAAATATTCTCCACGGCTGTTGGACAGAACACGCATAACTTTCTATGTCTAATGTTCGTATCGGGTTTAAGTCCCTGATTTTGCCTGAGGGTTTTCTGACCCCAAGTTTGTGCTTTGGTCGGATACTCACTGTACTTTGACGAAGATGGTTAGTCCTGGGAGTGGATTTTCAAGCTCTGCCAGGTTCAATCGTGGAGTAGTATCAAGGCCCACAAGCGCCTGCCCCTCAGGTGATACTGGCGGATAACTACACACATTTTTACCGTCAAGTGTTCCTTCTACGCTTTCAGGTGCCTCTAAATCATTCTTGCAGCGCTTTCTACGTTGACGCGGTATTCTATCTTAAGTAATGACAGGGCAACTGCCTTGTGAAAATATTTTACCTAAACGTTTACAATCGTGGGGTACATTCACCACAAGCTCGTAGGATCTTACTTTTAGCAGCTGCCAAATGCACGTTGTCAGGTACACTATACAATATGGCTTGCTGAGATGATGCTGATTGCTTTATTACCTTAGTAGCGATGGAATCTACTAAACTGTTGGCCTTCTACGAGTCATCACCTGATAGGGTGTTAGTTTGGCCAAACAAACAAGCTAACGGACAGAATTTCTCAACCGTCCTTTGAATATCATCTAAGATAACCTAAGTATTGAAAATGTCGTTTTGGTTTTCCTCGAGTCTTGTATCCATTCCGAAAACAATTTCCGAGACTTTGATGATCAGCGTGAGGAAACAAGTTTCTCCCGCATCTAAACTTCAGGCTGATGCATGACGGATCCCGAAGCACTTGTTTTCGAGTTTCCATTAAGACTGTCTATTCTCGAGTACTTAGCTTTATTTCTTCCCACATTTAAGCTGTAGATTTTTCCCTATTCTCTGCTGAGTCAACGAGAGGTTATTTAATTCAAGAAAGCTAAACGAATTCGTAAACCGAATGTGACAGGTGTGTATTACTACTTTTCAAATAGTACTAAATATCACAGCATAGTGCAAACAAAGAGGTAGTAGACGAACGTTCTACGTAGTTTATTCGGCTTCTACTGGTGCAACTTCAACGCTATTTCCTCATTCGACCTATCACAGCATGTTTTTGATAGAGAGGTTCAGCACCTTAACATGAAGATCAGCTACTCTTTACGGGTCATACGGTCACTACCTCAAAGTGAACGAAGCCAGGTAGTGCGCGAAATCGAGTTAGAGAAGATGCCAACGGATCATATGCTAGGTTTGTCCGAAGGATACCCAAGAGGGACATTCAGAGATAAGTAGTCCAACTTGGTAGAGGCCAAGAATAAGCTGGATGAATATTTAAGAGAATGGGAACACGAACTGGTTCACAGTAACCTGCTCGGTAAAGGAATTGACTGGCGTTTCAGTCCACTGGTGGCAAGCCACTGGGGCGGGTTATGGGAGTGCATGATTTACGTAATTGACAACCATCCACTGGTTCCACCTACATCTGGGGATGAAGACCTATCAGCACTAACTTCAGCAGACTTGCCGAAGGGTTCAAGAGCATATAAAGGCGTGATCGATTTTCCAAGGGATGACAATAGGCTAATTACCTTGCAGAAATATTTTGGAAATGTTGTTCCAGGGAATACGTTTCATTCTTACGACAACAGCATAAGTGGAGGACTTTTGGGAGAAACGTCCATGTAAGTGACTTAGTCATGATAGTGTCGGGCAGTGGCAAAGGAAATAAAAGGCCTTCACTACTGGCACAGCGGGTGGGATGCAGTGAAGTTGGGTTAGTTAGAAAAGTAAGATTAAAAAGAGTGATTGAAGCGCTCGTCACGCACCTTTCCAGAATCAGTGGCCCAGGGTTCAACGTGATTCAGCATTGATGCTGACCCTAGTAGTTATGTGGGCATCGTCCGACTGAGGGCACACGGTAAAGCATTCAGGCCATTTGGCACTTTGTGTTACGTTGAACTGCTCGTAATCAGGCCTGTAGCCAGCGGGTTGGAATGCGTTGTTCCTGCACGACCTCGGAACTGCACTATTCCATCTGGCTACGTCATTATATTCTTCCCTAGTCTCGCACTCGAGAGTATACTACGAGTAAGAACAAGAAACGATTGGCATCTATGCTTGTCAAGTTCTCACAAGAACAATTCCTGAGCGATTACGCAAGGAACCAAGGTGCAGATCGTGGAAGTCATGCATGAAGTACGACCGTGCCAGGCATCCACAGCTTTTAAGTTTCAAAAACATAAAAAACTGAAACGGTTTCCATGCGATCACCTATACCCCCATTTCTAGCGGACGTATTTGCGCATGGTTAAGAACGATTAACTCACCAAACATTTAGTTGTACTCCGAAACTAAATAGAAGGAGAACCCTGTGAAATTTGTTCCTTGCAGCAAATTATATGGAACACGGTTCTGAAATGTAGATGACATATTTACAGTACTAAAATTAGAACACATCAGTGAGGTCTTGACACATACAAACTCAGAAGTGAATATAACTCAGTTCGCCTGCTCATTAGAAAGTGGTGAAGGTGGGCTAGCAGTGTTAAATTGCAAGAACGGACGGGAATAAGACGCAAGCATACAGGATGGCGTCTATAGGAGACTCCCATTCAAATCACTATTCCCACTTCAAATCGTCTCACGCCATCTCAGTTAAAGTAGGTTTAGTTAAATGCCTGATAGATAGGGCAAAAAGGCTTGCTAGTAGGCCGAAACGTCTACGACGGGGAATTAGTTACATCGAAAATACCTTATGTCTCAATAATTACCCGCCCAAATGTTTCCATGACTTCATAATTATAACAACAATATATATTTCAAACAACATAGGTTGCATGAATACAAGAAATATAAGAAATCGGTAGAAAAATATCTTGATGTTGAACAGTTGGGATGGCTAACAACAAAAGCCAGACCGAAAAGCCTGTCTGTCAGTGGCACAGCCAAGTTACGAAGAAAGGCTCACCTACAGGGCACTTCTATATCCAGGCTACCAGGTGCCAAACACAGATGCCCTTACAGCACGGTATCGCGTGGTAAAACGCGTAAGAGATGTCAGGCGATCCTTTGAAGGCAGACTGAAGTCAATGGATGAGATGTGTGGCAACCTCCCAGATCATTAAAGGTCATGCACGTCACGAAGAAACTATCCACTGAACTAACGCTGTAAGCACCACAATGGACACCGATTCTGCTACAGCCACACCGTGACGCTAGATAGTCCAGAATAAGGGTCGAGTAAGGACTGGCAACCAGTACCTTAAGCAGCACAACAACGACCTTTATTCATGCGACCGTGCCGTGCTTATTCCAGCAAGTGGCTACCTGGGACACTTTCATAACAATGTAAGCCACCTTAGAAGGAGGCCGACGGATCCGATAACGATGGGCACTCATCGGCATCCAGATATGGTTTGTATAACGCAGGCCCGGCTCTCATCAGGTGTCTTCGATAAAGAATTGTGTGTGGCTTATGTGACCTTATTCCAGGAACATAGATAGTTCAAAGGCGGAGCAGGAGTGGTCATCTGCGCTGCAAAACACCTAAAAGCCGCTCGGGTGACAGATAATGTACTCCCTAGATTGCCAGAATTCCTGTGGTATAATTTTACTGTGGACGACACGAATCACCGACTAGGGGTGACATAGAAGTCTCTGGTGTGTACGAGAGAGCGTAATGAAAAGGTGGGTACCGTGATTTGGCATCCAGCTGAACAACTTTTGATCAAGTAATCCTCGCTGGAGACTTCAAAACACCAGCACTGAGACAGTGACTGAAAGGAAGTTGCAGGCACAAACCTTTGACCCAAGGGCTTCAGGCTACCTACATAGCAGCAGGACCCACGAGGAAAGTTGCAACCTACCTGGCTAGGACCAGATGGGAAACGGCCACGAATTGGTTGCATTGCAATGGACAATGACCTATCAATGGACAGTGTGTCCAAACACCATAAGGCGAAGGCGATGACACATTGGTGACGTTTTGTCCGATAACCAAGGAAACGCTTTTCGGTACGTACTCGTGGTTTTGGTATCAGTCTTTGAATACACTTATAAAGTATTGACTTTCAAAGGATGATTGGTGTGATTTATTTTTGGAAGTTTTCACGAGGCGGAAAGTGCCAAATAATGGCCATAACATTTAAAGCAATCTATCGTACTGGAACCATATATGATATACTTCACCAAATTAAAGGGAAATTTTCGGAATGCGAGTCGGAAACACAGAAAAATTTAGAAATTTGCTGTAAAAGGTGCGTTTTGCTAGCAGTTCAACTGAGAACTCTGAAGTATCAGGGTACACAAAATATTCTATCACTTGGGAACATTTCTGCACCGTGAGGAAGGCAAGGCTAAAATTGAAATGACACTAATTAAAGTAGTTCATGCCCTTAAAAATTTTTAGGCTGGGGATTTCAGAAAAATGAGCTCAATTGTTTACATGGGGTCTGTACAAATCTTATCATTCCTCATTTGATATGCTGGCTCATACACCCTTGTCAGCTTTGTTGAACATATGGTTCTTGAAGGATATTAATCTTGCTAACAGAAATCTTCTACTAGGTTGTTTTCAGCATTCGAGTGACTTTATGGGTGATTTTTTTCTCTTGAGATATCAGTTAGCTGGACATTCCTTGTTCAGTGATTCGGCAGATATCTTAGCCAAACCTTGGCAAGAATGCAGAGAAGTGACTATTTTCTGGAAGAGAATGTCCGATTATCATACAGTCTTCATGTAGTTCATCTGTTCTGTAACAATTTTCCGGCCCCTCCGTAGGTAATTTCATCGAACCACGCATTATCAGACTAACTTGTGAAAGTGTTTGATAACCAAGATATTATTAGTTTAAGGCCTTTCCCCCAGTAGTGCAACCACAGTGAATGCTGTCACGCTGTTCGCTGGCACGTAAAAGCGAAAAATAAAGGGTGTCATTGCACTCTTTCTTCGCTCTTCACTGGGACACATTCAGTGGTTCAAGTAAATTACTTGCAAATTTCATGTTTTCAAACAAAGATAAAGTATCGATAATATGCAGCATGATGATCGCTGTTTCACAGATGGTAGCTGGTAGCTTTATTTAATGGCATCCTGTACCAGGCCATGCTAGCAGAAGCTGCAAAAATATGCACCATAAAATTTGTCGTAGCACGTTTCACAGCATTCCTAGAGGATAGTGAATCGCGCATAAACGTAGGGTGGAATTGGTCGTTCTGAGGGTGTACAAGAACAAGAAACTCCTAAGAGACTATCCTTTAGCTACTGCTATGCTTACGCCTTATAAATAGCTCCTTGCTCAACCCTGTTCATCCATCCTCCTGTTCGCCGATGACATCGGAACAAAGGAAATAAAGTGAGCAAGGTGAAGGGACGTAGCTTTCTCCAGGATAATCTACTTCCGTTGCAGTGAGACGGCTGAGAATGGTTTCAGCTTCAGCCCGGAGGAGTTCAAGTTGACGTATCTTCGATCACCAGAAACAATGAAAAATAACTACACCTTCCAAAACTGCGCAGCCATCAAACTGTCCATGAAGAAGAGCCTGGGATTAAGCTTCTGTGACACAAGATGTCAGTACCAAGTACATAGGAATGGCGGCAACAGTCAACTGCATCATGCGGTTTCTCAGAAGGCAACTCGTTACCCTAACGCCCGGATTATTCCTCTTGGTTTCCTAAACTTACACGGGACCGAAAAGTTGAGTTATTCAACAAGATGCCCCATCCTATGCTAAAGAAAGGTACAGACACCCTCGCTAAAGTGCAATTAGGAGTAACAAGGAAGAAAACCTTCATACCGGATCAAGTAACCCGACTTGTTCACGAACGGCTTGCGAGGGAAGAGAGGCGAACTAATGACAGCCTCCAAGATCATCATCAAATTGACCGCTTCGACAGACAAACATTATTGACTGAGGACTAACAGCCGTGCAGGAGCTCTGTGGAGCGCTCTGCCAAAACAATTACCCACAACCACCTCACCTGGCCGCTTCAAGTGGGTTCTTGACATGTACGTGGGGACAAGCGGCTTGTCTCCGGCACACGGCGTCAGCAACTGAGCGCACGCTTATTTATCTTTCTGCTGCCCGCTCATGGTGTCAACCAGATAGACAATGCTGTCCCCACTATCGCAAAAATAACTTTTGTCGGTATCATTAATTTTTACTTTTGTTCTCTGTAACGGAAAAATGATCTGAATATCCCTCCCGATCACCCTTACTTGATTGTATTGACATTTATTTTAACATTTTTGCCCTCGTTATGGATGGTGTACCTTTGACCCTCGCCGGTGTGATGTTATTTGCTTGTTTAACTGTCTTATTTGACTTTACACTCGGTATTTGCCTTTGTATGTTTGAGACTTATTATGAGTGTTTCACTTTCCTATCATGTGACGCTGGACTGTTGATAAGGTGATGTTGTTTTACTGCGCACGACATTTTGTTTTGGTTCAACTTACGGTTGTGCAGTGATTTGACTGTTTGCCTTTTGACTGTCTACTGGGAACGTTTGTTTGTTGATTTGATTCCTGTAGGCAGAGTTTTGATCCCTTTTGCCGGGAATATTCTTATTGACCGACAGGTATTTAACAGTTGTATTTTTTAACCAGTTTTTACCGTGTAGTACGTATTTGTACCCGAGAACGTTTTGGACTGTATAGTTACCCAACGGCACTGTTGAGGTATTTTTGTAATTTGACATAACTTATTGTTGCTTTGCTAGTACCACAGATTTTGTTACGAATCTACTATTGAATTACTACAAACCGTGTTTTGATATTTCGATCCAGCCTTTGACTGTGCGTCACTCGCGGAAGTTAGGAAGCTATACAGTAGAACGCAGGAACTAGTCAGATTCACGTCAGTTGGCACCGCCTAGTTATTTCCCGCGTTCAGGCCAAGATTATTGGATTCTGGCCGCTACATTCTCTCATTCTCGATTCGCTGGACCCCTCTTTCTACTCTTCGGATAACGCTTACTACCTACTTTAAGGTACGCATCAGGACCGGACCTGAATAAGTTTATCTTATCTTTCCCACACCACCTTGAAGTAATACTGACCGACAAGCTGGACATCGGCTCTAATTATCCAGGAGGTGCCTCCAGAGCCTATGCTGCGCTGTACTTCATTCACAGGCAACTGTATACTTTCACTTCAGAACCATCTCTGGAACCTTTATATATCGACACACACCCCTGTGCCCAAAGGGATATGTGATATGCAGCATGATGATCGCTGTTTCGCAGATGGTGGCTGACATCTTCATTCGGTCTGAAAGTGTAAAAAATCATGGTGCCAGAACTTATTTGGAATGGAAGATGCGAATAGTCAGTACAACATCTCACCCAAGTGAAGTTGAAAGTTGTCTGTTCGTATTCTCAGAAACCACTCAACCTTCCACTCGAAGATGAAGATGCATTCGTATTGCAATGAACAGAACTTAGCTATTTTCGGTGAAAGATGCAACTGTGAAAATTTGTACAATGTCTGGCCCACTGGACGAGGATGCATGTGACCACCTAGATCATATTTTATCACTTTTAATCCATAAATAGTTCTCATTTATCTCCCTACTTACACCACAAATTTCACGGTGTCCGATCGTTATCGTTTAGTAGATGGAATAAGCAGCTAAGTTGATTCACACTTGATTATCTGAAAACTACACTCCTCGTAAGCATACACGAAATGAAATTTCCCAATTCACATTTACCTAAGGACAACCCACAAATACTTCCGTTACCTAATTTAAACCGATACAAACAAAAGCATTCATGTGCCTTAACCACTAGTTGAAAATGTATTTCAGCTTTCCTCAGTTTTCTGCAGTTTCTTCCAACGACATTGAACCATCTAAAGGCCGATCGTTTACAACACTTACAATGTTGAGGATAAAGTCTTATAGCCTCAGGGCGTTTTATCACAAAAGTAGGAAGATGTATTGCTATTTTAACTTTCTAGAACCATAACAGATGAGTGAATTCGCGTTATATACATGGTTTCAGTTACTGACTTTCTAACTTTCTGAGTACTCAAGAACCTATCTTATATGGTGAGGAACTGTTTGAAAGTAAAGATGAGAAATGCTGAGTTGAGATTGAATAATTAAAGCAAAACAGGAGCCATGTAAAACGAATCAATCTTCCAGCCCTCTAACAGTAATTTGTAAACTAACATGTGAAACGCAGACTAGTTAGCTATGTGGAGCAATTTCTTTTGATTTGTCATGTTTCTATTGTTATTTTGAAGCAATTATTCTGTCTACGACCCCATAGCTTTCCACCTGTATAAACAAATGCAGAAGTTTACTTCATAACCAACATTGACTGTAAGATAAGTGTGTATATGCTTTAGATGAACCCCGTCATAGTATCAAAGAGCTGGGATAAACTGAAAAAGTGACCACTGAACAGAAATACTGAGGAATCAGGGATCGACTCACTCCAATGTTCATAACGCCTGTTCAATGTCCAACTGACCCGTCTAATGGCATCAATTAAGAGTTTTATGCGCATCGAAACTCTGGACATGCAGGTGAACGAATGCCTCACGCACAATTCATATGCCAACTCGAGCAACACATATTATTGATTTGAATTGGGAATCATAGAGTTGCAGTTTGACATTTATTGTTAGTCTTTTACTTCAAGTGTTCTGAGGGGTGAAAAATAATGCATGTAAATGTGGAGCATTCAGGATGTAGTTAAAATAGCAAACACCTAAGACACGTGTCGTCGAAGTGAGGTTGCCGTTGTCTATTTTGTAAAGACAAGGAAGGTATATTGGCATCAACCGCCCCCACAGCAAGATGAAGAGCTCAAAATAGAAGTGAACTGAGAACAACTTCCTTCTGATGTTTTCTCTAAGCTGGTTATTCACAAGTTATTGGACACAATCAGAGAAGAACGCTGATCCTTCACAAAGGAGAACTTGGGTTCTTGCTTTTGCAGTCCTAATCGTAGTAGTCGATTCTCTTCGTTTTTGTTCTTGAAACACTGCGGTGCCCGAACATGTTTTTCTTTTTGATGTCAAAGCAAGATAGATACAACTAAGCATTCTTCAGATATTTTGTCTTTGGAACCTAAGCTGATCAGTTACGTTTGTTACGCCTAAGGGAAGACTGAAGAAAGCTACTAGAGAGTACCGGAAGTGGTACAATAATCATAGATAGTCGGTGTTGTTGTGAGGAGAAGCAATTTTCCACCTAACACCATCTCTCGAACTGCAAGTTCGCAAATGCATCTAAATTATTAATCTCTTATCTTACGTTAAACAAAAAGAAAAGTAGTAAAAGCTAGCTAGCGTAAAAATTTTCGTTGATTGAATCCCGAAAATTCTGAATGATTAGTAAAAAGATTTTTTTGTCTTACTGTGTTTCCGCTTTCACAGAATATCCATAGTGTTTCGAAACTGAAAAAGCAATAATAAGTTTAAAATATTATCGAAGTCAGAAGAGGATTCACCATGAGTTTTGAATACCACTAGTGGCGTCACATACTCCTCCAGGATCAATAGCCTAGGGTTTGACGAGATTCAGTGTTGCTTCTGACTTCCATAGTTTTACCGCACTCCTTAAGCTGAAGGCACCCGGTCAAGCATCCACGCCATTCAGCACGCTGTCGTGTTACGTTGCACTGCTCGTAATCGACCCTCTAGCCAGTTAGTTGGAACACATTGGTATCCTGGCACAACCTCGCTTATATTATTTTCCTTCCGACTACACCATTATTTTCTTTCTTGGTATTGTATTCATGGGTATATAACAAGTTCGAATAATTAGTGATTGGCCTCTGCGTCCGTCAAGTTCCTAAACACTTTATATCGATGACCTCTGTGATTACCATTTGAGCTGACCATGAATACATTAATATTTCAACATTTAAAATATAGACACTTTGTTCTTTCTCTGCTGGTTGTTATCAGACAGCCTGTCATGTACACAACAAACTGTGACATTAAGCGCCCTAAGTCAGCTGAAAATTATTAAATCCATGATGTAAAAGAAATATAACGTGATTTCACTTGCACTCATGTGCATGGTCTGATTCTTCTGTCAGTGTACTATGCACTATTAGTCAAGTAACTCGCTTCTAATCATATTTCTGACTGCCAATTTGAAAACCAAATGGAAGCCACTGTTTGTGATTTTAGTAGCATGACTGCAACGAAAACATATTTGTGAGAAACTGTCAAACAGCAAAGTCATGTGTTACTAACTGTTCAAAGTAAACCCTCCGCATTTCAAAGCGTTAAATTTAAACGACATTCATTTATCTTGGGACATGGGATCACTTAATCTTAGCTGATCACTTTTCATTTCCAAAAATAATTTATGACATGTAATTTTTAGCCGAAACCTACCAGGAGTGGTGCCATCAAAGTTACCTTTGAAGATATCGTGCATAATTTAATGAAGATAATGGAAGTAGAAAGTGCCTTCGCCATCGAATTACTTCTAACCGGAAAAGATGAAAAGTTGGGAGTGAAAATGTGATGGATTGCTTTCTCTCTGAATCTGGATGAATTTCGTGAAGCTTTGAGTGGTGGTAACTTCCATGGGGATGCAGAGGAGTTCCACTTCGATGAAGATATGCAACGTAGAGTGGGATCTGCAGAGGCTTCTCACCACATTCTGTCCATTTCTACTCAAAGTCTGTTGGAAATAGAATGTCGCTGAGTATATTGTGACTTACACCGAAGTTCGCTGTAGTTACTTTCACACCAACCATAACCGTCTACGAATGATGCAACTCTGTCATAAACAGAAATCTGTGCATCTGACCACAAGAGAAAGTGATGAAAAGGAAACATGGAGTGATAAAGTACTTCATACAGTTGCTGAAACAGATCTGTATCAAGATATGTTTTCATAAAATTTGAGATTTTCGTCAGTAGTACTCTGAATAGCGCCGCAAAGGTTAAATGACCTCAAGAGACGGTGAATCGAGTGCTAAACAACTACGAGAGAACACAGACGACAGCGGACCAACAGCTTCATATCCATTTGAAGAAGGTAAGTAATCTACTAAGCAATGACACCTCAATGACACCTTGTGAAGTTGTCAACCTGCAACTGGGCGCAGGTGTAACACTTTTATGCAGTGATTCTGCAAAATTACCATGGCCAAATATTGTATCCCGTGAGGAGATGTGTTTTTCCAACCAAAATTTATTGAAGATTAGGTGAAATGAAGAACAAAATAAGATACCTTGATTAGGTAAAAAGCAGAGTATGCAACTTTTGAACAGCGGTTCGACAGTTTCTCCTTTAGAGGTTACTTGATTGAATACTTGAAGGCCTAAAATTTGCAATCCACCTATCGTATTGAACACAGTTAAATGCAGATCACTGGGAAGCTGCTCACCGACTGCATTAGATTGATATAAACAGAGACAACATCGTCTGCTAGATCTCGAAAACCGGAGTCTATCAGCAAATGGACCATAGGATTCATCTTTCAGAAGACAAAATCTGTTGCTAAGTTAGTTTGCGACATTCAGTGATTACATGTATATACGTCTTCACAGTACATTGAGGTTGCTGTCAAACGGAAACCAGTTACTATGCGCACGAAACCAGAAGAAGCGAAGCTCAAAGTACATTGCTAACAATATCCAACAATATTATTTGATAAACCCTTCTACTCGGTCGCGATAAACGTTTACGAGACAAACCGAAATTTCGACAGAAACATTGTCATCCTCGAGAAAGTCACAAACTTCAAATGTGTTTGCATACCAGTGGCTAGCGCATTCAGCTGACGGTCTGCACAACAAAAGCATAAAATTGGTTTGCCACTGACAAAAGACGGAACCATGTGGTTTTGAAAGCCTCAGCTTGAATGAGAGTGGAATGCGCATTCCACGGAATATACGTTAAACTTCCATCCTCATTCTTTAATGTAATATTAAATATAAAGTTCTCACTGTAAAGTTACATATCTTGTCTGGAGATTTTGACATTTTTTATTCATGAGGATGCTGACAAATTCGTTGTCTTTTACATCAAAACCGCAAAACAATTTGTGATTTTACATCTCAACTGAGTTTTGAAACAAAACTAAAAAAATTATAGTGACGCCAATTTCGCGCATGGCTTTTTGACACGTGAAGTTATCGGTAGGCAGAAGCATAATTCGTATAGGAGCAAAGCATTAAAGATGTTATTATTGGAGCTACACACTAAACTTCAAAGAGACGTATTGGTGAAATAAGGAAACCGTTGCCATGTTTTACAAGGATATGGAAGGTATATCCGCATCAGTGAAACCGAAACATTGTAAACCACGGAATAACACAGTAATCGTACAGCTCACTTCAGTCTATTCTTCTAAACAATATTTGGCTGCGGAAGACAGATGTAGTTTATCATGGATGCCATATACTGTACACTACGACTTTTCTGTCATCAACTGACAACTTTGGATGATCATGATTATCGTCACCATAGTTAATACTTGTACATTTCAATTCTTATTTATAGGAAGAATTATGTAAATTAAAGTAAAGCCTAAAAAGAGATAGTTAAAAACAATATTGTTCCCTCCTTCTCACCTTGCAGTAAATTCCTAGATAGTTTTCAATAAAATACTGTAAGACTGTGGAGTGAGAAAGTATTACCTGTTGTTTTAATCCCTAATACTTTCGTATCGCACTAACATTACTGATTTCATCGTCAAACACAAATTACTCAGTGTCAATCATAAGCATATAATCAGTTGAAACCGGTTAATATGATTCAGTCATTTGACTCTTTTGAAAGTAGAATGACCAATGCACAGTCCAAATTATTCCATAGTACATTGATCAAATCAGATATGTTGACTCAATGAAAAATTTGTAATTGTTGTTGATGAATGGAATATTGGCGTGGTACTAACGATTCGTGATGCAAAGCATCATTGGTATTGTAAAAATATAAATATTCAGTTTCATTACTGAGAATTGATTATTGTTCAGATGCACCATCCACATCCAATTCTCTATCCCCTCCTTCTCCTTCCACACAGACATCTGCGTGTCGAAGCTTTAAAACACGCGTGGTAAACTATCGATCATGTTGAGTTTTGCGAGAGATCCGTGCATAACACATTCATCATATCTAATCCAATATCCAATATTGATATTGCGAGCGTAGAAAACTAGTAGTTTTTGATCTCTCGCGTCTAGTTCTTAGGGCTTGGTTCCAGTTGTTCGGTTTACTCCTGCAGTGGACGAGGAAATCCCCTCTGCTTTCTTGCTTTTAGCTTCGGTGAGGTGGATGTTTTGTGGGTTAGTAGGTTGTAATTTGTAGAGTGATTAGGGAGCTACGGGCTGCTGGGAAGTTTAGAGAACAACCGTGACTCCTGTCTGTGTAGGTACCTGAAAGAGAATATTAAGGTAGTGGTAAAGGAATGAAGAGAGAAGTAAGGAAGAGTAAAAAAAAATATAAAAATAATAGTAATAATAATGTAGGGAAGAGGAAAGGGAAGGAGAATAAAAGAAGGGGTGAAGAGAGAAATGAGAACGAAAGAAAAGTATTTGGGAATTGCCCGAATGGTCGCGTGGGTTTGGTTCCTACAGAAGAATTAGTAGGTAATGTGGGTGTATTAAGGAGAGAGATAGTGAGTGGTAGTTAGGAGGGAGTTGGGGGTACTGAGGTTGGTGACTACCTGAGTACGTCCGTGGTAGTCCATGCGAGGTGACATAACTGTCTAATCGCCTCTTGAAAGAGTCGATTGAAGGAGCTATAACGATGTGTCGCGGTAAGGCATTCCATAAAGCACATACTCTCAGGGAGAAAAATTTGGACCTGAGTGTGGTGTTGGCTCTCTGGTGTGCTATCTTAAAGGGGTTTCCTCGTGAAGATCGTTCAGTTGCAGGCAAAATTGATTTGTTTGCATGGTCTGCCTGATGGGCGATCTTGTATGCCATAATGAGGTCACCCCTTTTCCTGCGATAACCCAAGGTAAATAGGTTGAGGTGTTTAAGTCTTTCAGGATACGTCTTTCCCCTTAGCCCCACAACACATTTTGTTGCAGTTCTTTGTATTCTTTCAAGGAGATTAGAGTCTCTCTTGAGTGTTGGAGGAGCCACCGTATTGAAGACCTCTAGGTGCGGCCGCACGTAGGATTTGAAAATGGTGAGGAAGAGTTCGGGAGTGAGGGCGCCAAGCTGTCTACGCAGAAAGTGTAGAATGGCGTTCGCTCTGGTTGTCATACCTTTGTAGTTGGAGCTGGTGTCCAAGGTGTCGGAGAAGTTGAGCCCCAAATCTTTCTCCATGGACACTCTGGTGATAGCACGGTTGCTCAACATGTACTGGAAGTCGGTCGTACTTGCCTCATTTTTACTGATGTGCATTACTTTGCACTTTTCCAGTTGAAGCTCAGACCATTTTCCGACGACCAGAGCTCGAGTTGCTGCAAGTCCTTTTGTAGTGCTGCACAGTCGGCTTCTTCGTTTACCACCCTCCAAATTTTTATGTCGTCAGCGAAGAGGAGGATGGGTGAGGATATTTTGTCTGGCAGATCGTTGACAAAGAGGAGGAACAGAAGCGGTCCTAGGATTGCTCCTTGGGATACTCCTGACGTCGACGGTCTCCACTCCGACCTTATTCTGTTCACTTTAGTGCAGAACTGCCTCCCTTCCAGGTACTCCTTGAACCAAGAGAGTAGGGGTCCACTTATACCAGCTGACATGATCTTGTGAAGCAGTACTGTGGGTGGGACACTGTCAAATGCTTTGGCTAGGTCGAGAAATACAACATGTACAGGTTTTCTATTATCCCAGCTTTGTGTCCAGTCGTCCCAGGCAGTTAGTAAGTTGGTGGCACATGAGCGACCACTACGAAAGCCGTGCTGAGCAGTGTGGACAGTGTTTTCTCTATTGAGGAATTCCCAGATGGTGTCAGCTACCAGGCTTTCCAACACTTTCGACACAATAGGGAGTAGGGCAATCGGCCTGTAGCTGCCAGGGTTTTTTCTGTCTCCTCCCTTGAAGATGGGTGACAAGATGGCACTCTTCCATTCTTTAGGGAGTTTGCACGAGTCTATTGAGTGCTCAAAGAGGTTGCGAAGTGGTTTGGTAAGCACCTCGGCGCAGTTTTTCAGAACCACTGGTTTCAGGTTATCGCAGCCAGGGGACTTGCCCGGACGTAGCCTAGATAGCTTCTCGAACACCTTTTTCTCTGTAATAGAGACGTGACAGAGGTATTCGTTATTTGCGACCTGGTCGGTGTCGTGGCGAGTCGGTGTGGATCTTGTGTCAGTGCTGAGTTGGGCTTGGAAGTGTGAGCTCAAAAGCTCGGCAATCTCTAGACTGCTTAGCACACTCCCGTCATGGCCTGTGACAAGATTCACTCCCTTACTGGTCGACTTTCTTCTTGACATGAAGCGGTACAGGTTTTTGGGGTTGCTTTGTAACCTCGCTGCCAAGTTTGTTTGGTAGGAAAATCTGTCGTTACGCACTCTAATGTTACAGAGATTGCGAATCCTTTTGTAGTTCAAGAAGTCAGACTCCCTGCGTGATGTAAGCCACTTGAACCAAGCCTGCTTCTTGCTCCGGATAAGCCTCTCTGTCCCACGCTTTAACCATGAGGTTCTCATTGATTGTCTGTGTGTTACTTCTGGTACACTGTGACTGATGGCCCCAGTGATTATTTTCTTCACCTCCAACCAGTGTTCATCTATTGTGAGATGAGTCCAGTCCACTGGCCATGATGCATTCATGAGGTAGTCCCTCATGGTCTCATAGTTGGCCTTGCTGTAGCAAGGGAAGGTGTTGGGCGTCTCCAGTTGCAGAGCCTCCCTAGTTATCATGGAGAAGGTGATTACAGCGTGGTCACTGAGGCCAAGGGGAGGTTGGATGCAAACATCCTCAATGAGAAGTTCATCGTTCGTCAGAACGTAGTCAAGGCGCGATGCGTTTCCGTTAGGTCCCCAGCGTGTAGCATCACCCACTTTCTCTGAGAGGCCAGCAGTCTTAATTGCATCCTTCAGCTTCTGATTGAAGGATCTGATGCGTCTCCCTTCCGTCTCGAAGAGGATGGACGGGGTGTTGAAGTCGCCGGCAATGACTACGGAATCGTAATTTGCAGAGGAAGTCGTTAAGATAGCCTTGATGATCATTTCCTTATGTGTAGGGGAGCAGGTGGGGGACCGATATATGACTCCGAGCAGGTATTTGGTACTGTGGAGAGTGAAGTAGCACCATAGGGACTCTGGGACCTGGGTTAAGGCCGTATCGCTAACCATCCTTGCCTTTAAACAAGAGTTTACGTAGATAGCCACTCCTCCTCCTGCTCTATGTTCCCTGTCCCTGCGGAAGAGTTCCATGCCAGTAACATGCATCTCTTCGTCGGAGATGTCTGGCGAGAGCCAGGATTCGGTGATGAATATGATGTCGGAGTGCTGATGTGCACGCAGCGTCCTCATTTCTGCTACCTTCCCTCTTAGCCCCCTAACGTTGCTGTACATACATATTAGAGTGTGCCTGGTGAGGGGGAGGTCTGGTTGTGTATTTTCGCAGGATGACAGCTTATGTGGTTGGGTCTACCCTCGCCAGTCCTCATAGGACTGGCATTGTTCCGTTTTTTGGTGTTTTGTTATTAACTTGGGTGGGGGCTGTGGCAGTGGTAGCTTCTTTACTTGATGTATCTAACTCACTGGTCAGCGCCTGTGTGACGACCACTGACTCCAGAGGTCTTGGTGGTTGTCGTCTCTCCTCTTGCCTTGTGGGTCTAGGCTTACTTTCACATATACGTATTGAGCCACCCATGCGATCCTTCGCATTATACCATGCCTGTAGAACGTCTGTGAGGGAGGCATATGAGTCGAACTGGACGGCGAGTAGTCTGGGATTGGGTATGGTCTTCAGGTGCGCTGGCCTTGGCAGTCTACTGACGCTGTTGGCCGGTATACTGTTGAGACCAACTTTGGTTGAGAGCCATTGCCATTGTTGGACGTCGTGAAAGTACCGATCTTTGACCGAGCGGTCACTTGGCAATTCTGGAATCCCATGTACAACTATAGTGTTGTTTCTGTTGGGATTTCCAACCGCTGACTTTCTCTCCTCCTCTCTTATTGACCATGGCTTGTCAGGCCTGGCCCGAATTTTACAGGCATTAACAACGTCCGGTTGTCGCGAGAGGAGGAGTGTGTCTTCAGCCTCTTTGGTAGTATTTAGGGACACACGTAAAGGGGGTGGCTTATCTCGGGGTGCACGGCTTCCTCGAGAAAGGCGACATAAAGTTGCAGGGAGGGGAGGGAGTCCTAGCATCTGACAGTAGTCGGTCCACATTCGGCTGTCAAACCGTTCCCTCTCGACCAACAATGAGTCTGTCGATACATCGACGTTGAACAAAATGATCGAGTTGGTCCTCCTGTGACCTGGGTTCGTTGTGGGTGGCACGCTTGACTTCCCAATGGGTTTGAGTAATTCCACTGGTTGTTTCTCAGTCACGGTGTGTAGGTGTTTGGAATGGGTTTCGTAGAGGCTTTAGCGGTCGATGTCTTTGGCCATACGCTTGACGTCCCCTGGGGCCGGGTAGGAGGTATGGAGACTTGACCTAATATGGTCCCCACGCGAGGTGGCGTGCCGGCAGCTGGAGCTCTAGGTCTGTTTCCAGGTCTCTCTGTGTTATCTTTGGTGTTAACCCTACTTTATTCGAGGGTGCTGGTAGCTTTTGCGTGGCGGAGAGCATCTCCTTCAGGCTTTCTGTGCGGAGTGCGGGCATTTTCCTGCACTCTGGACAGATGTACCAGAACCACTTGCATGGTTGTCTCTTCATCAACTTATAGTATTGTCGGGGGACTTTGGTGTCGCAGTGGCAATGCGCCCATCGTTGACATAGGTTGCATGCAAATGCCTCATCGACTACCGAAACAACTTTGGTGCAAACACTGCAGCCATCGGGTGTCGTAATACAGCATTCCTTGCATGAATTAGGTGCTACGGATTGTGACGAACTGCCTGTGGCTGCCTTGTGCTGAAGCCTTTTACGTCGTCTTCTATTTCCAGGCATGGTATGATCCTTGCTCAAGATAGGACTAGTTTGTGACGGGCTAGTGCTACTCTGTGTCACCTGTCTGATGGCTACTGGAATTCTAGAAACATGGGTTGGCCACTTCTTTAGAAGTTCGGTGTTCTGCCCTACCTCTGTTTGTATTCTAGTACAGACTAGTGTGTTGTCTAGGGTGTTTTTGGCCGTTTTTGTGCACGACCGCGTTATCCGTGTCAAAGCTTCAGACCTAGCGTTTTGGGCAGACATGTCGCTATGATATAAACTTCTTGGGAAAACAAGTAGTTAACAACAATAAGAGGGTTGAAGACTGAATGCAGCAAAAGGACAGAATAGAAAAGGGAAGATAATTTATGTTGGCTCACCTTCAGACACTTGTCACTTGATCCTCTGCTCTTGACCAACGAGTTTAACCGTAAGCTCCAGATGCGTATGTATAACCAGGAAAGATATTTCCTGGGGAATGACCTCCGAGGAGAACCGAGAGCTAAGGCAGTTTGGCAGTTGAAACGCCCAAGAACCACTGACAGGAGGTGGACCGGTTGGTTCAAAGGAATAATAATGCCAATTTTCAACTGTTGAGAAGTGGGCTGACGAATACGCAGGGGTGAGGTGCGTGGACGGACAGAAGTGCTGCAAACGTTCGATCTTTTTAGATTGAGTATTGTAAGTGGGAGTTTTCCAATGTGGAAAAATCCAAAAGCTGAAAGACGAAAGAAAACACGTCACTATTCAAGGAGCGCGCTGCTGAGGAAATCTTTTACTTGATTAATCGGACATTTACAAAGGTTTTATCTTCAGGTTGTTTTTCATTTTCAAGTAGTATAGTCATCGAATATGATGAGAAACTACTCACCAAGAATCTACCCTTGATTATGTCAGAATATTTAGTAAATTCCCTTATTACGTCAAGTGTGTGCATCATGGCTAGGGATAGTATAAAACTGCAATAAAACAGCATGGATAAGTTTCGCCTCCTAAACAGAATTTTACAATGTTAATCAGATGCATTTTATCATGAATGTAATCTCAGTGTTCATCATTATTTTCTTGTCATCCAATGACAATTTTAGATGATTATGATTAACGTCATCTTAGTTACTATTTGCATCTTTCATTATTCTGTTATCACAGACATATAAATTCACAATAGTTGTTTTGATTTTCAATTTATAAGATAAGCATAATGAAGTGAAGCGTAAGGAGAGATAAGTTAAGACATTATTATTTACCTCGTATTTTGACAAATATCTTTTATGTCATTTGCGTAGCAATATGCGTTAATAACAGGGTCAATTATATTCACCTTTTCTACTACATAAATGAAATAAAATGTATTTCTTGTGGTTTCAAAGGTCATAAAAGTAATCTTGACTTATCAGAATGGAGATTTGTGGTGAATACAAACGAACATTTGAATGAAATGCAATAACACGGAAAAATTCATTTAGTGTGAAGTGAGAAAGTATTACCTGTTGTTTTAATCCCTAATACTTTCGTATCGCACTAACATTACTGATTTCATCGTCAAACACAAATTACTCAGTGTCAATCATAAGCATATAATCAGTTGAAACCGGTTAATATGATTCAGTCATTTGACTCTTTTGAAAGTAGAATGACCAATGCACAGTCCAAATTATTCCATAGTACATTGATCAAATCAGATATGTTGACTCAATGAAAAATTTGTAATTGTTGTTGATGAATGGAATATTGGCGTGGTACTAACGATTCGTGATGCAAAGCATCATTGGTATTGTAAAAATATAAATATTCAGTTTCATTACTGAGAATTGATTATTGTTCAGATGCACCATCCACATCCAATTCTCTATCCCCTCCTTCTCCTTCCACACAGACATCTGCGTGTCGAAGCTTTAAAACACGCGTGGTAAACTATCGATCATGTTGAGTTTTGCGAGAGATCCGTGCATAACACATTCATCATATCTAATGTTGTAGATAATTTGGAAAATATCTCACGCCTTCTCAACAAATGTCATTCGGCATTCCAGTTCACACTGGAAGAGGAATTAAATTCGAAAATATCCTCTCTCGATATACAACTGAAAAGAATTGTGATGCTGAAAGTATGTATCCACTGAAAGGTGTATGGAACAGGTAGGTCAACAGCTTCTCCATTTGGTTGCTTGTAAACACAGAACGACATGTGATCCGTTCAATGTATCATGGAGTCGGCAACATCTGCAGTCGCCACGATGTTGACGAAGAGCTGGACACTCCACTATTAGTGTTCAAAGGAAACAGCCATCATGATCAGTATGAGAGTGAGACCAGCCAAACTAGATACATTTATGGTGCCGGTGAATTCGATTTCTGTCTGTTTGCCAACTTCTACTGAATTCGGATGCAAGCGATCTGAATATACCTTCTTACATAAAATACACTACAGACAGTCTAGAAGTCATTTTCCTGAAAAGAAGTTGGAGACGATTTGTTTATTGATGAAAAAATTGGTACTTTTTAATTCAAAATAAATCTAAAGAAACAGGCTTTCCAAAAGAGGATTCCTCAAGGGCGAAATTCTACTTCCTTATACCTCCCTTTGCCCTTGATTAGAACCAAAATACCGTCTGGCGCCTTCAATAAGAGGTGCATTGAATATTTTGAGTCATATAATGTAGTCATATTAACAATGATATCTAGGTATCTATAGGTAAAGAGAAATTGAGGAAGATTTGCAATGCGATTATTAGGTCAGATGAAAACAAATTTCATTGAATTGTTAAATGAGTCGTTGAAACGAATTCAGTTCCACTTACTGTATGCTTTACTCCTTGCTTAACAAGTACTTCATGATAGTTGCCAACAAATGAATAACAAGCAATTCATCTAATAGTGTTATATTTGGCTATCCTTTTTAACTTTGTGTAGATTTGAGATGAAAAATCTGAATTCAGGCATCGAAAAATAAAGCATAACAATATAGTTGCACTCTTTGATATTTGTGAATGTAAAAAATATCAATCGTCAAATAGGAAATGTATTTATCCTAATGGTTACTGCCAAACCGAATGAAAGTGAGTTCTTCCGGCATTGAAACATGACCACAAATACACTGACATAAGTAGTGAGACGGATGAGTAAAACGTAGGTATGTTTGAACATTGAGTACTAACTGACATGTGTGAATAGACGGTAGGTCATTTATATAATAAATTGGACAAACGGGACAGTAACTAGTGCAGCTGGAAGTAGGAGAATATGAACATAGTGGAGTGGAAATAGTGGACAATTTAACGAGAAATTTGTTGCTTTTATAACTGGACAACTCCTTAAGTGGTAAATCATATGAATGTAAAGCAGAGAACTCAAGAGATTACGGTGGATGAATGCAAACACGAGGTGGAAAAGAAACAGTCGACAAAGCATTTACCTTTCCTATTCACTTCCAACCGCCTCTAGATTGTCATGGTAAGTAAAATGTCTCTGTCACTTATAATAATAATAATAATAATAATAATAATAATAATAATAATAATAATAATAGACCTATTGATATTTCCCAAGTATATCATGAGTAATTCAGAATTATAATCTTTGCTCTCATAGTTTACCTTGAATCTAATCAACAGCATTCAAGCTGTCACGTAAAATCTGTTCAGGATTTATGTAAAAGCGAAATGATATTTGCTGAATACTCACCAAGAATAAGTGTGTTTATTTCCATCTTCAAGGGAGGCTGGAAACTACGACTCTTCAAATAACATGCTATTTCAGTTTTACGTACATGTAAACAACCGGCAAAATACTAGACACTACAAGATGTCTGGATGGATATGCGACCTCCAATCCACTATAACATATACATAATGAATTTAGTATGAAAATCTCACCTGTCCTTCACCGCATTGTTTCCTTAACACTGAAGATTCGCTGTCAGACAAATCATTACCACACGCCAATTAATTCATCAAATGGAATACGAGATTATTTATTATCTGCCAATAAAGGCAGTCAATCTTAGATTAGAAGAAATAATTAGATCAATGAGTGAGCATACGAATGTAAACAATTTACAAACACTTTACAGGAATATTTAGTTAACATGATTTTTTATCCCTTTCTATGAATGAAAACAATGAACTGAATAAGTTGCTGAAACAGTTAAGACGCTATTGGTCTATTTACTTGACAACAATGGGAACATGTGGCTCATGTTTTGAAGCTTTCAATTTCACACAGAAAATTATCTTAGGTAATTCTCACACTTGACAAAATAATATTAGGTAACTGAGACACCATCATATTACTATGTTTACATTGAACCCAGTGATATACAGCTACTAGCTATCAGCTATCAATTTTCATGCTGTTGTGCTATCGGCTATTTGAACAACATGGAAGATGTAAAACCAAGATACTAGCCATTATATTGTCTACCCATTTAACCCACTCATCTTTTGTCACATCCCATGTAAATATGTATAACAAATATATGTGTGAGTAGATCATTCGAGATACGTTGAGCTAATTGACTACACGCTTCAGATGAACTACATCTTCCTATTGCTTTGTTGAAATTGATCGAGCGGACTAAATATTCCAAGTACTCTAATTACTGTTTAGGTAGAATCCGTGATATGCTGCAGAGTGGCAATGCGAGTGAGTCAGTGAGTGAGGAAACGAAGATGAATGTGATCGAGTTTTCCAAGGTACTGGTTTGTAAAATCGGAAAACTTTGTGAGGTGACAACAGACTTACAATATCATTTGGCAACTCAAAACAACTCCTATAGTTTTCGAGTTAAATCATATGGTGTGTTATAATCTCGAGCTGGTTAACAGATGTACCTCATATAGAATACCATTCAATGTGCTTAATAATTTACCTGTTCACAGAACCACATTGATTAGGGTTCGTGGCTACCCTCAAATTCATGAACTTTATGTACGCATATAAGCATTTTGCGTAACATTTAATATGCAATGTGCTGTAATAATTATCAGTAATATGCAATTACTGAGCGATTCAGAGCTTTGGTTCAGTGGTAGATTGCCTTAGTTATAAGTTTTCATTTTATTAAGGGCAGTGTTCATCACCGACTGAAGTGATTCGGAGAACCGTTTAAAACCTGGAAGCACTGAACAGCTGTCTTCTCCTAGTATGAAGCTGCTAAGCAGCACTCACCTGCGACCTCTCCGAGTGTCCAACTCACGACCATACCTCACGGCGAACGTGATATGGTGTGACCATCCACTAAGGTTTTCAGCTGGCATCCGCTTGGCTTGCGACTTGCTTACCCACTGGCCACCTCATCCTATTAAAACCTCAGAACATCCATCTCAAAGCCTGTCACTAGAGGGGATTTCTATGGTTATCCAATCGATGACATTCCGTGATGAAGACTATCTCGAAAACAAATCCTCGTCAACCTCAACATAATATTCTTGTTAAAATCTCTAATTCATATAGTTTAATACCATGTGACTGACCTCCACAAAAACGTTGTGACTCAGCCACCTATGGGGTTGTCCCATAATTAGGTTTGGCTGCATTCTATCCAACTAGTTTGTTGACATAGGTATCTGTGATAACTAAATTCAAGTCGACGCATGCTTATTGTATTAAAGTCCTGTCGAGGATGTTCAGCATTCAGTAGATTATTTTTTGTCATTGAATCTTCATTTTGAATGCATCTGATTGAGTAGCCTTGCATCAAATGAAATAAATGGCACCTGCTTATTTACTTACTACAAATTCAGAGTAAAATTTAGTGTCTCCATAATTTTAATTATCCGATATCTGTGTTGTTGTGTATCAGTAGAGAGGAGAGAGTAGGAGGTGATCAAGTGAACGGGTTAATTAGAAATTGTATGGATGCAGGAAATTGATGATTGAATTTATCAACTGTTTATGAGTATAGAAACTTACTGAAATTTAATGTAAGTAGCTGTTTGGAAGTAAGAGATGGACAAACTTCTAACGGGTTGAGTCTAGCATGCCACAGTACCAGCTGATTGAATTTCTTCTGGAAGAAATATTTCCTGATGAACTATTTTTTATGTTCTAGTTCTCAGTCAGCGTATCCACAGAATTATTGACCGAAGAGCAGTATGCTTTCTTTGCTAAGTTATCAGCGGTGAGTTATTTGTTACTGTGAGAGATTGAGTAAGACGTAAAGCATATCATGAAAATTGACAAACAAATGCAAAGTTATGTCCAGGATTCGTAATAGACTTTATTGTGAGATAACACTATAATAAAGTTTGAATTTTTTGAAAGCGCCAAATTTGACCAGTTCACTTCGATTAATGAACTGCTGAAGTATCATAAAAACACAGTATGTGAATGGGATATCTAGTATGCGAGCATTCTCAGTCACAATAACATATCTGTTGCGCTTGATATTTGTCGATGTTCTCGAAGAGTAACTGGATGAATTTACTCCATATATACTCTATGAGATTTTCCCCGAAGTAAATTTGTTGTATTGGATTTCGTAGTGGCTAATAGATGTGTAAACTAGCTTCCCATGAATTTTCCTGGACTGAATTACTAGAACAGTTATTTAACTACTCAAAATAATACCAGGTCTCCTATTTTGATTTCTATGATACTTTCAACACTTCAGTCCATGACCATCTGAAGTATATCGTTGACATTCCAAATATTATTGAAGAGCTAGCACAAACCCTCTCACTCATCTCGCAAACAACTACAAACATCTGCTTTCCTTATAGCCAGTTAACGTTTGACAAAAATTTCGTCGAACAATTTGGGGAATATACTGAATTTGTAGAGGCAAACGTTCATCATCATCATTATCAACATAGAACCAGGCATTACTGCGTAACGGTCCGAGTTGCCACACCTCATATCAGCACATCAAGTAAAAAGGTAGTGAGGTGAAGGATGAAGATAAGTGAATGCAGTCAAAAGAAATATAAAGTACGAGAAGAAAGGAAAGAGGAGTGACAAAATAGTGAGATTCGGTATAGCGTTGTTAAGATGAGGATAATGTGTGTATACATCTGCGCCACTGACTTCGGTTCTGAGCCATATCACCTAGGGTCTCCAACCACTGGTTCCTCTTGTCCCGTGGACCCCAACCACCTAGTCTGCATCGTCCTACATGGCTTAAACCAACAGTCAGAGACTTCATACATTGGTGCCATGTTTTAGTCTGGCCACCTCGGGCCTTTTTCCAGCCTGGACCCACCTCAGCCAACATTGTGTGACGAGGCAATCGGTGACTAGGCATACGTAGTACGTGTCCCAACCATCTCAGTCGATGAAGGTTCACAACCTCGTCGACTGACTTACCTCTTCTCCCTAAAACTCTACACCTAACTTCTGCATTACTCACATGGTGACACCACGGAATACGTCCTATACTACGAAGGCAACGGTGGTCAAACACCTGAACCTTTTCATGTCTTCCACTTTCAATGGCCATGTTTCACAGCCATACAGTAGAACAGAGCGGACTGCTGTGCAGTACACGCGACCCTTAATAGACAAACGAATATCACGGCGGCGCCATAGGTGGCGCAAATTGGCAAAAGCCAATCGAGCCTTTTGTATCCGTGCAGAAATCTCATCGGCAACTAACCCACCGGGTTGATCCTACTTCCCAGGTAAGTGAAGTGGTCAACACACTCAACCACTTCACTCTCTATTGTTAACCGCGGTACCGCTGAAGACCAGTCCTGGAGCAAAAATTTGCATTTGGGTGGTGAAAATCGCATCCCAAACATTCTCAAATTCCCACTCAAAGTGTTCAGAAGACTCTGCATCTTGTCAGCGTCTTCACCTAACAGGACTATGTCATCTGCATATTCTAGATCTAAGGAAAATTCACCTGTGATCCGGTCAACGTCTTTGTAATTAGGTGACGAGAGGGAAACCTCCATAAGAATATCTATGATAAAATTAAATAAGAATGGGGATAGTGGGCATCCTTGACGGACACCACTTGATGAGTATAGCTCCCTGGACAACTCACCATAGGCTCTAACATGCCCACAAGTGTTCGAGTAGAGAGCTTTCAATAAGGTGATGTACTTACTAGGCACGCCTTTCAGTGACAGACACTGCCATAAGACTTCTCGATCAACGGAGTCAAATGCCGCCTTCAGGTCGAGAAATACAGCTATTGTCGGGCGTCTGTAAGCATGCCTATGTTCCAGGACCTGGCGCAGTGTGAATATTTGGTCGATACATCCACGGCCAGGTCTAAAGCCTGCCTGGTTTTCTCGGGCTTGCTGTTCCCGAGCTCCACTCAGGCGTCGGAGAATTATAGAACTTAGGATCTTAGACACTATGTTTGTCAGGCTGATTCCTCTGTGGTTATCACAAGAGGACTTCTCGCCTTTCTTGAAGACTGGGATGATGAGTGACTTAGACCAGTCGGAGGGGATCGTATTTGATTCCCATATACTGGCTAACACTTCCGTTAGCCTGACTAAGAGAACTCTACCACCATTCTTGTATACCTCAGCAGGTAGTCCGTCTGGTCCTGCTGCCCTTCCCCGTTTCAGGCTACCTACCGCTTTCTCAACTTCTTCTAGTGTTGGGGGACCTGTCTCTATGTCCCATTCAGGGTCCGACTGGATAGCGGGCAGCGCAATGGTGGCTGGAGGCCAGTTAAACTGTTCCTCAAAGTGTTCTGCCCATCGTCCCAGTCGCCTTCCCTGCGAGTGAATCGCCGATCCGTCCTTCTCCGCTATAACCTCACTAACTGTTGTTGACCATTTCCCCCCAGTCTCCTTAATAAGTCTAAATAACTGTCTACTGTTACCGATCGCCGCTGCCTTTTCCATCTCTTTAGCCTTTGCTGCCCACCACTGTTCACGATCGTTGCGCAGACTTTTCGTCAGTTTATTTTTAAGTTGCGCTCGCTCTTCATTGTACTCAGAGCCTGCAGGGATGCATTCACGTGCATCCATTAGTTTGGAAGAAGCTGCTGATATCCACTGGCTCTTTTTAGCCATTATCTTGGAGTCGGCTACAGTCTCCAGTGCTGCTTTTACAGTAGACTGAAGATGGCACCAAGCTTCTTCTGGATGAGTGACAGTCTTTTGTTCCGATAACTGCCTAGCCAACTTCTCACTGAACACGGCTTTGGTGTTTTCGTTGTCCAGCAGAACTCGTAGTGGTTTTGTTGCCAAATTTTTTCTACGTCCATTGAGACGCAGGCATATACGTGCTCGGACCAACGCATGATCGCTGTCCAAACACGTACTCCAGAAGGAGCGGCAGTCTTCCACCGATCCTCTCCAGCGATGACTAATAGCAATGTGGTCTATCTGTGTCCATCGCTGAGTCGAGCTCGGTGGACGCCAGGTCAGACAGTGCCTTTCTTTATGTCTGAAATTTGTGCTGGCTAAAAATAGGCGGTTATCTGAGCATAGTTGTAATAGGCGATCACCGTTATCTGTACGTTCAGCTGGGATTCCGAAAGTGCCACCTAAGTGCCTTTCTGCCTCACTCAGTCTACCCACCTGTGCGTTGAGGTCCTGTATGCGTGTCTCACAAACACAGCACACATCCATGCCCCGAATTGCTACAGTCTTTGCTAACGAGGCCTGTTGGCCAATTCGACGGAGGGTGCGGACATTGAAGGCTCCAATATGTAATTTGGAGCGTGGTTTAAGGAGACCAGTGATGCTGTTCTGTGGACTCAGGTCGTTGTAGAAGGCTGCAGAGGTAGGAGAATTTGAAGATGATGGAGCATCATTAATTAAGAGACGTGAAGGAAGATTAGAAGGTAATGATGGAGGAGGAGGATAACAGTCAGAAGAAACTTGGGTGCTGACAGAGTTGTGAGGGTGGCTGACACTTCCCGGCTGCCCACACCGTGGAAGGCTATTTCTTCTTAAGGTACATGAAAGAGATTTGTGTGACCGCAGAGCCCATCGGACATCTGGTTGAGGCCTGTCACATGAAGCCTTTTGTGTATGATTATTTTGAACTTTTGTATTTTTGGGGCCGGATGGTCGAAAGAAAATGACAAGTGAACCAACACCGCCGGCACGGCAAACCGTGGTGCGTGATGGAGTATGTTATTTTTGGGGCCGACCTTTTCTAACCCTCCCTTCCACTGAGAAGGCAGCATCAGCATGACACTGCTGGTCATCCAAGGGAAACACCTTACTGCTGTCACACCCCATCCAGCTAGCAGCAGTACGACTTCGAACTCAGACCCCCATCATAGTGTAGCAATCTACACTATAACGGGTAACTGCTTATCGTCTAACCACTATCCAACAGACCGCTCTGGTATAGTAGGACCTCCAGGGAACAAGCGTTCCACCAGCACAGCTCCTTGGGTCATTGTGATATGCAAGCCCGACCACCACATCAAGGTAGCAGCTATCGGTCGAGGAGGCAAAAGTTACCTAAGTTAAATAGTGTAAGTATTGACAAGATTTGATATTCATGCTAATCTTCAAATTTTAAACGGACTGATTAACATGAAAGCACACAATCAAGCATCCATGACACTTGGCACATTGTCGTGTTACGCAGCACAGATGGCACGAGTTTTTATCGAGAGAGTACAGGTGTGGCAATATCTTGACATAGTCCTTCAAATGAATAGCCTAACTAGATAACCGGTAATCGTACTCGTGGTCTCGCAATCGTCATTTTAATACAAGCAAGGAAAATTGGGGGTTGGCGTCTGTAACCGTCAAGACCATGTCAGGAAAATTCCAAACAGCATATGGACAAAAACTGGGGACACATCCGAACTGCTTCAAAGCAATTACAATACAAATTTCATAGGTCATTTAAACCAACAATAAAATTGAATGAATTAGTGTTGTATTCGGTGCCTATTCATTCTTGAATGTAGAAAGCGATCCAGAAAGGGCTTGAATCCGTCAGACGTGTTTCCAAGGCTCATACCTAGTTGACATCGAATACCATGGAAGTAAATTTATACAGAATTGAGAGTATGCAGCTCAAGATGTGAATCGTAATATTACCAACTACTAAGAGGATTCATTTCAACACAGCTTCACACCTTTGTAAATGCCATCTACATGCCTGGACCCGACAGAAAGCCACATAAATTTGGTTGCTATGCTGTGTGAAGTGGGAGCGAATATCAAACATAGGTCACATACTGAGACAGGATAATTACCCAATTATGCCGATAATGTGAAGAGAGTGGACAGGTGCTACACACCACAAACATCTGGTCACCAAACGAGACTGGACTTGAGATAAAACAAGGCGGAGATTGAGATTATTGTTTATTCTCACTGTCATTCTCAGTATCAGCATGATATTTCAATCTGTCGACCTCTGTCTGCCATTCGACTTCCAGGGCTTCCTCACACACACAAAATCTATTGCTTCTTCCCTTCCTCCGCCTTCTTAGCGTCCTTCTTCACCCCCGTCAATTCCTTCTGCACCTTTTTCTCCGCAGCCTTCTTCGCCAGTTTCCCCTTAATATCTGGCAGATCGCAGACACTGGAAATGGAAAAAGACATTAATAAAAAATCTATGCATTCATGTACTCAAAGTGATATCTTAGGAGAAATGCATTGACATTTTAATTGACAGATGAAAATAGTAGTATTTTGCATCTCTTGAGACAGAACGTCCAACAACTTTGAATTGGTCTCATTGATGATGTTTGTGGGTGGTGGAGACTCCCGGCAAGATGTTCCCTGTGTCTGTCTCCAGTAGAAACACACATCAAAGTGCACTTTGATTTTACCTCCATGCAAATCCGAGTTGCCACTATTTGTGGCATATAAGAATCATGAAACGTGGATGCGATGTAAAGTATTGCGAGATGAACCACTCCTCAGCAGTTGGCAGGGGTTTCATGATGTCTCTCTGGAAACATACGAATGCACCACTCAAAACATCATAATCAGTGATATTATTCGCGATTAACCATGTTCATTGTCATCTATGAAGCTTCAAAATCAGTAAACTCACTGTACTGATCAGCTGCATGGACAAGTAGCCAATAGAGAACTGCAGCTGCTAGTTCTCATCACTCACCACTTCCTTGCATCATTCAAATCGCATCACATCTGATCTGGATGAATATATGCACTAACGTCTCCGGTACATGCACTCAGACATCCTTCTTGCAACCAGGAGACATGCGTGCATTCAGCACACTCATTCCACTCGGAGTTCATAAATTGTCAACATGTCTGCATGTGGTTGACGCGTGGTCGGTTATTCAATGGGATTTGAACAGCCACTTCAGCCTAGATAAAGAAACATTCTGAAGACAATCAACCTACTGGGATTTGTTTTCTGTATGTGGAAAAAACCAGTGCATTGTGGAGTGTATGCAGTGTAGATGGGAATGTTGAGAATGCTACTGGGAAAAGTGCGTGGTAGATAACCGAAATAAGGTACATGATACATGCTTGTCTGTCATGTTTCGAAACGTACGTGGTCACAAGTCGGGAACCCTTCTTGGAAGCAACCTCCTCAGCGGTTGGTTTTGATAGGTCGTAGTCTGTGACGCATATACTGGACTTCACCCTCACCACTCTCTTCGAGTCGATCCCGACACTCAGGCCACCATACGTGATGCTCAAGGTTCCTGAAAAGACAAGAGAACACACAAATACAATGCGATACAGTGTAAATTGTGTAGTACGGAACAGCACACCACAGCAGGAAAGCTGTTGCAGTCTATCAGCAACTAACATTGATGATCAGACATACAAGCGAAATCAAATCCCACGATGCCCGTAACAATGTCAAAAATAAAACGAAACGAGCCATTACAAGTCTATGCTGACATGCACTTGGTAGTTGTTTCAACCAGATGAAATTGAGAATCAGTGTCCTCTCAAGGCTTCTGTCGAATATTATGCTGGCCCAGTGAAGTCATTGAGAAATGTATAGTGCTATTATTTACTTCACAACCAGATGACTACCTTCCTGTCATCTGGCTGACTGAGAGCGTCTGTGGACGGACTGGGCAAGAGCATTGTGGTCACACTTGTACACGAGACGCTAATGAATCTTGTCCGGGACAGAACTAGTTTGACTAGTGACTGCTTCGATTCACATGTGTGCCTTCATTTCTTCACACACTGAGTGTAGTAACTGTAAGGTGAGACGATTGTGAAGTGAGATGAGATGAGGTGTAGTGAGGCTTCAACTGCCTGGTGTGGTTCCTCATTTTATTTGTGATCAGTGGGCTGTTGACTTCATTATCGTAAATACTGGGAAGGTGATCATGAGAAATATGTGTATAATATGTCACTACATCGTTTGACCGCCCAGATAAGTCCACCAGTTCGTGGGATGCATTAGTGTGACTCCTGTCTGGAACACATTCATCATCTTGTCAGATATCATGAAGCCTTACAACAACGTTTATTTCTTCACCTAGTGATCAACCTGGTGTCAAAATATCAGTGTAACCTGTATGTACATGTGTCTAAATTAAAGGTGGATTGTATGTAATAAAGTGGATGATTTTGACGACGAAACTGAATTAGTTAACGGAAAGCCAATAGCTAAAACAATAAACTGACTGACCATTCGCGTCGATCTGCATTGGAAATGGCTTGGAGACGTTGTAAGTCTTCATCATGACCAGATGTGGTAGCAGAACGCAAGCCATGATGATGCTGAGCATTGACAAGTGTGCCATCTTCTCAAACCTGCAAAGACAAATGAATGCAATATAGACGCACAATGTTCACATGATTTCAGCTTATGTAATGAAATGAGGAGTGAGGACTATGAGGATAAGAAGAAAGGATTTGCATGCAGAAAAATACTAGATGTTGGTCTGTATTTAATCAAGAAGTAAACAGAAACAGTGATATGGTTCTGCATAACACAGATCAGTCTGTGTTGTGCAAAACACTTTCACCGTCTTTGTCAACAGCTAAACGACTGAGGTATTCAACTAGTTGGAATATGTTCAGATTACGACTGTTGAATTCTAGTGGAAAAGAGGTGAAAATGTTACGGTTAAACTCACTCACTGGTTAGGTGGAGACTCATACTGGTCTGCTTTGAATCCCACTTAAATAGACGTAAACCGGAAACTTTAGTGCCTGTCATGTAATTCACCTGTTCTCGTGAAGTGAACTTGTCTGTCAGTGGAATGGCATATCATGTTCTCTCAATAATTAGAAGCACCAACGACCTACCTAATTGGATGACCTGTCAAAATGTCATGAGAAATTCGATTCACAGTCTAATCCCCTTCCATGTGCTTCCTGTTTTGCGAATTGTTGTGTTGTCGTAAAGTGGTTGTGATATCGCATCGGGCTTGTAATTGACATAATTTCTCTTCTCAAGGTCTTTCTTTCACTCTCCCTGCATATTCTTGTAGTGTTTTTCGTGAATAGAAGAGTGAAGGCTTCTGCTCTAAGCACGAGACGATCCATACAAATCACTGGACGCCTACGAATACTGTGGCATGCGTAGCATTTGACCCGTATGCATTGACTGTGTTCTTGTCACTCCAGGCTAGTGACAATAAAGATACCGGAGGGAATGCAATTTTCTCTGTGTTCAGTATGTAAGACTCACTGTCTAGCTGTTCAGCTGTATTTTTAGAAACTGAACACAGAGAAAATTGCATTCCCTCCGGTATCTTTATTGTCACTAGCCTGGAGTGACAAGAACACAGTCAATGCATACGGGTCAAATGCTACGCATGCCACAGTATTCGTAGGCGTCCAGTGATTTGTATGGATCGTCTCGTGCTTAGAGCAGAAGCCTTCACTCTTCTATTCACGAAAAACACTACAAGAATATGCAGGGAGAGTGAAAGAAAGACCTTGAGAAGAGAAATTATGTCAATTACAAGCCCGATGCGATATCACAACCACTTTACGACAACACAACAATTCGCAAAACAGGAAGCACATGGAAGGGGATTAGACTGTGAATCGAATTTCTCATGACATTTTGACAGGTCATCCAATTAGGTAGGTCGTTGGTGCTTCTAATTATTGAGAGAACATGATATGCCATTCCACTGACAGACAAGTTCACTTCACGAGAACAGGTGAATTACATGACAGGCACTAAAGTTTCCGGTTTACGTCTATTTAAGTGGGATTCAAAGCAGACCAGTATGAGTCTCCACCTAACCAGTGAGTGAGTTTAACCGTAACATTTTCACCTCTTTTCCACTAGAATTCAACAGTCGTAATCTGAACATATTCCAACTAGTTGAATACCTCAGTCGTTTAGCTGTTGACAAAGACGGTGAAAGTGTTTTGCACAACACAGACTGATCTGTGTTATGCAGAACCATATCACTGTTTCTGTTTACTTCTTGATTAAATACAGACCAACATCTAGTATTTTTCTGCATGCAAATCCTTTCTTCTTATCCTCATAGTCCTCACTCCTCATTTCATTACATAAGCTGAAATCATGTGAACATTGTGCGTCTATATTGCATTCATTTGTCTTTGCAGGTTTGAGAAGATGGCACACTTGTCAATGCTCAGCATCATCATGGCTTGCGTTCTGCTACCACATCTGGTCATGATGAAGACTTACAACGTCTCCAAGCCATTTCCAATGCAGATCGACGCGAATGGTCAGTCAGTTTATTGTTTTAGCTATTGGCTTTCCGTTAACTAATTCAGTTTCGTCGTCAAAATCATCCACTTTATTACATACAATCCACCTTTAATTTAGACACATGTACATACAGGTTACACTGATATTTTGACACCAGGTTGATCACTAGGTGAAGAAATAAACGTTGTTGTAAGGCTTCATGATATCTGACAAGATGATGAATGTGTTCCAGACAGGAGTCACACTAATGCATCCCACGAACTGGTGGACTTATCTGGGCGGTCAAACGATGTAGTGACATATTATACACATATTTCTCATGATCACCTTCCCAGTATTTACGATAATGAAGTCAACAGCCCACTGATCACAAATAAAATGAGGAACCACACCAGGCAGTTGAAGCCTCACTACACCTCATCTCATCTCACTTCACAATCGTCTCACCTTACAGTTACTACACTCAGTGTGTGAAGAAATGAAGGCACACATGTGAATCGAAGCAGTCACTAGTCAAACTAGTTCTGTCCCGGACAAGATTCATTAGCGTCTCGTGTACAAGTGTGACCACAATGCTCTTGCCCAGTCCGTCCACAGACGCTCTCAGTCAGCCAGATGACAGGAAGGTAGTCATCTGGTTGTGAAGTAAATAATAGCACTATACATTTCTCAATGACTTCACTGGGCCAGCATAATATTCGACAGAAGCCTTGAGAGGACACTGATTCTCAATTTCATCTGGTTGAAACAACTACCAAGTGCATGTCAGCATAGACTTGTAATGGCTCGTTTCGTTTTATTTTTGACATTGTTACGGGCATCGTGGGATTTGATTTCGCTTGTATGTCTGATCATCAATGTTAGTTGCTGATAGACTGCAACAGCTTTCCTGCTGTGGTGTGCTGTTCCGTACTACACAATTTACACTGTATCGCATTGTATTTGTGTGTTCTCTTGTCTTTTCAGGAACCTTGAGCATCACGTATGGTGGCCTGAGTGTCGGGATCGACTCGAAGAGAGTGGTGAGGGTGAAGTCCAGTATATGCGTCACAGACTACGACCTATCAAAACCAACCGCTGAGGAGGTTGCTTCCAAGAAGGGTTCCCGACTTGTGACCACGTACGTTTCGAAACATGACAGACAAGCATGTATCATGTACCTTATTTCGGTTATCTACCACGCACTTTTCCCAGTAGCATTCTCAACATTCCCATCTACACTGCATACACTCCACAATGCACTGGTTTTTTCCACATACAGAAAACAAATCCCAGTAGGTTGATTGTCTTCAGAATGTTTCTTTATCTAGGCTGAAGTGGCTGTTCAAATCCCATTGAATAACCGACCACGCGTCAACCACATGCAGACATGTTGACAATTTATGAACTCCGAGTGGAATGAGTGTGCTGAATGCACGCATGTCTCCTGGTTGCAAGAAGGATGTCTGAGTGCATGTACCGGAGACGTTAGTGCATATATTCATCCAGATCAGATGTGATGCGATTTGAATGATGCAAGGAAGTGGTGAGTGATGAGAACTAGCAGCTGCAGTTCTCTATTGGCTACTTGTCCATGCAGCTGATCAGTACAGTGAGTTTACTGATTTTGAAGCTTCATAGATGACAATGAACATGGTTAATCGCGAATAATATCACTGATTATGATGTTTTGAGTGGTGCATTCGTATGTTTCCAGAGAGACATCATGAAACCCCTGCCAACTGCTGAGGAGTGGTTCATCTCGCAATACTTTACATCGCATCCACGTTTCATGATTCTTATATGCCACAAATAGTGGCAACTCGGATTTGCATGGAGGTAAAATCAAAGTGCACTTTGATGTGTGTTTCTACTGGAGACAGACACAGGGAACATCTTGCCGGGAGTCTCCACCACCCACAAACATCATCAATGAGACCAATTCAAAGTTGTTGGACGTTCTGTCTCAAGAGATGCAAAATACTACTATTTTCATCTGTCAATTAAAATGTCAATGCATTTCTCCTAAGATATCACTTTGAGTACATGAATGCATAGATTTTTTATTAATGTCTTTTTCCATTTCCAGTGTCTGCGATCTGCCAGATATTAAGGGGAAACTGGCGAAGAAGGCTGCGGAGAAAAAGGTGCAGAAGGAATTGACGGGGGTGAAGAAGGACGCTAAGAAGGCGGAGGAAGGGAAGAAGCAATAGATTTTGTGTGTGTGAGGAAGCCCTGGAAGTCGAATGGCAGACAGAGGTCGACAGATTGAAATATCATGCTGATACTGAGAATGACAGTGAGAATAAACAATAATCTCAATCTCCGCCTTGTTTTATCTCAAGTCCAGTCTCGTTTGGTGACCAGATGTTTGTGGTGTGTAGCACCTGTCCACTCTCTTCACATTATCGGCATAATTGGGTAATTATCCTGTCTCAGTATGTGACCTATGTTTGATATTCGCTCCCACTTCACACAGCATAGCAACCAAATTTATGTGGCTTTCTGTCGGGTCCAGGCATGTAGATGGCATTTACAAAGGTGTGAAGCTGTGTTGAAATGAATCCTCTTAGTAGTTGGTAATATTACGATTCACATCTTGAGCTGCATACTCTCAATTCTGTATAAATTTACTTCCATGGTATTCGATGTCAACTAGGTATGAGCCTTGGAAACACGTCTGACGGATTCAAGCCCTTTCTGGATCGCTTTCTACATTCAAGAATGAATAGGCACCGAATACAACACTAATTCATTCAATTTTATTGTTGGTTTAAATGACCTATGAAATTTGTATTGTAATTGCTTTGAAGCAGTTCGGATGTGTCCCCAGTTTTTGTCCATATGCTGTTTGGAATTTTCCTGACATGGTCTTGACGGTTACAGACGCCAACCCCCAATTTTCCTTGCTTGTATTAAAATGACGATTGCGAGACCACGAGTACGATTACCGGTTATCTAGTTAGGCTATTCATTTGAAGGACTATGTCAAGATATTGCCACACCTGTACTCTCTCGATAAAAACTCGTGCCATCTGTGCTGCGTAACACGACAATGTGCCAAGTGTCATGGATGCTTGATTGTGTGCTTTCATGTTAATCAGTCCGTTTAAAATTTGAAGATTAGCATGAATATCAAATCTTGTCAATACTTACACTATTTAACTTAGGTAACGTTTGCCTCTACAAATTCAGTTTTACTTCAAATTCAGTATATTCCCCAAATTGTTCGACGAAATTTTTGTCAAACGTTAACTGGCTATAAGGAAAGCAGATGTTTGTAGTTGTTTGCGAGATGAGTGAGAGGGTTTGTGCTAGCTCTTCAATAATATTTGGAATGTCAACGATATACTTCAGATGGTCATGGACTGAAGTGTTGAAAGTATCATAGAAATCAAAATAGGAGACCTGGTATTATTTTGAGTAGTTAAATAACTGTTCTAGTAATTCAGTCCAGGAAAATTCATGGGAAGCTAGTTTACACATCTATTAGCCACTACGAAATCCAATACAACAAATTTACTTCGGGGAAAATCTCATAGAGTATATATGGAGTAAATTCATCCAGTTACTCTTCGAGAACATCGACAAATATCAAGCGCAACAGATATGTTATTGTGACTGAGAATGCTCGCATACTAGATATCCCATTCACATACTGTGTTTTTATGATACTTCAGCAGTTCATTAATCGAAGTGAACTGGTCAAATTTGGCGCTTTCAAAAAATTCAAACTTTATTATAGTGTTATCTCACAATAAAGTCTATTACGAATCCTGGACATAACTTTGCATTTGTTTGTCAATTTTCATGATATGCTTTACGTCTTACTCAATCTCTCACAGTAACAAATAACTCACCGCTGATAACTTAGCAAAGAAAGCATACTGCTCTTCGGTCAATAATTCTGTGGATACGCTGACTGAGAACTAGAACATAAAAAATAGTTCATCAGGAAATATTTCTTCCAGAAGAAATTCAATCAGCTGGTACTGTGGCATGCTAGACTCAACCCGTTAGAAGTTTGTCCATCTCTTACTTCCAAACAGCTACTTACATTAAATTTCAGTAAGTTTCTATACTCATAAACAGTTGATAAATTCAATCATCAATTTCCTGCATCCATACAATTTCTAATTAACCCGTTCACTTGATCACCTCCTACTCTCTCCTCTCTACTGATACACAACAACACAGATATCGGATAATTAAAATTATGGAGACACTAAATTTTACTCTGAATTTGTAGTAAGTAAATAAGCAGGTGCCATTTATTTCATTTGATGCAAGGCTACTCAATCAGATGCATTCAAAATGAAGATTCAATGACAAAAAATAATCTACTGAATGCTGAACATCCTCGACAGGACTTTAATACAATAAGCATGCGTCGACTTGAATTTAGTTATCACAGATACCTATGTCAACAAACTAGTTGGATAGAATGCAGCCAAACCTAATTATGGGACAACCCCATAGGTGGCTGAGTCACAACGTTTTTGTGGAGGTCAGTCACATGGTATTAAACTATATGAATTAGAGATTTTAACAAGAATATTATGTTGAGGTTGACGAGGATTTGTTTTCGAGATAGTCTTCATCACGGAATGTCATCGATTGGATAACCATAGAAATCCCCTCTAGTGACAGGCTTTGAGATGGATGTTCTGAGGTTTTAATAGGATGAGGTGGCCAGTGGGTAAGCAAGTCGCAAGCCAAGCGGATGCCAGCTGAAAACCTTAGTGGATGGTCACACCATATCACGTTCGCCGTGAGGTATGGTCGTGAGTTGGACACTCGGAGAGGTCGCAGGTGAGTGCTGCTTAGCAGCTTCATACTAGGAGAAGACAGCTGTTCAGTGCTTCCAGGTTTTAAACGGTTCTCCGAATCACTTCAGTCGGTGATGAACACTGCCCTTAATAAAATGAAAACTTATAACTAAGGCAATCTACCACTGAACCAAAGCTCTGAATCGCTCAGTAATTGCATATTACTGATAATTATTACAGCACATTGCATATTAAATGTTACGCAAAATGCTTATACGCGTACATAAAGTTCATGAATTTGAGGGTAGCCACGAACCCTAATCAATGTGGTTTTGTGAACAGGTAAATTATTAAGCACATTGAATGGTATTCTATATGAGGTACATCTGTTAACCAGCTCGAGATTATAACACACCATATGATTTAACTCGAAAACTATAGGAGTTGTTTTGAGTTGCCAAATGATATTGTAAGTCTGTTGTCACCTCACAAAGTTTTCCGATTTTACAAACCAGTACCTTGGAAAACTCGATCACATTCATCTTCGTTTCCTCACTCACTGACTCACTCGCATTGCCACTCTGCAGCATATCACGGATTCTACCTAAACAGTAATTAGAGTACTTGGAATATTTAGTCCGCTCGATCAATTTCAACAAAGCAATAGGAAGATGTAGTTCATCTGAAGCGTGTAGTCAATTAGCTCAACGTATCTCGAATGATCTACTCACACATATATTTGTTATACATATTTACATGGGATGTGACAAAAGATGAGTGGGTTAAATGGGTAGACAATATAATGGCTAGTATCTTGGTTTTACATCTTCCATGTTGTTCAAATAGCCGATAGCACAACAGCATGAAAATTGATAGCTGATAGCTAGTAGCTGTATATCACTGGGTTCAATGTAAACATAGTAATATGATGGTGTCTCAGTTACCTAATATTATTTTGTCAAGTGTGAGAATTACCTAAGATAATTTTCTGTGTGAAATTGAAAGCTTCAAAACATGAGCCACATGTTCCCATTGTTGTCAAGTAAATAGACCAATAGCGTCTTAACTGTTTCAGCAACTTATTCAGTTCATTGTTTTCATTCATAGAAAGGGATAAAAAATCATGTTAACTAAATATTCCTGTAAAGTGTTTGTAAATTGTTTACATTCGTATGCTCACTCATTGATCTAATTATTTCTTCTAATCTAAGATTGACTGCCTTTATTGGCAGATAATAAATAATCTCGTATTCCATTTGATGAATTAATTGGCGTGTGGTAATGATTTGTCTGACAGCGAATCTTCAGTGTTAAGGAAACAATGCGGTGAAGGACAGGTGAGATTTTCATACTAAATTCATTATGTATATGTTATAGTGGATTGGAGGTCGCATATCCATCCAGACATCTTGTAGTGTCTAGTATTTTGCCGGTTGTTTACATGTACGTAAAACTGAAATAGCATGTTATTTGAAGAGTCGTAGTTTCCAGCCTCCCTTGAAGATGGAAATAAACACACTTATTCTTGGTGAGTATTCAGCAAATATCATTTCGCTTTTACATAAATCCTGAACAGATTTTACGTGACAGCTTGAATGCTGTTGATTAGATTCAAGGTAAACTATGAGAGCAAAGATTATAATTCTGAATTACTCATGATATACTTGGGAAATATCAATAGGTCTATTATTATTATTATTATTATTATTATTATTATTATTATTATTATTATTATAAGTGACAGAGACATTTTACTTACCATGACAATCTAGAGGCGGTTGGAAGTGAATAGGAAAGGTAAATGCTTTGTCGACTGTTTCTTTTCCACCTCGTGTTTGCATTCATCCACCGTAATCTCTTGAGTTCTCTGCTTTACATTCATATGATTTACCACTTAAGGAGTTGTCCAGTTATAAAAGCAACAAATTTCTCGTTAAATTGTCCACTATTTCCACTCCACTATGTTCATATTCTCCTACTTCCAGCTGCACTAGTTACTGTCCCGTTTGTCCAATTTATTATATAAATGACCTACCGTCTATTCACACATGTCAGTTAGTACTCAATGTTCAAACATACCTACGTTTTACTCATCCGTCTCACTACTTATGTCAGTGTATTTGTGGTCATGTTTCAATGCCGGAAGAACTCACTTTCATTCGGTTTGGCAGTAACCATTAGGATAAATACATTTCCTATTTGACGATTGATATTTTTTACATTCACAAATATCAAAGAGTGCAACTATATTGTTATGCTTTATTTTTCGATGCCTGAATTCAGATTTTTCATCTCAAATCTACAACCTCGCCTGGTTAACTAGTTTACTAGTTACTAGCCGGTCCTAAGCCCGGGTAAACAGGGAAGGTTGGGCATAGGGCTAGCAACCCTACCCCGTAAAACAAATCTAACCGCTAAAGAAACTTCAAAGCACAAACAAAATATAAAAAATGAAAACAAAACTATTCCTCGCTGGAATCGGAGAGGCGAAATGACGCCAGTTGGTGAATGCCTTCGGGAAGCCAATTGGCCGATGTGTCTTCTGTCCCTCGATGAAAGCGAAAGTAAACGTGGGGACATGGAATGTCCGCACGATGTTTGAACCCAGTAAGGCAGCCCAGATTGCAAAGGAGATGAGAAGGTATCACATCGAAGTGCTTGGGATTTGCGAAAGCAGATGGAATGGGAGTGGACTCTCCAAACTGTCAACTGGAGAATCAATAATCTACTCTGACAATGTCACCCAGACGACAACCACGAGCACACTGAGTTTTGGAGTGGCTATCATGATGTCCTCAAGAGCATCGAAGGCTCTCATGCAGTGGGAACCAATCTCCTCCAGGATCATGACAGCAAGATTCAACTCAAAAGGAAGAAAGGTCACAATCATACAATGCTATTGCACCTACAAATAATGCAGATCAAGAGAAGGAGGAGGAATTCTACAGACAACTTCAATCAACACTGGACAAGACCTCAGTTGGCGATATCAAAATTCTAATGGGTGACATGAATGCCAAACTGGGAGGGGACAACACAGGAAGAGAACTAACCATGGGTCGAGAGGCGCTAGGTGAAATGAATGAGAATGGAGAATCGTTTGCAGAATTCTGCGCATTCAACGATTTGGTGATTGGAGGCAGTGTGTTCAGGCACAAAGATATCCACAAAGCGACATGGATTTCACCAGACACTGGGCACACTAAAAATCAAATCGACTTCATCTCAATCTCAAGAAAATGGAGACGCAGTCTACTTAACACAAGGTCAAGAAGAGGAGCAGATGTAGGTTCCGACCACTCACCATCTAGTGCAAGGAACCTTCCAAATCAAGTTAAAAGCCTTCAAGGAAGCTGGTGATAGACCTCAATTCAAGTACAACACTCGGAAACTGAAGGATGAAACTGCAAAGGAGATCTTCAAGGCAGCCATCAAGACAAAATGGGAGACATCGAGCAACATCCCTGAAGAAACCTGTGTGGAAGAACACTGGAAGTCTTTGAAAGCTATGTGGAAAGAAACCTGCACAACAGTATTAGGAAGGAAGGAGAAAGAAGATAAGGGATGGATCTCGATGGATACCTGGAAGCTGATAGAGGAGAGGAGGATGGTGAAGCAGAAGATAAACCAGTGCAAGGATGCTCAACGACAAGAGGAACTGAGCACAATGTATAAAACACTGGACAAGGAAGTGAAGACGAGTGCAGGCAAAGACAAAAGACACTTCTACGACACACTGGCAAGTGAAGCAGAACAGGCTGCAGGTAACAGAGACCTGACGACATTGTATCAAATAACCAGGTTGCTATCAGGGAAGAGACCAACACAGATGAAACCAATAAAAGATGAAGAAGGAAATTTAATTACAAAAGAAGAGAAACAGAGGAAACGATGGGCCGACCACTTCAAGAAGCTCTTGAACTGACCACCACCACTACCTGCACTTCGTCCAGAAATACCACCTGCAGCCGCTGAATTACAAGTGAACATAAATCCCCCAACGAAAATGGAAGTCCTGAACGCCATAAAGCTACTGAAATGTGGGAAAGCAGCAGGACCAGATGGAATACCGCCAGAAGCACTGAGAACAGATGCAGAGACAACAGTGGACATGCTCACACCACTATTGCAGAAGGTGTGGAAGGAAGAGAAGGTACCTGCCGATTGGAAGAAGGGTTACCTTGTCAAACTGCCGAAGAAGGGAGACCTGAGTGCTTGCAAGAACTGGCGCGGAATCACTCTCCTGTCCACCCCAAGTAAAATATTAAGCCGCATCATCCTAGAGAGGCTTAAAGACGCACTGGATTCAAAACTACGACCGGAACAGGCAGGCTTCAGGAAGTACAAATCATGTGCAGACCAAATTGCAACGCTGCGCATCATCATAGAACAGAGCATAGAATGGCAATCAGCTCTCTGCCTCAACTTCATCGACTTTGAGAAGGCCTTTGACAGCGTCGACCGAGAAGTAATTTGGAAACTGCTTCAATACTACGGAGTACCGCAAACCTTTATCCGCCTCATTCAACAACTATATGGAGATGCTACATGCCAAGTAATCCACAATGGGAAGCTCAGTGATGCCTTTGAAGTGAAGTGAAGACAGGAGTGAAACAAGGTTGCCTACTATCCCCCATGATATTCCTTATTGTGGTGGACTGAATCATGCAGCAAACAGTGGGCAGCGAGAAGAGGGGGATACACTGGACGACGGAAAAGAACCTAGAAGACTTGGATTTCGCCGATGACTTGTGCCTAATGTCACATAAACTTGAAGATCTGCAGGCAAAAACTAACAGGTTGGTAGAAGAGGCAGCGAAGATGGGACTTCAGGTGAATATAGAGAAGACAGAAGTGATGAAGATACCGCACCACCACCATCAACAACAACAACAAACTCCAATCACCGTCAACGGGAGAAACTTAAAGGAAGTAACCTCCTTCACTTATCTAGGAAGCACTGTTTCAACTACAGGCGGGACGGACGAGGCTGTCAAAGTCAGAATCGGAAAAGCAAGACAGGCGTTGATTAGCCTGAAACCAGTGTGGAGATCTTCTGCACTCAGCATACGGAACAAGATACGGATTTTCAACACCAACGTCAAGTCAGTGCTCTTGTATGGCTCAGAGACTTGGCGCGTCACGAAAGGCATTTCCAATAAACTACAGACATTCATCAACAACTGCTTACGCTCGCTGCTGAAGATCAGATGGCCAGAAAAAATAAGCAACAAGGAACTCTGGGAACGAACCAACCAAGAACCTATCACGCAACAAATATGCAGGAAGAAGTGGAGATGGATTGGCCATGCACTGAGAAGGCCGACTGAGGACATCACGCGTCAGGCGCTCGAGTGGAATCTCCATGGGAAGCGACGAGTTGGACGTCCGAGGGTGACATGGAGGAGGTGGTGCGAGGAGGAAATGAGAGCTTGTGGGCTGTCGTGGAACCAGGTTCAAAAGATCTCAGAGAACAGAGGTCACTGGAGATGTGCTACTGAAGCCCTATGTTCCACTAGGAACCCAAGGGACTAATAATAAATAATAATAATAAATCTCAAATCTACACAAAGTTAAAAAGGATAGCCAAATATAACACTATTAGATGAATTGCTTGTTATTCATTTGTTGGCAACTATCATGAAGTACTTGTTAAGCAAGGAGTAAAGCATACAGTAAGTGGAACTGAATTCGTTTCAACGACTCATTTAACAATTCAATGAAATTTGTTTTCATCTGACCTAATAATCGCATTGCAAATCTTCCTCAATTTCTCTTTACCTATAGATACCTAGATATCATTGTTAATATGACTACATTATATGACTCAAAATATTCAATGCACCTCTTATTGAAGGCGCCAGACGGTATTTTGGTTCTAATCAAGGGCAAAGGGAGGTATAAGGAAGTAGAATTTCGCCCTTGAGGAATCCTCTTTTGGAAAGCCTGTTTCTTTAGATTTATTTTGAATTAAAAAGTACCAATTTTTTCATCAATAAACAAATCGTCTCCAACTTCTTTTCAGGAAAATGACTTCTAGACTGTCTGTAGTGTATTTTATGTAAGAAGGTATATTCAGATCGCTTGCATCCGAATTCAGTAGAAGTTGGCAAACAGACAGAAATCGAATTCACCGGCACCATAAATGTATCTAGTTTGGCTGGTCTCACTCTCATACTGATCATGATGGCTGTTTCCTTTGAACACTAATAGTGGAGTGTCCAGCTCTTCGTCAACATCGTGGCGACTGCAGATGTTGCCGACTCCATGATACATTGAACGGATCACATGTCGTTCTGTGTTTACAAGCAACCAAATGGAGAAGCTGTTGACCTACCTGTTCCATACACCTTTCAGTGGATACATACTTTCAGCATCACAATTCTTTTCAGTTGTATATCGAGAGAGGATATTTTCGAATTTAATTCCTCTTCCAGTGTGAACTGGAATGCCGAATGACATTTGTTGAGAAGGCGTGAGATATTTTCCAAATTATCTACAACATTAGATATGATGAATGTGTTATGCACGGATCTCTCGCAAAACTCAACATGATCGATAGTTTACCACGCGTGTTTTAAAGCTTCGACACGCAGATGTCTGTGTGGAAGGAGAAGGAGGGGATAGAGAATTGGATGTGGATGGTGCATCTGAACAATAATCAATTCTCAGTAATGAAACTGAATATTTATATTTTTACAATACCAATGATGCTTTGCATCACGAATCGTTAGTACCACGCCAATATTCCATTCATCAACAACAATTACAAATTTTTCATTGAGTCAACATATCTGATTTGATCAATGTACTATGGAATAATTTGGACTGTGCATTGGTCATTCTACTTTCAAAAGAGTCAAATGACTGAATCATATTAACCGGTTTCAACTGATTATATGCTTATGATTGACACTGAGTAATTTGTGTTTGACGATGAAATCAGTAATGTTAGTGCGATACGAAAGTATTAGGGATTAAAACAACAGGTAATACTTTCTCACTTCACACTAAATGAATTTTTCCGTGTTATTGCATTTCATTCAAATGTTCGTTTGTATTCACCACAAATCTCCATTCTGATAAGTCAAGATTACTTTTATGACCTTTGAAACCACAAGAAATACATTTTATTTCATTTATGTAGTAGAAAAGGTGAATATAATTGACCCTGTTATTAACGCATATTGCTACGCAAATGACATAAAAGATATTTGTCAAAATACGAGGTAAATAATAATGTCTTAACTTATCTCTCCTTACGCTTCACTTCATTATGCTTATCTTATAAATTGAAAATCAAAACAACCATTGTGAATTTATATGTCTGTGATAACAGAATAATGAAAGATGCAAATAGTAACTAAGATGACGTTAATCATAATCATCTAAAATTGTCATTGGATGACAAGAAAATTATGATGAACACTGAGATTACATTCATGATAAAATGCATCTGATTAACATTGTAAAATTCTGTTTAGGAGGCGAAACTTATCCATGCTGTTTTATTGCAGTTTTATACTATCCCTAGCCATGATGCACACACTTGACGTAATAAGGGAATTTACTAAATATTCTGACATAATCAAGGGTAGATTCTTGGTGAGTAGTTTCTCATCATATTCGATGACTATACTACTTGAAAATGAAAAACAACCTGAAGATAAAACCTTTGTAAATGTCCGATTAATCAAGTAAAAGATTTCCTCAGCAGCGCGCTCCTTGAATAGTGACGTGTTTTCTTTCGTCTTTCAGCTTTTGGATTTTTCCATATTGGAAAACTCCCACTTACAATACTCAATCCAAAAAGATCGAACGTTTTCAGCACTTCTGTCCGTCCACGCACCTCACCCCTGCGTATTCGTCAGCCCACTTCTCAACAGTTGAAAATTGGCACTATTATTCTTTTGAACCAACCGGTCCACCTCCTGTCAGTGGTTCTTGGGCGTTTCAACTGCCAAACTGCCTTAGCTCTCGGTTCTCCTCGGAGGTCATTCCTCAGGAAATATCTTTCCTGGTTATACATAAGCATCCGGAGCTTACGGTTAAACTCGTTGGTCAAGAGCAGAGGATCAAGTGACAAGTGTCTGAAGGTGAGCCAACATAAATTATCTTCCCTTTTCTATTCTGTCCTTTTGCTGCATTCAGTCTTCAACCCTCTTATTGTTGTTAACTACTTGTTTTCCCAAGAAGTTTATATCATAGCGACATGTCTGCCCAAAACGCTAGATCCGAAGCTTTGACATGGATAACGCGGTCGTGCACAAGAACGGCCAAAAACACCCTAGACAACACACTAGTCTGTACTAGAATACAAACAGAGGTAGGGCAGAACACCGAATTTCTAAAGAAGTGGCCAACCCATGTTTCTAGAATTCTAGAATATTCTGACATAATCAAGGGTAGATTCTTGGTGAGTAGTTTCTCATCATATTCGATGACTATACTACTTGAAAATGAAAAACAACCTGAAGATAAAACCTTTGTAAATGTCCGATTAATCAAGTAAAAGGTTTCCTCTAACAGTATGCGCTTAAAATAAATGGATTTATGCATTTCCATTATCATCACCTTCAGCATTGCAAGTTTTCAAAGTACAAATACCAGTGGAGAAGATTGAGTGCAAGGAAGACTGTATGCTATTGCTTACTTGACATAAGAGTTGTATAATACTAGAAAAAACTGAAGATCTTGCTCACAAAAGTTGTGAGAAAAACTCAGTAGTATCTTAAATCCGGTTTGCTCACCAACAGCCTTAATCTACTTCATTTCATACTCGTGATTTCCTTAATAAATTCTGCATGAAGTTACACAGGAATTGATTTACGAAACACGATAAGTTCAATGTATTTTTGGTGATTTTCATAGTCTGCAAAAAACTATCATACTTCAAAGATTCAGAATATGATATATACATCCCAAGGTTGAAAATAAACTATTCAAAATGCAAATTAGAATGATTCGGAAATCTGTTTTTAAAATTGCGCTTTACGATCAAATCAATTGAGAGCTCTGAAGTATCAGAGAACATGAAGGATTCTGTAATGTGGAAAAATCACTGCATTATGACAAAGATAAGACTTACAGTGAACTGATTCACAGTAACCTGCTCGGTAAAGGAATTGACTGGCGTTTCAGTCCACTGGTGGCAAGCCACTGGGGCGGGTTATGGGAGTGCATGATTTACGTAATTGACAACCATCCACTGGTTCCACCTACATCTGGGGATAAAGACCTATCAGCACTAACTTCAGCAGACTTGCCGAAGGGTTCAGGAGTATATACAGGTGTGATAGATTTTCCAAGGGACGACAATAGGCTAATTACCTTGCAGAAATATTTTGGAAATGTTGTTCCAGGGAATACGTTTCATTTTTACGACAACAGCATAAATGGAGGACTTTTGGGAGAAACGTCCATGTAAGTGACTTAGTCATGATAGTGTCGGGCAGTGGCAAAGGAAATAAAAGGCCTTCACTACTGGCACAGCGGGTGGGATGCAGTGAAGTTGGGTTAGTTAGAAAAGTAAGATTAAAAAGAGTGATTGAAGCGCTCGTCACGCACCTTTCCAGAATCAGTGGCCCAGGGTTCAACGTGATTCAGCATTGATGCTGACCCTAGTAGTTATGTGGGCATCGTCCGACTGAGGGCACACGGTAAAGCATTCAGGCCATTTGGCACTTTGTGTTACGTTGAACTGCTCGTAATCAGGCCTGTAGCCAGCGGGTTGGAATGCGTTGTTCCTGCACGACCTCGGAACTGCACTATTCCATCTGGCTACGTCATTATATTCTTCCCTAGTCTCGCACTCGAGAGTATACTACGAGTAAGAACAAGAAACGATTGGCATCTATGCTTGTCAAGTTCTCACAAGAACAATTCCTGAGCGATTACGCAAGGAACCAAGGTGCAGATCGTGGAAGTCATGCATGAAGTACGACCGTGCCAGGCATCCACAGCTTTTAAGTTTCAAAAACATAAAAAACTGAAACGGTTTCCATGCGATCACCTATACCCCCATTTCTAGCGGACGTATTTGCGCATGGTTAAGAACGATTAACTCACCAAACATTTAGTTGTACTCCGAAACTAAATAGAAGGAGAACCCTGTGAAATTTGTTCCTTGCAGCAAATTATATGGAACACGGTTCTGAAATGTAGATGACATATTTACAGTACTAAAATTAGAACACATCAGTGAGGTCTTGACACATACAAACTCAGAAGTGAATATAACTCAGTTCGCCTGCTCATTAGAAAGTGGTGAAGGTGGGCTAGCAGTGTTAAATTGCAAGAACGGACGGGAATAAGACGCAAGCATACAGGATGGCGTCTATAGGAGACTCCCATTCAAATCACTATTCCCACTCCAAATCGTCTCACGCCATCTCAGTTAAAGTAGGTTTAGTTAAATGCCTGATAGATGGGGCAAAAAGGCTTGCTAGTAGGCCAAAACGTCTACGACGGGGAATTAATTACACCGTCTCAGTAATTACCCGCCCAAATGTATCAATGATAATAATAATATATATTTCGTACAACATAGGTTACATGAATACAAGAAATATAAGAAATCGGTAGAAAGATATCTTGATGTTGAACAGTTGGGATGGCTAACAACAAAAGCCAGACCGAAAAGCCTGTCTGTCAGTGGCACAGCCAAGTTACGAAGAAAGGCTCACCTACAGGGCACTTCTATATCCAGGCTACCAGGTGCCAAACACAGATGCCCTTACAGCACGGTATCGCGTGGTAAAACGCGTAAGAGATGTCAGGCGATCCTTTGAAGGCAGACTGAAGTCAATGGATGAGATGTATGGCAACCTCCCAGATCATCAAAGGTCATGCATGTTTTGAAGAAACTATCCACCGAACTGACCCTGTAAGCACCACAATGGACACCGATTCTGCTACAGCCACACCGTGACGCTAGATAGTCCAGAATAAGGGTCGAGTAAGGACTGGCAACCAGCACCTTAAGCAGCACAACAACGACCTTTATTCATGCGACCGTGCCGTGCTTATTCCAGCAAGTGGCTTCTGGGACACTTTCATAACAATGTAAGCCACCTTAGAAGGAGGCCGACGGATCCGATAACGATGGGCACTCATCGGCATCCAGATATGGTTTGTATAACGCAGGCCCGGCTCTCATCAGGTGTCTTCGATAAAGAATTGTGTGTGGCTTATGTGACCTTATTCCAGGAACATAGATAGTTCAAAGGCGGAGCAGGAGTGGTCATCTGCGCTGCAAAACACCTAAAAGCCGCTCGGGTGACAGATAATGTACTCCCTAGATTGCCAGAATTCCTGTGGTATAATTTTACTGTGGACGACACGAATCACCGACTAGGGTGGCATAGAAGTCTCTGGTGTGTACGAGAGAGCGTAATGAAAAGGTGGGTACCGTGATTTGGCATCCAGCTGAACAACTTTTGATCAAGTAATCCTCGCTGGAGACTTCAAAACACCAGCACTGAGACAGTGACTGAAAGGAAGTTGCAGGCACAAACCTTTGACCCAAGGGCTTCAGGCTACCTACATAGCAGCAGGACCCACGAGGAAAGTTGCAACCTACCTGGCTAGGACCAGTTGGGAAACGGCCACGAATTGGTTGCATTGCAATGACAATGATCTATCAATGGACAGTGTGTCCAAACACCATAAGGCGAAGGCGATGACGCATTGGTGACGTTTTGTCCGATAACCAAGGAAACGCTTTTCGGTACGTACTCGTGCTTTTGGTATCAGTCTTTGAATACACTTATAAAGTATTGACTTTCAAAGGATGATTGGTGTGATTTATTTTGGAAGTTTTCACGAGGCGGAAAGTGCCAAATAATGGCCATAACATTTAAAGCAATCTATCGTACTGGAACCATATATGATATACTTCACCAAATTAAAGGGAAATTTTCGGAATGCGAGTCGGAAACACAGAAAAATTTAGAAATTTGCTGTAAAAGGTGCGTTTTGCTAGCAGTTCAACTGAGAACTCTGAAGTATCAGGGTACACAAAATATTCTATCACTTGGGAACATTTCTGCACCGTGAGAAGGCAAGGCTAAAATTGAAATGACACTAATTAAAGTAGTTCATGCCTTAAAAATTTTTAGGCTGGGGATTTCAGAAAAATGAGCTCAATTGTATACGTAAGGTCTGTACAAATCTTATCATTCCTCATTTGATATGCTTGTTCATACACCCTTGTCAGCTTTGTTGAACATATGGTTCTTGAAGGATACTAATCTTGCTAACAGAAATCTTCTACTAGGTTGTTTTCAGCATTCGAGTGACTTTATGGGTGATTTTTTTCTCTTGAGATATCAGTTAGCTGGACATTCCTTGTTCAGTGATTCGGCAGATATCTTAGCCAAACCTTGGCAAGAATGCAGAGAAGTGACTATTTTCCGGAAGAGAATGTCCGATTATCATACAGTCTTCATGTAGTTCATCTGTTCTGTAACAATTTTCCGGCCCCTCCGTAGGTAATTTCATCGAACCACGCATTATCAGACTAACTTGTGAAAGTGTTTGATAACTAAGATATCATGAGTTTAAGCTTTTCCCCCAGTAGTACAACCACAGCGAATGCTGTCACGCTGTTCGCTGGCACGTAAAAGTGAAAAATAAGGGTGTCATTGCACTCTTTCTTCGCTCTTCACTGGGACACATTCAGTGGTTCAAGTAAATTACTTGCAAATTTCATGTTTTCAAACAAAGATAAAGTATCAATAATATGCAGCATGATGATTGCTGTTTCACAAATGGTGGCTGACATCCTCATTCGGTCTGAAAGTGTAAAAAATCATGGTGCCAGAACTTATTTGGAATGGAAGATGCGAGTAGTCAGCACAACATCTTACCAAGTGAAGTTGATAGCTGTCTGTTCGTATTCTCAGAAACAACTTAACGTTCCACTCGAAGATGAAGATGCATTCTTATTGCAATGAACAGAACTTAGCTATTTTCGTTGAAAGATGAAACTGTGAAAATTTGTACAATGTCTAGCCCACTGGACGAGGATGCATGTGACCACCTAGATCATATTTTATCACTTTTAATCCATAAATAGTTCTCATTTATCTCCCTACTTACACCACAAATTTCACGGTGTCCGATCGTTATCGTTTAGTAGATGGAATAAGCAGCTAAGTTGATTCACACTTGATTATCTGAAAACTACACTCCTCGTAAGCATACACGAAATGAAATTTCCCAATTCACATTTACCTAAGGACAACCCACAAATACTTCCGTTACCTAATTTAAACCGATACAAACAAAAGCATTCATGTGCCTTAACCACTAGTTGAAAATGTATTTCAGCTTTCCTCAGTTTTCTGCAGTTTCTTCCAACGACATTGAACCATCTAAAGGCCGATCGTTTACAACACTTACAATGTTGAGGATAAAGTCTTATAGCCTCAGGGCGTTTTATCACAAAAGTAGGAAGATGTATTGCTATTTTAACTTTCTAGAACCATAACAGATGAGTGAATTCGCGTTATATACATGGTTTCAGTTACTGACTTTCTAACTTTCTGAGTACTCAAGAACCTATCTTATATGGTGAGGAACTGTTTGAAAGTAAAGATGAGAAATGCTGAGTTGAGATTGAATAATTAAAGCAAAACAGGAGCCATGTAAAACGAATCAATCTTCCAGCCCTCTAACAGTAATTTGTAAACTAACATGTGAAACGCAGACTAGTTAGCTATGTGGAGCAATTTCTTTTGATTTGTCATGTTTCTATTGTTATTTTGAAGCAATTATTCTGTCTACGACCCCATAGCTTTCCACCTGTATAAACAAATGCAGAAGTTTACTTCATAACCAACATTGACTGTAAGATAAGTGTGTATATGCTTTAGATGAACCCCGTCATAGTATCAAAGAGCTGGGATAAACTGAAAAAGTGACCACTGAACAGAAATACTGAGGAATCAGGGATCGACTCACTCCAATGTTCATAACGCCTGTTCAATGTCCAACTGACCCGTCTAATGGCATCAATTAAGAGTTTTATGCGCATCGAAACTCTGGACATGCAGGTGAATGAATGCCTCACGCACAATTCATATGCCAACTCGAGCAACACATATTATTGATTTGAATTGGGAATCATAGAGTTGCAGTTTGACATTTATTGTTAGTCTTTTACTTCAAGTGTTCTGAGGGGTGAAAAATAATGCATGCAAATGTAGAGCATTCAGGATGTAGTTAAAATAGCAAACACCTAAGACACGTGTCGTCGAAGTGAGGTTGCCGTTGTCTATTTTGTAAAGACAAGGAAGGTATATTGGCATCAACCGCCCCCACAGCAAGATGAAGAGCTCAAAATAGAAGTGAACTGAGAACAACTTCCTTCTGATGTTTTCTCTAAGCTGGGTATTCACAAGTTATTGGACACAATCAGAGGAGAACGCCGATCCTTCACAAAGGAGAACTTGGGTTCTTGCCTTTGCAGTCCTAATCGTAGTAGTCGATTCTCTTCGTTTTTGTTCTTGAAACACTGCGGTGCCCGAACATGTTTTTCTTTTTGATATCAAAGCAAGATAGATAAAACTAAGCATTCTTCGGATATTTTATCTTTGGAACTTAAGCTGATCAGTTACGTTTGTTACGCCTAAGGGAAGACTGAGAAAAGCTACTAGAGAGTACCGGAAGTGGTACAATAATCATAGATAGTCAGTGTTGTTGTGAGGGGAAGCAATTTTCCATCTTACATCGTCTGCTATACTACAATTTCACAAATTCGCCAAAAATATTCTCTTATCTTACATTAAATAAAAAGACAAATCGTAAAGAATAGCTAGGGTAAAAGTCTTGGCTCTTAGAATCCTGAGACCTGTGAGTGACAATAATTGATAGAAAGATTTTATATGACTCACTAATTAACTCTGCGAAAGAAAAAGCAGGGTATACAACCTTCGGAAAGCGGTTCGACAGTTTCTCTTTTAGGGGTTACTTGATTGAATAATTGAAGGCCTAAAATTTGCAATCCACCGATCGTATTGTACACAGTTGGATGCAGGTCGCTGGAAAGCTGCGCACCGCCTGCATAAGATTGATAGATGCAGAGATAACATTGTCTGCTAGATCTTGAAAACCGGAGTCTGACAGCAAATGGACCATAGGATTCATCTTTCAGAAGACAAAATCTGTTGCCAAGTTAGTTTTCGACATCCTATAACTACGTATGTGTGCATTTTCACGGTATATTTATCATAATCATGATTATCATAACCACAGTTATCATTTGCACCTTTTATTTTTGTTTCTTTTAATAAAGTCCAAGTGCGATTTGAATGAAATGCAATAACACGGAAAAATTCATTTAGTGTGAAGTGAGAAAGTATTACCTGTTGTTTTAATCCCTAATACTTTCGTATCGCACTAACATTACTGATTTCATCGTCAAACACAAATTACTCAGTGTCAATCATAAGCATATAATCAGTTGAAACCGGTTAATATGATTCAGTCATTTGACTCTTTTGAAAGTAGAATGACCAATGCACAGTCCAAATTATTCCATAGTACATTGATCAAATCAGATATGTTGACTCAATGAAAAATTTGTAATTGTTGTTGATGAATGGAATATTGGCGTGGTACTAACGATTCGTGATGCAAAGCATCATTGGTATTGTAAAAATATAAATATTCAGTTTCATTACTGAGAATTGATTATTGTTCAGATGCACCATCCACATCCAATTCTCTATCCCCTCCTTCTCCCTCCACACAGACATCTGCGTGTCGAAGCTTTAAAACACGCGTGGTAAACTATCGATCATGTTGAGTTTTGCGAGAGATCCGTGCATAACACATTCATCATATCTAATGTTGTAGATAATTTGGAAAATATCTCACGCCTTCTCAACAAATGTCATTCGGCATTCCAGTTCACACTGGAAGAGGAATTAAATTCGAAAATATCCTCTCTCGACATACAACTGAAAAGAATTGTGATGCTGAAAGTATGTATCCACTGAAAGGTGTATGGAACAGGTAGGTCAACAGCTTCTCCATTTGGTTGCTTGTAAACACAGAACGACATGTGATCCGTTCAATGTATCATGGAGTCGGCAACATCTGCAGTCGCCACGATGTTGACGAAGAGCTGGACACTCCACTATTAGTGTTCAATGGAAACAGCTTTCATGAGAGTTACATCATAAATAGTTTGAAGGCAAGACCGGTCAAACCAGGTTCGAAGACTGGTTCTCTTGTGTCCATAGTTCAGTGCAGACTAGTCAGTGGAAGTAATAAAATCCAATTATCCTGTTTCATGATGTAAAGTCATTTTATATCCAAATTCCATCTCTTCATCCCATGACAACCAATTATTTGAATTTGCATATATGGTGAGCAGTTTCATCAGCCCATTCAGTGTGTATCTGACAGCTCAGCTGCTACGGTGAGGCAAGATATGTTGGCCATACTCAGCATTTGCTTCTTAACATATCGCGGATAATATGCAATGTAGGGTTTTCAGTAGAACGATGAGATCTCTTCGCAGTGCGATTTTAGGATATTTGACTCACTGTGGACAGCAGATAGGTCTACATTCCAACATTATTATCGTCAGTTGAGTACGTGAGAATCTCATGATTAGCTGTGATTGAAACGTAACCAAACAGTGGGAGCAATGGGATTTCATATCCTTGTATCAGATGTAAGGATACGAAAGAATTTCATCCAACCATTAGACTTCCATTGAACTTCACCCATGTATACTACTCTGTTTGGCGTTCACGGAGAAATACTTATATTGTGCTGCTGATCAGCATAAAGTTGTTAATATTGACATAAACTCTTGTCGGCAAATAAGCTTCCTGCTGTTTGGTACTCATCAGAAGAATGAATCCGAAACTATGATGAAACATAATTTTGTGGCTGTTCGAAGGTGCATCACTCTCTTTGCGATTAGATACTCTGCCATTAGGCTGTTGGATGATGCAGTTCACACTCTGTCAAATTGCATCACTTAAACGCTAGAAGCAAAACTGACAAGCGTACATTAGCTGCTCTGATAAGTACCAGTGAACCATATTTTGTAGATTACTCTGTTTCTGTTTTCAGTCATGATTACAGAAACGGCCATCCAAGAAACAGATCGTATGTTTAGATAGAGCAACAAATTGTTTTGATTAACAATAGTGATTTTGGGAAAACCTGTGCTAAATGCCATCATAAGTGTAGATGTATATTGGTGTTTATTAGTCACTAAAAATGATGTATTTATATTCATCCAGAATTAGGTGGAGTTCGGAACTCGAGCGAAAGCATTGACACTTTGTTCACTAATCATAAAAAAGAAGTTTAAAATAAATTTAAAGAAAGAGGTTTTCCGTAAAAGGATGATTTCTGAAGTGCGAATTTTTACTTCATTTTATCTCCCTTAGCCTTTGCTTGAAGCCCGAAGTCCTTCTGGCTCCTTCTACGAGAAAAGGACTGAATATTTTGAATCACGTAATGTAATCACATTATCAACCTTATCTTGGCTTTTATAAATATTTAAAAAAATCAGGACGTTTTGTGTTGCGATTTTCAGGTTAAATTATAATAGTTCCCTTCTAATTGTTAAATGAGAGTCACTGAAATGAAATTAGTCCCATAAACGCTTTATACTACTCTCAGCCTATGAAGTACTTCATTCTTTTTCACCGGCAAATTTATACTAAAGAGGTAATTAATTACTTATATCTTCTGTGGTTTTTAATTTTTAACATTCAGTCAGGGAAACACAAAGGATAACAAAATGGTTCCACCTTCTGAGATTTATGATGTCCATATTTTCAATCATGAAATATGCAAAGCTTTTCTGATAATGTTAGCTGCTAAACTAAATAAGGTGACTTCTTTTCACAACGAAAAAAATGCAGAATTAAAAATCCCACTACACCTTAATTACTGTTCATGATAATCACGTAATAAAAAGAAGAAAACTTAGGCGAATACGGAGGAAGAATATAATCATGAGATGTAGAAAGAATTTGATGGAAGTGAAACAGTGGGCAACATATTTACTTTCCTTATTTTATTCCAATAGTCTTTAGGTTGTTATGATAAGTAAAATGTCTCTGCTATTTATAATACTAAGGGGTTTATTAATTTTTTTTGAAGTAAATCATGAGTTAATCGGTTTCGGAATTGATCCTCGTAGATTTTGCTTTGAATCTAATGTAAACTATGGGGTTGTCATGTAAAAACTTTTGAAAGTGTCCATGAAAGCAAAATGGTAATTTGTTGAAAACTCAAAAAGTAGAGATGTGTAAGTTAAGTGTGACATCAGCATATCGATCAATTCTCATTATACTCAGTGATATACGGCGGTAAGTACGGTTTGATGCATACAATTGCATCTGGATTACAGTGCAATTATAAGTTCACTTGCTACAAGTAAAAGTGACAGATAGTTTTATCTACAATCAGTTTCGTCTGCCTTAAGCAGCCATCATTTTCCACGCTGTTGTACTATTGGCTATTTGAACGACGTGGAAGATGCAAAACCAAAATACTACTGGGAATCTAATCTTAAGCTATACTTAGGTGACTGCTGAAACTATTTGAAGGAGCTGTAGTTATCACATTAGTGTTATCGGTGCTGTGTGTTAGTTTAGTGTTAAATAAAAAGCTTGATCCTGACAGTGTTTGGGTCAGCGGTCTCATTCTGGGGTTAGTAGAGCACTAAGTCGGTCACATGCGGACCTCTGATTTGAATTCTGCTGTTACGTTTGTTTTCATTCCACCTAAAATCATCATGTAGTATCAGTGTTCACAAGTGTTGACTGTTGATAATTATCATTATTTTATGGAAAGTATAAGCGCCTATCCTGGTGACAGTTTAGAATCATCGTGGGCTTCGACTTTTAAACACTTTTTCATTTTCAAATTATGTTGAAGGCTCAGAAAGTAAACAGAATACAATAAATGTTTCCAGTACTGACCGTTTGCGAAGATGAATTGTTATTCGAAATAAATCTCTGAATAACTTATGACGTCGCTTAAGTTTGCAGGGATGCGAGCATGCATTTCTCACCCTGTCAATACAGTAGTGTTAATCAAGTTATACATGTTTCGCCTATTCTAGTAACAATATAGACTGTATCACAGTTAGGTGTAGGTAAATTTGAATTCATTTACATCATCAATGTTTAAGTGACTCCTGGTCGCTGCTATTCTGAAGTATGCAGATTTGCCGATAAATTCACGAAGTTTGCTGCTTCAATAATGTGTGGTTCATTGGCTGTTGTCTGCGGTGATTTTAACTCTTGTGCCTGCAGCTTCCAGTGTTCTCTTTCTCAAAGTAACCCAGTCAGTTTTTTAACCCGTTTTAATGTCACATTAGACTTTGTGTTTGTAAATGAACCCGGAGCATGTGAAACTTGGAAGTGTGCACCACTACTGAGCTCAGATCACTGTATCATATGTGTTTTGAAAAAAATATATGGCTAACTGCAGAAAAACACTTTGACATACAAATCTGAGAAGATTTCATACAGGAGCTTCACGTATGATGATATACATAAACTCATGCTTGTTAAAAAACAAATAACGGGAAATATATTCGAAAATTATGCTTTTGATGACACAATCGATGCTTTTATATGTTGTCTTAAATTTCACATTCATATTTGATATCCAGCTGAAATAATTATTTTAAGGTTTGATGAATTTTCTTCTTCTCGCAATTAAAAAGACTATGAAGAGAAGAGAAACTATACTAATGTTAAACGAATTAATTACGTGATTAAATCTGGAATGAAATGCGTAAATATGATGAATAACTAGAAGATTATGCCATGCAAAAATTCTTCTAGTCTGTGAGGACATTTTATTGATCTCACTGATAAGAGAAAACTCGGAAATGAAGCCTGAAAAGGTTGACTGTTCTTCTTCTAATCACGAGAGGTTTCACAGTAGCTTATGGTATTTTAGTTTACGTGGTAGCTAGCAGTGGAATCGAGACGTATATCTAGTCCTGTTTAGAATCGTTAGTCAGACACCAGTGAGTATGGTTCTTCCCACTGGGACTAAAACCAAATACCTATTCCTTCGAATGACGAAACGTTGTCCATTAAGGCACTCAGGCAACTGGTATCGGTTATTTACAGGAAAATAAAAACATTAATGCTCATTCCTTTAAAACTTATCGCAGCTCCAATTAGAAATCTGACATTAATATGGAAGTAGATCATGAACACAGTGGTCTATTTTAACTTCATTTGCATTTATTTCTCGGATGTATCACAGTGAAACAGTATCACAAACGGACTTAGTAAGTACTACCCCTTCACTTTATCATATATTTAATGAACTAAGAGAAAAAGAAAGATTTGACACTACTTTGTGCAAAATAATAGCACTTAGAACTTAAAACCGTGAGTTTGTGAGTGAATGAGAGAGTCAGTCAGTGAGTGAATGAATGAGTGAAGGAACGAAGATGAATGTGATCGAGTTTTCCAAGGTACTGGTTTGTAAAATCGGAAAACTTTGTGAGGTGACAACAGACTTACAATATCATTTGGCAACTCAAAACAACTCCTATAGTTTTCGAGTTAAATCATATGGTGTGTTATAATCTCGAGCTGGTTAACAGATGTACCTCATATAGAATACCATTCAATGTGCTTAATAATTTACCTGTTCACAAAACCACATTGATTAGGGTTCGTGGCTACCCTCAAATTCATGAACTTTATGTACGCATATAAGCATTTTGCGTAACATTTAATATGCAATGTGCTGTAATAATTATCAGTAATATGCAATTACTGAGCGATTCAGAGCTTTGGTTCAGTGGTAGATTGCCTTAGTTATAAGTTTTCATTTTATTAAGGGCAGTGTTCATCACCGACTGAAGTGATTCGGAGAACCGTTTAAAACCTGGAAGCACTGAACAGCTGTCTTCTCCTAGTATGAAGCTGCTAAGCAGCACTCACCTGCGACCTCTCTCTCACCTGTCCTTCACCGCATTGTTTCCTTAACACTGAAGATTCGCTGTCAGACAAATCATTACCACACGCCAATTAATTCATCAAATGGAATACGAGATTATTTATTATCTGCCAATAAAGGCAGTCAATCTTAGATTAGAAGAAATAATTAGATCAATGAGTGAGCATACGAATGTAAACAATTTACAAACACTTTACAGGAATATTTAGTTAACATGATTTTTTATCCCTTTCTATGAATGAAAACAATGAACTGAATAAGTTGCTGAAACAGTTAAGACGCTATTGGTCTATTTACTTGACAACAATGGGAACATGTGGCTCATGTTTTGAAGCTTTCAATTTCACACAGAAAATTATCTTAGGTAATTCTCACACTTGACAAAATAATATTAGGTAACTGAGACACCATCATATTACTATGTTTACATTGAACCCAGTGATATACAGCTACTAGCTATCAGCTATCAATTTTCATGCTGTTGTGCTATCGGCTATTTGAACAACATGGAAGATGTAAAACCAAGATACTAGCCATTATATTGTCTACCCATTTAACCCACTCATCTTTTGTCACATCCCATGTAAATATGTATAACAAATATATGTGTGAGTAGATCATTCGAGATACGTTGAGCTAATTGACTACACGCTTCAGATGAACTACATCTTCCTATTGCTTTGTTGAAATTGATCGAGCGGACTAAATATTCCAAGTACTCTAATTACTGTTTAGGTAGAATCCGTGATATGCTGCAGAGTGGCAATGCGAGTGAGTCAGTGAGTGAGGAAACGAAGATGAATGTGATCGAGTTTTCCAAGGTACTGGTTTGTAAAATCGGAAAACTTTGTGAGGTGACAACAGACTTACAATATCATTTGGCAACTCAAAACAACTCCTATAGTTTTCGAGTTAAATCATATGGTGTGTTATAATCTCGAGCTGGTTAACAGATGTACCTCATATAGAATACCATTCAATGTGCTTAATAATTTACCTGTTCACAGAACCACATTGATTAGGGTTCGTGGCTACCCTCAAATTCATGAACTTTATGTACGCATATAAGCATTTTGCGTAACATTTAATATGCAATGTGCTGTAATAATTATCAGTAATATGCAATTACTGAGCGATTCAGAGCTTTGGTTCAGTGGTAGATTGCCTTAGTTATAAGTTTTCATTTTATTAAGGGCAGTGTTCATCACCGACTGAAGTGATTCGGAGAACCGTTTAAAACCTGGAAGCACTGAACAGCTGTCTTCTCCTAGTATGAAGCTGCTAAGCAGCACTCACCTGCGACCTCTCCGAGTGTCCAACTCACGACCATACCTCACGGCGAACGTGATATGGTGTGACCATCCACTAAGGTTTTCAGCTGGCATCCGCTTGGCTTGCGACTTGCTTACCCACTGGCCACCTCATCCTATTAAAACCTCAGAACATCCATCTCAAAGCCTGTCACTAGAGGGGATTTCTATGGTTATCCAATCGATGACATTCCGTGATGAAGACTATCTCGAAAACAAATCCTCGTCAACCTCAACATAATATTCTTGTTAAAATCTCTAATTCATATAGTTTAATACCATGTGACTGACCTCCACAAAAACGTTGTGACTCAGCCACCTATGGGGTTGTCCCATAATTAGGTTTGGCTGCATTCTATCCAACTAGTTTGTTGACATAGGTATCTGTGATAACTAAATTCAAGTCGACGCATGCTTATTGTATTAAAGTCCTGTCGAGGATGTTCAGCATTCAGTAGATTATTTTTTGTCATTGAATCTTCATTTTGAATGCATCTGATTGAGTAGCCTTGCATCAAATGAAATAAATGGCACCTGCTTATTTACTTACTACAAATTCAGAGTAAAATTTAGTGTCTCCATAATTTTAATTATCCGATATCTGTGTTGTTGTGTATCAGTAGAGAGGAGAGAGTAGGAGGTGATCAAGTGAACGGGTTAATTAGAAATTGTATGGATGCAGGAAATTGATGATTGAATTTATCAACTGTTTATGAGTATAGAAACTTACTGAAATTTAATGTAAGTAGCTGTTTGGAAGTAAGAGATGGACAAACTTCTAACGGGTTGAGTCTAGCATGCCACAGTACCAGCTGATTGAATTTCTTCTGGAAGAAATATTTCCTGATGAACTATTTTTTATGTTCTAGTTCTCAGTCAGCGTATCCACAGAATTATTGACCGAAGAGCAGTATGCTTTCTTTGCTAAGTTATCAGCGGTGAGTTATTTGTTACTGTGAGAGATTGAGTAAGACGTAAAGCATATCATGAAAATTGACAAACAAATGCGAAGTTATATCCAGGATTGTTTGTTGGCTTTATTTCGAGAAGAAGTCTTGTTTAAGATTTTTTGTGTTGGTTTGTGGCGTGAAGTTGTTGAATTTGTTTTGACCTTTGGTTTCAGTGGTTTGAGATAGCACCATAATGACTGTTGAATTTTGTAAAGGCCTAAGTCACACCAACTCGCTTCACTGAAATAACTGTTAAAGTATTAGAGGATCACAGTTGGTGGATTAGGCATCTATAAAACAGATTTTCTTGGTCACACAGGAATATCTGCTACACTTTATCTTCGGTAATGTACCACCAAAGTAACTGGATGAATTTACTGAATATATACTTCTTGTGGTATTCCTTGGAATATAGCGGTTAACCTAGAATTCTTAGTGATTTTTGGATGTGTAAATTGGTTTGCGATAAAATGTCCTGGGCTAAATCCTTTAAAGTTTTTTTAACTGCGAAACATCACTACCAAACACCTACGCAATTTGTTTGTTGATGGTATTATAAGGCTGATAGTTAGCTGGACAGGTGAATGTTCAACTGGATACTGAAGTGAATTCATTCCAGTTCCCTCATTTCACAACAGTATGGAAAAGAAGACACGATATACGCATGACAGATATCAAAGCAGACAAAGAGTTACGATAGCTGATAGGATAAATTAATTGAGAATAATAAAAATACTCAATATTTTGAAGATAGAAGGAAGTGCACATATCTGAGTTATTGAAACCGATCTTTTCTGTTTTGTCATCAAAAGTTTCCAAGGGGTAATTTGTATCCACTTTAGGACCTCAGCCAGGTAGACTATGATTGAATACACGACTCAGACCAACAATTAAAAACCTCTTCATAGTCTGACCCACCATAGCCTTTTTTTAGTCACGTACGACTTCGGCTGGAATCGTGTGTCGAAATAAGCAGTAGCTTGGCATGTGTAACACACCTAAGTCATCTAGTGCAGGGAAAGTTCCCAACTTTATCAACTGACTCACCTTCTCAAGCTTAACCTCACCACTGTTCATAGGGTGATTTTATGAGGCATCATCAATGCTTTTAAGGCACCTTTCATCAAAACTTGTAATCTCTTAGTATGATACGCTTTCACTGGTAATATTGCAACTGACATTGAGTTCATTTTGGTTAACATTGATTAGCAGAGGATTCAGTATTTATTACCATCCACAAACTTTTTTTCAGCAAATGTGTTAGCACTAACAGGGGGCAGTTACAAATGCCAATGGCTTACGCAAGATTGGTATACACACATTTTTGAAAGTAACATGCATTACACTACAGGTTTGCACTGATTTGGCATTTGATATATAAACCACCCTACTCTAATAAATAAATAAATAAATAACTACATAACTACATTCAAAGTCAGACTATAGGTTTCTTTGAAGCCATGTTGGAGGAGGCTTCTAGTGTACGTTTTTTCAGTGTACAGTATTGTTCACTGACAAGGTGATGTCAAATTCTGCAAAAGATGCGTTTATTTTCGTGATTTCAGTAATCAATTAAAAGAAAACATTTACTTAAGAAATCAGGTGACAACTTTGACTCTATTCTTTTTTCTGTAATGCCACACTGATGAAGAACACCATGTGTCTGATGTTATCGCAGTTTGATGAATGCATACAAAACTCCGAAGCTAAGCAAGTTATCCGCTGTGACACAACAAATAATAAATCTCAGGCATAAAGGTTTATGTTTACTTAAATGGATAAACATTCCTCCGAATCCATATAAATGTTCCTAATGAACCTTATTTCTAAGATAAGACGACTTGAAATGGAACTTTTGCCTATGAAATCCATAAATATATAACAATGTAGATACTTATCCACTCACAAAGATTGCTTTGTTAATACATGGTATCAGTGTTTTTTAATTGCAAGGCAGATTTTGGAGACAGATCTAGCCGTGTACAAGCACTGAACATAGAAAAGGAGAAGACTGAAGAGTACGCTACATTGTGAATGGTTGAACACATAATTCCCGGCTCTGGTCTTTTGACTCAGTGATATATCACCTTGCTTTCTGTGTAAGTCTTTTCAAATTAGGAGCAGTTTGAGAGAAAAATGGATTGATACTCGTGGACTATAGGAGCTGAACTTCAATTAAACAAGCGATTTAGGGCAAATCGAAGTTTTTCGAGTGAGTCAAGTAAGATCAACCACAAAAGACTAACAGATCTGCTGATTCCCAATGAAATGTTGATTATCCACATGACATGTGAGTAGTCCTTCGGGCTACGTAAAAAGTATCAACAACCTCTGATATGGTTATAACAGTTAAATAGAATCTCTACAGAAGAATCACTAGCGCTTCTGTTTAATCCACTGCCTCATTACAAAGGTCTGTACAAGAGCATCACGAATAGGAATACACTAACAAGACGCTTTCATGTCTGTCAATTTAACAGAAAATTGATCATATGTGACGAATATTTCATTTTTGTGCTGCAGATTTGTCTTCTATGTAGAAGTGGATAAATTATTGAGCAAGGTTGATTTACTATTTGCTGATGTACTTGTGATTCTCCGTTGTGACAGTGTATGGAACTGTTCGACCACTATTGGCAAATAGATTCCTATGCGGATGCTTCGATATTGCCTGAATGTTGATTACTGCAATTTACTCTAATGTCGCTAACAGAAGAACCCAGGTGGAACAATTCGATCGAGTATCATAACTCAGAATTGGAAGTATATTAACAAATAGTAATAACTAATAGCTGTATCACAAGGGGTGCCTACCAATCTCCGTGGTCTAGTGGATAACACCTTGGTATCTGAAGTGATAGTTACGAGGTTCGGGTCTCTATAGGAATGATATCACGCACTCAACGTCCGTTCGAATTTTGTAGTAACTGTCAGTGTACTGATCCGTTATGCAAATAATGAGCCTACTTCTTTGCGGTTGGTACAAAAGTTTTATATCCCGTTTGTTAAAAGTTGATGCAGAATATCAATATATTTCACAAATACATTGTCGATATAACATCGAGAATTAGAATTTCCAGTGCTCTGGTTCTAAAATTCATGTTAGACAAGATCCATGATTTGACAAGAAGTTGCGTAAATCGACATTACATGAATTTATTAAATCAGAAAAGCCAATAATTATCTTGTGAGTAGGAAAATAGATTCATAGTTACGCTGATACCAGCAAAACATACATCAAACATCAGAGCACAATACATTGGAATACTGAGACACGACGGTCAAAAATTGTGCAACAGGTAATGAAAACCTTACACAAGTGACATACTGAGACAGAATAGTTCCAAGTTAGGACGATGACATGGTGATTGTAGAGAGAGTAGACAGACAGACAGACAGGTAGGTAGGTAGGTATCACACACTACCTTTTGTCACCGAAAATGACTAGATTTGAGATAAAAGAAGGGGGATATTAGGATTATTGTTTGTTCCCACTATCTTTCTCAATGCAAAAATCGTCCTTCAACCTGTATATGTCTGTCTGGTTTATGTCTTCAAAGGCTTCATTACACGCAAAATCTGTTGCCTGTTCCGTTCCCGCTTCCTTACAGCCTCCCTCCTCACCTTCCTCTTTACCTCTTTCTGAACTGCCTTCTCCAGCAGTTTTGTTTTGATATCTGGCAGATCGCAGACACCAAAAATAGGAGGCGGCATTTTCGAGAAACTCATGATACCCTTTCAGAAATGCATCAGCATTTTATGTGACAGATAAAAGTTAATGGTATTTTGCATTTTGAGGCACACCTCCAACAGTGTTGTTTTAATTGGATTGATAATGTCTGTGAGTGCGGAACACTGTGGACAAGACGTTCTCCATGCCTTCTAAGTGAAATTTCACATCACAATGCATTTCTATTTCAACCCCATAAAAGTCTGAGTGCCCATTTTTGTTGCGTACAAGATTTATGAAAAGCGGATGCAATGTAAATCATTGCATGGAGAATCACGGTGGTGTAGTTGGTTGACATGCGGTTTCGTGATGTCCGCAGAGAAGCAGACAAATGAAGAAAGAAAGCGTGGTCTCTTAACCCAAATTGTCGTGATCACTGGCCTTACTTTCTGTCAAAAGTACTTATTGCTATCTACCAGGCTACAAATCCAATGAAGTCACTACCCTGATTAGCTGCATGGATAAGAAAACCACTGAGAACCACAGCTGTTAGTTTTCACCGCTCACTATCTTTTTGCATCATTCACATCGTGCATGATTCACTTGCATTTGAAGGTTTTAGCAAAGGGAAAGTTTATAAAAGCTCAGTATCACCGTGGCTTGTGTTCTGCTGCCATATCTAGTTATGATGAAGACTTACAAGGTTTCGAAGGAATTCCCAATGGAGATCGACGCGAACTGTCAATTGGATTAGAGTATTTGATATTGGTGTCTTGTAAATTCGCTCACTTTCGTCAACGAAACAGTCCACTGCATCATATGTAATCCACAACTGAATTATACACATGTGCGCTCAGTAGTGCGCTAATATTCTGACACTAGACTGATCAACAACTGTAGACACAACTATTGTAGTCAGGCTCCGTTAGATCTGATAATCTGACCAATCGCACAAATATGTTGATATTCTGCATCAACTTTTAACAAAAAGGATATAAAACTTCTATACCAGCCGTAAAGAAGTGAGCACATTATTTGCATACAGGATCAGTACACTGACAGTCATGACAAAATTCGAACGCCATCATGAAGATTGCATTTGGGCGTTATAACTGATGCTAACTTGTCGTGCCAATGCTAAACATTTCTTTATTTTGGCTGGGTGTACATTCACGAATTACTGATTTTAGAAATTACCTAGCTGGAACAGATATATTACACCCCAGTAATATAGTAACAGCTTGGAGCTTTTTTCTTGTTCAATATGCAGTTCATCGCATCATGTTACGAGATGGATCGTTTTTCTTTTCGCTTTGAATTTAGTTTTCTTTCATTTTTATCACTTCCTGTGAAACAGAGTATAAGCGAAACAATATCTATCAGTTTTTTTACCCATATAAATGCCAAACATAAATCGATGTAATGTGCTTGACTGTGGCTAGCAAAGGAATCTAGGATTTACGTTTCCCCTTATTTGGTTGGGACTTGTCAACTAGATGTACCTGCTTAGACTTAACGAAACTCCTAAACAGTTTGAAGTGAGAATTCCGCAGTAAGTATTCACTGGATTAGTTTGCTTATTCAAGAAGTTTTTCTTCATACGTCTGTGAAATTTACAATTTTCCCTCGCGAAGGACGCAAATCCGATCCTTATAGTGCTCATTCTACTGAAACTAATACATTTCGTTTCTCAGAAATTCTTCATAGGCTTATCTCTAATGAAGGTGAATATCGTCCATTTAATATGCAACTATTTTCCCTAGGAAACAACTTATATTATACAGTCGAGCGTTCAATTGGTGGGCTTTCGTCCTACTTGGTTTTCTGTAATTGACTTCCACCAGGCAACTCTATTACTCTGAGAAGTAATAGATAACAAGGCTGTTTACTGGATACTGTTTTCGAGGGATATTCTTTATGTACAGTTTATTACCCTTACAGTGCATTCAGATATAAATTTGTGTCATCATCTTTACTATCTTTCTTTAAATGTATGCATCTTCAGTTAGTTTGGTCTAGTGCTTTTCAGTGCACCAGGCTGATGCTTATACATGATAGTGTATAGGTGACTGAAGCAGGAGTAACCGCCTTTCCTAAGTCAATTATTTCAGCGTAATTTATATAATTTGGAGTGAAGTGACCTGAACGAATTCCAGCCGAGCAATTCAACCTTATGGTGCGGTGGGAAATTTTAAGTTACAAACATCAACTGATCCCTTTTTCACATGATGTGGCTGTAGTACCACCGTGTCCTAGAAGATATAGCTTTGCCGTTTAAACCTATTTATTCGATATCCCTGTCTCAGTGGGAACAGCCTAACTAACTGTAGTGCAGGTACATCGGGCTGACGAGCCCCAGATATGACAAAACCAGTCCTTTACTTTGCTGCTGTCCACCAACTTGGATAGAAATTCGATTCACTCTTAGAATAAACATAATGTTAGAACCATTAGTAGAACAGATATTCTAAATCTGTTACAGCAGTGTATGTCACTATTCGGTGTGACTTACTACAAATAATTCAATATATATTGTGACAGTTTTTATCACTTTGGTTGCATTAATTTTAGTAATTTCAGCAACTTTTCATGCGTGCTATTTTCCACCTGTTGGAGCCATTCTTCTAAGTCTTTTTCAGTAGTTTCGTTGGGCATACAACTCGTAATGATTTAGGCAAAACTTTCAACTGTAACCCTTCTTCGAAAGTTTGACAAGGTTACCCTTCTTCCAACCAATAGGCAGGTACCTCCCCCTCCTTCCAGACCTTCTGCAATAGTGGTGTGAGCATGTCCGCTGTTGTCTCTGCGTCTGTTTTCAGTGCTTCTGGCAGGATCCCATCTGGTCCTGCTGCTTATCCGCATTTCAGTAGCTTTATAGCGTTCAGGACTTCTATTTTCGTTGTAGGATTTATGTTCACTTGTAGTTCTGCGGCTGCAGGTGATATTTCTAGACGAAGTGCAGGTGGTGGTCAGTTCAAGAGCTTCTTGAAGTGGTCGGCCCATCGTTTCCTTTATTTCTCTTTAGTAATTAAATTTACTTCGTCATTCTTTATTGGTTTCATCTGCGTTGATCTCCCAGATAGCAACCTGGTTATTTGATACAATGTCGTCAGGTCTCTCTTACCTGCAGCCTGTTCTGCTTCACTTGCCAGTGTGTCGAGGAAGTGTCTTTTGTCTTTCCGCGCACACTTCTTCACTTCTTTTTTCAGTGTTTTATACATTGTACTCAGTTCCTTTTATCGTCGTTCATCCTTGCACTGGTTTATCTTCTGCTTCGCCATCCACCTCTCCCTCATCTATCAGCTTCCATGTGTCCATCGAGGTCCATTCCTTATCTTCTTTCTCCTTCCTTCCTAATACTGTTGTGCAGGTTTCTTTCCACATAGCTTTCAAAGACTTCCAGTGTTCTTCCACACAGGTTTCTTCAGGGATGTTGCTCGATATCTCCCATTTTGTCTTGATGGCTGCCTTGAAGATCTCCTTTGTAGTTTCATCCTTCAGTTCCTGAGTGTTGAACTTGAATTGAGGTCTATCACCAGCTTCCTTGAAGTCTTTTAACTTGATTTGGAAGGTTCCTTGCACTAGATGGTGAGTGGTCTGAACCTACATCTGCTCCTCTTCTTGACCTTGTGTTAAGAAGACTGCGTCTCCATTTTCTTGAGATTGAGATAAGATCAATCTGATTTTTAGTGTGTCCTGGTGTCTGGTGAAATCCATGTCGCTTTGTGGATATCCTTGTGCCTGAACACACTGCCTCCAATCACCAAATCGTTGAATGTGCAGAATTCTGCAAACAATTCTCCATTCTCATTCATCACTTCACCGAGCGCTTGTCGACCCATGGTTAGTTCTCTTCCAGTGTTGTCCACTCCCAGTTTGGCATTCATGTCGCCCATTAGAATTTTGATATCGCCAACTGAGGCGGTGTCTTGTCCAGTGTTGATTGAAGTTGTCTGTAGAATTCCTCCTTTTCCTCTTGCTCTGCATTATTTGTAGGTGCACAGCGCAGCACTGCATGATTTTGACTTTCCTTCCTTTTGAGTTGACACTTGCTGACATGATCCTATAGGTGGAGATTGGTTCCCAGTGCATGAGAGCCTTCGATGCTCTTGAGGACATCATGATACCTTCTCATCTCCTTTGCAATCTGGGAAGCCTTGTTAGGTTCAAAACAGTGCGGACATTTTATGTCCCCATGTTTACTTTCGCTTTCATCGAGGGAGAGAAGACACATCGGCCAATTGGCTTCCCGAAGGTAGGCTTTCACCAACTGGCGTCATTTCGCCTCTCCGATTCCAGCAGGGAATAATTTTGTTTTCACTTTTTATATATCGTTTGTGCTTTGAAGTTTCTTTAGCGGTTAGATTTGTTTTACTGGGTAGGGTTGCTAGCCCTACGCCTAACCTTCCCTGTTTACCAGGGCTTAGGACCGTCTAGTAATTAGTCAACTAGTTAACCAGGTGAGGTTGATATAAACTTAAATTATATGATTATTGATACTCGGTGGTGACTGGATATGTAATGCACATCTAGGCCCTGAAATGACTCGGTTAAGTGACATCCGGGTTACCAGCCCTGTGCTCCGCCAACTGAGCTACAAGACTCTATCAGACAATGCCGAGAACCTGATGTTTAATGATTCCAGTTTCGCTGCAGCCTAGGTTTTCATTTTACTCTGATAACATCAGAGATTACATTAAGTGTCTCGAAGTTTTTTGGCATAGAATTGAAGTTGTTTTAATTTTTCTGTCACAAAGAGTTTCTTATGTAAGAAAAAGAGTCATCGCATTTTAATTTTTTAAATGTTAGCATTGATTTAAATGATCTGATTAATGTAAAATATCTTATTACAAGGAAAAAGTATTTTATGGGGTTATCAGGAGTGGTTAACTTCAAAGGCTACAATTTCAGTAATCGAAGCAGAAAGTTAAGTTTATTATTTTACAGAAAAGGCCTCATTTGAAACTTGATGATAGAGAATTATATAGCAATTTCAGTGGTCGTTAAGGTGGTCTTTAACAGCAGCTGCTACAAGTATTTAGGTTATTTGTTCAGTGGTATTTAATAACACATTTTTAGTTTGCATGGCTAAGAAGTAAAACTGAGATGTCAGACTACAGATAAACGATTGTGTTAGGATAATTTTACAGGTAACCATGTGAATATGACCGAAAACATATCTTCAAAGTAAGTTCGATTCCTGAGGAATCTTATCAGCAAGATGAGATTGAAGCATACAGTAAACACAAGCTTTTCTTCTTTTCAAATGTTTGTTGCTTCTTGTCCTTGTTGTGGAAGTTTATTGCTAACGTAGTTGGGTAGTCATCTTGATACTGCACAGGTATGCTTTATTTCTCTGTGGACTGTGTGATGCTTTTAAATTGGGAAAAACCTGTCCTACTTGCAGAACTAAATTTTTAAGTCATCGGACAATACAGTCTTCCATAAGTAGCTGATATGTGATTTCTTGTTGAATTTCTCTCCTCAGTTACTTGCAAATACTACCTTAATTGTCTGTCTCGTCACAGACAATAAAAAGCACCTTTTATTCGTTTAGTTTGTAAATTTATATTAGGTTTGGAAGATTATAATCATTTCTTTTAAAAGTAATGATAACAAAGTGACTAGAGGATGAAGATTTCTAGAGAGTAGAAACATGGAAACGATACATATACGTATTCTGAATCACCATACGTGTAAGCAGTTTCTTAAAATCATGTCTATCTTGTTTATTTTTATTTATCTGGGTGTAAAATAATGTTACAACTAGTTTGTTCTTGTCTTGCATATATATGAGACATAAGAGATAAGTAAGATTCAGTTTTTTCATTTGTTAGAGTGTCATTTTTAAAATGTAGCGTTTCTCTATGCAAAAACTAAATGATTTTGTTGTTTTATCTGATAGTCATTAGCACTAAAACATTTCAGGTCAGTGAAATATACTTTTAAAGGACAGAATATTCAGAGAGAAAACGTAGCGCTTTTAGGTAGGAAGAAGATGTATACCTATGATACTACTGATAGGAGAATGAAATATTTTCTTCAGTTATATTCACAAATGGATATGAAATTTATTTGAAGCTTGATAAATTATTATCAAACCTCCTACTAGAAGGAGTATTATTGTTTCGATTACGAACATCACTATTTAGTCAATTCACTTATGTACCCCTTATCTTTATATACAACTTCTCATCTTCCTAGCGCCATGAAAAAATTAGGTACATTAGAAATAACTTTATACTTTTAGAATGTCACATTTAGATTCTTTAGTGAGATGCTCTTTCTTCTATATTCGTTGATAGTCACAAGGTAAACATCAGTAAAACATTATCAAGAACGTCTTGACTACAATTTAACCAATCATTTATAGTGAATTTTACAGACATCAATTTCCTCCATAAAGCATTGTTTGTAGATAAAAAATTTAGAGGATATTATATGGTCCTATAATACGTTCAAAGTGCACTACAGTCTTGAAGCGATAAAACTTCCTCATACTATTTGGTATTTAGTTTCCATGAGATTACGGTTTTTCTCCAAATATTTGTCGGACTAATTAAAATGTAAAGTGATTCGAAGGTTATTATTTATGGGCTCACTTTGACTAGTAGAAGTTTGGGACGAAACACAGAATTCAATCAAATGACTGTTTCACCTTATTGTATGGGTTTATAAGACAATCTTCGCTGTTTATTTAACCAGAATATTTGAACCAGTTTGTAATACGCTCATGATGCGAATTGTAAGAATACTTGAAAGAAATGTCACACATTCTTACTTAGGTGACATACGTACCCGATTCTAATAAGGTAATCGGTGCAGCATAAAACGTTTTGATAATTAGGTTGTACAAAATTGCAGAATGCTTCACTAAACTGCACACAATGTTTATCTTAACAAAGAACGCTTTAGAAACAAATACCATCTCATCTTTGTGAAAGTGAGCCGTATCAGTGACCATTCGAAATATGCTAGCTAATAATACCTCACATATATTTATGGAACCTGTATGAAATTGAAATAATACTCCATGAATGTCTTTGCTACTTGCTACACCTGGAAGACAGGTACATCCAACTGACGAGTCTCAAATAGGGCGAAACTGAACTCCTGGATTCTACTGCTAGCCACTATCTCTCATTGCTAAAAAGTACTCTTTGAAGTTTCGAAAAATCCGTCTTTTTAGATGCCCAACAAACTTGACCAGAGGTGCGGAAATGTTTGCATGTAATCTCGTTTTTAGAGAAAAAAAAACATCATTTATGGAGTAAAAAGAAGTAGTCAGCTGTTAGGTTAACAGTTTATGCGGTGCAAAACGGTACTAACTTCAGTTCATAGAGCCCAATGCATAACAAACCTGCGGAAGGTTGAATTACTCTAGTTACAAGGCTTAGTTTTTTGTTATGATGCAAGGTTTTTTATTTCTATTGAGTAAGAGCTTCTAGCTTGTTCATTGATTTGATAAAACTTCCATATTAGTAACTTGCACTAATTTTAACCGTGATTACCACGTTTGTTTCTGAGAGGTTACTTCAGTCTAGAAGAAAAGGGCTATGGGAGATAGTTTTCAAAATGTATTTACCTCGCTGATCATCGAAAATTGTTCACTGTTACGCTATATTACGCTATTTAAGAAGCGAACCCAAGTATATTCATTATTTTTAGTTATCTGTGGATAACTTATGAATGTACTTGTCAAGAAGTTTTTAGACAATTATCAGTCAGTTCAACTGTCTTATAACACCGTTTTTATGCAAGTCATTTACTTGTTGACAGCTCATAGTTCAGGGATAGCAAAGTCAAATTGAGTCTAATCATGCTTACACAAGACATTCATATTTTTGAATATTTGATCTACCTCATGTGATGATGACGTATCTTCAGGTATCTACTGGGTATACCGATGAGCATGAATTTGTATTCTCTAAGAACTCAAAATATGGCGAAATCAGTGGTTATTTCATGAAAGGAAAAGCCATTATATTTCTATGTATTATTTATAAATATACCAATTAATCCATGAATATCATGTACTTTCCCCTAGTTTATAATATAAAGACGAAGGACACGAGAAACAAACTGATAATAAGAGAGATGGTTTCACTCACTCCACACTGACAGTATTATTGAAATAAATAACTGGTCTTTTCTTCCAATTATAAGTATGACAGTAAACTTTAAGAACTTACAAGTTACCACTTTATTCTATTGGAATCGAATATTTTTCAATTAGCATATAAAGGTCTTAGTGAATTCAAAGCAAACAAAATTTTTAAATGTTTTAGTTACGAACCATATGTCAACAAATTAGAAATCTATTTTTGGAGTTCCTTATTTACTCATGGGAAATCAAGAAACCGAAATGATTTTCTAACTTTCATTCTGGCTAATCTTATGCGTAGAAACCGACATTTCATCTTAAAAGGGAATGAGAAGAGAAAAATTATCAAAGTAAATAATTTAATATTTATGAAAATACAATGAAGAAGTATCTATGCAGTGTATTCTGGTTAAGAGTCAGTTTGAAATTTGAAAACATTCACTTCATTTTATTATCTTTCCGTATCATAATCCACAAGTACATTCATTTGAAAAATGAATCTGAAGAAATTAAGTCCAGTCCACATACACACATGAAAAAGAAACTTCCTGAATTCATGTCTTTATCCCCAGGCAGCTACACTTAGCATTAAGACTAATGTTGACAGATAAAAAAAGTCATCAGTCCACGTCAAACGATCAACCAATCAGTCAATTACTATATGACCAAAGAGTATTTTTGTTTTGAGACAGTTTTTAGTTTCACCCAGTAAACAGTACTTTGAGGCTTATTTAGGCCGGAAATACATGTATCTTGAAAAGTTGTGAGGAGATCTATGACGCAAGTCATGGTTGTCTGTTTGGTCAGTCAAATGTCTTTGGAGAATCTGTCTCCTTTAATATGTGTTTTTTATATTTTAATATAAAAAGTAAGGACTTCAAGCACTTCTGAAGCAATATTTATCAAACAGAACTTAGTACATAGAAAATGTCAAAATATTGCAGCTTATTAATTAGAAGATATAATTGAGAAACACAAGACATAATTTATATATTTATTTTCAAGAATCATAAGAATTAGGCGGGATTGGTGCTTAGTTTTTAGAGTAGAAAGTAGAAAGATGTAAGAGATAGATAGTATTAAAATGAGACTTGGCATTACTTCGGAAATATCTAAGTTATTTCACCTCATATTAGCACAACAAAGTGACAATACACTTAGATGAAAAATAGAAACGTATAGAAGAAAGCAATCAGAAGTAGTATAAAGTCATTAAAAGAGAGTAAAGAAGGAGTGATGACTGAAAAAGAACCTAATGAATAAGACAAAGATAATGTGTGAGTGCATCTGCACTGTTGCAATCGATCCTCAGATAGATGGTCGACAGTTTCGAACTGCTGATGTTACTCATATTCTAGGAAGAAAGTCCACTTTTTCCATACTTTCCAAACCAGAAGACAAGAATTTCATGAACTAGCCATCTTCAACCACTTTTGAACGTGAGCGAATTTCTTTCGACTATCTAATCTTCGTGAGTTATAGGTTTAGTGGTTGTGCCAGAGTTTCTCGTCATGAATATTTATGAAATTTATGATGCTAAGCTAAAGATTAAGCTAAATTCTTCACCATTGGGTGCAGGAAAGTATTTCACTGCAGTGAATAGAAATGTTTTCCAGAACAACTAAGGGCATAAAGAATTATGATCTATTTTTGATTTAGTCGTAAATATCTCAATTATATTTCCTCACATTTTGATTTTTAATATACACTTATTACTGATTTGCGTCTATCAGTAGACAACATTTTAATGAATTTTGTAAGCAGAGTCTGTAGTAATTTATTTAGTTGTGGCTAGCAAAGAAATCCAGGACGAGCATTTCAACTACAACTTCAATAAATAGTACCATGAAGTCTACTTTGTTTATTCCCATTAAGGAAGTGGGTATATCTACTTCTGACGTGGCATGGAAGATAAAATTTATTTGTTTTATTAGAAAAACACAAATCACTGTTATTGTGATGTTTGTTTAAATTTCTTCACTTTTATAATCGCTGGTGATTACGCTAAATACAAATGCATACTGAGCACCTGAAAAATCAAACGCTGAATCACACTTTCTGTCTCAGGTAAGGTAGTTATCATCCAGTCAGTAAATTACATTTTTAATTACAAAACCTCTTGCTGAGGTGATTAAATGTAACATGTAACAGGTTGAACTTTATTTTATTTTTTTCGAAAACAACAGTTGCGCTGCAAATGTCAGCAAAAAAATCGAATAAACAATGTTGCATTTCATTTTTATTTACGGAATTGAAACACTGATATTTATCCTACCCTAACTCTAAACCGGAGTAGAGAGTACAGAGATTCAGCTTCCAGTATCTACCTGATCATGACAACCAATCATTTCAAGAAGACAGTTTTACAGTTGCTACCAATGTAACTGGTTTTTTAAAAATATTCCACATTCTGCATCAAATTTCTTTTAATGAACCTAAACACAAAGCACACGACGAGTATGCTTGTTTAACTCGCATTTTCAATATATATATATATATATATATATATATATATATATATATATATGTATATATATGTATATATATATATATATACTCTGACTACTAAGTCTTTCTAATTTGTTAGGACAACTAAATATTTCTTAGATTTCCAATAGAGAAAGAAGATTATATAAAAGCCTGATACCACTTCATCTTACTGCATTCCAAAATCCTAAATAATTACCGCATTAAGATGCTCAGAATTTTGATTTTTGCGAAAATCATCAGTGGTATGACTTTCTTCTTCATTGCATTTTTATCAATATTAAGCAACAAACCCATTGATATTAATAATAATTAAACCAGTGTTTATAAATTGAACGTCAAATGATGATTGTTGTTATGGTAAGCAGTAACATAGCCTTATCTGCAAACTTTGAAAACGTTTAAAAGTGATAAGATTTATCTCGGATTTTCGAAAAAATTGTGGTCATATGTGCAATTTTCTGGTTGTATAGGTTAAAGTGCAGTAACTTTTGACTACTGCATTAAAACAGAAAATTATATGTTTAATTTAAAAGGAATTTTGTTAACCTTAGCATATTATTTTAGACTACCTGAATGAGTTGTATTCATGAAGAATTTGTGCATTCTGAATAGAATCAATCTATTATAAATATATTTTTAGAGAGTGTTTACTTAAAAGTAGGAATTTTCTTCATTTCATCAACTACTTTTCAGCTGCATTCCATTTTTATAAATAGTTGTTTCAAAGTAACCTTACATACACAATTAGGGATTTGATATAGTGCTTTTAAAAATAAACGTAAGAATCAAAATAGTAAAGAACAAAGATATACTGAAATGTAATGAAATCAGATATAAGTTCGATGAGATGTGGCTGAGTATACAAGAAGAAACTGCATTTGTCAACAGGTGAATTCCTGATAATACGGGAAAATATGCATTATTGATTACATTCGATATGTCTGGATGCAAATACCAACAGGTTCGACCCTTGATGGGTACTTGATTTTTTGAAAACTGAAAAAGCCCTAGAGCAACAAATGACGCACTGGAAAAATGGAATAGATACAATTACAACGGTATATCCATACACTGTGGCATTGGCTACCTTTAGGCATTTTAAGAGATGCATTCTTTATTCATTTTGTATCTTCAACTAACTTCATGTCAAGTATCTTATGTACTTCTATCAGAGATCTGGAGACTGTGCCAGTTAAGAGGGAACGGATGCAATGAATGAGTGTAATAATAATGAGAATGAGAGCAGGACATATAAGCAAACAATACTGTTTTTAGTTACATACTCTTCAGACTTTAATTTAAACGGTTACTCTTGAAAACGATCTTCTTAGCAAGATGGAAACGTTGAGGAATGATTAAAAAATACTTGTTCATTCTTATTTGTATCCGACTACGAATCCTTCAAACAACAAAAGCTATAGCCGCCTTGTTCTGAAATTTGCCTTGCCATTTTCTGGCAAAGTGACTGGTTACAGAAGCGGATGTTCAGAAATGATGTAAAAGACGCATAAAACGTTTTGCAGATAAAACCAATGATATTGAAGTGAAAGATCCAGCTGTGATATCTTTAGATGCAATGTCGTCGTTAAGGAGTGCTCAATGTACCGAAACAGTTCAATGCATAAGTGAGCAGGTAAACGAAAAACGTAATTAAATATAGAATTTCGATTGAATATTTCTTAAGAATAACTGTGTAAATGTGCAATGAATGTTAATTTCAAATAATTCAGTGAGTATATCAAAAAAGTGGATGTGATTCTCACATTAAGCTGTGAAAGGACTCACTGGAAAATTTCACTGTCGAATTTGCTTCTTACTGTACATAATTAGACAATTCATTCATTCTTTGTGAATGTGACTTAGATAACTCCAATTTACTTTCTAAACTCACAAAATTATTTTGTAGGAAGAATCATAGAACAAAATGGCCCTTGTAGATATCATTTTTTCCACAAGAACAGATGGATCTCTGAAGAGGTATTTTTATGCGAATGGTGCATAGAAATGAAAATATACACACCTATTTAGCTTTATTTCCCTATAGCAAAAGTGAAATCTAGGTTATATTCTCAGTTACGGAACTGGAACTGGATCTTCAGAGGATATGGTCACAATTAAAAGGTAGAGATCGTATCCAAAATCTTGGTTGGTTATCGCATATTGTGTTGGCTTCCTTGTGTCATCGATGCTGTAGAATAATATGCGTAGACTGGCCACATCTTGTTGCACTTATGAATTTAAATGCTCCTATGGAGTCAACCATGTTGGCCACTGCTCTTGGAATTTAGTTTCCCATGCTCATAACCACCTTTTAGAGTTGTTAAACAAGGTAAATTGGAAGACAAAATTGTTCAACACTAGCTCAATTGGTTCGAACAAACAAGTCATTAATAATCGACAAATTTCTGTTATTTGCTTTGGGCCTAACAACTTGCTAGTACCGAGTGCTTGAAGTAACGGAACCTATTTGGCTTAAACAGTTCAAAATATGTGTACAAAAGGAATCGGTGGGACTGTTACTACTGCTGCGATCAGCTTTGAAACCTACAAATTCTAAGGCAGTTTATTGCCTGAACTATTGAATCTGAAAACTTCGAAACCAATTTTACAAATGCTGTCAATACTTTCAGTCTGAAATCTTATCAGACATTTTTTATTACGGTTAACAATATACATTAACAGCATAACCTATTTGTCTTATATTGCACATTTATGGCCAGAACTTACGGCACACTTTAACTCATTTCTGAACATACCAAGGTTTAATTGCATACATTTCATAAATTGGGTTTTAGTCAATGACATTATAAACCTCACTGATGCTCGTAATAGTTTTCTACAGAGAAAAACTCTGGGATAATTGATTTAAGTATCCTGTATTACGTAAGATAATTAATTAATAGGAACTGAATACCAGTAATGCTTGTTTCGGATATTACCTATCATATAAACATTCTCTGAACATAATTTCTGGCCTATTCAATATTACCAATCATCTGTTATAACACGTCTAACTCTAATTAGCATAACGCATCATTTTGCCACATGAATAAAATAAGGAAGACTAGATATACAGACTGAAATATTAAATAATTTGATCAGTAATAAGCCCATAATAGTCTAAAACTGCAATGGTAACTAGCATATAAATAATTAAGAATAAGAACAATAGTATAAATTAGTTTTGTTATTTGTCCTTGGGTTCCTAGTGAAACATATGGATTCAGTAACACGTCTCCACTCCACTCTCGTCTCTCCAGTCTGTTCAACCTGACTTCATGACTACTTCTTCAGAAACTTTCATTTCTTCCTCACACGATCTCCTCCATGTCACCCTCACCTCCTACACCCAACTCGTCGTTTCCCATGCAGATTCCACTTGACGACCTGGCATGGTACGTGATGTCCCTAATCGTTCTTCCCAGTCTATGCCTACTCCAATCCGTCTACACTTTCTTCTCAACATTTGTTGGGGGATAGGTTCTTGGTTGGCTCATTTCCAGCCAGCCAGAGTTCCTCCTTGCTTATTCTTATTGTTCTTCTCATCCATCTGATCTTCAGTATCGAGTGAGCGAGTGTAGGTGGCAGCTGTTGATGATGTATGTCTGTAGTTTGTTGGAAATGCTTTTCATAACACGCAAAGTCTCTCAACCATCACATAGAGGCACAGACTTAACCGACTTGGTATTGAAAATCCGGTCCTTGTTCACGCTTTGTGCTGAGTGCAGTAGACCTCCACAATGGTTTCACGCTAATGAAAGCCTATCTCGCTGTCTTTCTGATCCTGGTTTTGACGTACTCATCTTTGCTGCCGAACATAGTGGAAAAGATGCTGCCCAGCTAGGTAGGCAGGTAGGCGAAAGAGACTACTTCCTTTAGGTTTCCCCCGTTAATGTTGATTGGTGCCTCTTGTTGTTCATGCTGTTGTTGGTTGGGTATCTTCATCACCTCCATCTTCTCTACATTCGTCTGAAGTCCCGTTTTCGCTGCCCTGCCTCTTCTGTCAACTTGTCAGTTTTCACCTGTAGATCTTCGAGTTTGTGCGACATTAGACATAAATGATCATCAGGGAAATCCAAATCTTATGGGCTCTTTTCATCGGTCCAGCCAGCGCATGCTCCTTTTATTGCTCTTCATGGTTTGCTTGATGATCCAGTCGATCACAGTCAGATAGTACTGCATAACTGTGAACGTATTTGCATTAATGTACCACTGATGTGTTAAACATTCCTAATCAAATGTTTTACTTGCTATGTAATGTACCTTTTCAAGATAACAAAATTTAAAACGTAATTTTCGGAGGTATAAGTCTACATTTTAATTGTGAAAAATGCGCCAAACTTGTCTGAACTTTATTCCAAGAGATGGTAAAATGATATCACTGTATGCTTGATATCTGAATAAGCTTTGTTTTACCTTGTCTTCAGTTAAAGTTGTTTACTCAGTGGAAAGTTAGAAAGCTTCATTATACTTTGAAGAACTAAAAGAAGAATACTGCTTTCGATAACTTTTTTCTCAGGATATTAGAGTTTTTCTGAAAGAAGTAATTGCTAGAGAATGCCTTCAATCGGACCTCTGTACACATAAGGAGAGTGAAAGAACTCTTACTTAAATGGTGATTGTTGACTTCGTCTCGTTCTATCCTAATTACGCAGTTCGTTATTTTATCCACCTACTGGTTTCAAATCAGTGAGTTGATTTCAATCTTATAGATGTCATTCTTTTGCAAGTTACATAACTTGTTAAATAGTAAAAAATGTTCCCTTCTTATATTGTCTACTCCTATGTACAGTATTGTCTTCACGACAATTAACAGTGATTTTGAGATGCAACTTGAAACTATTGACAACAGTGGACATGCTCATACCACTATACAGAAATTTTGTAAGGAAGAAAAGGTACCTGTCGACTAATTGGAAGAAGAGATACATTGTCAAACTCCCAAAGAGGAGAGATCAAAGCCTTTGCAAGAACTTATGCAGAATTATGCTGCTGTCCACCCCAAGCAAAATATTAAGCCGCACTAACCTAGACAGACTAAACGGTGCGCTGGATTTAAAATTATGACCCGAACAGGCTGGCTGACTGACTTCAGGAAGAACGAATCATATGCGGATCAAATTACAATGCAACACTATGCATCACCATATAACTGAGTATAGAATGGCAGTCAACTATACACCTCAACTTCATCCACTTCTAGAAAACCTTCGACAGCGTCGACCGGGAAGTGATTTGGCAGTTGCTTCAACACTACGGAGTGCCACAAACCTTTACCAACATCATTCAACAACAATATGACGACGCCACATGCCAAGTGATCCAAAATGGAAAGCTCAGTGACGCCACTGAAATGAAGACAGGAAGGATTGGGACAAGGCTGCCATCTACTGTCAACCGTGAATTTCCTGATTGTGGCGGACTGGATCATCAAGCAAACCATGAAGAGCAATAAAAGGAGCATGCGCTGGCTGGACCGATGAAAAGAGCCCATAAGATTTGGATTTCCCTGATGATCATTTATGTCTAATGTCGCACAAACTCGAAGATCTACAGGTGAAAACTGACAAGTTGACAGAAGAGGCAGGGCAGCGAAAACGGGACTTCAGACGAATGTAGAGAAGATGGAGGTGATGAAGATACCCAACCAACAACAGCATGAACAACAAGAGGCACCAATCAACATTAACGGGGGAAACCTAAAGGAAGTAGTCTCTTTCGCCTACCTGCCTACCTAGCTGGGCAGCATCTTTTCCACTATGTTCGGCAGCAAAGATGAGTACGTCAAAACCAGGATCAGAAAGACAGCGAGATAGGCTTTCATTAGCGTGAAACCATTGTGGAGGTCTACTGCACTCAGCACAAAGCGTGAACAAGGACCGGATTTTCAATACCAAGTCGGTTAAGTCTGTGCCTCTATGTGATGGTTGAGAGACTTTGCGTGTTATGAAAAGCATTTCCAACAAACTACAGACATACATCATCAACAGCTGCCACCTACACTCGCTCACTCGATACTGAAGATCAGATGGATGAGAAGAACAATAAGAATAAGCAAGGAGGAACTCTGGCTGGCTGGAAATGAGCCAACCAAGAACCTATCCCCCAACAAATGTTGAGAAGAAAGTGTAGACGGATTGGAGTAGGCATAGACTGGGAAGAACGATTAGGGACATCACGTACCATGCCAGGTCGTCAAGTGGAATCTGCATGGGAAACGACGAGTTGGGTGTAGGAGGTGAGGGTGACATGGAGGAGATCGTGTGAGGAAGAAATGAAAGTTTCTGAAGAAGTAGTCATGAAGTCAGGTTGAACAGACTGGAGAGACGAGAGTGGAGTGGAGACGTGTTACTGAATCCATATGTTTCACTAGGAACCTGAGGGACATTTTTATTGTAGTCATCTCAGTATGGAAATAGTTAAGCCACATTTCTACGTTAGATTATTAAGAATTTCAGGGTTTGACTGAAACGATAAATTGTGGGGTCATAAATTTTCTGAAATAAGTTAAATTTGTCACATTTCAGTGTTTTTTGTTCACACATTTTTTATTCATTTGAAAACGCCAAGCATCTAGTAGTTTAAACACAAGGGGAAAATAATCACTGTTACATAAATTATTTATTTTTGTTCCAAGAAATTAATAGCACTCTTGAGAGAGAAGACCATTTTTTTTTCTCTTGGAAATTTTTTTTCTTTTCACTTCTTCACATGAGTTAGTTCGAAACAAATACAATTGAAATCTTATACACTCTAAGAAATTTTATATGAATGCTAAAATTAATACAAAATTAGTGTTCTTATTTTTCTTCTTTTGTTTAACAAAAGAACAGTTCTAGAAAGTTTAATAGACCAATTAAATTATTCATTTTTGAGACTAGTTATTTTACTGATGTTTGACCATTTCAACATTAGAAATCAGTATAGATGCAGACTAAGGTAGGTAGGATATAATGATTACTATTGCAATTCATGATGACTTTATTCATGTAAAATAATATTCGCTGTCAATTATATAAATACTGATTTGATATTATATTTTATCGACTGATGACTTCATTCTGTAGCTTTGCCTGTCTTTGGAAAGGCACGTAGAAGCCTAAATAGCTTTAGGCTTTTAAACGTTCATAAAATACTAGAAGATTGAGAATATGTCTAAGGAAAGACGCATTTTTATGAGATATATATATGATGAAACGGATTTTTTAAACAGTTTTTAATGTTGCACTTGTTTCATTTACCATTCAGCTGATTTTTTTAACTACTTCAGCTCCAAAATTTTGTAATCATTCATTAAAATTTCCTCAAGATTGGTTTCTAGTGGAATTCACACCTTGCACTTCATTCTATCTTGGACTACTCATCTAGGTATACCAGAACCCTTGTGATAAGTGGTGCAAAAACTGGGCATAAATTCAGCAGCTCGAACAATTTATTGGGCTTATGAGATACGAGAGCCTTTTCTGTAGTTAGTATCATTCTTCATTTATTTGTCCATGTTAATGACAGACTTGTGAATTTCATCGGAGTAAATCTTGTAACAGTATAGATTCATTGACTGACAAAGCAACTTATTACCTACCACAAAGATGCATCTGCTAACGTTGACACATTTCACGGTAGTAAACATAGAACAGAAAAAGAGTGATATCAAAAAAGACTGCCTAAACGTATGTGAAACATAATCAGATTCTGCTCACCGCGTTCACGAGACCTTGCACTCTGTCGGCATTTTCACCTAGAAGAACAGTCTCGTCTGCCAAATTCAAGTTAACCAGATGACCTCCAGGTAGTGAAGTCAGATGTACCTAAGGTTACGTCTATTAGTACGTCAATGACGAAGCTTGATAATAACAGTGGTGGTAAGCATCCTTGATCAACACCAACAGCTGTCATCCCTTCCGATGACAACTCTCCATAAGCCCTGGCACGACTGCATGAGTTCAAGTAGAGAACATTAGTCAGCGTTATGTAATTGCTCCGTACTCCCTTCATAGTCAGAAACATGGCCACAACACCTCACGGTCAACCGATTCAGTTGTTTCCTTCTGGTCAACAAATCTGGAAAGTGTCGGCCGCCAGTAAGTACGCCTGTGTTTGAGAAACTATCGGTGGGCAAAAATATAATCCAGGCACTCTTGTTCAGGTCTGAAACCTACCCGGTTTTCTCAACAGAACAGGGGCTCATATGCCAGCAGAGAATAATCAATTCCGTCCAGTATGATGATCAGCAGGAAGTCAAGGTGATAGCAGATACGTACATTAATAGCCTGGTTTTCTTAACAGGTATACGTACGTTTTAACTTCAAAAGAGCTGTGTCGGGGTCAGTGCCGTTCTCCAGTCATTATCTCAGTAATATAACTATATTTACCCCCAACAGTAAGCAAAACAAGTCCCTGACAAGGAAATTAAATATTTTAACAACATTCCTAATGCATATTGATCACAAGTGGGACACGAGTGCAATAATTATGAGCCTAACTTGTCTTTGGTAACAGCTAACAACAGGTCTTCAATATCATTTAAATAATAGCCTGAAATTAGGCTTCACAGAATATTTGTTGTGCTTTTTCCAATAGTCTCTGACTTTATTTCTTCACCTATGGGTTCATCTTGGCTTCAAATTCAAAACTTCAACAAGAAGCATCTCAATGGTTTGAATAGTACGCTTAATTTGAAGGTATGGGAATGCTTTGCATTTAAATACTAAAATTTGGAAATGAGAAGCACAGGGCTATGCAGTTAAACAAAACTTAAGATGATTTTTTGGGTAAAAAAGTCTGTAACAGATTGGTCAAATAAGCAGAATGTCAAGCCCCCATACTTCACGACACACGGAAAGCAGAGCATACAGCTGTACTAAGTACAAGTAAATCTAATTAATCTACTCTATCCCTGACGAATTTAGAATGAAAAGACAGAGGAATGCAGTATGCCTACACCAGAACCCAAAAACTAACTTTGCATGACAGACAAATGGTTACAACAACCTGTTTGACAATTAGATAACATCTTTGTCTCACTGAAGATGAAATTCATAGGAAAGAAAATTTCTCCAAACTTTTATCAGACGAAAACTATTCGTTGTAATTTTCTCTGTGGTAGGTTTTTATTATTTTCGGAATCCATAAATTTGAGTAAGGTTTCCATTAAATGTAGTCAGAATATTTAATAGATAACAACAAAACTAAACCTTATCAACCTTGACTTATCAAGAAATTGACATGCTCAATTATTATCTAACTGATTTATTTTTGTCAAAGAGAAGAAGAGATCATTTGCTTTTTAATGGTTTTTGACAGTTAATTTAGATATGTGGGGAATATACAAAAAGATGCTTGGTTTATTGGCTTACAGAAACTGTACAACAGGATTTTCTTAAGACGTTTGGTAGTGTGCATCTTACACTTTAACGTCAAACGAATTTTCCCTGCTCTATGTACTTTTGATGAGGGTGTATTTGTAGCCAGTTTCTACAGCAGCTTGATAATTTGTGATAGAGATTTCCTGTATTTGAGATGCATGCCTGATGATATCGCATGTTTTATATTACCATCAAAGCAGCTTTGTATACTCCTGGTATTAATGAGTACTTATATAGAGAAAACAGTTTATACATTGTGAGTTACTGTCAGTGTACTGCTGTTCACATTTTAAAGGTGATTGCTTAATGTAAAAGAATGAACCAGTTAGGTGAAGGTAACAGGATTAATTGTCAAACATTGGAATGAGTGCACCAGCCACTTCTCATTTTCATCTATCATTTGAGGCATTAATTTCCCATTTGGATGTATTCTGTTTTTCAGCAGATATCTCATGATATCGTGTTTCTTGTTCTATTTGCATGGATGTTATAGAAAGTACTTTTTACCCATGCATGTTGGAAAGCCAAAGAGTGATTTGCAATAATTAAACCGTTACAAATCTGTTCTCTACTGTCTCTAAACCTGAATCACGATGTGTAAGCCTCCTGTCTCTTTTGAAGTGATGTTACCGTGTTGTCTTCATATAAGCAGTTAGTTCATACTACCTGGTCAAGACATGTTGTAGTCGAAGCTGTTTATTATTGATTGTCATTCGGAATACACCTTGATATGAGCAAAACTCGCCACTATTCTCCGTTTAATAAGCGCTACTACCAGTTTCACATTTAAGTGTACACTATGAGTATAATTCCTTCATTACCAACTTTGGCATTCTTCTGATGTATCATGAGAGTTCATGGCAAGTGCACTGTAGAACAAGAAGTTGATTCCCCTAAAACAGTATTGAAACGATTTTCATCTTTTGTATCAAAATTATGGTTTTGCAAGAAAGCAGAAGTCTACATTTACACCAGCATTCATTAATGATCGTTTACAAGTCAGCGGCCTGCTCTGGTAATGTTCTACATCAAATAGTTACCTTTTCTTCTATGATAACTTTACTGTATTGAGCTGGTACGAAATCAACAAAAAATTGATGCTTGTCTAATTTTGTCAAGCCTAATTAAGATCTGGAGCAATTTTTATGATAACCTTTACAATTATGCGTCTACAACCATCAGAAAAGATTACGTTTCCCGCACTACAGTTCTTTACTTTTGACTAAGTTCCGATTTTATGCAGGCACACATAAACTTAAAGTAAGTTACACATGAACGGCATAGTCTGTGATGCAGTGCAATGTGTCACTTTTATCTAGTATGGTCTAGATATGGGAGTTTTTATAGATAACTATTTGTATTGACAATGAAAGGTGTTTCTTTCAACAACTAATCGAATAGCGAGATGTACCCATTTATTCATTAAAAAAAGAAAAATATTTCTTCGCTGATCTATTTCTTGCACTAATAAAATGCTGTTAATGAAGTAGAGTAATCCCAATAAGGAAACATTAAACAATAAAAAATGCCGCTTCAAAATCATTTGTCTAAGTTGTATCATTCTCTCTGAAGGCCTCAGAAATATGTACTTACCAATATCTTTATTTGATTTTCTCCTTCATCTCTGTGGTGAGACAACTTTTGTTATGCGTTTTCATCATTCTATCCTCTCCTATCAGGACTGTAGTCTGAAAACACCAAGTGATTCAGCAAGGAAAATTTTGTCTTTGACGCATCATTTTTAAGAGCTGCATAACAGTATTTATAGTTATAACAATGGAAGTGGCCCAAAACAGCAGTTTGAATTTCATACTACCTTGAATCAGTTGTTGAGTGGGGAAGACGCAGTTTTATGGCTTAGAATTTTTCTCCTGAATGCTTTGTAATGGCAATTCTTCAGTTTTTCCACTTTATTGCTCCCCTAGCCCCCGATGAATTCGATATTCATGAACAATGTCTCATTTGGTAGAGTATGAAAGGATTCTTGTCGTTGTTTCTGTTTTACACTTTTCACAGTGAACCTTGGGGGATAACTATTCTTAAGAACTACTTTCTGAAGCTATTTGTAAAGAATGAAGTGAGGTACAAAAAGACAATTCATTTTCCAGATATACTAAGGCTACTCGTTGTGTCGACAAAATCAAATGAATCAAGTGAAGTGTATCTGTTAATCCAGTTCCGCACTTTTTGAAGAATTTTAGTCAAGGACCTAGCAACCACATGATATGTGGAAATTTTTAGATCCAGAGTTGGATGAAGAGAAACATCCTTAATTGTGCGCTTTCGGTGAGCTGTAAAGAGGTAAGATTACAGAACCTGATGATCTGAAGTGTTCAAACAGATCAATGCAATCGGTTGACTTGGTTTTCATCTCTTCAAAAGCTGTAATCCATCTAGCAGTCATTCAATTATTTGTTTGGAGTTAGTAGACACATCATAACTTGGATGTTTTATACTTTTAGCCCCTTGGTTGGTTTTAACTGATAGAAGGCAATCAGTAAGACACCGTGAAACCAGATTTCATACTTGTTGTCAGCCTCCATGGAACTGATGTTCTGTGAGAGATTGTGACCCATTCCAGCAAACATGAAACCTAAGATTTGGGCTCCACGCTAACGCCTTCACTCATCTGTTATCAATTAGAGTGCATCGTGATGCTGAGTTTCCCACCCGAGTGACACGAAAACAAAGTGATTGATAAGGTTTGTTCAGCCCTTGGGACCAGATAACATGAATTTATTTGCTGTCCAAAGAACAATCAATGTATTTATATTTCCTTATGAATATACCACTTTCAAAATGAATAGTAAACCAAACAAAATAAGTGTTTATCTAGTTTTATTTCATTTCTAGGTCGCACAAATTCTAAATTGAAGCGCATAATGAACGGCTTAATCAAAATTGTTGTTCGACAATGGGATGCTTCGTTGCCAGATGAGTTACAGCTTTGAAAGTTGAATTAGGAACAGAGTAAAAAAAATGGAAACTATTGCATTCTTACTTTCAACTATTAACTTCTTTAAGATGTAATATGTCAAGAAAAATATGCTATTCAACATATTCGATTTATCAATGTAACGTCTCACTAAATATAAGGTTTATCAAAAGTGGAACATATTTTCTGTTAACAATTCTGCGTGAACATTTTCTACCTCGACTTTACACATGCGTTTCACTTCACATGTCTAGGCTGAGTGGATCTTTGACGAACTATGAATTCCAGTTCGTTTATTCAGTTGGATAAGCCTAACTGATTTTAACTAAGACTATTAGTCTAGGGTGTTTACCACATTCCCAACTAAAAGCATCAGAATAATCTAGTTGCTTGTATTGGTGTTAGCCTAAACAGGATCATTGTCTTTTCTTTACGGTGCATCGTCCATGCTTTACTACAGCATCAAAAGTGAGGTAGTGATATAAAGCCTCACATTCTTGTATGTTATAATAAGCATCATTCTTACAGAAGGAGGACTAAACTAATTTCTCTTACCTTGAAAATCAAATTCTCATGCTATCACTTCCAAACAAAAATTTGATTGTGTAGAACTCGACGTTATCAGCAGGGTAAACAGCAACAGTTCATGAAAGTGAATCAAACAACTTTTTATTTAATTCCAGCAGATAGACAGTTGATCAATAAATGATTTCGGTCAGTGACTTCAAGAATTTCTCATTAAATATTCCAGATAATTAGTGTTCATTGAGTGAATTTTCTAAATTATCCCCAGGAAATAAAACGTTAATAAAATGTTTAATTAAATAAGTGAAACTAAGATAGGATGATGAATGTGTAAATGATTTACACATTGTACTGTTCAAGTTGACATTTCATAAAACAGAGTAGTTTTTCAACTGCCCAACTGTCGTATATAAAGTATTTCTGCTGGAAATCACCCAGCCAAGATCACAATGCTTCAATTAACCAGGTAATTTGAAGGGAATACGCTGTTGATGAGCTTGGTCGTAAATGAAATAAATAGTCGTCTTGTGTTAAGATCCCTTCGACAAGACTGGTGAGACCTGCAGACTGACCTGAGTGGTTTCTAACTGCTCAAGTTACTCAGTAGTTGTATATTTCGTAAGTCAAACTAAGCAGCCGGAGAAAGCTTCGGAACAATTTCTTGGCCTTAATTTATTCAGAGCATTGAGTTAAGTAAAGTAATAGAAATTCCATGATTCCGGCAATGGATCATGTTCTACTGATGATGACGACCATTTGATCAGTCAACAAAGTCGAATTAACTGAGTGGGATTTGAAATGATGGTCTGTTTCTCACCCTGAATAAACAGCAAGGTATTAGACTTGAACTTCTGTGTAACTTTGTATTGAAATAGTAGCAGAATACAGAAATGCTGATCGCTTTTCGATGAACAAATTTCATGTTTACAATTTACTATTTTCCAGTACGAAATTCTTGGATTCATATTCTTCACTAAACATTTGTGGTTGGTAATGGCCTTTCAGCGTGATCCTTATTAACACAGTTTCACGACCAAAGAGATATCAAATACTAATTTATTCATTCTGCTTTACTATCAATCAGTCCAGCGAAATGTGAACACTGTGTTTACCTGATTCTTTGATCTGTTAGTAACAGTTTTAGCAACAACATTTCATTTGGTAGAAAATCATCTCATTTTTACGATTTTATCTACTTTTCTAGGATTTCATTTTCATAAACAACATCTTTGTTAAATAAATACTACAGTTGTGTTCATTGAATCATGCATACACACGTTTCCGATGTATCACACACATTACAACAACAAAGTGTGCACTTTTTGAAAGAATTACTCAAAGGGTAAACATATGTCAAAAATTGATGTCATGCATTACCACTTGCATGCACACGCATAAATACTTGTCAAATTTATCAGATGCCTGAATGATTTTGCTGATCTCTTGAACTGATCTATACCGATCGATCTGATTTGATCATTCCTCACAAAGAAATAGAGTTTAAAACAACTTTGTTTCATCTATTACTTTGTTTTGTTAGGTTATCACATAATGTGAACAATTGATGACAACCTACAAAAATGATTATATTGAGAAACAGGTATGTATAAATCACTGTGATACAGTTATGATTTCATTGAAACCAATACGGTAGTATAAATTGAATGCCTTTTGTCTTTGTTTTCATAAAGCAAATCTGCTTTTATGGGTGTAGAGTGAAATAAAAATATTATCTTGTTACTAGTAATACAGTTAATATAATCTAGCCTTTCGTACTATTTATTATTTTGTTTTGAAGTTCGTAATAACTCTCGTGAGATCCTACCACACTTCTGTGTATCAAGATATACCCAGTTGAAATTCACGGATGCTTAGTATTTTGAATCAATATGAACTTGATTTAGATACTGAAGTTTTAAATCACTGAGGTGGCATCTAATCATCTTTTATTAGATGATCATCAACTTCGAATAAGTTTAAAATTCACGAATCTTTTATTGGAGATAATTCGTAATCCGTCTTGCACAAACAGTTCACATTATAAACGTGTACCTTAACCGAGACCCGATTCATTTCACTTCAAATGTCACTGTCTGAAGGCACTGATTTTGTCAAAAATTGGACGATCCAGACTATCTTCCTTCAGTACGATTTGCGACTCAACTATTCTAGAATGACAAGTTCCTTTAGACATGAAAGGATACGGCACTTAAACATCTTTGTATTTTGAATAAATGACCGATTTGGACATGTCTCTGGAAATCATCGCTAGCTGCATTTTTGAAAAGCACATATAAAGCCTTTGTGAGGTGCTTGGGATTGACACTATTCGTTTAGACTTATAGAGTATATCTGTCAGACGCATATCCAAAGCCTCTGGGGGATCAGTAATCAGCCTTTCTAGTTTTAGTGTCTGAGTGCCAGAGCCGCAGTTGTATTAGTCAACTGAGGCTTCACCAACAACCGTTTTTTGTACCACTAAGTGTCAGGGTTTGGTTAAAACAAAAGATAGATGGCATGAGAAAAGACGTTTCCTGGTTGACTGCGGCTGGGATTTAGTTAAGAGTGAATTCTAGTGGTGAGAATCATCTTCACCAGCTTTGTGTAAATCACAAACTATTTCCAGCCAACAAGATTTTTCTGCCCAGCCATCACTATAGCATATCCTTTCAAATCACTCAATGCTTCCTAATAACTTATTTCTGCCTTCGCTTCTGTTCGCCCTTGGTTTTTTCTCCCATATGTATGACCTTCCTGCCTGCCCACTTTTGATATGTTATCTCATACCGTAAATTTCTAGGCAACCGTGTCATATCAAAACTGTGATTTAATTTAACACATAAATAACAGATTCTATAACACACTGGAAGACTTGTAATACTTATAACTCGACTGATTGATAGTGAAGTACCTACTATCTTCGGCTAAATTATGCACAAAACGCTAACGCAACAGAAAAATAAGTAGTCCTAGTGTATGTGGTCCAGAATATAATTCTACCTTCGTATTCTGTTTAATTTCCATCCAGAGTTTCGGAAGATGATGATAATTTTTGCCTGACAGAAAATTAATATCTGCTCAATTAACATATTTAATCTACTCGTGAAACCTCTAACGTATGGTCATTTTTATGCAAAAGAATTTAAACGTAGTTTGACTATGAGTAAAAAGTCTAAGAAATGAAAACAGTGGGGTAAATGAACACACTCTATCTTTATGCTAACATGTATAACACTGTTTGTCTTAGTTACATTTTTCTATTTTGAGTCATTTGACTTTCTATGGCTTTCCGTCCTAATATTTTCAATCCCTTCCGCTTTATCTTGTTACGTCGTATCTTAATGTGCTCATGTGAAATTTGGCAGTTTTGACTATGGTTGTCCAGCGGTCTCAGAGATTCCATATTTTTTCATCAAGCTTGATAAATTCTTCAACAATAACTTCAGAAAAAAGTCAACCGTATTCATACATTACCTGAATGACTTCATAGTGTTAGAGCTGACTGAGTGTTTTACACCTGGAAGTTGAGAAAGACATTTTCGTCATATCTTGATATCATTTATTCACCATGGGAGAGAATCTTTGTCAGAGTAAGCTTGTACTTGATTATTACTTTGTTTAGGCAGTTTGTACTTAGTTGATTAGTGTCTGTTTTATTCCTAAGCAGATAGGATCCTTATTTAAGTGTTCATTGTCTGGCTTTTAATTGAAATATAATGCTTCTGGAAATCCCCATGTAGCTTTCGAACCTACTGTTTTAAGGATTTCTACATTGTCCTGGTCAAACTTTTGATCATAGATACCTATGTGTACTGTAATCAAGGAGTTTGTTTCATTTTGCTACACTTTTAGGTGGCGTTCATGAACTCTGAGGGCAACCTGATGGCTAGACAGACCAAAGTATTTCTGTGAACAATCATTGCAGTCTAGATTATATTGCTTTCATCTTCCTTTTCCAATGTATACTTTTACTTGCACAATAGGATGCGTTGATTTCCCCGGTTTGTGTACCACTGCAGTCTAGAACGAATGACGAGGCGGTCGACAATTTCTGAGACATTTGTGGTGTAGGCTAGAGTTGCTACGTACCTGATTTGAGTTACTGGCATTGTCTTCCGTTCTTCTGAACCATATTGGTTCATAGGTGTGGAGTGCTGGGGAGTATCATTTCTAGGTGGATCAGTAGTTTGTTACTCTTAGCTTTCCAATGGTACTCCAATTCAGTGAAGTCAGCGGTGAATACTTCGACAAAATTCTGTCAGAGAAAAACCATCTCGCTTGGACATGTTGTACAGATATCATTCTTTCGCTTTTCATCGCAATTCGGTCCGACATTTGAGAAGACTATTTGTCAAGATGTTGTGAAAAGTCTGTTTCTCAAATAACAGGGGAACAACATTAACATTCAGAAAAAATGCCACATAAACATCCACGTAGCGTCTAGATGTGACGGACGTTTTTGTGCATTGCATACCAGGAATATCAGCAAGACAAATGATGAATTATGCAAATGAAAAATAACAAAACACAGAGAAAACTAAAAGCATGACAATTCAATTGATGTAAGTTCACCTTACATGCATTGTTTGTGAAGAAATAATTGTACTACTGTATCCCAACGTTCTTTTCCTGGTTTTGTTTTTAAATGGTGACGAAGAAACTCTCTTAAAGAAAATAAACTTAGAATATGTAAGTAGCGACCAAGTATGAATGTAGCAACAGGCATGCTGAAAACTCCTTCCTTCGAAACTACCCTTACACGTAATAGCATCAAGTCTTTCTTACATTGCTACCACATGATAAATGAAGTCAACCAGCAGTTGGCCTGCAACAGAATGGCAACACGCCCTATACACGTGAAGAAAATTTACAATGTGATAAATAACAACGACTTAATCCTTTCTCAGGTGGAAATTTGATGTACATTCAAATCCCGAGAATTGTAAGAATCAACTACATTTTCTTACATGCAGATTGCTGCCTCATGGCACACTTGGGTACTGATGATTCAGATGACTGTCTGGACTGCTCACCCAACCAACACTTCTCTTAACTATCATCAATATGAAAGGTGGGGTAAATATCACAACCTCAACACTTGAGGATGATTATGAAACACAGTACAATTCGGAGACGATTGTAAATTTCCAACATTCATTGCAGTTATTATTAGATTCCTCATTGTCACTGTGGTAATAAAGCTTTCTATTTGTGTAGGCCTGTTCATATCGCGACCTTCGAGAACTGGTCTCATTTATCTGACCATTTGCTTGAAATGTGCACAAAGCCACTGAGATCACAAGTCCTATAAACAGGTGAGACATAACTCGTTAGTTCCAAGTATTTCGTCATCTCACGCTGTAACGATCTATTGACACTTTCATTTTAGAAAACTGCAGCGTTCGAGGAAATATTATTTATTTTGGTGAATAGCATCAACGGTACTTTCGAAAGTTTGTAATGAGTATTTGGCGTTACTCTTCTTCAACTGCGATCAAGTTCAGTATCCATACGCCTTAAACTGAATTTTAACACAGATATCAGTGAATCACGGGGATATATGATTTCTTGTTGATACAACATGAACCAATCAGTTCACTAGTTATTAGCCGGTCGTAAGCCTGGCTGAAGAGGGAAGGTTGTGTATAAGGCTAGTAAGCTTGCACCATCAAACCAAAGAAACTTCAAAGCACAAAGTAAGTATGAAAGATAAAGATAAACTTATTCCTCACTGAAATTGAAGAGGTGAAATGACGCCTGTTGGTGAAGGTCATAGTGAAACCAATTGTCCGATGTGTTCTCTCTCTCTTTCTCGATGAAAGCGGAAGTGAACATGTGGATATGGAATGTACACAGAATGTTTGGAGCAGGGTGGCTGGTTGGCTGGCTGGCAAGGCTGCTCTGATTGCCAATGAAGTGAGGAGATATAGCATAGAAGTGGTAGGAATCTGCGAGGAATCTGCAGGCAGAATGGAGGTGGACTCTCCAAACTGTCAACTGGAGAGGAGAGTCAATAATCTACCCCGGTATTTTCACCCAGACGACAACCACGACCACACTGAGTATTGCAGTGGCTATCATGATGTCCCCAACAGCATCAGATGCTCTCTGTCATGCAGTGGGAACCAATCTCCACCTATAGGATCATGTCAGCAAGAGTCAACCCAAAAGGAAGCAAAGTCACATTCATACAATGCTAATCTATGCACTTACAAATAATGTAGATGAAGAGAAGAAAGAGGAATTCTACAGACAACTGCAATCAGTACTGGACAAGACAACACTCCAGTTGGCGACAACAAAATTCTAATGAGTGGGGTGACATGAGTGAGAAACTGGGAGAGCACATCACAGGACGAGAACCAATCATGTGTTGAGAAGTACTGGGTGAAATGAACGAGGATGGAGAACTCTGTGCATATTTCTGCGCATTCAACGATTTGTTGATTGGAGGCAGTGTGTACTAACAGAGGGATATTCACAAGGCGACATGGATTTGATTTCAACGAATGAACACACTAAACATCAGATCGACTTCATTTCAATGTGAATAAAGTGGAGATGGAGACAGTCTACTGGACGCAAGATCAGGTGGAGAAGGGAGCAGTTGTAGGTGGTTCACACCACTCAATATCTGGTGCTAGCAACCTGCCTTCAAAATCAAGTTGAAAGCCCCCGAGAAGCTGGTGGTAACCACATTTGAAGTTCAGCACCCAGAACAGAAACTGAACTGAAGAACGAAACTACGAATGAAGTTTTCACTCCAGTCAATCCTCAAGGCGGAATGGGAGATATTGAGCAACATCCATGAGGAAATCTGGATGAAAGAACACTGGAGCTCTTTGGAAAGGACGTGGAAGGAAACCTACATAACCGGGTTATGAAGGAAGAAGAAGGGGTAAGACGCGGAATGGGCCTCCACAGACACATGTAAGCTGAGAGAGAAGGGAGAGGAAGATGGTGAAGCAGAAGATGATTGAGTGCAGTGTAGTGCATTACATTGCATTGCATTGAAGTGCAAGGATGTACAACGAAGATGGGAACTGGATACAAACTATAAAACAGTTCACTGGTCAAAGAAGTGAAGAAGGGTTGGCGCAAAGACAGTAGACACTTCTTCGACACACTTGCAAATGAAGCAAAACTGGCTGCAGGTTAGAGATTTGGAGACCTGACGACACTGTACAACTAACCAGGCTACAATTTGGTGGGGGGAAGAGATCAGCGTAGACGACATCAATGAGAATAATCTAGTTAGCAAAGAGGAGAAACGGAAACGATGAACTTACCACTTCAAAAACTCGAATCGACCATCAACACCACCACCTCTTGCAACTCGTCCAGAAATACCACCAGCAACTTGGCGGCCACTGAACTATCAGTGAGCACAAGCCACTCGATAGAGGCGCTAGTGAAATGCTGACCGTTATGAAGTTGCTGAAATCTGAGAAAACAGCAGGACCAGATTGTATTCTGCCAGAAGCACTGAAAACAGACTGAGATACAACAGTGGATATGCTCACATCAATACTGCAGACGGTTTGCAAGGAGGGGAAGGTAGCTTTTGATTGGAACAAGGGGCGCTTTGTCAAACTTCCAAAGAAGGGAGATATAAGTGTTCGCAAGAACTGTCACGGAATCATTCACCACTCTCGTCCACCCGAAGCAAAATATTGTGCCGCATCATCCTGCAAAGACCAAGCAGTGCTCTGCATTCAAAATTACCACCGTAACAGGCTCACTGGCTGGCTGGCTGGCTTCAGGAAGAACAAATCATGTGCAGATCGAAGTACAATGTTATGCTACGCATAATCATAGAACAAGGAATAGAGTGGTAGTCAACTGGATATTTACCTCAACTTCGAGTTTGGAAGGGCTGTCGACAGCGTCGACCGAGAAGTAATTTGGCAGAGAACTGCCCCAACACTACGGTTTTAATGCCACAAACCTTTACCAACCTCATTCAACAGCTGTATGATGACTCCACATGACAAGAGATTCACAATGGATTCACAGTTCAGTGAGGCTATTGAAGTGAAGAGAGGGAGGAGTAAGACAAGGTTGTCACCTACTATCACCGATGATCTAGTTGGTTGAGTGGTGGTGGAGTGGATTATATAAGAAAGTGTGGGGAGTAAGAAGAAGGGCATACGCTATTTGACGGATGAAAAAACCACGGAAGATTTGGATTTCCCTAGTGATCATTTATGTCTTATGTCTTGTCTCGGAAAGTTGAAGATTTGGAGGTAAAAACTAACAAGTTGGTAGGAGAGGTGAGTCGAGTCAGGGAAGGAGGACGGGACCTCCTTCAGGTGAACGTAGAGAAGACGGAGGTGATGAAGATACCCAACCAACAACAACAAGAAGCATCAATCACCATGAATGGGGGAAAAATATGGGAAGTATTCTCTTTCACCTACCTACCTACCTACCTACCTACCTACCTATGTGTGATGGTTGAGAGACTTGGCGTGTTACGGAATACACTTTTAACAAACTACAGTCACATCACCAAGAGCTGCCACCTACACTCGCTCACTCGATACTGAAGATCAGATGGATGAGAAGAACAATAATAATAAGCAAGGAGGAACTCTGACTGGCTGGAAACGAGCTGACCAAGAACCTATCCCCCAACAAATGTTGAGAAGAAAGTGTAGATGGATTGGAGTAGGCATAGACTAGGAAGACTGATTGGGGACATCATGTACCGTGCCAGGTCGTCGAGTGGAATCCGCATGGGAAACGACGAGTTGGGTGTAGGAGGTGAGGGTGACATAGAGGTCATGTGATGAAGAAATGAAAGCTTCTAGGGAAGCAGTCGTGGAACCAGACTGAAAAGACTGGAGAGAAGAGAGTGGAGTGGAGACGTGTTACTTAAGCTCCACGTTCCACTAGGAACTCAAGGAACATATAAAAAAAGAATAGTAATTATTTATTAATTAGACTGTGTTGTGTTGATCTCATAGTAATCGTAGCAGAAGTTGGAAGTTAACACCAGTGAAGGATGTGATTTTAAGGCAAAGCGTTTTGATTTCAAAACATCAATATATCAACTGTTGTACACTCGAGTTTTCGAAATAATCAAAAGCATTATTCAGTGTGTAGTTTGAAATCACACGAAATAAGGTTTTTAGAAGTCAAACAATTCAGCCTAACTATTCGGCTTCCTGTTAAAAGATGTATATTTCTCTTATTCTCATTTCTAATATGACCAAATGATGTCAGCAAACTGAGTGTGTTAAAGAATTGAAGAAAACCGAACCAGTCCAATCACCTTGTCTTCAGGTTTTGATGTGAACCTACATGTTTTGATTTATATATATCTGACGTCGGCGACATAAATAACGTTTAAATTAAACATCCATGATAGCGTTTTGTATAAGTTATCTTCCACTAGAATATATTAATATGGCTTATTCAAATATAAAAATTAAATAGACAGTTTTATAAAAATTAATCTTATCAGAAGGAGAACATTTTTCTACCACATCAGTTGATGAACTACTGAAGAGTTGAATTATTGATAGGAGGACAACTGCATCTCAGTTTACCAGTTTATAAGGCGTATTTGATAAATTATTTTATTCGAAGTCAATAAATCTGTTCATTTATAAATATTAGAGATGACAAGAAGCTCTATGAAGATGACCTTTTCATTTATTTCATTCTCTACATCTATACTACCATAATTTCATACATTAAGTTTTAGCAAATGGGCTAGTTACAAGTATTATTTAATTACACCCAGTTACAAGGATAAGGCTGAATGAAGATTACAACTGATCACCCAGTATCAAAAGTGACAAATGAGATGAAAGGTGAAGACTAATCACAAAGCAGCATAGAAACCAATATACTTAGCAGGATGCCACGTAGAGTTGTAAAATATGTAGGAATAGTTTTCAAGATATAACGTAACCTAGGATAGTATGAGAACAAAATCGAGGCGACGCTGATTACTCGAATGTATCATAAAATATAACATAACTGTGAATAAGAAGAGTGAAAGAAAGAGACCCTGAGAGTGAACGTTAAGCTACAATTTCACTTGTAAAGTATAAATGGAGCTGTTTCGTTTATTTAAGTGTATCTGAATAACTTAAGCGTTCGCATTTCAAGCTGTAGATGGGGGATTTTGAAGTTTATTTTATTTACTTCAAACTTGACGGTTGAGAAGTATCATATGATGACAATTGGTAACTGTTATATGTAGTTCAGTATCCAAACAATATATATATATATATATTCAAATTAACTGGTCTAATTTATGATACATTTGTTAGACTTTTCAGTGGATAACTATTTTGATTAAAAGTATGTCGTGGTGTTGGAAAATTGGATAGCTTTGTTCTTCTATTGTCGGATGCCTCCATAGTGCTTACCAATGACTTCACCAGGGAACGAACTCAGAGGCATTGTGTTTTGCACAGACGACTTTACCGCTGAATCATTGGGTCGGAGTCTAGTAGTCTGCATGTTTTGCTTCTGTCAATTGAAAATATAATGTGACCATCATCTTATGCCTTCCTTGAATATTCACCTTCACTTTTCAGTTGGCTTATCTCAACGGTCACGGCTTTTATTTAGAACTTCGAGGAATCTCATCTTGAACTTCCTGTGTTAAAATCCAGGCGTAGTCTGAAGTAATATGTTGAATGTCAAATACTGGGACACAACAGCTATCACGTGCTACTTGGTTTCATACTCCTCACCATCTGATATCATTCAGTGATAAAATATCAACTTAAAATCAAAAAGTTCCTGTTAACATTTTGTATCTTATTTTTTAGTTATGAAGTCGTACGTACACCATCTGGTTTTGCAAATGGAATGGAAGTTTATCTATCTATTTAATTAAATAGCCATACATGTCAATAGTATTATTTAACTCTAAGCTGAGTTTTTTCTTTTTGTAATAGCTATGAATTTAACTAACAAATACGTGTTTATCAAAATAAGAAATGCAATTTTTATGGATGACAGATTCTGCCAAGGCATCAATTCCATTTAATTAAACAGTATACTGTAATGGGAGAAAGCCTGTCATTCGAGAAACAGGACATGGTGATAGACAGTTTAAGTACTGAACTCCAACAAGTGATATGAAGCTAAAACCTTCATTCTCTTTTGAGGTAATTAGCTTGACTGGATCAGAATAACCTTAAATACAGCATGAAAAGTAATTTTAATGAATCCTAAAAGTTTTATCATTGCTAGTGCTGAAATCTCTTACCTGCATTTTCTCGGTGTAAGAAAATTTCCTTCACTATTTGAGAAAACCTTTTAATGACTAAAACCCAAAAAATAAGCCTCATTTCGCATTTTAATTATAATTAAACTTCTTTAATGCATCTGTTAGATCCGTTTACTCATAGGATGTTCAAAGATAATTAGCACATAACCTTAATCTAGGCGTTAGGCTCGGCTTGGACTCTGTTTTCGGAACACCTTGCAGTGAGTTAACCTATCAATATATCGGTAATTACTATGTTTGTGATGTCGTAACCAGCAGAAATTTTAACTATTACAGTAGCGGGAATTTATTTAGAACTAAATGAGAACTAGCATTCTACAGATTACCTGTGGTGGGAAACACTGTTGGCATCCTTTGAAAAGTTTTGGTAGCTAGTTACTTCATACAGGATATAAAATTCTTGAATAATGATCAGACTTTCCTATGATCCTCGAAGTATTACTGAAATCAACCAGCGAAAATATATCTCTTGTAAATGAAATAAATTTCTGAAATTTGACTTAATTTTGCAGCTGCTTTAGTCGTAGAAGACAAATGCACCAACCAGTAGTACTGGATAGTTTGTAGGTTTCACAGAGAACCACTCCGGTCTGTGAAAGACCATATATTGCTTTTTATTTGCATTAACTCATTAACTTACAACATAGAGGATATTTTTAGATTACCGACTCGTGAATTTTCATTGGATAAGTGGTTTCTTCATCATCATTGTTGACTGTTTCACAACTACCAAGTCTTCTGTATCACATTTATCTGGGAAAGGTTTTGACTGCACTTTGGTAACAGTTTTAGCCTTCCATATAATGTTCTACGTATTTAAAGACCTAAAACAGCATGAAACATGTGAATTTGTTAGACCTGAAGGTACCTATCTGTACAGCAAATCCATGTGGAAGCTGAAAGTCATTATTTCCCCACAGATCAGTTTGAGATGAAGAAATTCGGTTTATTTGCTACCTTTTCAATAAACAAAACAAGATTGTTCATCTCAATATCACTAACGGACGTGAAGGCCATGACTACGAATATAAACTGCTTGATGAGTCAACATGAGTAATACAACTCTGTTCTGCTACTATTATCAAATGATTTTTCATTCAAGTAATGAATTGTAAGTTAGTAAACATAAAGAAAACCCACCGATATGTTTTACTTGGGATTGAAATGAACAGATTTCCGAAACTGTTAAAGAAAATCAAGTCATTAGCGAATATTAATCTTCACGTTGCAGTGTTCACAAAAACGAAAAAATATCCATTATGCTCATATCTTTCTTTATCTTTTTAAATGATAGTTGAATATTAGGTAGGTATTTATCATCAAAATTCTGAGTGGATAACTAACGAAGAATATATAGCTCAAAAAAGAGGAAGAAGTTTGACAGCCTTACTTATGAAACTTTGAAGTCTTAGCTTTGTATTCTTTTAGTGAGCATATGTTAATCAGAAGCTAGTTACAATAACTAGAGAAGATACTAAATACATCAACAGATAATAAGAGCAATAAATACTATTCCAATGTAATGACCGAAATTTTATAACGGACTAGACAAATAACATCAAGTTAGTTAACGAGTTGTATTTCATGATAGATTATAACAATACGGAAAAATGACATGTAAAAGCCCATATACTGAGAAGAAAAACAAGTTGGAATAAACAGGGAAACAATAGAGAAAATATTATGTTATTTGTCAGTTGAATCGGTGTCGTGATTTGTATGATAGGATATCACAAAGCATCTCAAACAAATAATTCATTGTTTTCAGGTTGAGCCTACTAGCAATGCTATTGATTTAACACTGACAAAATGATTTCAACAAACTCTTCAGTTTAGTCAAAAAGTTACATATCTTTGTCAAATAAATCATATGCAGAAGATAGGTTGAAACGGAAAAAATAAAGACTCTTGAAAACTTTGTCTTTTATGCCGACACCTGCATTCATTAACAATCAAAACATGTCTGCCTAACAAAAAAGTTGCTCATATTTTACCGTTACTTTATCATTTACTAAACTGACAGTGATCAACTCGAATAAATTCTGTGAAGTAAAATTGTAACTGGTTTGATTCAAAGTGATGACTGAAAACAGATGATCTTTTTATGAGGAATAATGTGTAGTAGGGAAGAATGTTTTTACACATAAAATTTATCAACAGCTGAGAAAATTAAAACAAATATCGGATATTTGATATTTTTCTCCCTGTCTAGAAGGCATAAACCGGTTAACTAGTATTAGTGTATCAGAAGTTATAATTTTGTCTACTGCCGGAGGACTTCACTGTTAACCTATGCCTTAGTGTTATTGAAGATTTCCTAGTAGGTTAAAATTCCTTGACTACGGCTTCTTATTAATAGGTAATGCATATATTATTTATAACACATATCTTCTTCCCAGTCATAAAGATTAAACTAACTGACCGATAAAAAAGGAATTTTTTAGAGTAGATGGAGCTTAATTGATAATGATAAATAGAATAATGCCAATTTAATGCCAGTAATCTGAATCATTTTTAACATCATACGGGGATAAATATTTTATTGCATAAACAGTTGAAAAGAGTGTCAATGAAAAGGCTTCTGTATATAAATATAAATATTTTACTGAAGATAACTGTCAAGAGATTACTTTAAAAATAACGAGATTCTGGGTGTCTCGATACTCTTCTTCAATTCATACACATTCCTAAAATTTCTAGGCAATACTGACGCAAATGGCTGCTGTCGGTCTGGGTTGTATTACCTAAACAATATACTTCACGAATAAATTGCACTTCGTCCTTCCTTTTAGTCTCATTTTTTAGAGGCATTGAAATTTTATTTATTAACTTATCTATAACCTAACGTCACCACTGTATATCATACTGTCTAAATTACAGACTAAAGTTATTTTGATAAGCACTTTCTGCTATATCTTATCAAAGTCTATAAACAATCGTAGAAACTTCCACTTGGTTGAAGCAAAAAGCTGAATTGTCTGTATAAATAAATTTGGAGGTCTAGTTACAGATCCACTTAACACCATTTCGTTAATTGTGGTCACACCTATTTTCTAAAGATTCTTCTCAAAACTCTATGAGAGTCAAGTTATACAATGCATGAGATCAATCGATTGGGAGCTGTGCTCCTTAACTTCATGGATATCACGACTTTTCAACAAGGCATATCTGAAACTGTCTCCTTCGAGATTTGAGCTTTCGTCAACACGTGTTATAGTCGATAGTATCATCCTCAAGCTACTTTGTTTGCGAGTGACCTCCTGCAGGATTGAATCAGTTACATTGGGCGGTCACTGAAGAGTGACAAACTTCATCTTGTCTACCACTCACAGCTGACCGATTTCTACCGATCATTTTGCAACGTGGATGCTTGGCTAGGAGACTCAATATCAACAACGATTGCTACCTAAATATTTCAGAAATAGCATCTCTGGCTGTAGCACTGACTGACATTGATTCGACTCTCAGAAGAGCACTAGAGATTGCAGACGTGCCTCGTTGACGAGTTTCAACAATCATGGAGTCTAAGGTCAGGGCTTCTACCAGTTGTTCCAATCTGACCAGCAACTGTTAAAGCACACCATACTGATCAGTCTCATAGCTTGGCGGCTGTAATGAGGAGTGGTTGATCGTATTTGGTTAGCTGTACGGGCTAGAGACGATTAACTTGTTTAGTATCTAGTTACAAGTCAACATAGATTCAAATTTACCACTTCTTTATTCTAATTATCCTAACTATGACTGACTGCTGACATTTTCTTGTAGTTCAATGACCAGACAATCTTGTTCAACCTTCAACAATTCTTTACTATTTACTTTCAATAAAATTCTTTTTAGGTGACTGAGTCTTGACCTACAAATCAACAAAAATATTTATGATTACTGTAAATACGTGTTAAGTTTTTGGAAATGGTTCATCGAAAAGAAAAACCACATCTCCGAATTTCTATCTTAGTTTTCGGAAAGGAAGATATTCACAAGAAAACCTAGTATTTTCAATAATCGTTTGAAAAGTCTGTTAGAGTTGTCAAGTTGATATATTTATTACTTGTCTCGCATAAGACTGATGTAGCAAGCAGCATGTGAACTTTTCCTTCAAATTGCTGATCAACACAGTATTTAGTCACATACTAAGAATGCACAGAAGACAGAAATCGATGTGAATATGCTATATGCATTCCACATAAAACCGAATCATCCAGACGTTTGAGTTTTGTTGTTCAATGGAGGCTAGGTTTTTGTTTAAATCTACGTAGTTTCGATACCAGTTGTAACATGCTTGCAGCAACATTTAGTCATTGCTGGTATTTAACTTCTAATGGTAGCTTTTAAATTATCTGAATATTAGTGGAAAAGTATTACTGTAGTACAACGGGTATATCATATTGCGTATTACCTTGATAATATAGCACTAATTACACAGAAGGTTGTCCAGATAAACAATTTCCAGCTACTGAGACCTCTCACCGTTATTGGATTTGGAATAGTAGTTTCCCAAGTTCATTTGATGAAAGTTCAGTGCACATGATCTGCCGATAAAGGGCAAGGTCAAAGTTCACAAGTAGAAATAAATATGGAGATAATGACTAGACTTTAGCAGAAATAACCAATCACACACAAGGGCATCAAAACAAGCTACTAAGCAGCTTGTGGAGAAAACCACATAGCTCACTTTTTCTGAATTTTGTCCTCATTATCCTACTTATAATGACTTTGCAAGCTTTACGGTTATACCATCCAGATCAGAGAACAGAACATCATCCAAATTAGCACACTCATAATAAAGTAATTCCTTAAATAAAACACTATTTGTTTGTTTTTTATTTTGCAATATAAATATCACATCCTTATTCAGAAATAAGTTGATGATCTCTTTAAAAGCATGAAGAATTTGTTTCAAGTTAATTCATTCATAAGTAGTTTATTTAATAAATATTTTTCTGTTACTAAAGCCGGAAGTCTGAAGTGTTTCGTCATAAAATTATCTAGTGAATATTCGTCATTTGCTGGAATAACTTTGATTATGGATGATGGATGAATGTTGTATAAAATAGAGTACTGCATTTAACCACAGTTATCGATTAACACCATTACATCACATGGACAAATGCATTTATTTGCCAAAATCTTCTTTCCGTTTTACATACAAACATATATTAATCAGCTAACCATATAATGAACCACCTTATTTAAGTGCAAAATCTACTGAATGTCTTGTTTGCAAGGAATTATAACTTAAGTGATATTCAAACTGATGATTTAATCTAGGTAATGTATTGTTGTCAGCTAACAGGTAAGAATATCTTAATGTAAATAGAATTTGCAATAGAACGGACTGAATCACAAATTACAATAGTCTCCAAAAATTCATTTATACAACAATTGGTGAAGTGCTTGATGTAATCAACTTTTTCTGCTTAGCCAATAAAGTTAAATTAAATAAGACTTATTAATTAACAAGCTAACCAAAAGGCGCCACTTGAGAATACTTCAATTTGCTTATCCAAATACCTGTCCTACATTATCATTAATTATAAATAAACTATGTCTGTAGAAAGGAGTCTAACAAAATAAAAAACCCATTGAAATGGAAAAAATGAATCACTCACTGTTCACTGTAAAGGAATGTGAACTCTATGTGACCAATCCGTTACAGAAGATATTTTAACCTTGAGTTAGTATTAGTTTAGTCATTAATTTAAATAAGACGAATTTTTTGCTTAATTTCCATGTTAAAAATTTTTTCCATCGACCTGAAATATCAGTAATACCTTTTGTTTTCTATCGAGGAATTTGTTGTTTGAATAATAAAAGCTATTAAATAAGCCTAATGCATATCCTTAGCACGAAGATACATTATTCAGTGACGTACTACATTGCTGAATTTACGATAATATTTAGATAAATATGAGTTCCCTTTGAATGAAAGGCATGTTCAACACTATAGGTTCATATAACCCAGATATCAGCTTGACGGGAATCTCAACGCGTCAGAATAGTTAGTAACCTCGTTATTCAGCCAAAAGCAGGTTCATATTTTCGAATAATTTGTTCTGTTAACTTCAGTAAAATGTAACTAATAAGGTTCGTACAAAAGATTCGTTTTAAACTTTCCAGAAAGCACAATAATAGGTAATATCATTTAAAGACTTTTTAGTTTTCATTGCAGACCATTACCTTTTTGAGGATTCACACCTCTGATAATACGAAAGGCACCAGGACGCCTAACAGATTAACTTACCGAACATCTATGTCGAATGAACAAATCACAAGCTTTCATAGCTAGGTTCTCGCCAACCAGTAAAGAAAATAAATCCATTCCTTTTCCTCTAGAATCAAGAGGATTTGTACTTCCAACACTTTAGTAGACGAAATTCAGCTTCAAGGATTAACGTTCATCAAAAATGCTTAACCAAAGAGGTTCATAAATAAAGGTCTGTATCCAAATTTCCACCCATCGGTATCCCAACAATAAAGAGTAGAAGAAGCGAATTTTAAGCTTGAAATTCGATGTAGTTGCGACAGATGAGGTACCAATAGGCAGGCTAATGAAGGTTGTTAAAATAACATTCTATTCAGCCATTCTGCAAGTCGTCAGTAATGGTCTCTCAGTGGTGAATATGTATAAAAAGGATAAACTCTCACTGCCAGCTGCTTAAATGTGTGCATATAAATTCACCTGCTTCCGTTTACCTTGGTGCATATTCTGTTTTCAGTGGCAGTGACGCCAACATCATACAGCATGGCTCAGTAAAAGTTAACGTAGATCATTCAACAAATAAAAATTATAACATTTAGTTGACAGTAGACACAGATACTCAGGATTAGCCTACTCAAGTGTGAAAAATAATGTAATCTTCCAAAAAGTGTGACCTTTGATATCAACCAAGTTGGTTGTGAAGGCAGGTACTCACTGAAGGCAACAGCTGATTGTCGCGCCATATAGCTAGCTCACTGAGAGAAATCAAGAAGTGCAAACTTTTGGATTCCGACTCATTGGCTGGATGGTTACGTACTTGCCACAAGACCTAACGATTTAGGCTTTTGATTCCTGTTCGGATCATGGGTACACACTGTGGATGACTCCTACAATGGGACGAAACAGCTTAGCAGTGCTACCAGGTTTTCAATGGTTTCTTAAGCAGTGTTAGTCAGTAATGAAAGAAATCGGAAAGAAATCATTTAGAGATTCATTATTAGAATTAAAGCTAGACTAGAATTTATTACAGTAATGAAGCTTTTTAAAACATTTATGCATGAAGTTAACCTTATCTATTTATGACCAAATAAAAATTAGCTACATCTTTTGCAAAATTAGTGACATGAGAATCCTCTTTTGAACTTAGCAATATATGTTGCTGATCTTCCTGGTTTTCATTTTTTAGTAAACGAAAATAGTGAACATTTATATTCCAGATGTTCTTAATATTTAATCCGGTAGGCTAGCCCAACTGGAAGTTTTCATTACTTTAGATGAAATTAAATAAACTCTTGGTGGGGTTCACTGATTATTTAGTCAATGAGAGAAAAGTGTCAGAACAAAAGTATCAGAATCAGACTGTTACTAAATACTTTTTTTCAATAAAACGTTTCCCAATGTAAGGGCTAATGGATTTCGCTGTATTTTAGCAACATCGAATTCACTGTCTCGTCAAGTGATCTCATGCTCAGTAGCATCTAGTTGAACGCTGAGTATTACATAGTTTGCGGTAACGTTTATGCTATCTGTAGAACTATCTGACGGTAACTCTTTTATTTTTTCGGGGATAAAAATTGAACCCTGAATTCGCTTACTGCATACAGTTTTAACTTGATGGGAATGAGTTAAAAAAGTTTGAACATCATAATTGAGGTGTTTTGTATAACGTATTTATCTACAAATTTTCGAGTTTTGATTATCGTTGAAATTTTATGCTGAATTTCCGTCTTAAAACTACCTTATTGTTTAGATAGGATGTTAGGCAAGCACAGCCATGTAATCAATTACTGCTATAATTTTAATTCTGTATTAAATTCCACATGAGAAGTTTCATCTTGAGATATAAGGCAAATTAGCAATCAGACTTCCTTGTTGATTTGATAAACTGTTTCATATGCACACGATATGCATTGAAGAACACAGAAAGCAAGTTTACTTTATAAAGCCTTATGGTGTATCTAAACATCCGTTTAGAAATCTCTAGTACAGCACGATTCTCTAAGCACACGTTCAGTGCATGTTTTATGCTCGGAATATATAAGAGTAGTTGACAATTTGATTATGTGGCTGTGGCAGAAGTTTGGTAATACTTTCACTTCCAAAACTATGAAATTAAGGCTTAAACATATTCCTGATACAGGCTGGTAAATGCAAGTAGAACTAAAATCCTCGCAAAACGACTTCAACCAGAGGTTCTTAGCTAACAGGAGCAGCTTTATGCCAGATGACATGAGACTCATTTACTCACCAGGTTCTTACCTTGCTTTAATCGCCAAGAGTTTTAACAGCCTGCCATATGATTTCATAATATCCAACTGTCCGCTCATAACGATGAAACCATCTACTGAATTGGACAGGATATGTTGTATTGACTGTTGTTCGGATTATCTGGGTTTTGAATTACTCATATTACTTAAGCAAAGCCACAGCTACCAAAGACAGTTTTATCAACCTTATATGTATTGGTTCTAGTCATAATTTATGGCGTCTTTTACAAATAGTATTTCATACGTTGTTGAGAAAACCAGTATGAGGTACAAGAAAGTTAAGAAGTGAAAAACAGTTCTCAAAATGAAATAGCTGGAAATAATGCTGAAGACGGAAATTTTGTACACAGTATGAGTTGAATACATTTAATGGTTGACAGTTAGTTTGCAGAAGTATATAGCATCTAATTTGATCAACTGTGAAAAGCCAATGAATGAAATTAGGAGTGCTTTAGGGTATCTCAGATCGAAACTATATCATGGTTACAAAAAATTACGCGATATCTATTTCAATTAAACACCTAGTAAAAGTAAAGAAGTGACCGAAAAGTTGTAATTATGACACTGTATCTTAATCTTCATTTATACAAAAGATAACTACAAATCTTAGTAAGTTTGTCTTATGCGAGGAGGTGAGTTATTGATGTAACGTGTCAGAAATAGTGATGAGCAATCATTACTATAAACATCGGGCTCATAGCCTCTTAGAACACTGAAATCTATTCCCTAAAGAACAGATCATTGAGCTTGAAGGTCACTTCTATATTTCTTCTACTCCGTACCTAAACTTGACCCTACCATCTCATTTTAGATTCCTTTTAGTCTGTTTTCGTATATTATGCGGTTATCGTAATGAAGGAGGAGTTCATACATTTTTATCAGAAAACTGTATAGAGAAATGTAGTCTGATATTGTTCAGTCCTTATGATACGTATATTTAAAATTGCAATGTTTTGCAATATATGTGAGATATTATACTTCATATATCAGGCCATATTATTGTACATTGCAAGGCAAGCTGAAAATCTTTATGAAAGCAACGAGGAGGCTCTTCAACAAGTAAAATTTTGTCTTACTGAACATATCGTTGCTTGTCTGACATAAAGTGAATATCTAATATACATATAGACTCTTGACTATTAAAACCATTCAACGTTCACTCTTGATGGTTAATCAATTCCTTAGGAAGAAGTAAAAGTGAAAATGCAACACAAGGTGTCGTTTATTTATTTTTATATCATTTGCCAAAGATACTCTCTATTCATTTTGGTTTGCCAACAAATCTGATATTTTCTCGCATTATCATATGCTGCTCTTCCAGACTTCAAAATAAAAAGGTTATTTATGGTGCACATAACAGGTCCCACGCTTATTCGAAGAGCTGAGGTATTTGTTTTGCATCCAGAAACAAGGTCAATTGTAAGTATTAGCATCAAACTAGCTGTAGAAGTGTACTCTCTATTTGTTGAATTGTATGCTTCGTTTACAGTTCAGCTACAATTTTGTACTACGTAAATACAAAACGTTACGGCATAAATAATTCAGTGATATATTAGCATTTGTAGAGATCATATGGTTGATAAACGTTGTCAGATAAATATTTTATTTCCTGTTTAGTGTGGGTAACTTTTACTTCCGTGTTTAACATTTTGTCAACTTGTCTTGTTATCATAAAGACTTTCAAGATTTTTTTGTAAAACTTTTTTTATATATCATAATTAAATAAACACATGCAGTTAAAAAGAGTGTAGGTAGCTACTATTACTTCAAGTAAGACAAGTAAATATTTTTTAGAAACATATTCAATAATTCACTATATTTCAGTATACATTAGCATAAATATGTTATGAATAAAACATGGTTAGCTAAGCTGACAGATTTTATAAATTAGGTTCATTGTAACTTATTTCCAATTCATATCATAGATAAGCCTAACAGATCATTAGTTTGTATCCCTTTCTGGATAGTGAGTTTGCTATTTTCGGTCGATACATACCAAGATGGTGAGATGTACGACATAATCAGCCTAATCTGGACACCCGTGGTTGCGGTTTTGAATTGTGGCCTAATTTTACAAGCCGTTATTTCGTTATTTATCATTTACGTGCACTCTCGATTGATATGTTGATCAACGGTTTGGTAACTTGCTATGTTACACAGTAATTCCGATGTCCTATAACAAAACTGTCTGTTTATGTGTCATAATTTTAGTAAGAGTGTTTACATTTCTCAGTAAGAAGCAGCACTAGATAGTCTTACACCTGGCTGGAAAAAACATACATCACTGCAGCGGTTAATCAGACAATAAAGCTTTCAGAAATTTGATTTTTTATTATGAACCACAAGATTCACTGCTTATTTGAAAAATAGTGGACATTGGAATACTAGAATATCCGCAAAAGCAGGAGACTAATGGACAGAGAATTAAAAAGCTTTTATTTTTTGAAAAAACCTTTTATCAGACTTGAATAATAATGGTAAGATACATGTTATTTATTAAAGTGTTGTTAACTGGAGATTTTCAGCCGTCACTTTAACTCAGTTGTTTGCTTTACTTTCACTGGTATCGACGCACAGATATAGAAATCTCGATACACTAATTATGTATGCACTCCTATTATATGATATGACGAAAATGCAAAAAGACTGATGTAGAAATGTCGAGATACTTGAAACACTATACAACTAAAATTTGAATAAGTAGGTCTATACCATAGGTGGGATGGAGAACGACGATCATGTTTTTTGTGAGGCTGTGAATAGAGGCCATATACCTTCAGGTATTGATACATTCCTAGATTACGTTCAACTTAGTCTATTGGCCGGTTTTAAACTGTGCTCTACGAAGCGGTTATTCCACTTGGGAGAGTTATGATGTCCAATCATTTTAGTAGTTGGGAGGCATTCCAGGAAAGGTTTTTAAAGTTCAATAAAGTACTATGACAGAAGAAATCAGGTTTCATGAACTGGTTACTGCATACTAGGAGGCTCATACTTACCATATAGCAGAGGTTAGTTGGTGAGGTGACAGTAACGTGGTACTAAGATATGATCTTGTGATATACGTTTGTACCTGTGGACAGAAAAAGTGTAACAGATCACGTGGCATAAGATTGAGAACGGTTTAGTGCTTTCTGGAGTGTAAGTTTGGATTTCTGTGAATTTAAGCACGTGGAAAGCCACTGCCACTGTTAGATGTGTAAATAATGAGTTGGTAGTTTCATGCAATAAGGAAAACATAGTCATCCCTGTACACTGCAGTTCATGATGGTAGACCCCAATATCAGATACTTATCGGAAAGCGAAACACTATATCTTCAGCCGTTTATGGAGTGCGATACATCCCCATTGGAATCTCAGTAACTTTCCCTTCATAAATTTGGTAAATAAGTTACAAATAAGGATTTGAAAGAAGTGAAGGCAAAGACATCTGACAGTAATTTAAATGAATGAGTCAAGTGCTTACTTATATTGTCTCATATAGTAGAACCCTGGAAAATATACTGCAGAGGATCGAAGATGACGCTGAAGTACATATGAAAGAATCGATAAGTTTGCTTCAGTCTGAGGGAGCTGATAAAAACCTACTTTAGCTTTCGGGAAGTGATCTACATGAACTCAGCTTATAAAAAAGATAGGCCTGAAAAGTATCATCCCCACTAATGATTACCCTTTGGATACCCCATTTTGCAGTTCACCATAACGAATGGTTCAGGCATGTATAGTTGCGTAGTGTTCGCTTTCTGCATGCACATGCAAGAAAGCTTCAGGTGTAACTGGGATTTCGAGAATGTTTCAGTCTACCATGAGGAATTCGGGCAAAACGTAGACCATTATTATGGACAGATCACTAGCGATGTCTGAGGTTTGGATAATCTTTGCCAGTGCTCGCATTGTTCTTTGTTCGTTTCACGTCATAACTGCATTTAGTCGAAGAGTAGGATTCTTAAGGTCATAATAACAAGAAGCAGTCTTGAAGTCCTAGAATTCGGTATATTCCAAAGACAATGGTGAAAACTAGAAACCCTGAGAAATATATTTCCTCCATCCTAACAGGCTTCTAGGTTTTCATGCTACCATCAAAACGTGAGTCAAACATTTCCTGAGGCGTCTGCTTACCTACACGGTCAGTGGATCAGTCAGTGACAAATGTGGGAGAGATGCTACATTAGAAAAACGCTAATCTTGAGGAATCACACTAACAATCGAACTGAAAGCGAGCACAAATGTATAGAGTTGAATTTAAATTTCAGTGATCCCTTTCAGTTAACATTTTGGAAGGTATATGAAAACATGCAGAAACATATTTGGTTGCAACTATATGACAGACTATTAAGTCTTCAGTGAAGTCAAACATACAGCTCAGGTTGCACATTTTAACCCTTGATTTTTTTTTATCTGCATGGGTGCCTGTCAGCCTTCACGTTAAAGTTAGGAAGCGTACCACCTATGAAGTGGACGCTGGTGATAAAAGCAGTCGCCAAATACCTCTTATCAGTCATAATCATCTAGCATGCAATTTGATAGAGTGCTCTGATAGGAATAAAACGTTTCTTGTGAACATGCCTACTGCGGTATGCCAGTGCTTGAAAGTTTGGGACTTCTGGCTGCCTTGTGAGCACATTCTCTAAGCGGACCATTGCAGAAGCTTTGCACATCTGCTCATATCCTTCTTCGGTCAACAGTAAAGATAGGTTAGACATCCCACTAATATGGCAAACATTAATGACTCGCCTAGGCAGTTATAAGTAATATCTGAAGAGAAGGTAGATTGTCTAGTCCTATTACATACACCTTACTGATCTACTATTTTCATCAATTTTACACTACTTTCTGAGTCATATACATTTGATGAACCATAACATGGTCCATTTTGTTATCACTCATACTTCAAGTGTTATCAAAAGTACATTTATGGTTATCATTATTACCATTTATTTAAGATATATTGTCTCATCTTCAAATATTCATCCTTCCAAACTAGTAATCTATTCTTTCTCACCCTTGATGTCTCACAACCCCATCGTACTTTTCATAGACGAACTAAAAAATTTCCCCACCCTATTTTTTGTTCCACTTTACTCGCACAACGGGAAAACCTCTCTGACCGAGTTGTTCTTCACTCACCTGTATTACATTGATCTTTGCTCCATATCACTATGTAATTGGATGATTGTAGAGGTAACCACTTTCTGTACCAAAACTTGAATATTAACCTGAAAACTTAGTGTCAGATTCATACTCTTGAAAAGGATCTTCCTAGCAAGATCGAAACGTTGAGGAATAATACAAAATATTTGTTTATTTTGTAATTTGTTCTGACATACTATGACGCCGGGATTACACAAGTGAAAATACATCCTATACAATGAATCATACTAACTCGGTGCCCAAGTTTTTTCAAACCATCCAGTCCATTGTTGGCCAGGATACCTTCAAAACTCATTTGTCAATAGTCTGTGTGCAGAAGGTAAGGTTATCACGTTTAATAAAATTGTTATATAGATGTACGTCAATATAGTAGGAGGTGGATGAAAGGCCACAGTATGAATGTAGCAACAGACATGCTGAAAACTCCTTCTTTCGAAACTACCCTTACACGTAATAGCATCAAGTCTTTTTTACATTGCTACCACATGATAAATGAAGTCAACCAGCAGTTGGCCTGCAACAGAATGGCAACACGCCCTATACACGTGAAGAAAATTTACGATGTGATAAATAACCACGACTTAATCCTTTCTCAGGTGGAAATTTGATGTACATTCAAATCCCGAGAATTGTAAGGATCAACTATATTTTCTTACATGCAGATTGCTGCCTCATGGCACACTTGGGTACTGATGATGCAGATGACTGTCTGGACTGCTTACCCAACCAACACTTCTCTTAACTGTCATCAATATGAAAGGTGGGGTAAATATCACAACCTCAACACTTGAGGATGATTATGAAACACAGTACAATTCGGAGACGATTGTAAATTTCCAACATTCATTGCAGTTATTATTAGATTCCTCATTGTCACTGTGTGAGCCTGTTCAGATTGCGACCTTCGGGAACTGGTCCCATTTATCTGATCGTTTGGTTGAAGTGCGCACATAGCCACTGAGATCACAAGTCCTATAAACAGGTGAGACATAACTCGTTAGTTCCAAGTATTTCGTCATCTCACGCTGTAACAATCTATTGACACTTTCATTTTAGAAAACTGCAGCGTTCGAGGAAATATTATTTATTTTGGTGAATAGCATCAACGATAATTTTGAAAGTTTGTAATGAGTATTTGGCGTTACTCTTCTTCAACTGCGATCAAGTTCAGTATCCATACGCCTTAAACTGAATTTTAACACAGATGCCAGTGAATCACGGGGATATATTATTTCTTGTTGATACAACATGAACCAATCAGTTCATTAGTTATTAGCCAGTCGTAAGCCTGGCTGAAGAGGGAAGGTTGTGTATAAGGCTAGTGGCTTACACCATCAAACCAAAGAAACTTCAAAGCACAAAGTAAGTATGAAAGATAAAGATAAACTTATTCCTCACTGAAATTGGGGAGGTGAAATGACGCCTGTTGGTGAAGGTCATAGTGAAACCAATTGTCCGATGTGTCTTATCTCTCTTTCTCTCTGAAAGCGAAAGTGAACATGTGGATTGGAATGTACACAGAATGTTTGGAGCAGGGTGGCTGGTTGGCTGGCTGGCAAGGCTGGTCTGATTGCCAATGAAGTGAGGAGATATAGCATAGAAGTGGTAGGAATCTGCGAGGAATCTGCGGATAGAATGGAGGTGGACTCTCCAAACTGTCAACTGGAGAGGAGAGTCAATAATCTACCCCGGTATTTTCGCCCACACGACAACCACGACCACACTGAGTATTGCAGTGGCTATCATGATGTCCCCAACAGCATCAGATGCTCTCTGTCATGCAGTGGGAACCAATCTCCACCTATAGGATCATGTCAGCAAGAGTCAACCCAAAAGGAAGGAAAGTCACATTCATACAATGCTAATCTATGCACTTACAAACAATGTAGATGAAGAGAAGAAAGAGGAATTCTACAGACAACTGCAATCAGTACTGGACAAGACAGCACTCCAGTTGGCGACAACAAAATTCTAGTGAGTGTCGGTGACATGAGTGAGAAACTGGGAGAGCACATCACAGGAAGAGAACCAATCATGTGTTGAGAAGTGCTGGGTGAAGTGAACGAGGATGGAGAACTGTGTGCATATTTCTGCGCATTCAACCATTTGTTGATTGGAGGCAGTGTGTACTAACAGAGGGATATTCACAAGGTGACATGGATTTGATTTCAACGAATGAACACACTGAAAATCAGATCGACTTCATTTCAATGTGAATAAAGTGGAGATGGAGACAGTCTACTGGATGCAAGATCAGGTGAGAAGGAGAGCAGTTGTAGGTGGTTCACACCTTTCAATATCTGGTGCTAGCAACCTACCTTCAAAATCAAGTTGAAAGCCCCCACGGAAGCTGGTGGTAAACCATAGTTGACGTTCAGCACCCAGAACAGAAACTGAACTGAAGAACGAAACTACGAATGAAGTTTTCACTCCATTCAGTCTTCAAGGGTAAATGGGAGATATTGAGCAACATCCATGAGGAAATCTGGATGAAAGAACACTGGAGCTCTTTGGAAAGGACGTGGAAGGAAACCTACATAACCGTGTTATGAAGGAAGAAGAAGGGGTAAGACGCGGAATGGGCCTCCACAGATACATGTAAGCTGAGAGAGAAGGGAGAGGAAGATGGTGAAGCAGAAGATGATTCAGTACAGTGCATTGCATTGCAGTGCAGTGCAGTGCAGTGCAGTGCAAGGATGTATAACGAAGATGGGAACTGGATACAAACTATAAAACACTTCACTGGTCAAAGAAGTGAAGAAGGGTTGGCGCAACGACAGTAGACACTTCTTCGACACACTTGCAAATGAAGCAAAACTGGCTGCAGGTTAGAGATTTGGAGATCTGACAACACTGTATCAACTAACCAGGTTAGTATTTGGGATGGAAGAGATCAACGTAGACGAAATCAGTGAGAGATAATCTAGTTGGCAAAGAGGAGAAACAGGAAACGATGAACTTACCACTTCAAAAACTCGAATCGACCATCAACACCACCACCTCTTGCAACTCGTCAAGAAATACCACCAGCAACTTGGCCACTGAACTATCAGTGAACACAAGCCACCGATAGAGGCGCTAGTGAAATGCTGACCGTTATGAAGTTGCTGAAACCTGGAAAACAGCAGGACCAGATTGTATTCTGCCAGAAGCACTGAAAACAGACTGAGATACAACAGTGGATATGCTCACATCAATACTGCAGACGGTTTGCAAGGAAGGAGGGAAGGAAGGATTGAAGGGAATGTAGCTTTCGATTGGAATAAGGGGCACCTCGTCAAACTTCGAAAGAAGGGAGATCTAAGTGTTCGCAAGAACTATCACGGAATCATTCACCACTCTCGTCCACTCCAAGCAAAATACTGTGCCACATCATCCTGCAAAGACCAAGTAGTGCTCTGCATTCAAAATGACCACGGTAACAGGCTCACTGGCTGGCTGGCAGGCTTCAGGAAGAACAAATCATGTGCAGATCGAAATACAATGTTATGCTACGCATAATCATAGAACAAGGAATAGAGTGGTAGTCAACTGGGTATTTACCTCAACTTCGAGTTTGGAAGGGCTGTCGACAGCGTCGACCGAGAAGTAATTTGGCAGAGAACTGCCCCAACACTACGGTTTAGATGCCACAAACCTTTACCAACCTCATTCAACAACTGTATGATGACTCCACATGACAAGAGATTCACAATGGATTCACAGTTCAGTGAGGCTATTGAAGTGAAGAGAGGGAGGAGTAAGACAAGGTTGTCACCTACTATCACCGATGATCTTGTTGATTGAGTGGTGGTGGAGTGGATTATGTAAGAAAGTGTGAGGAGTAAGAAGAGGGGCATACGCTATTTGACCGATGAAAAGACCACGGAAGATTTGGATTTCCCTAGTGATCATTTATGTCTTATGTCTTGTCTCGGAAAGTTGAAGATTTGGAGGTAAAAACTAACAAGTTGGTAGGAGAGGCGAGTCGAGTCAGGGAAGGAGGACGGGACCTCCTTCAGGTGAACGTAGAGAAGACGGATGTGATGAAGATACCCAACCAACAACAACAACAAGAAGCATCAATCACCATGAATGGGGGAAACATATAGGAAATATTCTCTTTCACCTACCTACCTACCTAGCTGGGCAGCATCTTTTCCACTATGTTCGGCAGCACAGATGAGTACGTCAAAACCAGGATCAGAGAAATAGCGAGTTGGGCCTTCATTGCCTGAAACCAGTGTATAGATCTACTGCACTGCACTGAACTGCACTCAGCATACAGCGTGAACAACATCTGGATTTTCAACACTAAGTTGGTGAAGTCTGTGCCTCTATGTGATGGTTGAGAGACTTGGCGTGTTATGAAAAGCATTTCCAACAAACTACAGACATACATCATCAACAGCTACCACCTACACTCGCTCACTCGATACTGAAGATCAGATGGATGTGAAGAATAATAAGAATAAGCAAGGAGGAACTCTGGCTGGCTGGAAATGAGCCAACCAAGAACCTATCCCCCAACAAATGTTGAGAAGAAAGTGTAGATGGATTGGAGTAGGCATAGACTGGGAAGACTGATTGAGGACATCACGTGCCATGTCATTTCAGTGCAGACCGTCGAGTGGAATCCGCATGGGAAACGACGAGTTGGTCGTTGGAGGTGAGGGTGACATGGGGATCATGTGTGGAAGAAATGAAAGCTTCTGGGGAAGCAGTCGTGGAACCATACTGAAAAGACTGGAGAGAAGAGAGTGGAGTAGAGACGTGTTACTGAAGCCTTATTTTCAAGTAGGAACCCAAGGGAAAAGTAATAACAAAAATATGGAGCAATCAGTCACCAACGTGTTCTGCATTGCAGCATATTTCCTCGGCTTCAATTTACAACCAACCATTCCTTTTACGTTATTCTTTCAATAGAGATATCGCAAAATCAGCTCTTGATAGTATTAATTTATCAATGAGATATTTAAATAAGTTAGTGTATAACGGTCATAAACTGTAGCTTGTTTTCAACACTTCGGTGTTTTGATTAGTGTCAATTAAGATCTTAGATCTTAAGATTACTCGTATATTTTGTGTTGCAAAAAAGGTTATAGAGGTTTTTCCACCAGGTAATAGCGAAACCAACCACTAAGAAACGAGTTATTCTCTAGTGCAATCCAAAACATTTTCAAACCACCGATGATATTCTTCTTATAGTATTTCAGACTGCAGCTGAATATTTATATCTCAGTATAAGAAGGTTAGTTTTTTGAAAGTTGGAAAAATCTCACCAAGCATTTAAAAAAATGTCTATTACTATTTTATACTGCGAACAATCTTAATATTTAGATGATACTGGTAAATTTTTATAGGTTTTAGACTACCTATTTAAACATTAGTAAGAAGAGCAACAAGATAAAAATTTTCTCCTTTCTTTTCAATAAATCTTCAATGAACCCACGCGATTATGATCAGTTTCTACGATAACATAAAATCTAGTAACAAGAAGATTAAATGGATACATTATATATACTACAAATATCCTACAGTTCTACAAATGTTCCAAATCCAGTCTGAAATATTTTTTTGGATTACAAAGAGAATTGTATGTAACACTATTTGAGTACAGATGTGTTTTGAATATACCACATACAAGAAGAAAAACCATAATTCTGATTCAAAATAAAATTGATGACAATAACGATAATTCTCTATAGTGTTTGGAAATATTTTGTCCTTTTTTCGACCATTTTTATGATGGATAGACCTTTTAATTTCTAAATTTGTGATATTAATAGTTTGTCTGCTGAAACTGATTTACACCCATCGACAGCATCAAAGTGTAACAACGGGCAGATAACTATAGTATGAGTTATGCCATTTATGATAAGACAAAAGTGCAATTTTTCTTACACCTTAGGAATGATAAATGTTTTGGATAAATGAATACTTATCAATTTTATTAAACTGATTTCCATTGTCCAAATAACTATGAAGGAAACAAAGATTAGTGACCAAAACTCATTGAATTATCGTTGTTCTAACTGATCCAAAACCAAGTCTTTTCAACTGTCAAAGGCGGCACTGAAAAACTCCTTGGAACAGAATACGCATCAAAGCACATATAACAAGCACCATAGAAGCTGATGAATTGGTGGACATGTTTTGAGGTATCCATCGGCATGAAATCTCTTATCCTCATGTTATTATAAAATATTGGGTAACTGGCAGATACCACTTTCAGTGTTAATCTAAAATATCATAACTCAAAATATGATACATTCAACTAGTGAGGCTTATGATAAAGTATGTCTTTTGGCTGACAGACAATTCAATATTAGAAGCTTGCCAACTGATCATTCTATATAGATTCTTCTCAAAGAATACCAATCCTCCATACTAGTTCTACATAAAGAAGTGAAATTTAGACGCATCTTTCATCATGAAGTTGAATGACAGAAGGATTGCAGCTAACTGTCTGTAGGTATAGAAAGTTTTCTGTCGTGAACTGGTACCCCGTTGAAAGGAGACTTCATTTATATGACATGATATTAAAAATCTTTTTTTTCGAAACTCGAGATCTCGGCTTGTTCGTGATACAAACGTTGATATTCATTTGAAAGGTGATGGTATTGTTATTATTATCTTTCATATTCACCACGCAACATCTCAAGCTTATTCAAACCTTGACTGAAAGTGTTTAAGGTATGTAGGATAATTCAAAAATTAACTCTAACTAAAAGCATTATCGTTGACTTTCGTGAGCATACTGTTATATTGTAAGAACAGAGTCTAATCAATATATTTGGCAAAAATGGCATCCTTAGAACTAGTTACCCTGTTTTATTTAGCTATCCTCATGATTTTTCCACTTCGTCTCTCACATGTATCAGATTAACCTCAGAAAGCTAAAAGGATATATGAAAAAGGTTTCAGCGAAAAAGTTTACTTCGTTATCATACGTACAGCTGCCACAAAGTTCATAACAGACTAGAAATTTACTCATCCTCCTCACATCTTACAACTTTTACTCTGTTAATTTGTTCTTCATTATTGTCACTAATTCCTTTAGTCGAGTATGACAAAAAACTCAATAGATGAACAGTGCGAGGAAAAGATTCTTCTCAGCAAATCTATTGTGAAGCTATTATATCGTATATAACTGTGAAAATTCTTATCATGAACAGCCAGTGTGTATTTTGCCATAATGAAGTATGATTTTTTAAAATTCAAGTCGTATTATAATCATAATAATTAAATCGTCCCACTTAATTATGTTTGAATGCACACCTCAGGTTTCAAACCAAAGAAACCTATGTGTTTGATGTTGTATATCACATTCTACTTGATTCTTGTAGATACTATCAAATAAAGAGTCTGGCTCGTGACGTATTTCTAAACATTGTCATCCATATGCAGTTTTTATCTTCTTAACTCCTTTTCCCCTGGTTGCAGCTCAATAGATGTTATGGGTTATCATTTTTTGGGACATGTATATACATCGTATGTACTTGCCGAATCATCAGCCCACATATTTTATCTTTTCGCATACAAACGCTTATGCTGCCCAAGTGAACTATCATGGTTAAAGGCATGATAAAATTTCAACGATAATGTCTTTCAGCAATCTCATTTGCATTTATACAAAATATTTATATGAAGAAACCTTAAATACTACTGGCTGTGCAAAAGTAATCGTTTAAAAAGACATTATTCATCTTTGCAGTCATGAGATTAGTTTCCTTTTTATGGTTGGATGAAAGTCAACTTTACCGGTGATTATATTCAACAGTCAATGTTTGCTATTTGTTTATTTCATATTCACTTGCTTTAAATACACAGGTCTCTTCAATTATATGATATATTGGTTTCTGCTGCCCAGCTTTTCGTTAAACTAGTGATACATTCTGTTTTTATGCAAGCAAATACAGTATATCAGTCAACGATTATCATAAGCAGTCTGAAAATAAGTATGGGTAGCGCAATCAGAGCAGTATTTATGAAACCAGACTAAGTCATTTTATTTTTCACGATCTTCATAGGATGCAAACAATCGTTGCGTAGGAATAGTTTGTGTATAAATGTAAATATATTTCAATGGGTTGGAATTAACGAAAATCTGACGTATATTTCATAGCGACTTTTCATTTGAATTCTTGTTCGTAGGATTCGTGTATTTTTTTGTGATAATGTTCAGACTTTGCACGACATCGAAACTTGGATCTTACACATATAACATTAATCAAATGCTATACTTTGTTAAGTAGGGGATGATACTAATGGGTTAAGATGATGAGTTTAAGATTTCTCTGGAGGCTTTTATGTAATCACTCGAAAAACAATATATAGCAGAATGAAAAGTGAGTAAGATAAACTATTGCAATCCCATTGAAAAAAGTAACTACGGAATAAAAAAGCTTAGAAAGGATCTCAGCATACCTTTCAGGGCATTTGAGGGAAAAAAAATTACATGATCATATAGTTTGCTGTCACTTTTAAAACATCCTTTTAACTTCAATCAATCTTGGTGCAGTGTGCAGGAACACAATTTATATCAAAAGACTAATCAATGGTCTTCTTCCACTCTTTTAGTCTAGAGTTATTCAGTCAGTTAGAAATACCAACAGATTTGATCTTCTATAGGTGCTGAAATTGAATCGACTTAAATAATGACAGGAATTTTTAAAATTCTTTTTTTTATCTGAAACGTTTGTCAACGTTTATCAGTAATAAATTTCATGAATTTCATGGTTATTAGATTGCAGTGATCATTTTGGCATCTGTTTTATTTATACAGTGGCAGAACTGAAAGCACTAACAAATATGATGGGAAACGCGGAATTTATGACATGATGAAAAGCGTGTAAACATGAAGGTGATTTAATTTGTCGAATTCATCTATAGAAGATTGGGAAAGGTGAATAAAACTTGAAACTATGCTATACATCAAGGTTTTGTGGGAATGTATTTTAAGTGCAGGGTGTAAAGTAAAAGATATTTTTAAAGTAACATAGAACAAGCAATTCTGATATGATTTTATGTAACAGGTAAAGGAGTTGATTGTACATTTAGAGAATTGCCCTGATCTAATAACAAGCGATAGATTGCATCTCAAAATTGTCATTTGCTTGTGTTTTATATTTTAAAATTAGATAAAATATTTACTTAAATCATATCTTATGAAGCGTGAGAATAGGTTGTCAGTAAGATGATTAGTTGAAATAATGTACGTTGCAAAATTAAATAAATTTTTAGAATTAACTAACTGCTTTCATACTACTGACAGTATCAATGTGAAAGAAAGATCACGGGAGAACAAGCTGACTTAAGTATACAATATGACCTAAATTTTCTTACGGAATAGATAAAATTAAAATCTGCTTCAGTTTCAGTTTAATAACCAACAGATGGTAAGAGCTTACTAATTGAAGTTATCAAAGCACTGTCGTCTAGTCATCTGCAGTTATTTTCCCTAGAAAAACACAAGAAGTAGTAATGGAATCATCAGTATCACTGATCGTTGCAGATATAATTAGGTACAGTTGGAAAGAAATGGCTTTACGAAGGTGTAATCCTGCAGTATATGGGTGACACATTTAATGTGTTGACATCAGGACATATCAACGTTTTCATCGCACATGTAAACTCAGTACTGGACATAATTCAATATATTTATGAGGTAGAAAATGAACAAGGGGAATTGTATGTGTTGGATTGTAGAATAAAACGAAGAACAGATGGTGGTCTGGATACTACCGTGTACGGGAAACTGACACATTCTAACAGGTTTCTAGACTTCAAGTCATCTTGCCAATGTCAGTGATGATGTGATTAGTCAAATGTCTAAGTGATAAAGCTGGAAAACTCACCAGTCATTACAGAGACTCAAACAAGGAATTGAAACATATGAAAGAAGGGTTAGTAATTATTAACTATCATCTACAGTACTTTCTACCACAGTACTCAGACTTTACGCTTATATCCTTAGATCCCTGCTGGATAAGTTTATTATTCCGGAATTACTTCTAAAGTAATAAACGTACAGTTTTGAGACTTGATTGTTCATTTAGTGCTACGGTTTACACTATAACCTAATGTTACTTTTCTGCAACGATGACGTTTGACTTGTCGAAAGTTGACTTCAATCATGACATTCAATTCACCGTGTTTGTGTGTGGGTTTATTTAATGAGGAATAGGCTTGGTTTCTGTATGTATTTTTGAAATTCATCGGATACGTGTTGTACACTATTTTTAGTCAGAAGTTCGACTTCATCCGTACTTTATCGTTTGTATACACATTTATACCTCCTAATATATACCTACTTTGTGGATGCCTGTTTGTGTTTGCACTGAACAATAGCAGTAGAATTTTGGAAACCGTCAGTTCCAAGTAGATTTCTTACAAATTCGTTTTCGTATATTCGTTCTTTACTCCAGTCAACAGTAGGTCCAAGATGATAAGTGTCTACCATTTTCTCTCTGCCACAATGAAATGATTTAGCCAAGTGTATTTTAACGCTTATATAGTGGGTATAGTCAAACCTGTTAGGTTATGTTATGAAATCACTAAGAAATCATCTTTCAGAGATCTCTGTTTCAATAATCTTCTCAATTATCGTAAAACGTTATTCAAAAAAAGAAGGGTTGATCAGTTGACTTCACCCTGAAAATTCTCACATTCAGATGTAGAAAAAACTTATAATTATCTTAGTTGTATTGTGTTCTCTGAGCTGGGTTGTTTAATCGTGAAGTTTTTATCGTCCTTCTAGACGACATTACCAGCACTAACTTCAGTATGAAGTGAGCTGTCAGTATCTCTCGCTGAGTGATTTAGTAGCTTGCCTTGACGAAGCAGTATATGATTGGTTGTTTCCTTTGATTGTTGTGTCATCGACCGTATAGGTTATCCTGTTGGCTGTCTCTCTACTTGACCTCTGACCTTTCTGTCCCTCTTCATCTTTCTTAATGGTTAGTAGATTGAGTCTATGTCTATACATCTGTTGACTGTTGACCCACCTGAATGCCAAGCTTCTAGGAATTCTCTGATATTTTTGTGTTTCCTTTGTTTAAAACTTCTACCTTGTCGAAAGTAAATTCATGTCCATAATTATCCACAGGCACTGAACAACCCAACTCAGAGAACACAATACAACCAGGACCATCCAGCTGAGCTACAAATATTCTCCACTATTTGATAATTTACTTATTTTTTCCATCTATTTCGAATTATTTTTCTTAGTTTCTTTCATTGAAATATTCAAGCATTTAACCTATCTATACGAAAGTATTTCCCAAACATGAGGTGTTTGGAAAGCTACTTATTTCTAGATTATCAACGTAGATATCTTATTATTTTTTACACAAGTGATAGGGGTAATAAGGTGCATTTTTGTGGTCTGGGAGTGTGATTTTGTTATCAAAGTTATAACTGACTTGCTGCTTGAAAACTGATGCCTGCTAGTAAAGCACATTTATCCAATCCAGTTTCTAATCCTCATGGTTACGTTCCATGTGTACACTGATGTCAACTCACTCAGATTTCAAGTGAATCACCTGAACAATCTGAACAACTGAAATCTCATAAAATTTAACCTTTAGAGTTTGGAAAATTCAGAAGATTTCTGGCCTTAGACAAACCAAACGTAAATGACATTCCCACCTCTAGATAAATATTTTTCATACTGATGTGTAATAAGCTTTGAACATTCGATCTGTTTACTGAATAATTTCTGTTAGAAATAATGTTTTCAAGTAAATATTCATGAGTTGTTACTCATTATTCATCAAGCTAGCAATGCCAATTCTTAAAAAGTACGTTCAAGATAACTTTAGCTATAAGGCTTCATAAATATGTTTTGTACAATCATTGTTTTCCGCATAATCACAGGCAGTAATTTACATGTTTTAGTCGACAGGCTAACAACGTAACCTTTTCCACTGTCTACGGGGCAGCCGTTTATCTTCAGATAGTAATGATCTTCCCAAATGTGATGATTGCAGGTGTCATACATTCTACTTAAAAATGATGTCCAGATGTTTATACCCTGAGCTGTCATTTTGGATTTACATAAGTAACTTGTTTCTATCCATTTAAATGAATTTGCTGTTATGTTTCTAATAAAAAGCTGACATCGTATTTTAAGCACTTGTTTAGTTGCTTCACTAAAGAGTGTATGTCAAAAAGCCTCAGTGAGTTTTAAGAAATCTTGGACCAGCCCGAAAAGTCGTGAATGTTTGAGTCTCACAGAAGTATGTCGCTAAATTTGAAGAACTATACATGACTTCATTTGTAACCAATCTCTTCTCTGAACATTTTCCTCAAGGCGAAAATACCCGTTTGCATGATTAGAGAAGCTTGTCCTGTTTTTAGGTCTCTCCTCAGCTACTGACTACCTAAAATTACGCAGAAATAATAAAATTAGAACATACCTTTTGTCGAGTTTACAAAAGTTTGAATAAAGTAAACTGACAATATTCCTTCATGATGTAGGTGGGGGATATTTTTGTTATTTTTTGTTTATTCCAAATGTTTGCATATTTATTCTGGATCGAGATAAAGAGCGTGAGTTGCAAGTGAATGCTTTTAAAAGTTGCAGTTTCACTAACCCAAATGATGACGCAATGCATCCGCCAACGTGTCTGCCTATTTTTAACACTGATGTTCAGCATTTCAGTAGGATACTTTATTAAGAAACAACAGTCTGAACTTGAACCAGGAGTATTCATAAAATTCTCATCAGATTATTCAATTATAACACGCATTTGTACAACGTAAAAACAAATTAAGGTAGGGGCAAATACATTTTGAAAATGGAGTGTGCTTTAGGGACTGTAAGGAAACGGATCTCTCGTTGTACATTTCCTAATATTAGGATGATACATTCAAAAATGAATGATGTGGTGGTAAATAAAATGACAATGAAAAAAGAAGACAGAGATGGCCTTTACATGATTGAAGGCTAAGGAAGAAATAATGTTTGAGCATGATCTTACTGAATGCAAACTTCAGATCTCATCAGTTTTATTGTAATACTCTCATTTATGTTGAATGGAAGTCATCAAGCTTTATGTGATATTGCTTTTGACACATTAAGTCTAAGACTGAAAACTTTGTTAACATCCGTGTGATGCTCGGTATTTGCCAGGTGCGCTAGGACGAAACTTTTTCACCACTTTTATTTCTCGTCTTCCAAACCAAGCTGGTAAATGCTGTGGTATTCGGAGATGCACCCAAGTAATCGTATGTCCTGTGTAACTTGTTGCATACAAACAATTATATTGAAATATATAAGATAAAAAACTAGGACTAGGCAGGCTAGTTTTTAATCTAGGATTGAGTGTCGGGTGACTACTGAAAGATATGCAAAGACGACCTACGCAAAACTCTGTGTTACCTGCTCTAGCTAAACATCAGGATAAGATATCATTTGAAGCTTCTCCCTTGAATTGTAATGTCATAAACGTAGGCTTGTCCTTCACTGTCATCAGTTTTCGGTTACGACCATTGTAAGTGATGTTAGTTTCGGTGAACGTGTACGGATATTCGTTCTCATTAATTTTATTATCATAAACAAAATGAACTACTGGATGGACACTGATGAAGACAAAGAAAATATCACTCATATATCAACAGTACAACTCCGTATAGGCATTTTTGCCTTTCAAAGGACTATTTTTCAATTTTCTTAGCAGTCATTATCATCTGGTGCTAAATGACTAACTTACTGAGATGAAAAAAGGTTTTTCACGTTTGCCTTCTTGTTTCTGTTGATTCGCTTAAGGCCAATGAATAGAATGCAGTGGTTGCTTTATAAAAATTAAAAACCAGTTGACGGTGGTTAAATCTGTTAGAGAATTCAGTATTTATTAACATAAGCATATTTCCATATTGTGTGACAGTTTCGTGAATGAGTTCCTGTTTCTGAATATGAAGACAACGTGGATAACAATAAGGACAAGACAAAGCGGATCCATTTTATTTCGGTGGTATCTCGTCAACTGTATACAACCTTGAATATCACAAAAAATGGTTTACTGAAAATCTGGCATACTTTAATTCATTAAAAAAGACAGAATATCGGTCACTTGCAAAGATCCATTGTTGTTCTTGCTCGTTTCAAATTCTGTGGCAAAAATGACTTCTATGAAGGTAAAAAAGTACGTATTCTCTCAAGTTCTGATCATCCATTGAATGTATGCTGTGTTCAAGAATAATTTGCATGACAGTAGTGAAGAACGTCCAGCGATTCTATATGAAGTCATAGCCTGAATATGTTAAATGGGTGTTTTGGAAATCTGAGTACTGGATCTACTTGGCTTAAAAAGAAAAAAACACTTTTTTTGGTTTCTGAATGCTTGGTACAAATAACACTTCCAAATGACTAGAAGAAGTACTTCAATAAATCTTTTTACACAATGACTACTCACCTAGGTTTTTGCCGTCAAAAACTGAGGGAAAGATTATGGAATGACGTTGTTAGATTCAAAAACCTAACTAGAAACTCAATTCGAATACAATACCAACATACAGATGGTCAGTTACATATAATTTAAGGACTTCAGCAAATCTTCCATTTTGTTTTCACTTTATGGCATACGACTTTCAATGCACAATGGATAAACGGATCTTCTGGATGCTGCTTAATTATTACGAAGAATTTAAATTCTGTTTCCATCAAATATTGCGCAGGGTGGTCAAAAACTCCTTCAGGGCTACGAGTTTACCTATTCAGCTGAAAGAATTAATCATTAAAACCTTTTCAAGTTATGTTTCGAAAACATTTCATGAATGAAGATTGACCCAATGAATTAAATGATGAATTCCTACACTTTGGATTGTTTAAAATGGATTGTCTCCTTATGAGAAAGAATTTTTCTCTTCAGTTTATTAGATGGATAGTTTTTCCATTTTTCTAGGGGAAAAAAATACTAATCTTGGATTACTTTCCGCAAAACCATTTTCATTCCATATATCCATCGACTTGGTTACTATAAAATGCTTACTGACCCAAAGTGGATGGTGTATCTTAGAGATATACTTAAAAATACTTTTATAATTATGAGTTAATCTCTACTTCACTTCTCCAACAACAAGTTTTGAAGTATATTTAACTAATAATGAATGGACCAACTAGGTTTTATTCTCCTCATTATACCATATGACATGGAAATAGGCACACAAACAACAAGCTATGACAATGGATCGGATTTTATTCATTCTGATCATTCATATTTTAATATCAATGGTGTTGAAAGATTTACTTTTATATATTTGATAGAGAAATTGTATTTTCAATCACAATGAGCTTACTTGATAAACATGGTTTCCATATTTCTGATTTAAAAGAGTAGGGTAAGGTTTTTCTGAAAATGGTTGATAGCATATTAAATTTTGGTTTTACATAACTCATTCTGGAACAACACGCTAACAAATCCAATCTTTTTTTACCAACAAGCAACTGGAAAAATATGAAATTTTCACAACAGATCTATCTACATCTCTTTTCAAGTAATAAATGGGTCTTATATTGCCACCAGTAACTGTCTGAGTTACTTGCTCCATTAAAACTGTAAACATTCATGCTTTATCCAGGGCGTTTTCTTTCTCATTCTATGCTAAATAAGCTGCCTTAAAATTCTTTTCAGCATGACAGTTGTATGTATTTGAGATGGTGTTGCCTTACATCTAGTCTGCTGGAAGGTTGAATGCAGACTTCAACGTTTGCAGTCTAAAGTAATCAAAATTCCTTGGGCTTTGAAACTTCTTAATGCGCATCAAAAGAGAAAAAGAACAATGGAATGTTGGTTATAATAATCAGAGATAGTGATAACTAAGAAGAACATATTCCATTATTTTCAGCAGTAACATCAAACAAGGACATTTGGCAGAGTACTGGGGCAGATTTCGCTATAAATTAAATTCCTTATCATGTCAAACTTACCAGACGGAAGTAACACACTTTAAACCCAATCATCAACGCCATCCCCCCAAATATGAATGAATTAATGAAATCCTCCAGTAACAATCACTCCATAAAATAATGCAGATATAGTGAGAAATTTTATGCAGCAGATATGTACTTAATTTAAAATGAGATTTAATTAGTTTCTTTAATGACTGAACAGACAGGTAAAAGAGTTTGTATGAACGGCTGACTATGGCAAATATAGAATACCTGCAGAAGGTTCTTATCAAAATGGCACCTGCAAGCAGAGACGATAAAGCAATTTCTTTTGTAGGTGAATTTTCCGCAGCTAAAAAATGTTATGCTACTATTGAATTTAGAATAACATGTTAGCTGTTATGATCTGTTTCAGATTTTATTTTAAAAGGACATTGGTGATTAGTTACAGTGAAACATATTGTTTTCATATGTCTCAGTGACATATTTTAATTGACCCTTATATGGCTGCTTTTGTCTTATAATAACTGCCCGAATAGATTGACCGAACCGTTTGAGTTAACTTCGTTTACCCATAAGTATTAAACTAAATATAAAACATATATTTCACCTGACATGACAGAGTAAAGTGATGGGCTCTTGATCGCAGGCATAGTTTGGTGCCAAAAACGGCATAGTGAGTTGTATGTAAAATTGTCATCTTAAAAGACGAAAATATTGACTTACATCCTAACTTGCAATTTTGTAGCTGTTGAACACGTTCTACACGTGCCAAGTTATAAATAAGTAGGTACTTTGGTTGAATCCGAATAAATGGGAACCTCTTGAGTGTTATAGTTTGAAAAGGTAAGATAAGGGTTAATAAGGTGTAAGTTGATATTATGATCTAGGCTGTGAGTGATAGATTTTTAATGACTAGCGATATTTACATGCTGCAACAGAGAGACAAGCATAAGATCGTCGATTCTATCAGTCAATACTCAGAAAATTACTTTGTTGAACTGCTGCACTGCTTAAATTTCACCTCATTTATTTATCTTATTTTCCAAAGAATTTCATTGAATAGCACCACCTGCTACTAATATCAGTTTCTTTTTATACCCTTCCTTTTTCCTTAATATTTGTAAATCTCGATGACTGACGAACTCAAACTTGTTCACACTAATTGGAATGGACTTCGTTATGTCTAAAAACTTTTTTAATGAAATGTAATTAACATCATATTGTAATGTAAGAGAATGATCGAATCACTATGATGTTATTCCACATGCGTTTTCCGCAGAAGACAATGATGCAATATAATTATCACCAAGGGAATCTCAAAAAATGTTAGAACGCAGAAACAGACATTCTGATATTCTCAACAGTGTCAGCAACATATATAGTTTCACTTTTGATGTAAACTTTCAGTTGTCTAACGTTTCGTGTTATGCAGTCAAAAGTTGAATACATTGCGGTACTGGGTCAATTTTGTTAATAGAATGCAGTTTAAAAAGCGCTTACCATTAATTATTGGCAGAATGAAAGTCAAGCTTGTTCAACTGTAATAATTAAATACATCGACTAGTCGCCATAGAGCAAATAATTTCATGTTGTCTGGTCCTGAGTGTTGACCGAATTCTATTCAATATTCCACAATATAGCCATAAAGCTGAGAGAATCTTAACAGTGGTGCAGATGTTAGTTGGTTGGAAGCATTAGGCAAGAAGCCGTGAGCCTGGTTCACGCGTTTGTCAGCAATTGTTAGTGGGGCGTATCTGCAGCTGGAGGAGATGTGACGTGCCTTATGAGATTCAAATCAGAGTTAGCAGCACCACCACTTACATCTACCTTCTGTAAAACTAGATTGGATATGCTAGTTTTTCACTGAAGATTGACCAATGTTATGTTGTCTAGTTCATTCTTTTCCTGCAATAGTTGCTAATACCTATTTCTTTAACAAGTCATGCAAGTAAACAGTACTGTTTTCAGTCAGATCTAAGGCTTCACCCTAATATACTTAGCTTCCAACATTTATATAAATCTTAGGGTATGTAATATGAGGTTGTCAAGGTAATCTGTGGGTCAATGATAACTGGGATGCGATTATGCACTTTAAAATAATGAAAGTAGAGGTAGCTCAATGAATTATACATATTTTGAGTTTAGGATGATAATGCTAATAAGTTTTCAGGTGAATATATCAAGTCAGATCTTGAAAGGCTTCATAGAGTTGAGTAATATTGTGTGATGAAAACGGCTGGTGAATAAAGTTCAAAGGTGAACATAGTGGTGGTATGAAAAGATAGAAAAAAATAAAAAGATGAAGAAAAGCATTTTAAAAATCGTTTAGTAGGGCTATTCACTAAACTACTGTATAACTTAAGTAGTTAGAAACCGCTCAGGCTGATATGTAGCTTCCACCCAACACATGAAATTAATCTACATATAGGACGGTCTTTTCATTTGTTTAGAGTCAAGCTTATCAGTCATGTATCCATGCAAACAACCAGTAAAGCTCAACTATTCATATAATCTGAATCTGATTAGCTGACACGCATAGGGCGGTAAATCTTAAATAAGATGAATGATATGCAAATGAATCACGGACTGTAGAGTTTATGTTAACATTTCTCAAAGAGTTTGATCATTTTATTTAAGGTAATTTATTATTACTTTTCTAACCAAGACGGAATAAACGTTACACAGATTTATTTTGAATACAAAGCTTTGAGTTGTTCATTAGAATTTTTATTGTCTCAGTTCGAACTCTGTCGGTAAGGTTATGTGAGTTTTGGAAATCACTTTGAACACATTCGTTTAAACCACTGTGTGACTATCATCAATAAGGTACGACAAATTAGAGCTTCTTATAGATTTAACTTATCTTCTTCCCACATATGAACGCACGAGTTCAAAATTACTTTGGTTAGGTTACAATATTTACTACTTCAAGACGCAAGTTCATAAAAACATTTTACAGGAAAATGTAATACATAAAAGATGGTATTATCTTGGTCCTCTATTAAACTGAAAATTAGGTCAAGTTAATACTTCAAAGACCGCATCTTATTGCTTAAACGATATGCAATATGGGTCATTCTGTATGCAACTTGTTACTTTTCTTATGAAATAAGAAGCATTTTATGAACCAGTTTTCATTATTTTTCTTAGCATTTTGTGTAAAATAGTATTTTTTATGACAGCAAGCAGAAAATAAGGACTACATTTGTTTTGTGAGTTTGAGTGACCAATTTGTTCTGACCAAAGAACAAATTATCGAGTTAAATAGCAGAGATAAGTGTCGTTTAGTCTGGTAATATCATCACTAGAAGGTGAAGCTTATAATGTAACAGGATTTGAAAACAGACATTGATTCTTTTTTTTCTTTCACAGCAATTAGCATGTACATACTTTAAAAAAGACATTTGCATAGCAAGAAACAAACATGGAGGCATGGGGCAGTTTCTTCAATTCCATGCGAAGGAGGCCTATTTCTGTGTGTAGTATCTAATGTTTACACTTCCAGTCAGACTCATGCATAATGTGAAAGAGTTAACCACGAAAACTCACCATTTTGTGATCCTGAAACTTATCAGTTAACTGAAAACTCTACCAAGTAAATAATCTTTAACCTATGGCTTAAAGCTCGGATAAATTTAGGCTCATTTAGAAACTGAATACTCCGGCTATTAAAAAAAGATTTAAGTGGGAGTCATATACCTCTGAACAGAACAATACGAATATTTGATGATCATGGATCAAAATAATGAGAATAATGCTAGGAATATCATAATTTTAAAATCTTTCACAGGTGTTTGTTTAGAAACAGACATATTGGTAGGAAACTACCTAAAAAGAAACCAGCTTCCTGTCATCAGCTGCTAAAGTAGAAGTTTTGGACTTCAAGTTTGTTTCACTTTACCGTGTGGGTAGGGAAAACCTTATTGGACAATTTTCTCCTTCGGCTGACCAACGGAAACAAGTATCCTTCTTGTTAACTAGTGGCTTAATTTTCTGAGGAGAAGTCGTATATAAACGACGTTTTTCTGATAGATAAAGTATTTTCCTTTCAGACACAGGCCAGTCTTTGTCCTCTGATTTTTGAAGCTCCCTGAAGTATCAGGTTTGAGTAAAAACTATTGTTATTCCTATCCCTCCAAGTATCTCACTGCTTTAGTAGGGTCCTCTTATCTCGGTTATCACAGATATTTTATGCGGAGTATGTTTAGCTTTCTCGTCCTTATCTATTCAATATTCATTCGAACTGTACTGAATAGGATGTGTGCGTATTTCACATGGGGTTTCCAGAGTTTCCGTTGTTTTATACTTCTTTTAAAAACCACTCCATCTACTAGTTCACTGAAAGGTAGCATATAAGTCGTCAAAACATCTGGATTGTTTGACTGTTGTGACTCTTGTAGTCAACTTACCATAATTTGTCAGGTTGAAGGGCTTACTACAGTCCAGAATTCATAGATAAGAAGCTGAAATACTTATTTTCAACAGAAAATAATTTTTATTCATTTTAGTTTGTGGTAGATTTGCAAAATGCTATGACAAGGTACTGTTTAACTGTTTCTTAGGAAAGCAACTGTTTCACGTTCAATAACGCAGTTACAAGTGAACGTTTTACAGGCAAACAACCACCACTTAAATTCCCTGTTGAAATCCTATTTCTTTACCAGTACCATGTAGTGCAGAAATACCAAGGCAGCTAGGTTCGAGTGGCTGGTTTTGAAAGAAAATTGCTGATTTTTAGTTAGTATTTTTGTTCAAACTCAGAAATAGTAATGGTTCACCAGGTCGTTGTTGTCGACACTAGGTGCCGGTAACTGATAGTACCATGGCAGAATTCGAACTATCGATTCCCGGAAAAATTTTAATTTGCAAATTAATAAGAAACATTTTAGGCTTATAGGTTGTTTAGTTTTGACAAAATGTTCTCCTACACTTCACATGCAAACGGAAATAATTGAATTCCGCTTAACACTAAGCAATAATAGATACTCGTATTAAAAAGATAGTTCAAAAAAGGATGTTCAAAAATTAAAGATCGTTTTAAGTTGATGAAAAATTTTCTCATTTTAGGGTGGGTGTCAACACGAATGGCCCCTAGAATGAAGTTAAATGCTAAACATTCGTCCACATGACTTCTGGAATAATAAATAAGCTGAAGCATTTAGTCTTGATGGAGTAGTATCATATAAGCAGATAATCTCTCACGGTAATGATTCGCGGGTTATTCAGTTGTGAAATATTAAACACTTATCGACAGTCCACTACATTCGTTTAATGATTTCACTTGTGTTTATTGCAAATAATATACATACATAATTTGCGAACATTTGTACATAAGTGTTTACGAAGCAATACAAAAGCTTGTAATTTCACTCTGAATAGGTCTCTCTCTATAGCTCAAGTGTTGAAAATAATTTTAGAAGATATTTGGGAAAAAACAGTGAGTAAACTTGGCGTCAATTAAAGTCAAGATAGAAGTATCTAGATCAAGTATATTCACTGTCCATATAGATGAACGGTGTACCTTTGAAGTGTTCGTTAAATTACTTTTATGTCTTATGGAAATAACTATCATATACACACATAATATTCAGGGAATTGTGAGTGAGGGAATAATGAAAATGGCTATCACGTTATCTGTGTACTAGATATATCATGCATTCATACTGTCTATTTTATGAAATATGCAGCAGCAAAACAGTGTTGTGTTATGGATAGCATCTCAAACTGAAGCTTCTGTTTTCAGTCATTTTAGAGTAGCTTTATTATTAGAGATACTGCTTTTATTGAACCCTTATGTCTACTTACAGTTTTGAAGTTTTTCGCATATGATGAGTGAGTTATCAAATTATTTAAGTCGGATTAATTGTTTTGATTCGACAAAGAAGCACTAATATCTTGATCTCGATATCCGCGTAGGACAGTTCTTAATATAACCACTTTGCTTGATTCTATAATTTCATTACTTGACTCCACAACTGTGTCAGCATGAACATTATTCCAAATTTCATAGCATACTAGGGCTAATCATTTTAAAACTAGCTGATTCTAAGCCAAAATAGTCTGACGGAAATTCAGTTTATTAACGCAACTTCTGTTAATTATCTTATTGAACGTTTTGTAAAATATATTATACTTAACACTGTGCAGTGAATAAATACATTTTATCGAGTGATGTGCCCTCTGAACAAGGTAACAGTGGTTCGCTTTGTAGCACTACCCAAGATCTCCTTTTAAATTAATTACTAGTGCACAGGAATTACATCATACACATCGGAACGTCGATAGGTTACGAAATAAAAAGATTGAAAAGTATTAAAATTCGTGTTGCACTCTTGCAATCACTCAAGATAGATGCGACTTCAGAACTGTAGGTTATTTCATCCCCGAACCCTCTGATCTCAAAAATGTCTTATGATAGTCCTTTTGAATGAGTAACTGAAATGTCTTACTTGAAGGAAATATATCTTTTGTCGACATTATAGTCGAGCAAGTACAGTCACCACTTAAGCAAATGCGAGGGTTTTACTATAAAACACACTTCCAAATTGTATCTTCGTTGTGCGAATGGCCTATAGTAAGTTCATTGTTTCTATAACTCGATGTTGTCACTTGTGATTACTACTATATATGCGGATGCCTAGACGATAACATTGAGATTCCGCCCTATGGTGGTCACTCATTTTCTTGAAAGATAGAAAAGGCGGTAGGAAGACAGTAGATAGATTCAAACGTCAACAACTATATGAAAAATTCAGTGGTTTATATACATTCACACTGACCTTGGCTTTTTCCAGACCTTTCTAGATTAAAATGTGCGATTGATATTTTATTTCTTCAACTAACTTGATGTTTACACTTTGGTTCAAGTTCTTCCTCTCGAAACTTGCAAGTGAGATGACTAGTTGTTAAAGGATTCAGGGATATATGGGTTCTTACAAAGATTTCGTCAATTTTTTTGCACACTATAACTTTATTACATCTATAATTATGATTGACCGAAACACGTCTGTCAGCATGAAGATACTGTTCATATAAGTTCCATTATTGTTTTATGTTCAGATTCATAGGATTAAGAAAAAAACTGTTAATAAAGCTAAAATAATACCACAGTTATTTGCTATTCTACAAGTAGCATCTAGAATTTCTCCTCTATGGATTTTGGGTACATTAACTTAGTGATTGGTTCATGAAAATGCGTAAATTTTCGATGTTTTTATCAGATGGTGTGATCCTTAAGAAGAATAATCTTACGAATGTAATATAAAATGCTTGTCAAGTCGATTAAATTATTTGGTCACATTTCCATTGTTTACCTTATTTCAAAAATGTTTGGATCACTAAGACAGCTATTTCACATACTTCGGCTACTTTTCAGTTAATGCTATGTAATTTTCAGAGTATCACTGAGTCTAAGTATTTATTTTGTAACCGTTTGCACGTCTATATGATTACGTCTCTTTATATAGTACTATGTAAAGATTGATAAGTCAATAGTCATAAGGACTTCGAGTTGATTTCACAGAACACATGCGATTCCTTCTTGACAATCATTTTTCAATTCCAGGTTACCTTATCAGTAATCTAAAAATTCACTTCCATTTTTTGATGTACGCGACAGTGTTCTAGCCTATGTATTTCATAGTTCGCTCTGTGAATAAAAGGAATACGCTTTTTAATCAGTTGCAATTATTTAGTAGTGATAATTTTCTATGGATTATGTAAAATGACAGGGTTTATGTCTTTATTATATAAACCTCTTAAATAAGAAATATCGTTCTCTGTAAATCCAGTGTTATCACTCTTCTTTTTCGATACTCATAGCTCCTGGAAGTTGCGATTTTAATTGAACATCAACAACAGGAAGCTTTGGACCTAGGTTTTCTGCTTGTTGTCACTTCAGTAAGGTGCAACTGACGTATTTTATCGGATGTGAGCTTGTGTCACCTAGTGCAGAAGTCATATCAAGATTTGAATTTACCAGGAAGAAATGAAATATGTGCCCTAATTTTCTTCTGTACTTTGGGGTTCTGCTTTATAATATGAAGATTGTGTAAGATAATGTTTTGATGAGTATTACACAATCAAGGTTTCCGTTACTATTTACTAGCAACAAAATGACAGTAAAAACTATCAGTGCTAAATGATCTCACCAGACAGTCATTCACATTGGATTAAATATCTTTGTGTTGAAATATAGGATATAGGACATAATGTACGATAATAAACTTTTTCAAGATCAATAGGCTTCAGAATTTCTAAGGAATAAAGAAGATATCTCAGCTGTTTGCACATCATGAACCATAATTAAGTTCATTGTTATCAGCTAGTCATTTCTGGCCATAATTAAGAAAGCAAAGCTTCTACTTTTATGAATACATTTCAAAATGGATATTTTTCGTTTTTGAGTGAACGTACAAGTAGATTTAATGAAAGATTTTGTTAGGCCTGGTAATTTCCAAGCAATTTTCATCACAGTTTGATAGCGCCTAGAAAACCAAAGGTTTTAAAAGACGTCTTTAGCTTTGTTTAATCAATTAGCGGAGTAATTATGTTCTCACTGAGTATTTGTTATGTTTTCTAATAATACAGACCATTGAAAGTGTGGTTGCTCCTAAGATTTCTTCTTGACTAGGCCGTGAACGGAACATGATATTTTGAAGAATATTAGAAAAACGAAGGAATAATGATACACAACTGAATGAGTCATCAAAGAATGTCACAAATACAGATACCTTATCAGCTAACTTAGAATGAACTCATAGAACAACATAGCAATTTTTAAAACTGTGATAGACAATGTATAATGTCGACAATACTTCAGACTTCAAAAATACTCACTTTCCATCAAATCCTAATGGAATATAAGTAGTACATTTATACACACAAAACAAAAGATTATATGAAAATTTAAAAATCACTGTTAGGTCTATCAGTTTTAGTATTATCACATACTTTTTTTCAATAATTTTTCACTTATGCCACTACATACATTCTGAATGAATATTCTCTGACCTACTGTTTTTTAGGAGTTAAGGGCTCGATGTGAGCCAAAAAGCTGTAGCAGAAAGCGGCATGTTGGTAACCGTGTTAGAGACCAGACGAAACCTGTCAATCGAAGAACTTACGGCCAAATAAAGGATGCCGAGGAAGGTAGTATGTGGAAGGCAATGTGGGCTTGGTAGATGGCAGATGGTAGAGTTTGACTAACCAACAGGTAAGATGCAGCTTTCGCGTGATTTAAGAAGCATTAGGTTTGGTGAAAATCAAAGCCCATTGTCGTCAACAATGAAATTCATAAACACTGCGCACTACGTAGAATCGATGACGATTCGGGAGCACAAGTGTTTCTAATATAGTTTGTGTGGGGAATGCCAGTTTAAACTCCTCAACAACTGAAGTTTATGAACGCAACTTAGCGAAAGAATAACAAAAAGCTAAAGGTGGTTTCCTGATAGTTGATAGTGACAACAAAATATGGGTCAACTGTTAGACAAAATGATACTTAATTGGCTGAATTAGAGGCGATGCAAACACTTAATGAAGAGCAATTTATCATTGCAAAGTTGACTTCTGAGTACTAAAGTCTATTCACTGAAAACAGGGAACCAAATATACACTGTGACAGGATTGCACATGAAACACCGTTATGGGGTCACGGATGGATGACATTTTCCCTTGTAATGCTTTACTCCATTGAAAAAAGAAGTATAACGAAGATATTAGGGTGATATAATTTTGGAAATTAATGGCCTGTACAACTTACCTGTGATTTTTGAGTAGGATACAAACCGGGTAAGTAGCTTTTGCTTTGGATTCTATAGGGCTAAACTGAATTACCGTTTTTAAATCATATGCAATATCAATGACACCCAAGACGCTAGACCACTTGCAGAAATCTAAACTGCTTATAGCACTGGAAGTACACTAGGGTTACTGTCAATTAACGACAAACGAGGTGATAGGTAGAAACAGATTTCATTTAAGAGTAGAAACACAACCAGTGTGAAGGAATGTAATCTGGCCTCTCAGGAACACTGTTTACATTATTGCTTAAGAATTTGAAGAATGCAGAAGTGTACAGTGATGACTTCCTTGTGTACCGTCTATCCGAGAAGAGGTATCGGGAACAGACAAAAGTCGTTCTTAAATGCATTAAGAAGTATGAACTACGTATTTACAGAGCGAAGTTGCAGATTCCCAAGCGAGATTTTACTTTTTTGGGCCAAAAAGGAGGAGATATTGGAATTAAACCACTTGGTGAAAAGATTCTCACCATAAAAAAGATTCCCTTCCAACAAGCGAAAGGAAACTGAAAGCTTCAATAATATGGATGTAGAACGTTGTAATCATGGTAGGTTTAACTCCGTATCAGATTTTTTTATTTGATTTATAACACACAGTGATATAGTATTATTTACTTGATGACCTTTCGATGACAAGTCACTGCTAATAATCACATCAACCAAAGTTTTCCTAGGAAGAGCGGTTCTTTACAGCAAATCCATTCAAGACTTCGATAAGATATTTCCCGCACTGTTTAAACAGTTGGGAGACTTAAACTTTATAATTACCTATGAGGCGCAAATACCAGTTGACAGATTTAATAAACTCTTAAATGACCAGCGCTTCACCATACGAGTGTCAATGCTCAGGAAACTAATCGTCTCCTCAGGTTTTAGAAATTTAGGAATATGTGTCATCCCACAACAGAACGAAGGAGTTATTGGGTATGCTAGCTGTATATTGAGACCTGTAAAAATGAAATATTCAGCACTTCAGAAAGAATGCTTGGCGATTATTGGAGACAGTGGTGTTCTGAAGATAACATTAAAAGAAAAGGGTCAATGATTTGACGGTGAAGAGATAACGTCACATTTGTGATAGCTGGATACGGAGCAAATAGGGATATCTCCTTGCCATCCTAAAACAAGTAGGCTGACAGAAGAAAAGTACCATGAAAGAAATGCTAGCTGCAAAATAGCATAAGTAAGAAACAGAACTGTCACTAATCTTATTAGTTCATCGAACATCTGTGCGGATAAAAAACGGGAAATAGTCGTTCCAACTAATGTGTGGCAGGAGACCTAGGCTGCCAGTGCAAAGAAAGACATTACCGTTGTGAGCAAGGTAGAAGAGCCCTACTCAATAGAGCAGAGGGAGAATAAAAGCTATCCAGAATGTACAAGTGAAACAAACGCCAGACTAAGTGAAGGTAGAACAGCAACAATGAACGCAATGGAAGTCTTCCGATATTGAAGATCATATGAAGTGGGGTACATAACAGTTTCGTTACACAAGATGGACCAGAAACACAAAAACGTCTATCAAAATGAGAAGGCTCATGAGTAGACATGGCCCATCAACAGAAACGAGTGAATATCAGTCAGCTAAAAAGTGAATTTCAGCATACAAACGGTCCAGTCTAAAAATATACATGAGCTACCAATGAGACGATTTTCAGGAAAACGGAAACAACTTTTTAATACAACCGGTGTGTTGAGAGCTTCTTACTGGAATCCACATAATTAGTGTATATAGCAATGTCAAAATTAATGATGACCCACTGGTGAGAAACCGTAAAAAGTATTGTATGGAAATATAATAAGCGAGACCCGGGCAAAAGACTATCCAGAAAAACAGATTCTCAATAAATGGATAAATTATTTTTAGCACTCCTAATTTCAGCATTGTCAACTGTTTTCTTCATCAACAATTTCAGATACTTCATTTAGCTCAACAAAAGACAGACTCTTTGGGTCGGATGAAGAATTTTCTGAAGATCTTGGTGGCAAAAATCAAGTCAACTCAAGTATTACTTTCAAAAGTTAAATAATTGATGTCTTAGTGAGTAAACATAGGAAGGAAAATGCCTGAATTTTTCAATGAGTGAATGAAGGTCAGTTGGGTGGATACAATATCACTACTGCACAAAGGAAACTGCATCTGGCCATGGCGTACGTGGTAATACTGACAGTTTAATATTTTTACGTTTTACGTTAATTAACGAAACATCAATCAAACAATGAGTTTGAAGGTAGGGAAGTAGTCTACATTTTAAATGCCATCCAAGTTGAAATCGTCTATTTAATTAATTCCAAATCATAGGCCGAATTCCTCCACCTTATGTATCGCATAGGAGATGAGGTCTTAACAATGATTGAGAGCCTTTCTACCGCATTTCAAGCTTGAACTGCAATAGAACAGTCAAAAAGTTGTTCATCTGCCACACATAGGTTTGAATGGAAAGATCCAGATGACATTCGAGAAAGGTGATGTGAAATTAGTTAAACTCAAGACATCCATATATTATTAATGGCTCTGGAATACCCAAACCGCTGAACTTTATTGAAGTAGATTATATCAAATCACTTGAAACCACAAAAAGAAAGTAAAATTCTACGATTTAAATTGACAAAAGCTTCATCCCTAAATAGATTTATCGTCACTTTTTAGACCTTAATGTAGAACAGGTTACGTTGCATAGAGATCACGTAAAAGTAGTATACTTCTCGAAATATAACAGCCGCGAATTGGCAAAGGAGCTCTTTACTAAATTTCAATGAATACAGAACTGTGGAACTGTCTTAAAAGTAGGATAAGCAACCGAAAACCTTTGTCATAGAGGAGTATAGATGACATTTTATATTCAGAAAAAATCTCAAGCTGATATTATTACAAGACCTAATTCCCACTGCCTTTTAGAATAACGTTTTTTATAATGATATAAACGCTCAATTTATTTACGTCAACTTATTTCGGATATATTGTAGTTTGCTTAATGACGGTTAGCAGTAGAAGCCGAAAATTGTATACTTTTACCCTAGTCAGTAATGCTGTTCCCAATAAGACTTGAACTAAGTACTAATCGCTGGAAACTCCAGAGCGTAAATGAATGTGAATTTCCTTGATGTAAAAACTAAGTTTTATTGGCGAGGCGAATTAGTTCTACTTACACTAGTATTCCATGATAAGATATTTCGCTAGGTAGGTGCCCAGTTGAAGTCGACACAAATCGTTTCGAAACATTCCTTTTTGTTAGAAATCGCTTTTATTTATTAGATACTTGAAGTATCATCCATGCATGTGTCATATTCAATTTCCGTATTTGGTTACATTACAGTTGAAATAAATGACTAGAAGCTATAATGCAAGTATTTTGTGATCTTTTCTGAAATAATTTAAATGTTTTCGTTTTGAATTTGTGAACATCTTGATCCGCATTCTGAACTGTATAGAGTCATCCTGTAACTGTTGGTTTACAATTTTTCGAATCTGTGCATGGTGAAGGAAATCGAGTCACTATCCATAAATTATTTAGAACCGTCTCAAAAAAACCTGATATTTGTATCTCATGCAAGTCTGATTCAAGAAAAATAACATCTGTAGCCATTGGAAGTGGTTCACATCATATCACGAACTCAGTGATATGGGAGACAAAGAATGGCTGCTCTTTTAATGGTTGATATAACAATGATGTAGTTCCGATGATGATTGAAAGTGAAGCAGACATTTTGGTCACGACGGGATTAGAACCAGCGATCATCGGGTTTCCAGCCTGGCACTCTACCAGCTGAGCTATGAGACCTCACTTCTGACCTGGTCACTGGTTTGAATTCTACCGAGGTTAAAATGTTGATTTCACCCACAATAATCACGCAGTATCAATACTAGTTTGCAAAACCACGGTTATCTCAGATAATCAAAATCTAAAATGATGTGGTTGTAGTGAGAATACAGTTTCTAGTTTAGAGAAGGGATATGGAATTTCAATATGGTATCAAAATGTGCGATAAATCGGTTAGATGTGAGGCAGTTTTTACTGATTATGTGCTGAAAGTCACCGTGACATCACCGACTCTTCAAGTACCGTAAAAGTATAAAGGTCATTAGATTAAATTGTTGGGGAAAAAGCCTCATTCAGACTACACTAGATGGTACAATAACTATTTGAACAGATATAAATTTTATTCAAATATTTGTTAGTAATATCATCAGCATTGTTGAACTCTCATTCAAGATTTTTTTGATTCCATTCTGATCATTCAATTTGAGTAGAATCGATTACAGATTACTGGAAAATGGTTATTTCGCCTATTAATAATTATGCACAACAAATTAACTTGTAAAATTGTTATTCTCTATCATTTAGAGTAATTTAGTAACAGCATCGAATCTGGTGCTATGCCGGTGAAAAACAACTCCAGTTATTGAACTTCAATGATTGGACGATATGCAAATCAGGAAGCATTCCTTCAGTTAATAAGTTGGTTTCTATGACATCCGTGGACGTTGAGTAGAGAGGAAGGAAAAACTGAGTCACAACTGGATTGAAATAAGCGATTTCAGTCTTATAGAAGCGATACTTCTTAAAGGGATTTAAATGTTTCATTATTAGAGCCATGATGCACTACTTACTCTCTTTTAATCATATTTATTATTTCTGAATACGAAGACCAGTCCTTCAACAAAAGTTAACTCAAATACTGTAGTCAAAAGTTACATTTAAGTATATATTTTGCATTTTTACTGTTCATCTAAAAAATGTCTATAGTGATTGACATTAGCAGTGTTCTGCTGCCTTAATGAAAATAATATTCTGTTCAAAACATCGCCAGAGGCGCAGTAGGTTAAGTATAACTTCCTTACTGTGAACTGACTAATTAAATTTTTTGAAGCTTTATATGAATGAATTTCTCCATGTGCTTTTAGTTTCAGTAATTTATTTCACATAAATCTCATGAAAGTAAGTTGGAATCAATAGACCTTCCTATGCATAAATAATTTTTTCAGGGGCTTGAATATGTAAAATATAATTAATCTATAAGTAAGCCTTTTGAATTCGATACCTACTTAAAGCTCAAGGAGTGTCATTACTTCTTTCATCATTCAATATGCAGTTTCAAGTTGCCACGAAAATATGTGTGGATTAAATACATGCTTCTGTTTTAAAGTATGAATCATTGAATCAAAAAATTCGAAATATCCCCATGTGGTAATAGGAAAACAAGAAAGATGTGACTTTTCACTGATAGCTTATTGTTGCTATATATTCCCACGTTAGATGATAGAACTCAGTCTGTAGGAAACTGTGTACCTATGTTTCCTTCTACTTGACCCTCAAGCATGAAACCTAGGACCAAGCGTTCCCGTCAACTGATTCCAATCATCTGAGAATAAAACACAGCACGCTACAGCATCAAAATACCTGACTGAGTGGTTACATTGCATAAGTTGCTGGGTAGGGGGCAGTCAGTGCTAATCACCAAGGTTTACCTACTGATGACCAGTTTATGGTTGTTACTGTACTAGAGCTATAGTTTCCACTGTTAGGTTAAGGAGCCTTCGAGAATTTGCATACAGCAGTTCGCAATCGGTAGTTTTGAAAATAACTGTAGTGGAGATAAGCAAAAATTTAAGCTTTTTATTTATTTATGAACGTCGACTAACCAATAAGATGTCTTATGTATTTATTTATTCTTTATGACCTCGTCATTCAATTGCCAGTGGTCTGTTTTCACTGTCAAACGCTACATTTCGTGAAATAATAATGGTAAAGTGTTTGATTTTAAAAAGCTTAATGTTCTCAACAATCTCTGTGAATACAACTTCCCTTATACCCGTAACACCAGGCACATCAACAATTTATCGCATATCCTACCCAAAACGATCCAGGGACTATATCCTAGAATACCTGCGAAGATAAGTTACAAGCTCCATTAAGAGTTTGTCTATTGGATATTTTGTTGACATTGGTCATAAAGTGCCATCGACTAAGACTTCCAAAGTTGTTTCAGCTATTCACAGATAAAGAGCTTTTCATAAGGAAAACCTTATCAAACTGTTCTCATTTTCCTATCCAGATCTTCAGATCTTCAGATCACTATACATACTGATTTTTATATCCTATTCACTTTTTAGATAATATAAAATCTTATTTGTTCCAGTGCCCTTCTGATAAAATTTCATTCTTTGCATGTTTGATTGTTTTTCACTAACCATCATCCAAAGTTGACCATTTTTGTGCGAATTCTATCAAAGTAAATTTCATATGTTCACTAACCTTTACAGCTTTTAGTTTGTTTCGTTTATGACAAAGTAACTAAGTTGGTTCACGCTCTCCAAAGAAAACAAAATGAATTATTGTAAGCACCTATAAATGAAGTATTTCAACTAAACTAGGTTACGTATAATCGTGATCGTACATATTTGTTATTAAGAAGAGCCTCTACACTGAACAAAGCGCTGTTTTCTTACAGTATGTTTACCTGCACCAACATTTTACGGATACACATTAAATTATTGCTCATCAAATTCAGTTATTTCACAGTGAAGTTGATTTTCTCAAGAGAGCTGTAAAGCCTACACCATTTGTTTACGTCTCGCTCTGTTTAGCATACATACTTGTCAAATCTGTCAAGTGAACAGCTGTTTACTGATCGCATGAAATGATCTCACTTCGATAACACTGATTTCAGGCTCCACTCAAAATTGAATATTATTATTACTTTCTCTGCAACAATTTATTTTGATGTTAGATAATAAAAATAATTAATCATAAAGAGAAAAAAGATTCAGTAAACAAACTGATATTCATGCTCAACAGCAAAATATAAGTTGTAGAGTTAATAAAATTCCCGTATTGACATCGATAAATGACTTGAATTCTATCTATTATTTTTTATTCTTCTTGATAATGGTAAGGGTTCACTTACTATTCAGTACGTCCAGAAATCTGAACATCAGCAATTAATGATACTTTGTATAATGGAAAATCTTCGAAAAACTATTTTACTTGCATAAGATAATTATACAATCCTAACGAGTGGATGTTGCGGTGTTATTTGTAAAGGAACATGAAGTTTGAATACCATTCTGCACGGGTTCGTTTGTACAAATAGAAGCTTAGCAGCTTGTACTGCCACAAACATGGTTGTATTTCACAACCCTACGTGCTAGAAAACTGATATCATGAACAAATATACATATATATATATATATATATATATATATATATATATAAAGTTCGACAGGAATCTCTGAGACATTCGTGGAAGCAAACAGTCTTGTTTATTGTCACTCATTCTGTTTTCATTATGCCATGATTTGAACCAATTGGTTCATTATATATATATATATATATGTTTTATTCAACCAATTTATTAGTTTGGTTACCTATCAAGAAGCCTTAATAAGCAACTTAATAACGGTGCAAATGTAATTTATCACTCATTGCTTAACAATAACTTTTAATTTGATTCTTTTCATGAATTCAGCTAAATTGCCTCAGGCGTGAAAACAAATTTTACGTTTTTCAGTGACGTTTCATAAAGCTTCATTTCATGAAGTTTGACTTGACTTTGGTCTTATGGTGCGAAAATTACTGATGCACCTTAAGGATGCTGTTTCACAAGCTACTCTATGTTGAGTGTTAGTTTTTTGTTTGATTGATTAAATTATTATTAACTTTGGTCAGCGTATTTGCAGGATTGTTCACTTTAATCCTATTAATATGACGTTGAAGCTTAGAATATCTTTAAAGGTTTCTTGTTGTTTGCAATCAAATTGATGATCTTATTCGTTGTGTTTCAGAAAGAATACATCAAGCGAACACTGATTGATCGTTAGAAAGATTCAGGAGATTCAGTATCAAGATATACTTTGATTCATTTTAGATAGTTTGAAGCAACTGGCAAGAAGGCTTGGGGTAGTAGAATTAGGTCTACACACGAATTAGAAGGAGTCGTACTGATGATACAATAAAGAAGGAACTATAAATACTTCGAAGCATGTTGATCTATAATGGTCATCCTTCAAGATTCATTGGGAGGAACATGAAACATAGGAATTTCAAAGAAGTCGTTGTTTATGAATACTGGATTCAAAACAGATTAATTGGCAGAGATACTGAAACAGTGACTACGAAAAGCACTGAAGAAGACCTTTTTTCACTGTCAGCTTTGGAATGTTTTCTCCAGTCAATAACTGATTAGAAGATGCACAAATGACAAACTATCACTTTTGGGCCACTTCCATGTGTGTGTACCAATTCACTTGCTCTTGTGGAGCTGCTTACATATGCCGCACAAAGCATGTTCTGTCCAAACGTATCTCCAAACACTATCCTGTCCAGCCGTCTAAACGACAGTACGAAGCCATCAACAGCTCGATTCTCGGGCATTTGGTTATCTCTGGTCATTGTGCTGTACAAGAATCTTCTTTCGAAGTGATTTATACAGTGAAAGGAAACATTTCTAGGCGCATACTTATCCACCAACTCAACCAAGCAGAATTTTTGGCAATCCAGCGTTACAAAAGTGCTGTTTGTTCGTAATCTCCCCAAGAAAGTTTATTCATTTCTGTGTTTGTTTACTATAATCCTCTATTTGACCTTCTAGCCGTTATTACCCTGTGACTTTATTGACCGTTTCTGATGAATTTGCATTGACCCACTAGCTACTGATATATACATATATATATATATATATTTCTAACTATGATTAAGATGTTCAGCATTTGAAAATAACTCATCGGAAGGAAGAATTTCTTCGCTGAACTGTCATTTATAAAAACGGAATCAGTTAATCTCCAGCACTGCAAGGAGTTAAGACCCTCAATATTCCAAGTACAAGTTGGTGGTGTTAACAAAGACGAAAGTTAGTGTCACAGCTTATTGGAAATCGTCTTCAACCGTTAAAAGAACGTCAGACGGTTGCAATGAAATTATGCTGCTGAGATTTTCAGTTGTTCTCTACAAATTGAAGCAATCGCTACAAATGAAAACTTGAACAGTCAAAGTTTGTTGATTCTAATAAAGATTTTCGTAGTTAATTTCAGCTGTATAATCTTAGAGTGTAAAATAAAAACAGATCTCCTGAACAATCATGTTTCGTCTTGCAACATTAGTCTATCTAGATTCATTGAGGAAATAAAAACAGCCGGTATGAATCTGAAGAGAAGCCATCCAAACTCTGTATATGCTGCTAAGTTTATTCCTACTGTTGTAGTCTACTTGCAGATAGCAGGGATATGGATGTAATAGCTCATGTGAATCAAAACTCTGCTTCAGTTGACATTATCCAGTAACCTTTTGGCTTTTTCTTAACTAAATTTGAAAATTGCCGGTATTCATTCTTCTCTGTAAGAAGAAAACCATTACTCGCATGCGAGCCATTTAAAACCTTGTTGTTCACTTATTTCAATACACATTATTGCTTACCTGTTTTCCATATGCCTTCACCTACTGTATTGCGATGTTGAATTACTGTTTGCACAAATCATTGCTATCAACCATGAAAACAGTGCCTAACTATTAGATGATGTCATCTGAAAAACAACCATTTCTTTATTAAATTCTGCTTTCATTTTTTATCAACTATTTGTTATCCGCTTTTACTGAATGTGTGTACAGAGTAGAAATGTTATTTTCTTAACTAGATATAACATGATATGTCAACCAGTTCTGTGATTAGACGTTCAGTTCTCATTATTTCGGTGGAATGGTGAATATATTATTAGTTATGCCATTATTTGTTTGACTACATCAATTGATAATCTATTGGCCTTAAGAATCATCAGCGTTTTCCAAAGCCATTTACTTCTGAAACCTGGGTAAGTGATAGGAATATGCAAAATTAATATTGAAACAATGTTTCTGTATCACATCCGTGTTCATCTCTCTCCAGAAAATTAATTTGACCTTTTATTTTCATACATAAATTAATTTACAGTTAACACCTTTAGAACATAGGGTGATGAGTGCGTTCATATTTGACTGAGAATATTAAAATCTATTAGTTGTGCCGGCTAATATATTTTATCAAATAACCACTTTTTAGCAGTCATTGTAGTCAGTTTAATCAAATTAATATTGAAATTGGAATATGAAAAGAGATAGCACCCTAAACAAATGAATAAATAATCTAAAGCTTAAACAGTAAGAGGGATATTTTGGTAGTCAGTCAAGCAAACAAGCAATCATACAAATAAAGCTTACAAAGGCAGTAGCTTCTATCCACTGCTGTATTATAGCATCCTTTTTCTTACTCACCGTAGGATACTACGTCCCTAGAGACCCGATTAAGCTTAAAGCTCTCGACAATTTACCGCAAAATATATTTCATCAGATTACTCTGTTTGAACTTTATTTGATCATCCATAAATATCTCCAAACAGTTGTCTTTACTCTTATACCCTTTTAAGTTGCATTCAGAATTTCCATTTATAAAATACCATTAACACTTTTCAAAAAGATTATCGTAAACGTGAGTTTGAAAGGAAGCGTATTGCAATACATCATCTACCTGATTTTGAAATAACCAACTCGAATGGCATATTGTTTGCCAGCTGAATGAACTTCTGGTATTAGGCTACAACATCCTATCATATTTGCTTCTCTACTACGTAACAACGCATTCATAGGGAAATGACAACAATATTTGCTTGTTATGCCTTATTAATTTTACTACTGTTATTGTCAGCATTATTAGAGCGTTACAGATATTCCACTTGAAAAGCAAATGCTTTCAAGAATGACATCCTCAGAACTCTATATCATATCACGAATATTTTTTAACATAAAGTGGTTATTATCATTGTTATCAATTATTATGAATAAATTATGCTCCGTATTTCACCTGTTTGTCTTAATTGTAGTTTCATATGCCTCTCATCTTCCTAAAGGTTTTGAATTATCCACCACACTACGTCGGTGTCGTTGGAAATTCGGTTACTATAAATTTTTATCCAGTACCATTGCATCAGATTCCTCGTTTTGTCCACATTTCAAAGTTCAGCTTTATTCTTAAATCATATTATCTATTGCCATGCATTTTTAAACAGTCTTCAGTCTATCATCCTTTTGGTTTACGATGAAATTTTATAAAAGCACCGTCGTGAATAATAATGGGCCCTGAAATGTATTACAAAAGATTTATTTCAAAGCAGTATTCAGCCCTGACTGACGTCACTTAGGGAACATTTGAAATCCGGGAGGCACCGAAAAGTTGTTTCTTCCTAATTAGGGACTAGTCAAAAGTGCAAACCCATGACTTCCCATCCCTAGAGGTCGGATATGGGACCTTCACCTCTCACAAACAGCACGTTGTCAAAGCGAATAATCAGTTATGTATTTAAGAAATAGTAAATAGTCTTCGTTGAAGAAGCCACTTTTATCCTTCAATGTAATGAAAACACTTTGGGAAGGATAAAAGCATGTCATTTCATTTTATGGGATTCTCATCAGTCGGAAACTATCTCAGGTAAATAGTCAATGTGGGAAATATTAACATTCTTCACTTTGGGCGCATTAATCTCTACGTTAATCTCTTGATAATACGAAGAATACTCATCATACTGAAAATCCAGAGTAACAAATTTAGTCAGGCTAAATACATATACACTTTTGATACAAAGCAGCTATCAGAGAAATCCAAGACTTATGTTCCCTCTTTTTCGAAAAACTTTAGCTGAATATACCTGCCTTCCAGTGAGCAGTGGGACTAGAAATCAGCACCCCTCGATTCAAACGTCGGAGCCCTATCTCCCGGGCTACTGAGTTACGGTACGATTGTGATTGCTCTGCAGTAGAATAGGATTAGATAAATCAGCTGAAGAGTAACCAACTTCATGTCTTTTAATTCTAAGCACTAACCATATTAGCAATCTGTCATTAACAGGATATCAGTACGATAAATTACTTAACTGACAGAAAGTATTGTGAAAATATTTTATGTTAAAAAGTGGGACGTTTTGATTGAGCGTGTGCATAATAATCTTCGGTAAAATTCCTTTCGTACAAGATGTTTGTAAATATCAGATGTATGGGCGCCAAAAAACGCCAGCTATGCTCAGTTTAAAATAATACGCTAGTTTGAAGATTTGAAGATATATTTAGACTAAAAAGTTTCGTTGTACAGATTGAGGGTGTAATTAGATATAACTGTGAAAGTAATAGTAAGAAGTGGTAAGAAATTCAGAATGACAGTTTAGGCGTTGCTGAATCATGGCTGCACACGTTTTTATAAGATTTGTTCGGGTAACTGCAGTTAGCAGTATCACGTATCTATCCACGGAAGATGTATCAATAGACCGTTGCTCTACATTTACAACCTTCGCTTATTGCTGAAAGAGTAGGCAAAACGTTTTGCTAAGATCATATTAGAGAACTAGTCACATAAGTAATTCTAAAAACGTTTATTTCAACCTCCATATTTAACTCAACAAAACAGGATTCATACACTTTTATTTTTGTACAGAGTTCTTCGATCGAGAAGTTGAAAAATAAAATGAAATGTATATTTAACGAAGAACTGATTTCAGACAAAAAAGCACCAAGATGACCACTACTTATATTTACATATTCGTCTTGACTAAGGGCAAAATAAACACGAACTATCGATAATCTTATAACTCCAACCAAACGTTAGCAGAAGCCTATTATCGCTCTCACTATGATGTTTTAGTGTTGCTCATCTACACAAAGGAAGATGTTAACTGAGGTAGGTCGTTTGATTTATTTTCTGAGGTTTGATCTGAATCTGTAGTTACCGAACAGCGAAAAATAAGATCATTACTACTGTTCTTTTTACTGTTCAGTGTTTCTAATGCTTTTCCGCTGAATAACTTATATTTAGGTCTTTGCATTTTGGAGTACATCACTTCGCTATTATTTTCAGCTGATAATGGACTGGCTGGACTCAGTTCATTATAGTTGTGAGCATTTTTATTGCTGGTATGCTTACAGGTCTCAGGGGAAACCACTGTTGACTTATTATTCTTGTGAGCAGAATCAATAACTACAGATGTATTTTTCTGGAATGTTTTACTTACAGTGTTACAGTTATTATTACTGCCAATATTGTCATTATTTGTGACAATATTTAAGGCCTCCACTTGATTATCTGTGAGTAAATTGTACTTTGTTGGATGATTTAATGTCTTACAAAATTCTAGTTGATTGATTAATATTGGAGTTGACTGATCTTCGTATAAAGATTCAGGGGACTTAAAAAACGTTGAATTCTTCAGTAGTCGTTGATTGTTATTACTGATAAATTGTTTATTTGAATCATTTTGTGAAATTGTTGACGTCAAACATGAATTTACCACTGAGTTCATCTGATTAACTGATAATGGAGTGTAATTTGAACAGTCCATTGTCCAATGAGGAACTAAAATGAGATAAAATTTACTACTTTTTATGAAGTAGTCGTGACTGCATAAAAAATGGATTACTAAACATTGTTGATAAAGTTTCGAGGGGTTTGAAAATGTCAAAAATAAACGATTGCACTTCAGCTATTCATACTGTTGACAATGAGATACGCAGTCCATTTTGCAGTGCAATATGCAAACGTTCACAGATGACGTTTTTGAACTCAAGTATTTATATTTGCTTAAACAGATTTAAATAAATTTATGCAATTGCCGCTTAAGCAGCAGTGTGGACATCATTATGATCAGGACTGATTATACTACACACAGTCTTCAAACTAACGTATACCATGGGAAAAAATTCAGCTTAGCTTATAATGAATTTGCAGCTAACTAGCGAAATAATTACAACCATTAGTTTCTGAGTGAACAGCACAGTTCTTTATCAATTGAGCTGTGAATGACGGATCCCAAATACGTCTCAAAACTATTACCCATAAGAAAAGTTGTGTCAATAACTATAGCTTGGAATAGACTGGGTCAGAAAGTTTTTGCAGAAAGAAACTTACAAGTTGAGTTTAAAGTTTTCTTAATTAGATCCTGACAACAATAATGGGTAATGGCTTGCAGTGGAGTCTAAGAAGCGCGTTTCGCCATATTTAGGGCTCCTCAGTCATCGTTAACTGAGTAATCTTCATTTGTCTATAGAAAGGGTTGAGTGACATCACAGTCAACAAATCACTAGTTTAATTGATGTCATTTTCGAGTATTCTGACTTTACTTAGGATAATAATCATTAGTCTCTTTCGTCGTAAAACACCTTACTTTGTATCAGTTTGTTCTAACTTATACTATGTTATTTAATTTAAATATATACTGCAGAATTCTTTTCAAATAAATGTTTTGAGATATTATACAGGATTATATTTCGAAAAAGGTAGGAGATGTCTGTGTATACTCCAGTGTATTATGTCACGAATTGTGGTAATATGAATGTATTGATTGTCTCACTATGTGAAACTGTCAGATGGTCAGATGGTTCTTATATATTGATGAACTTCATCTTTAAATGTTATCCTCATGGCCAAATGGTATTAGTTGGAGAGTCATTGAGAACTTGAAAGCATAAGAAAACTACTTTATACCAGTTTAGGATTCTTTAACGCTGTACATCCACTACTCTGTAATAATTGGAGCCAAGAAGTATTAATTAACGCCGGCAGGATTTCATCATTCAGCCATTGAGTTTGATTCCTTTGATTCATTCGTGATATATAATTTCGAAGAAACCTATATACGGCTTCTTTTGAGTGAATTTCCTTGAATGGATTCCTGGAATACTCACCATGCAATCCTGCCTGAATTGTGTACTCAGTGGTAATGTCCTTGGAACTGAACTGTTAATTTTTGAAGGTATGCTTTTCTACATATATTGTTCTCAATGATATGCTGTGGTAATTATTTCCGAAGGATGGAATTAGGCCTACAAATACTCCCTAAAAAGTCTTCTAAAAAGTGAAATGTTGCATTAAGTATTTTACGTAAATTATCCCACTCCTCTGAAAAGAATGCGGTTTAGTGCCTTGGGTATGTTCAAGTTCATGTGTAGTCTACTGTTTGTAACACATAGATGACTACCCTTACTTCCGATATCTAGTCTTTGCTGAAGTACTTTTAACGTGATAGTTTATCAAGATAAATATTACGGTGACAATCTTAGACAAAAGTTTAATTGACATTTTCATTACAGCTGGAGCATATCACGTAAAAATCGAGTAGAGTAAATAAATGTTGACTTACTAGACATAATTGTATCCGTATATGCATCACTGGACTGAAGAAAATTAACATGGTCGCAGTCCCGTACGATATATGTTGGCGATAAGCTTCTGTAATTAAGAGTGTTGATACCACATTCAGAAATGATTTTATTCCCTGAGTTACTTAGCGTCTGTGAATCGTCTAAATCTTTTTTTGAGTAAATTGCCAACGTGCTATCTAGGCGTATATCACCACTGACATTCTGAAAAGATAAATAAAAGTAGGTCTACATAATTTTGTATTTGTAAGACTTAAGAATATACCATTCGTATAACTTCATCTACTTTCGGAAAATGGCTTTATCGTTGATCAAAACACAAATTAGGAAACTGTTAGTAAGTGCAGTATTTTGGTAAAGCTAAATACAGTGTGATTGTTGGTCATCGTTTGTAGTGCTTTTGTCTTGTTTTAAAGCCGTTAACCTGACTCATGCAAGACCATTGTACTGATTACAAATGAGTATTACTGCTATTTTGTAAATGTTATCGTTTTATAAACATATGTCAAGACTTATAAAGGTTATTTTATCTTGCATATTTTATAATGTTTATGCCTATAATTCATACTTTAGATTGCGTGCGATTTCAACTGGACGTTACAAACATATCAGTCAGCAAACTTCTCAAGAATAGATATGATTCATAAACACTGGCTGTTCTTGAGTAATGCACTTCATTTGAAGTACGTTCCACCTAATAAAAAGATATACATGGAATATATTCTTCAATATGGTTGAAAAGTGTTACTTTATGCTAATCCTCATATACACCATTACACACATCCTAAATACTGCGGGTAGATATTGTCATCGTTTATTATTCGAACAACGGCTGCCACACTACATCGATAATTTTATCTTAATTGGCAATGACAAACGTTATTCTAATACCTGATGAGAAATACAACTAAAATTTCACAGCATGCTGAGATCCGATTTGGAAAATGCATCATTTACTCAGGAAACTGGTGTCCGAATCTGCCAAACACATTTGTTTACTTCATTTCATCACAAAATTATATTTAAACAACAAAACTGTTGAAAAAGAAGGTACTTAAAAGACTAGGGATGATTTTGCGGAATTGTCTAAGCAATCTTAATTTCATTTTGGTTATTTCACTAGATGTATCATATACTGAAAACGGTTTCACTTATTGGAGCTCTAAAAATTAGTCGCAGTTGGTAGATCTCAGGAACAAAAAGCATCTGCAGTAAAATCCATTTGTTACTACTCACGCAGTTACAATCACACAGTAGAAGGAAACAAAGTGACGACTGGGTGGAGTGGAGTAAACGATTGGTGAATAGATCATTTTTACCGAATCTAAAAGTGCAACATAAATGAATCAGAACATATTCCCTACATATGAAAAATTCACTGTCCATATCACAAAGAACAAGAGAGAATAAGAACCATATAGCTCTTGTCTCAGTGTCAATCTGCTACTTCCATTTTAGTCCGTCAGCTAGAAATATACACAGTTAGACGGTAGCATATAAACAAATGTTTGAGGTTGCCATGGGATCACCAATATGCTCGGTTGTCGCAGACATCTATGGGTAGTTGGGAATGAATGACCAATCAAACATTTAGTCCAACTCCAAAGATTTGGCTTTGATAAATAAAAGACACATTTACAGTACTGAAATCAAAACAAATCAATAGGTTCTTGACACATAAATTTAGTGGTGAATGTAATCCAATTTACTGTAACCTAAAAATATTGAACTGCAAGAATGAGCGACATGCAGATGGAAGTTAGGAGAATAGTGTCAATAGGAAACCTTCCCATTCAAATTACTACTTCGACTTCAGATCATCTTATGTCATCTTAGTTAAAGTGGACCCAGTTAAATGCTTAAGTAATATGAGAAGAAAGCTTACAAGCACGACGAAAAATTGAGGAAAAACTAGAAACATCTAGAATACCACGCATTTTAATAATAACCTATCCAAATTTATAAGAAATCGAAAGGAAAGAAGTAGTAACACAAGTGCTAACATAAATAATTTTTCCCAAAAATAGCAATAATGGTGGTCATAATGGTGACAGGGTTGAAAGAGAATTCAAAGCCCCTGCTGTGTTACCATACGAGTAAGGTACATTAAAAGCGCTACAAATAACTTTCAGTAAGCTTCGGATTAAAGCGGTGCTCAAACCCGAAAGCTGTCTTAGAAGCAAGCTTCTTAGGTTTAGAGATCCTATGGATGGAATTAGGCAAAATAATATAGTTTGCCAAATCCTTTGCAATGACTGCAAGGTTAGATTTGTAGGTCAGAATTATCATTGGGGTCAATTAGAATAACGAAGAGCAAAAACTTAGCTAAATCAAGATCAGTCGATCCTAATGAAATTAGAAATTTAGAAAAAAGCTGTTTCATAACTCTGTGAGCAGTTGCAAGCAGTCACACAATGGAGTGGGATCGGGCGACAGTATCGAAAAGTAATTTAGTTGGGTGGAGGGAGAGACTGATAACCGAATTTTGTTTGTCAAATTCATGCTTAATACATGTAACAGAAATCCAATAAATTATACTCTTTTATTGTGTGACATTTCTAATAAACAGACTAAAATGGAAGTACAATATACCACAGTGCCTAAGTCATACGCTTAGATTTTTATGCAGTTAACTTAATATGACTGTTAGTAATTGTGTTCAAAACGTGTGATGATTTTTATGAAGCAACCAAAATAGAACTTCAGTTACTACAGTACTCAATTTTTGCTCTTATATTTACTGATTTTCTTACTTTCTTACTGCTGATTAGGCTTTCTCCATGAACTTCAGTTTTCACAATGTTATCTGAAACAGATCACAGAAATAGAAAACTTTTTGAGCAATAATTTATGAGTGATAATAACTACAGTTAAGATATCTTCTACACATAAAAGTTAAAATTAGGAATTGAGAAGTATTTAAGCACTAGCAGCGAACGGATGGTAAGATGCTCTTTATCTAATTCTTATAGCTCATACACTATACCTCTGTTCCAACATAGTAATAACCACCTATTATTCGACTGACTAAAGTTGACATTGCTCATTCATATGCTCTTTGTATAAACTGATAAGTTTATGTCGGAAAATGGATCAGGAAATTCAAACTTATCTACAGCAGGAAGCTCTTTCAAATGTGTAATTAGAATTCTAGCCTTTTAGATACTTTTTGACGTTTCACCAACATTGAATTCAGTATCTCTTCGCAGAATAACAAAGAAATAGCAAGCGGGAGATATTTTGTGGGAGAAACAATTCCTGCCTATGTAGTTTTAATTCATAAATCTGTTGTTGTTTTCTTATACGTTTGGAGCCAGCAGATGCCGTTTGGCTCCAGTTGTATTTAACTCATTTTGATCATAACCTTTGGTCAGAATATTTAAAAGTGTTCAACTATTTGCTAATAAATAATTTTCAAAAGTATTTTCTGTACATTGTGAAATTAACTTGATTGCGCCGAACATATTATACACTGATATGTCTCACTCAACTTAAAACATTGATTATTTATTCTGCTTATTGTTTGCGATTCTTGTAAAGACTTTCTTCCTGCTAGATTCTTACTCGGTAAAAACGTTATCAGAGTTGATTTAAAAGTTGTAATATCACCTATTGTCATCAGACATTTCACGTAAGTGAAACACTGATAAAATCATTATTAGCTACAGTTATCTGCGGAGGGATACGTTCAATTGCATTGAAAAGAATTTCAGATATCAAACTATGCAATAAATCATTAAAAACTTTATTCATTGACAGGCTGAATAAGGAAAACTGCTTACGACTACTCGCAATGGCTTAAGAACTTATAATTTATCATCAAAGCTAAAAACTACAACATGTGATATCGATTTCTCGCTAGTGACTAGTTTGTTCACTGAAAAAAGGACGTGAAGCATGAGAATTTGAAGCGGTACAAAGAATATGTCTATTCTGCTGCTAGAAATCACACGTAAGGTTTACATTTTTCAAACTGAAAAAAATATGAAGCAGCGAATTACTCGGCAAAGTATGGAAATATTAAGTAGTAGTTGTTGTTACTCCTAGGTACTCAGTAAGTACACCTAAACCAAAACGTCTATTCGTAGCATCCACTTAGATTTACTTCTAACAAGCCAATTACTATTTTAAAAACTATTTATAGTAATACTGATAATTTAATCACTAGTTGATGGTTCATCAAATAAATTCAGTCACCACATTAATGACAACACGAATGATATGACGATTTTACAGCAGTTGGCTATAGTTATGAGTAATGCTTATTTTTCTGAGAATCAATGATATTATTCGGTTACAGTAGTAGGGTGGAATTTGAAGCAAAGGTAGCTTATTAATAAGTTGATGGTTTGAGCTAATGATCGGGATATCTAATTTGCGTGCCCATTCGCCGTTCAAATGGATTTATATTGAAACAGAAATTAACGTACAAACTAATTACTACTGTAACGGTTGGCTCGTAGGATAAACAAACTTTTGTAGTCACTTCTCATGCAGTATCACCTACCAATCTAGACAAACCTGCAGAGGAAGAGTATTCGATAAATGAGCTAACTTCATGGTGTACGTGAGAGAGAAGTGCTATCAAAACTCCTCCTATTGATACAAGGCATCCACCGAGCCTACATCCCAGGAGAGAATGTATGTCCATTGTTTTCTAATAAGAAACCTCAGTTGTAATGAAACTTGGACAAGGTATATACATAAATAATTCAAAAGAAATTTATCCATTAACTACAGTGAAGCAGATCATTTGAAAAACAGCCGATTAATTATGTAAGTCGCTAAATAGTTTTACTTGGAAAAATTATATTGCACTCTAAGTGTTTGTGACTAATATCTTGGAAAAGAATTTGTGAGTTGCTATTGAACTGGTCCTATAATAATGTCCGCAGCATGTTTTTCCGGAAGATTAGAGGGTTTTCAGCTATTTATACTTACGATAATAAAGAAATTCACGATACAAGCAGATATTTTACCAACTTAGATACTTTCATTCGTGGGTTTTCTTGGAGATTTTATATAACTGCTAGCCGGGTTATGAGATTAGATGCAGTGGCTTATTTGCTGCTGGACACTATCCTAATATTTGCAGCAAGCTGTTTTACTGAGTATGAATCAAGTTAACATGATCTGACATCTCTTGGTACGTACTTCATTTAGCTATTTAACCAACTGCCTTAATTATCTTCTGGTTACACTGACTAATGGTGTATAAAATAAGTCGGTATGCCTAGGTGTTAACATAATTTTAGATGGACCTTGTATCCTTATCTAAGTTCACCGAATCACATCAGTTTTCAAACTTAAGAAACAAATACTTTTAGTTGAGTTTATAATTATCTTACCATACTTTTCATTCCCATTGTCTGGTACATTTGTTCTTTTTAGTTTCACATAAAAACATGCAAAGCTGATTATAACAAGTATCAGAGCTAAACAAACAGCTAACGCTAGCAAATACATAGCAGGTAATGTAAATGGTTTGGAATGTGGTAATTCTGATGACCGTACATATGACTTTGATGATGATTTGCCGCCTTCTTTTTCACTTAATAAAGCTTGGAGATTTGATTTATATGCAAAATATTTGCTTTTCCCACTTTCTTTATCTGGATTAAGCATGGAATTTTCATGTTCATTGCGGATATCATTTTTTCTATTTGCAACAGGAAAGTAGTTTTCAGAGAATGCGTTCTGTAAAGTATCAATAGGATCAAAATAAAATATCTGTAAGCTGGTAATTGATTGTTCTGGAGTTGGTCCCTTGTCCGACACACGTATTAGTAACCTGTCGGGTCTGCGATATCGTTTTGGCAGATTGTTAGATACGGGAGATATCATATCTGAATAAATTAATCGTTTCGACAAAAGAAGACGTCCATCCGGTTGCAGGGTAAATGTAGGAATATTAGAATCATCTTCATCGATCCCTCCAGTTTTACGACTGTTTATTTCTTTTGAAAAACCAAGCGTACCCGAATAAGCCATATCAAAAACAACAGTTCCATTAGGACCATTGTCTGGATCATAAGCCTCGAACTGAAAAAATGTAATGAATAAAATTAATGATTAGATATGTGAGAAAGTCGGTGAGAAATTTTAAAAACGTCAGGTTAAACTTTTCAAAATGCTACATGTCAATGATGACAAGCTTTGCTTTGACATATTGTTATTGTGATATTTTGTCGTATATCTTAGTGAAACTAAGCTAGTAAAACAAACTTGTAGGCCTTTACTATTACCAAAGTTAACTGAGTGCATAACGGCTACGTATGACGTCACACGAAATGTTGGGAAAAATCACGAACTTCTATCAGGACTTCCTTCGATAGGAAATATAAAATCACTTAAAAATCAGCGATTGATGGTTACTGGTTGCAAAAAGGAGCTTCATAAAATGAAAGAATTTTGTTTTATTTTATATATAGTTACAGTGTTATTTTTGGTTTTTTCGTGTGAATAATTTAGCGCATTCATATAAGGAATTTTAATGTCACTACTCTGTCTTTGAGAACGATCGATTACCCTGATGACTACTTTGATTAAACATGACCTCTAATGGCGTATTACTTGTGGAATCTTCAAGCAATTGATAGCAAGAGGACAGAATATTAATGATCAAAGTAAAGTCATGACAACAAACATCATAAATCTACTATCATTTAAGTCAAATAGCTTTTATTTTATGTAAAACGGAAGTTTTGCGACTGACTTATTCACTTCTAGTGGTAAATTCACGTGGTCTCGATTATAGGGTTAATTTCACTGGGCCAGCTTTGCTGATCCCTAACCAAAGGGATATCCTGAACACGATGGATACTTAAAATCAATGTCATTCAGATCAATTCTTCACTACCTTTTCTAGTTATGCCCAATTTGTTGAGTAATTTACACGCTTTCCTGAAAGCTGAAAATTAACTTTCTTAGAGAATAGATGACTAGTAGTTCCCTTCTGAACAAAACAGGGCAACAGAAAGAAAGCCAGGTTTTCGGTAAAAGGGAATATTATTCTGCTCAGCCATCAAGACTGATGTCGTTAAAATGGATTGAGCTCATGACCTAGTAAAGGTTATTTTCGTATAAATCTCATCTGAACGTTTTCCGCGGAAGTTTATTTCGAGCATCGTTTCAGGGTAATAACCAAAATGAAAACACCAACAGTATGATAATGAGGTCAAAAACCAACCTTATCTCTTTATCCAATTCTGTTTGTTTGAATAGATGATCAGATATAATTACCAATCATTTCGTGTAGAACTGTTTGTATTTTCTTGTTAGATTATTGTTACTATTCGTATCGTCCCACATCAAATACATGAAACAAAGTGACTACATCATAGATATTACGTCTTTAAGGACGCTTTTACTATGGAAGATATGAGACACCAATGTAGCATCATTATAAACGAGTGTACAAATGAATCAACATTTCAGAGCTTCTGTAAGTTTAAATGAAGTACGGATAGAGTTCTGAAGGTGGTTAGACTCGTAAACCAGCTTAGTATAACTAAATTTAGCATGAATATTTACAACAACCTTCAGGTTTTTAAATCTTGGTAGGTCCGACCAGTTAAATGTGCAGTTATCTCTTAGGAGAATAATACAGCTGTCATTAATGACTTAAAGTATTGCAAAAACGTGATTGACCATTTGTTGCCTAAAATTTATATAAAAATAAGCAGGCCATCCGACGCAGTCATGTAAAAAATGACAACCAAAACGGTATTAGTGGTTAGATAAGTGAAATTAACAAATAGTACATTTAGATGCTTTAAAATTATGCAGAAGAAGTGTAATGTGCATATGAAATTTGGGATGGCAAAGCTACATAAGAAAAAAACATTTTATGGTACCTACAGCAGATTTCATAAACATTACCAGCTTGCATGTTATCAAGCTTTTTAGTCAATACACCCAAACCAACGCAAGAAACTTCATAGTCGAGAATAGCTAACTAATTTAAATTAGATAGAAAAATGAAAGACAATAAAATAAAGAGGGAAGAAATATTGACTATCTTTGATATTATTAATCAATATATATATATATATATATCGGTAGGGGATATACTGAAAGCAACAGAACTTAGTTTGATAACAACAGCATTTTCATTAAAGTAGGTGTCATCTCGTCAAACTGAGGAAAAAGGTATGGGATCGACAATGTTACTTGTTATGCTGGACTTAATAATGGAGTTTGAACAGGAATTTGTTCTTAATGCCCTTAACAAAATCACGATTGAGACAGTTTGATAAAATTCTTGTTATAATATGATATGAAACAATTTTGTGTCTATCTAAGCAGTCACGTTAGTGTAAAAAAATCATTGCTCTACTGTGGGTTTACCAAGTAATGTTTACAGCAAAGCAACACATTCAGGGAGATATGTGCATTTTCTCTCAGCTCATATGATTTAAGATAAACAAAGGTAAACAACGAGTATTGCAAATGGAGTATATAATCAAACAAAAGGCCAGAAGACCATCTCCATGAAATAAGTATTTTATTCGAAATGCTGCCAATCACACACTTCAAAATGCATCAGAGATGACGTTAGAAGTATGTAAGAAAATGTCGACAGAATTACACAAAGCCACTAGCGAATAAGTGAAGAAACATGTAACTACCGCTCATAGGACCTAATTTATCAGCCTTTATTTGCATATGAACCCCGCCGCGGAGCTTCGATGCTACTGGTGATCTAAATTTGAAATGATTATTAGACAACCGCTAGTAGTAGAGTTAAGGAAGAGTATTTTTTTATATTTGGAGCTTTTCGATTCAGTATACCTACTTCCCACTGAGACTAGACCCAAACACCTAGCAAATCAAATTCTGGAGAGATATCCACTAGAGTGCGGGTTTACGGTGGGCCATCATCGTGTGGAGGGTATATTTTGATACCTTAGTCTTGAGATTTAATTCAAGCTTTTATCTATCATCAGTTTCAGACATGAATTACCAACAATATTAATTCGTTCGCAAACAAACCTACATCCTAACGGAAATCAGCCAGTTGGATTTAACAAACGATGAGGTATTACGAGTTACACCCAGAATCATACTCCTGTTCACCCCAAGGGAGATATTAGGCCGTATCATCCCGAAGAGACCGAAAAATCCTCTGCATTCAAAATTACGACCGGATGAGGCTGGCTGGCTTCAAGAAGAACAAATCATGTGCGGATTAAACCGCAACGCTACGCACCATCATAGAACAGAGCGTAGAATGGCAGTCACCTCAACCTCAACTTTATCGACTTTGAAAATGCCTTCGACAGCGTTGACCTAGATGTAATTTGGAAACTGCTTAAACACCACTCTTTTAGCACCACAAACCTTTATCAACCCCTTTCAACAGCTATATGAAGACGCTACGTGCCAAGTGATTCACAATGGGAAGCTCAGTGACACCTCTGAAGTGAAAACAGCAATAAGACAAGGCTGCTACCTACTATAGTCGATCATCTTCCTGGTTGTATTGGATCGGGTCATACAACAAACAACTTTGAGGAGCGAGAAGAAAGGAATACGCTGTTTGACCGGTGAAAAAACCCTAGAAGATTTGAATTTCGCCGACAATGATTTATGTTTGTCTTATGTTGCACAAACTTGAAGATCCACAGGCAAAAACCAACAAGTTGACGGAAGGGGCAGCGAAGACGGGACTTCGAGTAAACGTGGAAAAAAAGAGGTGATGAAGATAGCCAACCAACAACAACAAGCACCAATCACTATGAGTGGGAGAAATCTAAAGAATGTTGTCTATTTGGCCTACCTAAGTAGCATCGTCTGAACTATAGTTGGCGGCACAGGTGCGGATTTCAAAGCCAGGACTAAAAAAGCAAGACAAACATTCCTTTAATAATCTGAAATCACTGTGAAGACCTACTTTACTGTACTACACTCTGCATAGAAAACAAGATCTGAATTTTCAACACTAATTGAGTCGGATCAGTGCTTTTATGTGGTTCAGAAACTTGGCGCGTTACGAAAAGCATTACCAACAAACTGTAGACATACATCAACAGCTGCCGCCTACGCTCGATAATTAAGAGCAGATGATCAGAAAGAATGAGAAACAAAAAGCTCCGGCCTGGTGACGAACCAAACAAAATTCTATCGCCCAACAATTATGCAGAAAAAGAAAGTGGGGATGGAATGTGTTGAACAGATTCATTTACCTCTCTAATGCCAACCGATATTAGTTTAATATTATTGTTATTCGTAATTAAATCAGGGGTCACTCAACAACGGTTTTCTGTTCTTCAGAAAAATTAGCATTATTTATAGATGTGCCTTACAATGACAATTTAGATATTTTTAATAATTTAATAATTCCCATTGTAACATTAAGAACAAGATATTCAGCGAAGAGACTCTTTTCAACGAATTTATTTTCAAGCTGTACAATCGTATATATATGGTATTTGGAAAAAATTATATCCTGTGAGGAAAACTAAACACTATATGGTGATGACAGTAATAATAGAGCGGGTGATGACATAGGCATTTATGATTATAATAACAATTGAAGTGCGAATGATAACAAATAGATTATGTAATATATGGAATGGTACATAGAGAGTATATAACTCAGAAGGGGGTGAAAAAATTATTGAAAATGGTAAATCAATTAAGTATTATGTAATGGCATTAGACAAATTGGACAAGATGAAGTCAATGTTTTCTAAAAGGATTAAGACAATTAAGTGAAATAACACCGGAAACTAGTTGAAGTGAAGGCGATTATAATAACAATAATAGTGATAAAGGAAGGATACAAAGGTTAAATTAACAAAGTGGGAGGGGGAGCTAATGGGGTGGGAAAATGTTATGGCCATGATAAAGACAGTGACTGCACATACTTCTTTTGTACACACAGATCAGGTCTTAGTTCATGAATAGCTAAAGCCTCCGCTGTTTTAAGGAGTTGAAAACGAAGAGAACGTGGGAGGTTTGGGCGAATTCGATAAATAATTTCAAAGTCATCGTCTGGATTTGTTGTGTGATGGAAGTCAATCAAATGTTCTAGAATCGAACTTCTAACAGACTTTCTTTCACCTTTATAAAACCAAGCAGGAACATGTTCTCGTATACGTGTAGAAAGCATTCTCTGGCTACGGCCGATGTACCTTGCTCCACAGGAGCAGGTGAACTGGTAGATGCACATAGAGGCGGCCAAACGAGGAAGCTTGTCTTTGACGCAGGTGGAGAATAGGTTGTGGCTGGTAAAAGTCAACTGGAGTCTTGCTGCGAAGAAAGTCCTATTGATTGATCTGGTAAGACGATTCTTCAGTACATCCGATGCTAGGTCTCCTTTAAACTCTAGGCTCATAAACAATCTTTTCTTTGAGACCGAGTGGATGACTGGTTTAGTGTTTCTTTCCCGCATATTTTTATCAATAAAACGGCTAGGGTAACCGTTTTCGACAAGTATGCTTTTTAAGAAAGATAGCTCTTCCTCGATACAATCGTCACTACAGATACTTCTTATTCGATAGCAAAGAGAGTGAATAAGATTTCTTTTTCTGTTGATGGGCACCCAACTATAAAAATTAGTTAGTTGTCCGTTCCACGTTGGTTTTCTGTAGATGGATCTTTTAAGGTATCCATTCTGACGTCGGGTGAGAAGCACATCAAGAAAAGGAATAGTTGATTCTGATTCCTTCTCTATAGTAAACTTGAGGGCTTGATGACATTCATTGAATGAACGAAGCACGTCGTCGAGGTCTACATTTTTGTCGCAAATAACAAACGTGTCGTCCATATATCTTCTATAAAAGTCAAAGCTATCAATAGTTTGACGAAGTTTTGAATTTTCCAGTTTCGACATGAAGAAATCTGCTAGCAGTGGTCCCAATGGTGACCCCATCGCAATTCCATCTTTCTGTCTATAGATTTCATTATTGAAACTGAATTGGACATTAAATGTGCACCTCAACAAAAGCTCTTTCAAGCAGCTCGTTGGTAGTCCTACGTCTAAATTATGTGCATCAATATAGTCACATACATAACAGACAGTTTCGGTGAGTGGCACACTCGTGAACAATGAAGTGACGTCTAATGAAAACATCATCTTGTTTAGAGCATTAAAATCCTTAATACCCTCAACAAACTGAAATGTATCACGGATAGAAAAACTCGATACTTGCCTTCTAACAGGTTCCAGAATTTCAGCTAACCATTGAGCAGTTCGGTGATAGGGAGAACCAGCCATATCGAGGATCGGACGAAGAGGTAATCCCGTTTTATGTATCTTCGGTAGTCCATATAGACGTGGGATTATAGAGCCAACCGGTCGGATACGTTCATATAAATCAGGATCAATTATTGATTTATCCCTCATGTTTTTTAAGACATTTGTGAGTTGTGTTTCAATTATATGTGTCTTATTGGGCTCACCTTCGGGTTTACTAAACTTAGTGGGATCAGAGAGGATTACGGAAAGTTTATCAGTATACTCCTGACGATTCATTAGGACAATGCCTCCTCCCTTATCAGGACGGCTTATGATAATATCCCTGTTATCTTTGATTAGTTTTAGCTGTTGTATATGGTCCTTGGTTAATAAAGAGCTAGAACTGATTTTGGAGTTGATAAATTGGTGACAGCAATCTAGAACAGTGGACTTGAAATGCTGGAATTCTTGCGGCGATGCAGGCGTAAGACCGACAATCTGGCTGATTAAATTTTCAAATTGTACTTGGGTATGTAATCTGTTAACCTTGGATGCACTGCTGCAAAACTTTGAGCCCAGCGATAGGGCTTGCATTTGAATTGTCGAAAGATTAACGTGAGAGTGGTTAAATACATACTTTTCTGGATTATTCGGAAATTTACTTTCCATTTCAACTGGCTTCAGACCATCGGAGTGTTTAAGATTGGCCGACTGAGACTGTTTTTCTACGACTGTAATGACATACTCCTCGAACTGTTTGCGTTCATCAGTAGATAACTCATAAAGGGCATGATTTCTCGTGGATATATATATATATATAATTTAGATATTCATGACCATTCTAACACTATTAAGAAATTTTAACTAATTTATTTATTTATTCCCTCTGGATTTATTTCACATTTTTAATGTTGTTTCATACTACTTGTTTCAGTTCATAGTGAAACTAAAATCAGAATTAGTTAAGTTCCGGATTTTATCAATATCTTATTAGATAGAGATGGCACGCGATGGTTTTATAAAATTTCTCTAAAAATTCAGTCTAACTTCAAAAAGAAAGGCATGAATAATTTATAAAGATTTTGACGCCATAGTTTCAACAGCAGACAGATTGCATGTTTCCCTTTTTGTTCAGGTTAAATACGCAGTCAGTTAGTTGTCCGAGTACTCAAATATCGTGCAGCAATAAATAATAAATATTAGTAAATACAAAACTTACAGTCCATTCACCTTTTGTTGGAAAGCAGAACCTTACAATCACAATGAGTTTTTTGATAGAAAAAAATAAACAACTTTACCATGAACTAAGCTCACGTATCAAGTTAGTTTTCTGCCATTTACTGAGTATGCAAAAGTGATATTCACTTTCACTACTCTAGCAAGAAATTACTCGATATTATCTTTCGTTTGGTACCTTTTCGTTAAGAAAAATGTCTATCTACCTACCTTCATCATATTCAAATGTTAGATTGTTTGTTTTATTTTCTATCAAATGAGTATTAGATATTGTTATTCATCATGGGTATGTACTTATGAATTTCGTTATTTATCACAGTATTCCTTCACAAAAACTACAAAATCTACTGATAAGGGATGCAAACGAATATTCTCTCAGTAAAATGAATAAACAAATCTGTTTCGTTACCAGACTGTCGATCAGTAAATGTTATTTGATTTTGAATGAGATAGCGAAACTTGTCAAGTGATATTATCAAAATGATGCATGACTCATTGTGCTTACGTTTTATCTGTGAATTAACTTTTCAAATGAAGCTTGATCACTGTAACTCAGTCTCCTGTTTTGCACTGTCATTGGAATGAATATACAACTCTTCTGATTCCAGTTTATTCAATCAGTCAAGAACTTATAGTGTATAAGAACCTTTAAAACGCATTTAACTTACTGGTACGCTAAAATAAGCTGTTTAAGGTAAGTAACAGATGTAACAATTATTGTTATAATTCCAGTGAAGTGTTATATGCGTTTTGAAGAAGCCTTTTTGAAACCGTGGGTGTAGTCCATATTCATTTAGTTATCAATGTGGATCCTCCTTTTAAGAGGAAAGCTCAAAATGCTATGATAAGACTTCGTATCTTTTTGCGCTTGCACAAGAAATTCGCTGGCTGCGGAAAGATAAACTAGAATACTGAATATATGGTTTTTAAAGTTTATTTTAACTTGATGTTTTCAAAACCTGTAGTAAAAACATCTGTTTGACGTATAGCTAAATGAATTTGGTGTCGTTAAAAGAACTTTTTTCGGTATGTTAAGAAGTTAAACTTCTCACAAAAATTGGTTTGCTTCAACTAACACCATAATAAACCATCTCATATATGGCAACAACAGCTGCTTGGTTCCACATGGCTCACGATAGCTATTAACACAGTTCAGTCATTTATGGCTATTAAATAGGTGGTTTTAAGCATAGCTGTCAACCTCAAGTATTTAGACATGTTTAGTTAAAGCTGGTCATCAACTTGCCCATGGTAAAGTAGTAACACTATGCAAAATATCCTAATACCATTTATTAGTTTAGCCAACATCATGTTAAAATGACCTCAGGACGACGACACTTCTAGGTTGAAAAACGTTTTCCTACGGCTGGAAATGGGAGTTTTATATTTGTTTGCGAAACTATCGTAGTTGCATCCATTATGATTTATATAATAAGTTTCTGTGTTATAAATACTGTACTTAAAAGTTAAATTTTTATGATTAAACTGCACCTAAATTTTTATTTTACGCTAACTTACCACAGTCAGAAGTGTTCCAACATTTGTGTCCAAACTTAAGTTCAACTTAAAACCGGTCACAGGAGACATAAAATTTGTCTTTGAATTGTCAGGAGTTTCTTTACCAAGCCCATCTTTGTTTGTTGATTGTGAATGTATGGATGATGATTCAATGAAACGTGGTTTATTATCATTCAAATCTAGTACATGAATTGTAACCGTAACTGAATTAGACAACTTCATGGGAATTCCATTGTCCTCAGCAACAATTGTCAGTACAATTACAGGAGTTTTCTCTCGATCAATTACCCCGTAGACAGTAAGTTTCCCATCGTGACTAACCTGAAAATAAAATTTAGGCTACACTTTTGAAAGGTTTAAGGAGTTTATCAAAGTAAAAACTAAAAACCACAAACCTTGTTCTTATACTTTTTAAGGTTCTTTTTTTGTATCCTGCATATGAAGTTGAACTGGTAAACATAAATTGTATCCTTCTGTGTCGTTGTAATGCTGGAGAACAGTTGTAAAACGTGTTACAATGCAAAAATAAAAACTAGTTTGAAGCATTAATAAATGTTGAAATTCAGAGTTCAAATACTAGGGGTCTAAATAAAACTCGTTAACGAATGATGGAAGCCTCTTGTTGGTTTCACTGTTAAAATATCCTTATACTAACTTCGTTCACCACGTAAATTTTTTTATGAAACGTCAGCCGTCTATCTGATAAATCAGATTAACTAACAACTAATTACATTACAGGCTTTGTATTTTGAATAAGACTACAGTGAACGCTGTTAAAGTTCGAAAACGGTAAATTTTAAATAACCAAACTGAGTATATGCTAAATCGTTTGAAATAATGACCATTTATAATATTCGTTTACAACGAAGATGTAGTTTAATCCGAGACGGGAAGATATGAGAAGATAAGTGTAAGATAATGTAAACCGAGGTAGCAACATATATTACCAAGTAAAAACTATATACCACCATTAAATCAGATAGTTAAACCATGTGATGAAGTTATTATATTTGTAAATAACTGACAATTGTCCCTTCCGAAAAACCTTTAAATAGGTAAGAATATGTGCCAATTTAGTCCTAATGGATATAACAGAGCCAGGGTAACACGTTTATTTGATGAAGACTAAACTCAGTAGAAAATAGATAATTACGTGAAACGTTCTTTGCATCAAATTATTTGTTCGAATAGGTTGAAGCGTAACTGCTTTTACTTCAAAATATGTTTGAATATTGGTTGGTTTGATGCAGTCACTATCTGCGTTTGTTGCATGTATACAACTCTGGGTGACACTTAAAAATGAAGGCTTCGTAAAAAATAAATAGTCACCTGTGAGTTGTTGGCCGGAATGAAAATTATTTAAAACATTAAGCATCTGATCAATCTTATTCGGTTTCAAAATATTTTGTTGTTCCACTACCTAATGAAACTGAAATGTGTGGCTTTGTTTCTCCTCCAGATAAGAAGTGATGTTAATAAGGAGCCATAAGCTCCTAAGTTTTCCCATTCAGTCTTTCAATTTAGCTCAGTACCTGTTGTGATGCTTCGTGTAACAAGTGCCATAAAGATAATTGAAGAAAACAGGTTGCAGTTTGGAGCAGAACAGTAATCCTGATAACTGCGTATCAGTTTAAATATGCAGAAATTTCAGTAGACCAAAGAGTTTTAGAAACAAGGCAAAAAACAGAAAAAATTGAAGATAAGTGACACACGAATATCACTAGGATCAAAACTCCAAGTTTACTCATAATTTGAGTCTCCTTAGCCCACTGTAGCTACTACTAAGTATTTTTGATTTTCTGAAGCTACAGTCTAGCGTCCACAGCTTCAAAAGTCAGAAAGTTAGCAAGTAGACAAAATGAATTATTGCTAATTTCCCAATCATGATGACTTGGGATTCAATAGCATACCGAGGTATCGATACAGGTAGCCTGTAAGTTAGTATAGGTTGACTTGACTCCAAAAAAATAAGGAACAAGTAACCATAGTTTGAGAATACTATGACGTCAATGAGAAAAGACACAGAAAATCATGAGTTCACAATGGCATTTAGTAAGGAATCTTCATTCAGAATTGAAAAACATAGGAATATACACTATAAGTCCTTGAACCTAATATCTATATTTAGACATTTGTCATATTCTTTATCATTTAGTGTAAGTCAAAAGCTAAGATGCACATATAAACGTTTTAAATAGATAGTCAATTTTCTAATATTCTGAATAATGTCAAAAACACCAGCATATAGCGAATCCAACATTGCTTCATGAATTCATCTTTGCCAAAGACTGCTGAAAAAAAGTACTTGTTGGACATTGAACTAACAGCCACTCTTCCAATACCCCGTCTGTAGTCAATAATTAGCTTCCACTTGCAATCAACAGTTTCAGTAAGAGAAGCATCGATAAACAGGAACATGACATTTTTTGATGCTAATTCATGTTTCAGACGGACATTATCAAATCTTGAATGTCCTTCGTACTATGATATTTTGAGATTACTTGAGGTCACAGATAGCATTTATATAAAGAATTAAATAGGATAGAGCAGCTTAATATATCAATATTAAAAAGATCTATTACCTGTATTAGGCGAGAGCCAAATGTTTGCGTAGAACTATATATCTTGTTGTCGATCAAATTATTACTATTAGCAGTAGTATACGGATTATTTTGTTCTGATCCAAGTCGGTATGTAATCGATCCATTTCGACCTAGATCCTTGTCTGCGGCTACAATCGATCCAAGAATTTGGTGGATCGTAGAAGAACCATAACTTTCAACAACCTGATTAAAATAAGGCAAAGAATTTTAAAAAAGATTAATTAATCATCATTTAAATTCGTCAAAATGTGTTGGTTAGATGTGTACTTTTTTGTCTTACTGCATCAAAAAGAAATCTTGCAAATCAAAGAGTTCGACAACCTCTACCAAATAGATTTATCTGATACCAGATGTGGTCGGCATTACTTGCATAAGAGTTGGCTATTGCAAACTTGTATTTAGAATGATTAAAGATGAATGCGAATTTCACTGGGAAAACCAGATATCAGAACGCATGTAAGTCTAACTTGAAGCTCAGAAGCCGGAAGCTGTCCTGGATTTTATAGACTTCAGGATAAAAACTTCACCTGATAGAGTTGTATAGGTAGTTGACCGTTTAAATAGTAAATGGATTGTTTTGTAAGTGATTATCCTGACTAGTTGAAAATAAAATAAGGTTTAAGACCACAGCAATATATCGAAAAATTAATATTTACTTCTTTACATGCCTATAAACATTCAAACAAGACATGTATCAGCCTTGGTGATTAGACACCTAAAAGCCAGTGGTTCAGCCATAGAAGTGCTGAAAATGTCAAAGAACTGTAAAAACGAAAGTGGATTTTTCAAACTCTTGTTATTTGCGATAATGAGTGAAGAGTGAAGATATACGTCTTACCGATAATGCAGCAAACTTGTTTTAGGATAACTTTGTGCACGGCTCTTAAGCAGGTCAGCAATTTTTAATTGTAAATGCGATTGCTTCTATGTTGGTGTAGTTGGCATATATGAGGCTGGTGGGCTTCAACATTTCACATTTAAACATCCAGTTATGGGCGCAAAGTTAAACTACGCTAATTTGGACAACTAACTGGTAAGTAATGTTCTCTTTGGACCACCACATCTTTAATAAATATATACTACTCTGAGTTGTCTAATATTATGAATGAAGCATGTTGGGCGTTTATCCTTTTTTACATAGGACTTCAACAAATATCATGATATACATTTTAATCGCATTATCTTTGAGTGACGGTACACATGTTGGTTTAATATTCTGTATTAAATTAGTTAGCCTAAATCACTACAGTATTTAAAATTCATTATTTTGGCCAATACTAGAATGGTCCCAATAGTGACCGAAACGTTTCCACTCCCGGTAAACACAGTCGTTATATGCTAAGCACTGGTATTTGTAAGGCACTAACCGCACGCTATTACCTCATCTTTCATCTGATTCTTCAGCGGTTCAAGAGATTAATTTTCCATTTAGTTTTGTTATATGTTACTATGCATTTCGTGATATTGACCCATAGGATGTTCAGTTCCGTTTAAATCATTTAAAGGTATTTCAATTAAGTATAGATCATTAAGAAAGTAATAACGTTGAGTGTTGGTTACAAAAAGTGGACTAAGCTACGCATACGTTTCATTTACACTATGAAAATGATTTACACTAAACAAAGTTAAATGATATCTGCTTACCAAAGAAACATAATAAACCCGAAACTTTTTGGACTTTTTTTATGTTCGACCAACATACGGAACATACATCAACAAAAAATACTCTTTCAAATGTTTTCCTTATAGTGTGCAAGCTAATCTCAAAATATTCAAATTTTCATGTTTGTCATCTTCAATGAAAGCATGCAATAATTAGGAATAAAACTCCTAGAATGACTGCAAAGTAATACTTTTATATATATATATATATATATATATATATATATATATATTAGTTTTCTGTCTAAACATTGTCAGGATTGAAATGAGTACACAGCTGTGTAAAGTTACTGTGTACCAATTAATAATGCAGAATTTTCAACAAAATTTTGCTGATATCGTGTGCTTATTCACCTCCCAACGCTGTTTTTGATGACATATTAACACATTTCCAAACTACAAAAAGTCGGTGAAATAACGTTTACTTTATTGGGTGCTTAGTGTTTCTTTCTCCGTATAGATGTCTATTAGTAAGAACTAATCAACCTGAATTTGCACTTATAATTCTTTATGCGGAACACTTGTTGGTACATCTCAGTTTATGTTGGCAAAAAAACAAGAATGGCGACAAGCTGTGTATAAAATCCAGAACGTAAATTACATTCTTTTGCATCAAAAGTTTATCTTGTAAATTTAAAAATGAATTTAGCAAAATTACAACAGTATTTTGACGTTATATGCTATCAGCAAATGGTCATCAAACAGCATCTCTGAATTTTAGAAACTAAAAATACTGATTCTCAAGGTTGGCTCAATGGGTTGGTCAGAGATTTTTTCAACCAATAATGAATTTCAGCTTGCTCACTCAAGGTTTCATAAACAGCAGATTGTATTTTCTCTTTGTATTGCGATTATTGTGGTATAAACTGACTTCCATCACACAATGGAGTTTATATTAGCTCGCTAGTTCAAGATGAAAAGTTAACTTTAGTTGATACAGTATCATAGTTCCAACTAAAAACAGACGCTCATTGCCGAATAACCTTGTTTTAAAGCCTATGAATAGGAAGTTAGGTGATTTGATAAGTTTTTTTTTTAACTAGTAGACTAACTGCATGTAATAGAGCGATGTTTCAAATAGTTTCCCTTGCAAACAAAATCCTACTATTATTGACTGAAAGAGACTCTAGGTGAGTCAACAAGAAGTGTAAATAAACTTTGTTTCACTGATATAGGTGTAAAACTTGATCACTGTGGAAGAAATTAATTCCATACTAGATTTGTTTATTGGATTTGTAACACACAGTGATCTAGCATTATTCACTTGACGACGTTTTGAGCATAAATTACTGTTTATGATCATATTAATGTGATATAATACTAGATCACTGTGTGTTATAAATCAAATAAACAAACCTAAAATAGAATCTGTTTCATTGTGTCTGACAAAAATCCCGTTTTGCATTGGGATTACAATATAAAGCTTATTTACAGTTATAAAGACAGTTCAAAGTATCTTTTCTCGAGCAGTTGTCAAGCGTATTTCAAACAGTTAACTTTCTTAAGTAACTAGTCATGTACATAACATGTATCATTTAAAAAAAGACTTTTAAATTCCTCATGAAATGACTAAATGATGTCTTAGAGTTCATATGCAGTTGAAGTAGGAGTAAAAGTTAGAAAAAATCAAGGCCTGTAGAGCGTAAACTAGATTATAATGGTGTAGAAGAAGGAAACAGAAACAATGCGAGATCTGAGGATGAAGGATGAAAATATACCACTGGTGCAGAATATCGTAAAAAAAACACCCCCACGTACTTCCTTCAATGAATCAGTTCCAATATTCTCAATTCACCTACATTTATCTACCCACTTATACCACGAGATGGAAAAAATTGTAAATCCACTTATCACTTTAGTCATTTCTCATTGTAATTAAAAAAAGCCACTTCAAACACTACTGGGTCAGAAAAGGATGCCAATTGGTTGAAAAAGGCTCTTCGCAATTTTTTTCTAATTTTTATATTTTATTCAGAAATAATCATTTTCCACTGTCTAGTCTTCCTCGCGAAAGTATTTCAAACAATGAATGGTGCATAATTTTATTTGCGTTGGTAACACTAGGGATTTCGAGATTTAATTGGGGAAAATATCTTCTTTCGGAATCACAATCTAGGCAGGTTTTTATGCGTTACGTAAAATTTTATACAAGATATGTAAGCTACAGGTTCACTCTGTGGTACAATGTAAACACTGTAATCACTTTATTGTGAAACTTTAGTGCAGATTCAAATTGCTTATGGAACAGGTGATTGAAGGCTTGTTCCAACTCATCTCAATGATTTATCAAAGATAAAATGACAAAATGTTTCTGATATTTGGTTATTTAAGGGAAACTTTGAGTAGATCAGACAGTTTTCATTCAGCGAGCTGACGTGAGGATTCATTCAAACCGCTTGAAGACGCATACACAGAGCTACAGAAAGTTGTAGATACTTAGTTGAAGTTTGACAGTGATCAGGAGAAGAGTAAAATTATTCAAAGTAGCAAGATTTTGATCTATTTGTACGCTAAATAAGTTGTGTTAAGTGAAATAAACAACCTCGCCTGGTTAACTAGTTCACTAGTTACTAGCCGGTCCTAAGCCCGGGTAAACAGGGAAGGTTGGGCATAGGGCTAGCAACCCTACCCCGTAAAACAAATCTAACCGCTAAAGAAACTTCAAAGCACAAACAAAATATAAAAAATGAAAACAAAACTATTCCTCGCTGGAATCGGAGAGGCGAAATGATGCCAGTTGGTGAAAGCCTGTCTTCGGGAAGCCAATTGGCCGATGTGTCTTCTCTCGATGAAAGCGAAAGTAAACGTGGAGACATGGAATATCCGTACGATGTTTGAACCCACCAAGGCAGCCCAGGTTGCAAACGAGATGAGAAGGTATCACATCGAAGTGCTTGGGATCTGCGAAAGCAGATGGAATGGGAGTGGACTCTCCAAACTGTCAACTGGAGAATCAATAATCTACTCCGGTCACCCAGACGCCAACCACGAGCACACTGAGGGAGTGGCTATCATGATGTCCTCAAGAGCATCAAAGGCCCTCATGCTGTGGGAACCAATCTTCTCCGGCAGGATCAGGATCATGACAACAAGGTTCAACTCAAAAGGAAGGAAGGTCACAATCATACAATGCTATGCACCTACAAATAATGCAGAGCAAGAGAAAAAGGAGGAATTCTACAGACAACTTCAATCAACACTGGACAAGACGTCAGTTGGCGATATCAAAATTCTAATGGGTGGGGCGACATGAATGCCAAACTGGGAGGGGACAACACGGGAAGAGAACTAACCATGGGTCGAGAAGCGCTCGGTGAGGTATTGAACGAGAATGGAGAATTGTTTGCAGAATTCTACAACTTCAACGATTTGGTGATTGGAGGCAGTGTGTTCAGGCACAAAGATATCCACAAGTCAGCGACATGGATTTCACCAGATGGACACACTAAAAATCAAATCAAATTTATCTCAATCTCAAGAAAATGGAGACGCAGTCTACTTGACACAAGGTCAAGAAGAGGAGCAGATGTAGGTTCACACCACTCACCATCTAGTGCAAGGAACCTTCCAAATCAAGTTGAAAGCCTTCAAGGAAGCTAATGATAGACAGCACTTCAAGTACAACACTCGGAAACTGAAGGACGAAGCTACACAGAAAATCTCCACGTCAGCCATCAAGACGAAATGGGAGATATCCAGCAACATCCCTGAAGAAAACTGTGTAGAAGAACAATGGAAGTCTTTGAAAGCTATGTGGAAAGAAACCTGCACAACAGTATTAAGAAGGAAGAAGGTGGAAGACAAGGAATGGATCTCGACGGATACCTGGAAGCTGGTAGAGGAGAGGAGGATGGTGAAACAGAAGATGAACCAGTGCAAGGACGCTCGACGACAAGAAAAACTGAGCAAAATGTATAAAACACTGGACAAAGAAGTGAAGAAGAGTGCACGCAAAGACAAAAGACACTTCTACGAAACACTGGCAAGTGAAGCAGAACAGGCTGCAGTCTGGTAGGAGAGACCTGACAACATTGTATCAAATAACCAGGTTGTTATCAGGGAAGAGATCAACACAGATGAAACCAATAAAAGATGAAGAAGTAAATTTAACTACTAAAGAAGAGAAACAGAGGAAACGATGGGTCGACCACTTCAAGAAGCTCTTGAATCGACCACCACCTGCACTTCGTCCAGAAATACCACCTGCAGCCGCTGAATTACAAGTGAACATAAATCCTCCAACGAAAATGGAAGTTATGAACGCCATAAAGCTACTGAAATGCGGGAAAGCAGCTGGACCAGATGGGATCCCGCCAGAAGCACTGAGAACAGACTCAGAGACAACAGCGGACATGCTCACACCACTATTGCAGAAGGTGTGGAAGGAAGAGAAGGTACCTGGTGATTGGAAGACGGGTTACCTTGTCAAACTGCCGAAGAAGGGGACCTGAGTGTTTGCAAGAACTGGCGCGGAATCACTCTCCTGTCCACCCCAAGTAAAATATTAAGCCGCATCATCCTGGAAAGGCTTGAAGATGCACTGGATTCAAAATTCTGACTAGAACAGGCAGGCTTCAGGAAGTACAAATCATGTGCAGACCAAATTGCAACGCTACACTGCGCATCATCATAGAACAGAGCATAGAATGGCAATCACCTCTCCACCTCAACTTCATCGACTTTGAGAAGGCCTTTGACAGCGTCGACCGAGAAGTAATTTGGAAACCGCTTCACTACTACGGAGTACCGCAAACCTTTATCCGCCTCATTCAACAACTATATGAAGATGCCACATGCCAAGTAATTCACAATGCAAAGATCAGTGATGCCTTTGAAGTGAAGTGAAGACAGGAGTGAAACAAGGTTGCCTACTATCCCCCATGATATTCCTTATTGTGGTCGACCGGATCATGCAGCAAACAGTGGGGAGCTGTGAGAAGAGGCGGATACACTGGACTGCGGAAAAGAACCCAGAAGACTTGGATTTCGCCGATGACTTGTGCCTGATGTCACATGAACTTGAAGATCTGCAGGCAAAAACTAACAAGTTGATAGAAAAGGCAGCGAAGACGGGACTTCAAGTGAATATAGAGAAGACAGAAGTGATGAAGATACCGCACCACCACCACCAACAACAACAAACTCCAATCACCGTCAACGGGAGAAACTTGAAGGAAGTAACCTCCTCCACTTATCTAGGAAGCACTGTTTCAACTACAGGTGGGACGGACGAGGACGTCAAAGTCAGAATCGGAAAAGCAAGACAGGCGTTCATTAGCCTGAAACCAGTGTGGAGATCTTCTGCACTCAGCATGTGGAACAAGATACGGATTTTCAACACCAACGTCAAGTCAGTGCTTCTGTATGGTTCAGAGACTTGCCGGCGTGTTACGAAAGGTATTTCCAATAAACTACAGACATTCATCAACAACTGCTTACGCTCGCTACTGAAGATCAAATGGATTGCCAGAAAGAATAAGCAACAAGGAACTCTGGGAACAAACCAACCAAGAACCTATCACGCAACAAATATGCAGGAGGAAGTGGAGATGGATTGGCCGCGCACTGAGAAGGCCAACTGAGGACATCACGCGTCAGGCCAGGTCCTCGAGTGGAATCCCCAGGGGAAGCGACGAGTTGGACGTCCGAGGGTGACATGGAGGAGGTCGTGTGAGGAGGAAATGAGAGCTTGTGGGCTGTCGTGGAACCAGGTTCAAAGGATCTCAGAGAACAGAGTTCACTGGAGACGTGCTAGTGAAGCCCTATGTTCCACTAGGAACCCAAGGGACTAATAATAATAATAATAATAATGAGTGAAGTAAACAAATACCCACTGTATATTACCTCCAGCGGTATACACCTCGCAAATGTGAAAATAGGCACACTGACAAGAAGAAATGGCATCTGAGTGTCAGTGCCACATGATTTATTCTCTACATCACGCACAGCCTTTACATTGCCCATTTGTTTAACAAAATAGCTAAACAGCAAAACTCTAGATTACTTCAAAGAAATCAGTGCTAGTAAATAGTTGAAAATTGGCTTTTTGCATTCAAAATAAATCAGTAACAAAGCTGTAGAAGCATTAATAATCTTCGAATTTATTTTACTTCAGGCGTGACTTCAAATCATTGGATCTTATCTAATTCACCGCTTTTTAATTCATTTACACTTGCATAACTGATAATTTTATCATTGATACTGGGTGGTGATTCAAAGTAAAATGAAAATTTATGCTGTGGAAGGAGTTCGAAGGGGTGACCACTGAATTTTCTGCCTGGTACTTTACTAATTGAGTTACCAGACATGACTGCTAAGCAGACTTTTATTCCACTTCAATCACCAAGTTTTTCGCCTGACTATCATATGAATTCGTGATGCGTTACCACCGCTTGCTCATACGCCCAGTTACTGCCCACTCAGTTCTCATATCAATCTAAATCTACTTGAAATAGAGAAGAGGGTATTGTTTTAATTATCATTTTGACTATCTGAGGTAGCCATGATTTGTCAGACTAGTAGTGATATTAAAATCCAAGCGATCACTAGTTCGAATCTCACCGTGGCTCAAATTCTCACTACACCCTCAGTCATCACCCAGCATTAATACTAGTGTGTATAACCACGACCATTTAAGATAGTCAAAATAATAATTTTATTATTACCGGTTATTATAATTGGTTTCTCGTGATAAAACTTATCATTTATGTTATTTTTACCAGCATTAAAATGTCCCAGAAATTACATGCTTTTCAATATTGCAATGAAAACAACTTCATCATTCCTTTTAAGTGCACGTTCTCCGTACCAAAATAACGCTAGATCTGAAATAACTAGGTGAACATTCAAGATATTTATCTACCAGCTAAATATGCTTCTGCAGCGTTGATGAGTGACTTTTGTACTGAAAGTCTGCTTCGGCACGTAAGTACTCAACCGTTGACAATTGCTATTTTGCGTGTTCGTTGTGCTGACCGCCAGCAACAAGCTCAGAGTCCCTAGCTCAACCAATAATAGCTAGATAAGTTAACACTCTTCCCCTCTTTGCTTCTGACTAATAAATGAACTGTTTGTCTGAATATATTTTATCACATAAAGTGTTTCCTGTTTTGTCTTTTGTAATCAATACTTCTACGTAGTTAAAGTATTGATTAGTTGGGTAATGACTTATATTGATTAAGGCTGGTCAAGTGTTAGGCAGTATTGAAACAGCTAGAGCCCGTACACCTTCACAATTACCTCAATTTTCTGTTTCAACTTGAAAATTAAATACTATATCTGACTTTATTGGCTTGTATGTAGCCGTTGAGAATGCAGAGGAACAAATGAACTTGGTGTGTTCTGTAATCCGAATCGTTATAACTATGGTTCAACTAGCAGTAATGAAAATTTTGCAGCTCTAATGTAAATAGTTGTTGCCATACGTCACGTATTCAACCGTCCAGTAGCTTTCGGTTGCAAGAATGACTATTAGCACTTAGTAATGGAGATAAGATTAATGCTGTCTGTTTAGCCTCTTCACAAAGTTAAGCCGATGCGTTCGGAGCGAAAGATACTGGGTTTGAACCTCTTTGGGAACAACACTTACTGGGGTGGAGGTATATCCAGCTGACGAGTCCCAAATAGGACGAAATGCACGTTTTGGATTCCTCTGCTAGTTACGAAGATCAATATAGCTATTGATTTACTAGCCTATCACCTTAACTGCTGTTTGATTACCATCACCATTGTCAACAACGCATATCAGTCACTTTATTATTTCCAAACACAAGTTGTTAGGTAAAAAAACAGAATAATAAGTTTTCCAGCACTTTCCGGCAACGGATAGTAAATGGAATGTCTGTATTACTAAACTGTAATGGTTCGAAATCTAAATACTTTTCTCGCACTCATGCATCTTTTCAAAGTTCACAGGAAAGGGACATTTTTAAAACGTATTCACGGCGATGAAAGTCAAGAGGAGAAAGCTAAAAAATTACCAAGCAAAAAATGAATTTTAAGATGGACAGTATGGCTTTGGAGAATTTTGATGTAATAATGTAACTGTATCTGAAAAAAATCGAATTTCCAGTATGATCACTGGCAAACGAGTACGTCAGTGCTCAACCATATAACAGTTTCCTATCTGATATACAACATAGCGCTACTCACTAGAGACGTTTCGAGAAAAAAAAGTCTTCTCGTATTCGTATTATCTTAACCACTTTGCACAAAGTGTTATAAAATTAACCTACTGTTGAGCTGCATTCTTCCATAATGCCCACGCTTAACATTCATAATAAAGTATAATTCTATCGAATTCAGAGTACACTCTCAGTCTTGGTAAAGTTGATCCTATAAGAAGATATAATTTCACTACTGAACCAGCGGTAACTCATTACTGTAACAAGCAGGTTCAAATCGTATGCCTGAACAGTGTTTACAACCGCTGACAAAAAACTGGTGATTAGAATAGCCGAAAATAAATTATCATGAATTGACCCACCATTGAAACACGTATAATCGCTTCCTACTGTTTAATAATCTAAATGTAATCTTCATTCTTTGGATATTTTAAGGGAGTTAATATGATCAATGCATTTGCAAAATACCAACGAATACAGCGTCAATTTACTAAATGAAGTTAAATTTAAGAAAAACCTTGATCTGTGGTCACATAGGCTATTTCGAAATTTGAAATTGTGATCTATAACTGGCAAATTTTACGGCGATGTAAATTGGCTTCGTAAAGTTCAAACGGCTTTGAAATGGTATTATTTCGAAAAGGTTAGGAAAAAACGAAGGTATGCACAAGTATATGAATTATTAGCATTGTCTAGTTGGTCGATAAGCGCATGGAGGGATGGTCCTTACTAAAATGAAAAAATATCATAAGGTTTTCAAAACAACGAGTCTTTGAACAAGCATTACAACATTTTGAAACTTGTAGCTCTCCATATTTATATCAATATAAAAAAGTGCTTATGACTTTTTCACCGTGCCTTCCCTAGGACAAGAGTTTAAGTGGTTCGATATTTTCACTTATACTACTGAATAAGTTGAAATCAGAACCCCATGTTCTAAACCCCAAAAGTATAAATTTGACTCTTATTCAGTTACCTGACATCATATTCTTCTGCTTGAATAACATAGGAGTCAGTCTTGTTCTATTTCATTTCACATGATATTAGCATCATAAGGCTTCCAACTTATTGTTTTTGGAATAAAATATTTGATGCTCATCTCTGAAAATAATCTTGGAAACCGTTATGGGAACTGATTGGTGAATTCTTCGTTAAATAACTACTTTTGATCTTCCATCGTTAATCAGTTCATATATACACATGTCAAGCTTTTTAACCTCATGAATTGATTTAGATTTTGATAAGTATTTACAGTATAGTTGTTACGAATGTCCTAGAAAAATTCTAACCCGCTATCTGTTTTATTTTAACATTATCTCAGCATGTTTAAACGCTTGACTGAAACATAAATGAAGTGAATAATTGATGAAAGATAAAGCAATTAAGTAAATAATTCATATTCCTCATTGGTTCTTGAATTCTCTTCATAAGTGATATCAAAACCGTGGGAGGTGAATAAGCCAATATGTTACGTTCTTTGTAAATGATACTTGTCATAGATAAATGCTTAGTCTACCTTTTTCTTTTAAACGAGTACATATATTTATTTCACTTGAAGTTCCAAATTTTCCTGAAAATGAAAAACCCTCTTTATTACCATCTCCTATGAAGATTGTTGTATTGATCACAGAAAACTGAAAGTTTTTTTGAAACTATAGTGAAATACACAGCCTCTCTTTTGTCTCATTAAGTTTTTTAATATGTATATGCATATCTCGAAACATCGTTGAAATGTACAATAGATAACGTCATAAGAAAGCCATGAAACACTCTTTAAGTAATAATGAAGTGTTTGGAATGAAATTGAGTTATATTCGATCATATAAAATCCAGGTTATTTCGATGACAGAAAACAGATATATAACAGTCCATTACTTCACTGTCGTCTTTGCACAACGTCGTAAAACATTTCGTAGAACAAACAGATATAAAAATTTATTAAGAAGTGAAGGAAATTCAGTAAACTTTATAATATGATACATTCTGACCCATATTATATTTAATTAGTAGCAACTGTATATCTTAAGTTGAAATATTGTGCTTCAAGGAAAATGGAACATCTTTAATAGCCAAAACACATGCTACTTCAAATCTAATCAGATCCTGAATTTCATTATTTACTTAAACCAATCTTTAATTTAGTATTATCGAGTGAATAAAACACCATCCTAATAACAAACAGGTGTCTTGTCCAGACAGTTAAAATGAGCAGTATACTTCTCTAAGCACTACAAAGTTAGTCAGCATAGGTACCCAAAGATCAAAATTCTGTTGTCTTGCAAAAGTTTGCATACTTTTACAGGCATGGAAATGTTTTATGCATATCATATATATATACATATGTATATATATGAAAGATAACTAGTGGTAATCTTCTTGCTTATGGAAACATTAGTTTATTGTAAGTTGGTACCAAGATTGGTTTATTCAGTTGCTTTTTACACAAGCACAGTTATTGAGTAGACACTGGATAAGCGGTTCAGTGTGTAAAATATCTGTTCCATTATTTACACGTTATCTTTACCATAATACAACCTATTGCAAAATCAGGGGATATTTTAGTCGTCAATAAACGGTAGACCTCTCTATTTTGTTGATGATTTTCTTAAGAAAATGTAAATTAAGTCTGAGACAGCCAGACTTCATTCTCAACAGCCGGAAAAACTCTTCATTATGGACTGGCATAACTTTGAGGAACATTGGAAACCTGTGAGCACTGGACAGCCTATCCATCCTAGAATGGAACTTCTCATTATGTACCCATAACCACACTTGGCATGGAACCTGAGACCTTTAGGTTCCACCGCCAACATGCTACCTTCCATTGAGCAACTTTATCGAAATTCATTGACCCATTTTTTCTACTTCTATCCAACTGATTTCTCTCCGGTTGGCATTAGTCCATGATGAATACTAACCTGAAATTGATAAATCCCCCACAAACCTTCAAATTGGAAATTCGTCATCTTTGATAAGTGCTAATTCTAAACAACCCCCTTATCTGTGACTGAACATATCACTCAAACAAATCAAAATAAATGTCAAATCAGCTTTTAAGATTTTGGAAAGAAACTGCCAAGGCTAGATGTGGAGACTGAGTGGATCAGGATTGATAATTAGGGCTAAACGCCACTTAGGCAAAGGATAAGGGAATATTATTCGTTTATTTTCTTCTCTTCTTTTTACCATTATCTCAGCTGTCTCAGTCCACAGTATATCATATTTAATTTTAAAATAAGGTCCTTTGAAAGGTTAATGAATTGTGAGATTAAACAGAAAATGAATTGGACAAACATACCTTCATTTCGAAATGACCACCATTTTCCCATTAGACAGTGTAAATCTGAACTTCTACTCCTAATAATTACGTTTTCTTAAGTGAAATCTAATCAGTTTGCAGATTCCACATATGGATTTGCATGGGACTGTGTGAGGCGGTTTGCTGTGATGAAATCAGCCTCTCACTCTAAAGTGAAATTATAAAAATGTGAATATTTTTTTCACCTAATTGCAAGTCTTACCATTTGTTTTCAGCATTTTATTTCTAAAGACAAAAATGACTGGAATCTGGACTAATCCTAAATTACATGATAACAGTAGCAAACCCTCGGAAACAACGAGCCATCAATTCTTGTTGAACAAATCCATAGATAAACATGCTCCACGGCCATGACGTACTAGTTACCTCATTCAACTTCTGACTGCTCCGAATCTGATATGGCATCGTGCTTAATTCTAAGGCACCAATCTTAACTAAATTTCCTCCTTGCATCTTTCACGATAGTTTATTCCTTTTCTGAATAGCATTTCCAAATCAAAAAGCTGTCAGTAATGTACACTGACAAAGCTTTATTATCCCTGAAAAATATTGGAAAATAAGAGGCAATCCTTAGAGTTACCTTATGGATGTATATGTCATACATGAGAATTGAACGCGCAATTATCTGAACACAGGATTTCTCAATTAGAAGTTATGTGATATTGCGTTTTTTCTAAACGATCTTTCATCTTGCTTGACTAATAGTCTATCCTAAAACACCTGCTTGGTTTAAGTAACGGAAAATATGGTGATTAACTTGACTAACTTTGGGTTATATCAGTTAGATAGTAAGAACGTTTGACTTCAGATGACCACAAGTGATGCTGGAATTAACTTTTAAATTGATAAAAACCTGAATTACAACTCAAAAGATGTATTAAAGCTTATTGTCTGATGACCAGATGACTGTTAAGTTGAGTGTAGATGTATGCTGTTCAAGGGCTCCACAACAGGACAAAACGGTGTTCCACAATTTTCAATGATAGCTTAACTGATTTAATCCAGCGTAAACACACCATCTTGATACGATGATAAGGTGAAATGCAACCATGTTTACCAGATTTTACTTTTGATAAACTGATGGCGACTTATGCAGTGAACATTGACAATTCGGTTTAGTTTAGTAAAATTTTATTGATTTTTCTGAAACTATCAAATAATGGTTCAAATCACTTAAAGTCCACTTTCTTCTCCCTGCAAGGTTGATCAAACTTTATATTTATCATCTGGGTCATGTTACATATGAACTCATCTTTGTCTGAAAAGCACAAATATTTTTTAAAGTATAGGGGTGCTTATAAGTCAGCTTGTATTAAACGAGTCATGAAGCACAGTCGCTGTAAAATTTTCAGTGTCTTCTAGCGAATTTTTAAACATTTTTGATAAATTTTACTAGTCAGCAGATAAAATGACTATTTTATTCTATGAGAATACACACACATGGTCAAAACTACAGTTGTTTCCTTGAATTTACGTGGATCCTAACAAAAGAAAGTAGAAAATGGGGCTGTCATGTGGTGGATTTATACGGAATGAAACGAAATTTTTTTAAACATAACAGGGTCATTGTAAATGGTTTGCGTACTTCAGCATTATTTAGAAGTAGAACATCGCTGGCTAAGCACTTTAGCAAACACTGCTAATCTTAGTCATTGATTGTTACTCGCAAAATAATTTGTGAAGTGAGAGCATTCACTGAGTGTGTTCTAACATATGAGTAAAAGCATTGGATTTTGTTCAAGACATACAGAAAATATAATTAAAGCTCTGGAAGATAAATTCTACTACTTTAGAATACTAAGTCGTAATACACTATCTGGTATGCAAAACTGTAGTTACAGGGAGGAGTAAATGTCATGATTCTCCTAGACTCAGAGAAACAATAAAAAAGCAGTTGTTTATACCTCCATATATGCAAAAGACAAAGCGTACCACGGGATTTGTAGCACTCAATATAAATAAACCTCATCTATATAAAAATAGGTTATTCATAAGGTAGTAATTCGTCTCCTCGGTAATTCCTCAGCTCTTTCTGTACCTCATGAAACAAGATTTAGTCAATTGGTCAAAATAACGATGGTTGTTTACCACACTAATATGATAAGAAATGTCAGAGGTAATCGGAAGGATATTCAGGCACATATACAGCTTCTGTTGAGGATACTTATCGAAGGGTAAATGTTGACTTAAGAGAACGTTTACTTTGAGACCACATTTGAAATTGAGCTTTTTAGTCCTCGACTCAAAAGCATTACGGGTGTCTTACTGAATCTTAGTGAATGGTTTTGAGTTTATCAAATATATTATGCGGTAATTAACAGTTTCGAAAGTATTTGTCTAGGTGCAGTAGAGTATTTATTTCTTTTGTATTTGGTAATGTATGTTTGAAATGGTCCTTTAAAGCTTGTGTTTATTACTGCTGTTTAGAGTAAACACGTTCTTTTTGGTTATGAGTAATATAACTCAACTTGTTAAAATGCACATCAAGTGGAGAAAAATGTCATAGAAATTATTATCTTTAATATCTTTCGTACTAACTGGCACCACCTTCAGTTTCGCTTAAATCCTACTTTTAAAAGTCACAGAACCTAATTTACATTTATAATTTCTTAATTTGCTTATTTTAAACTTAGAAAGGGATACATCTACATATTTATTGTCTCGAATTGTGAGTTGTATTTGGGTGTTTTATCACAGCATGGTATTTGGCCACCTATCCACAAACATTTCACTGGTTACTCATCCAGTTTTTCTCACGCTAGACATCATGAAATAAAAATGAAGAACCCACCTAATTGATTGAAATATGGCGTTTGACTAACTGCTATTGTGACTTGGGTTATTCCGCCCTCCCAATTGCCTAATGCCGCAGTTTATAAGCAGTCTTAAAAAATAAAGCTACCCTAGGTGGTCGAACCTATATTATTGTTTAGATAATAAATCATCACTGAATTTACAGAATCACAGTTATTTTTAGAGGAAAAAAATAAAGATTAGAAATGATGCAAGAGGTTTTTTTTATAAAGGAATCTATAAAAATCTTTGAAATGTTATATATTTGATGTCTTCATTGAACTAGACAAAAATGTAACAATGAATGACGAGTAAACTGTATCTTTTAAATAGGGGACAAACAGTAATAACAACAGTTTTGTCTCTCTTAAAGAAACATTTTATATTATTTTAAAATACCTGCTTCTTTTCATGGTTGATAAAGATGTACCACTTATTTTAGCCAATAGATGTGTAAACAAACAATCCAAACGACACCAAGACAGATTCATCACTGCCAAGTTTTGTCGGCAAGCATAATAATAACAACAGCGGTCATAATAATAAGCACTTTTTCTAGGTAGAGACTATCTATAAATCGGAAGGCAGTTAATCATCGGCATGAATCAAACAATTTTCTGTAGATATAAAACCATTGCAAAACGACTATTCAGAGTTACTCACTATAATGTTTGCTAAATGTGTATGAAAAAGTTATTTTTAAGATTGTCAAGGCATTTTTATTGAAAATAGACTTTTTCTACTGCTTTCAGTATGATCTTTTAATTCAACTGTTTATTTCAAATCTTTATAAATGCTTTAATCACCCACGTTCAAGTAATTCACAATGAAGGGCTCAGTGATGCTTTTGAAGTGAAGACAGGGGTGAAACAAGGCTGCCACCTACTATCATCCATGATATTCCTGATTGTGGTGGACTGGATCATGCAACAAACAGTGAGGAGCGAGAAGAAGGGGATACGCTGCTTGACCGGGTAGAAGATCCCATGAGAAGATTTGGATTTCGCCGATGACTTGTGCCTGATATCGCACAAACTTAAAGATCTACTGGTAAAAACTAACAAGTTGACAGAAGGAGTGAGGCGGCGAAGACAGGACTTCAAGTGAATATAGAGAAGACAGAGGTGATGAAAATACCCAACCAACAACAGCAACAACAAGCACCAGTCACCATCAATGGCAGAAAATTAAAGGAAGTAGCCCTCTTCGCCTACCTAGGCAGCATAGACAAATACATCAAAGTAAGGATCGGAAACACAGCAAGATAGGCGTTCATTAACCTGAAACCATTGTGGAAATCTTCTGCACTCTGCATAAAACGTGAACAACATCCGGATTTTCAACATCAACATCAAGTCAGTGCTTCTGTATGGCTCAGAGACTTGACGCATTACAAAAGGGATTTCGAACAAACTACAGATATTCATCAACAACTGTCCACGCTAGCTGCTTACTGAAAATCAAATGGCCAGAAATAATAAGCGACAGGGAACTCTGGCTAGCTGGTAACGAACCAACCAAGAGCCTATCGCTGAATAAATATGCACTGGAAGGAAGTGGAGATGGATCGGGCATACACTGAGAAGGCCGACAGGGGACATGATGCGTCAGGCCAGTTGGTTGAGTGGAACCCCGATGGGAAGCGACGAGTTGGGTGTCCCATCTGAGGGTGACATGGAGGAGATTGTGTGAGGAAGAAATGAGAGCTTGTTGGCTGTAGTGGAGCCATGTTCTGAAAATTGTAGAGGAGAGAGTGCATTGGAGACGTGCTACTGAATCCGTATGTTCCATTATGAACCCAAGGGACAAATAATAGTAATAATCACCCAAGTTAAACCTATAAACGTTAAGTAGTACTTTTAAAAAGAGTAGAGTTTTCCAGAAGGAATGGAGGAATATGTATTCAACTATTTCAAGATAACTTCGACTTCTATTCAGATGCTTGTTTTATCTCCAGGACCAAACTTTTTCTATACTTCAGGAACTGCTAGTGATTTAGACATAAATATCCGGTTTCAAAATCTTATCAATCAAACAAAGTATCTCCTACCAATTTCAAACAAGGATCAAATTTATTGAGAAAGACTTTAGATCAGAACAGAATACGGAGCGAATACTCAAAGACACAATGAAGACTTTGTTTATGAACGTTGGCTTTTAAAGTGATATGTCAGCAGGGATCCTGAAGAACCGGCTGTCCTAGTCTTTGAAGAAGACATTCTCTATGAAGCTACAGATTGGCTTCTCTAGACAGAACTTGATTCCACGGTGTACTGAGAAAAAACCGCAGCTTTGAGCTACCTCAGTGTGTATCCGCAAGTTTAATTGCTCAGGTGGAAAGTTACATAGGCCACACAAAGCGCGCACTTTCGAAACATATCTCCTGGTACTATCCTGAGTTAATGTCGAGGCAAGAACGTATATCAGTTAACCGTTCAACTGTTAAACATTTGGTTAACTCTGGGTATATTGCTCCACCAGAGTCCTCCTTCAGTATCATTTACAGAATCAAGGGAAACAATTAAGCGGAAGCACTATCAGTTCACCAATTCAAGCTTAATTTCCTTGTGTGAAAGAATTATGTTCAGTGTCTATCTCATCGACATATTTCGATTTCATCACATCTAGTCGGTTTGCTATTGTCACCTTCACTCTGACTCTCATTTTTTTCCAACTTCTATACGTCTATCAAATGGACACTCAACTATCGCATTCCACATTTACCAAAAATTTTCACTTTTTTTAACTTCTTGCCTTTCGCATTATTTCCATTGTCTACAAGATTATCACGCAACTTTTTCCACTTTTGATTTCCGTTTTACGACAGATTTAATGATACAACTGTACCCTATTTTTTGTCGACAGACTATTATGCTTTTGAGATATATATAAATGCTACTGTGTAGCTTTAGAAAATGAAATACCCAAAAAGAAAATTATTTCTTATTTTCCTTAGGATGTCGCAGTGGTGAACCTTATCGTAAAAGTACTTTCTGAAAAGCCTGCACTATACCTTATCCCCACTGACCAGTATCACTTATTCAGCGTAAATAGATGAAATATAACCACACCTTTTTCATACCTCAGGTAGCCTGAATCTTGCCTTCTGTTTGTTCTCATGTTTTGGCGGTCAAATGTTATGCAGAAGTAGATAACCAGTCGATTAACTCCAACCATCTAACCTGGGTATCACATTTATGCGTTCGTTAGCTTGCGGATCTTATTTTAAAAACAATCGCCAGAATTCAGTCGGCAATTAGGAACAGATAACGTGAAATTATTTATTCTGCAGTGGATGATCAATCCACTTGTATTTCACTGCTTGGACTTTAGATGAACAATGCAAACAAAAAATGTTGAACTAAATCAGTATATTTCTCTTAAATGTGTTGGATATCAACATTATAGATACGAGAAATAAGTCATCTACCGAAATTGGTTTTGTGGAAAACAATTCCCTGCACTCCTGGTTTATTCTGACTTAAAAGGTGCAGTCTCTAAGTCTTAGATTGGTCACACCACTCAAAAAACCAGCTGTTTGGATTTTAGTGATTAACATCCATCACTTGTGATTGAATTTACATAACATACTATTATAACGAACCTCACAAAATACCTTCTAAATGTTAGTTTTTCCGTAAACTTTGCATTCATACGAAGAAGTAATGTGTGTGCTACAAATTCAGTAAAATGTCATCTCCATCTACAAATACTCGATGAATAATCTATTACATTATTTAGACAATAACATGTCCAAACTTTTCTTGAAAGCAAGAAACCTGTCAATACTAACAGTAATAAAAAGCAGAATATAGAATCCAATCGTTCGATTCAGGGTACAGGTGAAACGTAAACACTTCAAGTTTTAATAGAGATAGTTCTGAAAAGAAATATAGTTTTGATTGCTAAAGCATATCAGATATATTATAACCTACGCAGTACAAATCCGTCTACACTATGAAAGTGTCTATTAAACATATGGTGTAGAGATAAGACGTTTGGATCACTAATAATTAGCTACTAATTTATAGACTAAGAAGTTTAAATCTGCTACACGTACGGTTTTTCAATTGTTATGAATAGTTGTGCCCAGCAATGATAAAGTCAGAGGTTCAGCAAACGTCAAGCAAAATAATTCTCTTAAGCCTCAAAACAAAGGCGCAGTTTAGCGATAATATAACTGAAGGCGTTGAGTCTTTCATAGGTGTACGGTAACAAGAATTAGATACTTACAATATAATTCTTTGTACTTGGTTACAGTAAAATAAACAGTATGCTCTGCGCTTACATCAAGTCACTGGAAATGTTCCATCTAGTTCTAAAGCTTGCAAACTTAGACTTGAGTTCAAATACGCCTACTGAATGACATGATGTAAATATGCCTATACTGTAGTTCTACCAACCATTCTTATCTCCAGATCAGCTAAATATGAATGTCCAATGGGTTTTCATTTGGGCGCATTTGAGTAAAAACGGTCCGCCAAGCAGGCCATGCATTCCTATTAAGCTTACTAATGAGCTTACAGGTTAGATAAACCATTACTCAGGCTAATTTAGTTTCTTCACTTTGAAACTGTGGCAGTAATATAGGCCCTTGCACATTTATGTGCTTCTTGTAAAGCTTCCTCACGTTGACGCCTTTGCACGTGGCTATGAAAGGGATTTATACTGCATCAAGAAAGTCGCAGTTACTGCCGCAGGTCAGAACTTTTGTCCAAATACGCCCGCTGAACAACGTGATTCCAACAAGCCTACTTCTAATGGCACTCAGAGATCAGTGGCAGACTCTCGGAATTCACGTTATCTGTTAATGGATTTAAGATTGGAATTATTCATCATGGACTGATATCATTTGGAGGTATATGGGCTTCCAATGTTCCTCTAACTGATATCAGTCCATAATGAATGCCATCCTGAAATTCCCTTCATCATCTTGAAATTTTTCTTCCTAATTACATTTACGGATATTAATGGTATCTTATTATATCACAAGGCTAGCAATGAATATAGTCTACAGTGCAAAGTTGACTTCCTTCATGTTGCATATTGGGTTACAGAACCCTCACGCTATTCTCTCAAGTGATTCCTGGTGTTCAGGAGCAGAATTTATTGCTTGATTAACAATTGCATGATTTTTATCTTTATACTTCAAGGTGATAATAAAGTAAATTTAAAAAACTAATATCATGGCTATCAATATCATTAAAGGGTTTCATGAAGCACACAAGATTTGTTTTAAATAAATTAAATAAGGTCAATCTGCTTTTTCAATTTATTACGAATTTTTTACAATGTTGGTATGATTATCACTTGATCTAGCATAGTAGTTGCCTTTTTATTTACCGTCAATTATTGACATTACTCTAGTTACATTGTAGACCGTTGTTATAATACCATCTTATCAGGGTTTAAGGTAACCGCTTAAGTACTTGAAATAATATTTGTCAGTTGGAACAAATTAAATGCAGTTTATTTTTTGGGATGAATAGGGACTTTAATTTAGACGTAGTTTTCATCATGGAATGACATCATTCGGGGGACCATTGAAAACTAATGGGGTCAACAAGCTGGAGGGGAAGCGGATGCCAAGTGAAGACCTTGAGTGATAGTCGCGCTATATCGCAAATCAACAGATGTTGGAAACTGTGAATTGCTGAACTCTAACTCATTGGCCGAATGGTTAACGCTTTCATCAAGATATATGAAAGTCCTCAGTTCTATCCTTAGCCAGGTTGTGGGTGCCTACTGCTGAGGAGTGCCATACTAGGACGAAGTAGCTGTCAAGTGCTCCTGGATTTTAAATGGATTTAATGAAGGGTATTCGAAAACCATTTGATGGCATAAAACTACCAGTGAATCAGTGATATTGTGTCACCAGGAGGAAAGAAAACTGCTAGCATTTGTGTTATGTTCATGTTAGAGCAGTATAAAATCTAAATTAAACATATGGTCATCACTTTATGGGTATTATCTAATAGGTGATTGGAAGCAGCCTCAAAAGATTATATTTTATCGTTTGTTTTGTTGAATAGATCATCCATGTTATGCTTTTATATACATATATGTATAATGTATACATATATTAGTAAAGTGAACTTCATTTTGCCATGAAACTTGTATAAAAATTTTTACTATCCTAATGTTGTTTTACAGGTTAAAATAGATTTTAACTGGAAGCTTAAAAAAACTCACTTCAAATACATAATCTCCAAAAAATTCAGGTCTACAATCATTTACATCTTCTATTTTGATGATAACTGTCGCCGTTGAAGACAAACGATTCACTTTTGCGTTGTCACTAACAATAATATGTAATTCATATCGATCAACTGTTTCCCTATCAACTTCATCCACTAATTGAATATCACCATTTGGACCTAAATTGAACATATGGAACAAGTTACTGGTCTTTCTTTGATTACTGCTGTCATTATCTCCAGGAAAATTTTGATTATTTGTGTCTGTCGAGTTATCATCTTCATTCAGTGCTACTAGTTTATTAGCAAAATATGGAATTTGACTTTTCAATTCAAAGTTAACCTTACCATTGTCACCAGCATCTAAGTCAACAGCATGAACACTTCCAACAATGGTACCACGTGGAGAGTTTTCTGGTAAAACAAACTGATAAATAAATGCTTGATCTATCTTTTGTTGATTCGATGACAAATATGTTTGATAAAGTAGTTTTCTATGATTTTCTGTTGATAGCAAAGATAAATGACTTGACTGAGGTTGATTAGACATTAGAAATATAGGCGGATTATCATTCACATCAACAATGTTGATTGCTATTAGTCGGTTCGACGTGAGCATAGGTGAACCTTTATCTGAACACTGTATTAAAACATTATAGTAAGAAGATGCTTCGCGATCAAATGATGACGAATTCTTAGTTTCTAACCGATAAACGACCCATCTACCTTGACGAGAGAAACTGTCCTTGTGATCGCTGTCACCGTCTTGTCTATGTGATAAGAATCCATTGTTTAAATGCATAGTGTTGGAATTACGTTCATGATAGTGTTGTTCAGATAATTTTGGTCCAGACATAACTTCATGAAGTGATAAATAGGTGGTATCATTTAAACTGCATTGAAATTCTGAATTCGGTGATGTAGTCAAGTCTAAATCTCGTACGGTTATTAAACTAACCAATTGTTGATCACCGACTGCATTTTCTACAACTGAAAATTCATTATTTCTCATCTGCAAAAAAAATAATAATGATCAGTGCATGAAAAGCATCTTTTAAGACAGAGAGGTTACCAATTACTGTAGACATTATTTGTGAATTCGATTTTGAGCTGATTAATGCGAAAAATTTACATTTTCACAGTCTGGTGTCATTTAGTGGGATTTTATGTAGTTTTAATCACTATCGTTTTGTTTATTAAATTTGGCATCACCTGAAGTTACTTTGTCTTCTCAATGGAAATCATTCATAATTTAAAGATTAGCTTCTGAAACGTCATTACGTTTACTTTCTTAAACAAATAGATATGCATCAAATACCTGATAACCAAACTTTTCTTGGTCTTCCATTTGTAATCTCAGGTGACAACTAGAAAAACGTTATCTAATAACTAATATAATCCCAAAATTTGTTTCCAGCAGTGTCTTTTTTGCCTAAAAATAATAATCTCAAAGAAATTATGCGTTTAAGCGATTAGAAATTAAAAATTGTCACCAGCAGAATGTAGTGTAAAATTGATATATACAATTTCGTATTTTAGCTGTTTCTCCGTATCTCCTTCAGTTTACTGATGACAGTGACCCCTCATACCTACAGTAAAGTCAATATTCAGCTTTACTAAAATAGTTAATACTCCATACTGTCTATTTTAATGCAAGTATTCAATACACTGTGAATAGTTTTATTGTCTATGATAGGGGAGTTTCACTAAGGAAGAAAGATTATAGTTTAGCCGGAAGTAAATTTCAGCAATTATTCCAGTCATAAGATTTTGAATTCACTGTCTAACAGAAGACTAGGAAATATCACATCGATTCATGTAAACTGTGCTTAAACTATAGTATGCAATCGCAATTCACAATTTTGAACTTCAATAGTAATCGGAAAGGGTCAACCGTTTGTAAGGATGACTTCAAACTAGTAAACGGCTCCAAGTCGTAAGTAAAGTTCTGAAGTTAACATATATACATAGTCTGTACACCTAGAAATTTTTCTCCAAGTTTCTCTTACATTTCATGCAATGACACCTAAAATTTCTCCCTATACATTTATTTAAAACAAACATATATGAAGGGGTTAGAACAAAGTTTCATAGTTTTTAGTAAATAACCCTATTTTTCATTTTGAAAGAATGACCTGAATTTTGAAGATCTGTTACTGTTAGTGTTTAGCCACTTTCTGTCTACAAGACTTTTCGTTTGAAACCTCATAGCCCTATTACCGAACCACCAATTGACCAGAAAATGTTAAGTTTTTTATCATCATTACTATCTTTTTACCAGTGATATTGAACAGCTACAAAAGAAAAGGTTAATGACGAAAATCTAAAAGAAAGATTTAAACACTAATTGTATAAAATGATAAATGTATTGAGTTTACCAAACAGAGACTAGGGTACCAGTCTTATTAGGCGAACATTAGAAATACTGGTTGATTTTCCACAGAATTCAAAACATTAATGTTCAAGCTTTCGCCTTAAAGCAGTGGAGGAATTCGCGGATACAAAAAGATAAGATGAAAAATATTTCCTTCCTTTTTTCTAAACAGTTTATGCATCAGATATAACCATAATACTAGTTGATGTATTTTCAAAATGATATTCTAAATCAGAGTGCTGAATCAACAATTTTAGTCAAAGGCATGGTCAATACATATTCAGTGAGGTGAACGTTATATTTAGCACAATAACCGACTATTTTAAATGAACTTCGTTGAGTTCGGAAACTTGATTTCTTCGAAGCATATTAACATGAACTTTAGGTATCATGTGTTAACAAGTGGAATCCATTACAAAGCGTAATAATACGTTCGTGTGGATCGTTTCATGACAGTAATAAATCTTAAAGTTTTATGGCATTTAGTTAATCGTTGACACAATCATCATTTCTGTTTTGAGAATTTTGCAAATTTTACATTTTATTTGAACCAATTTTAGAGGTATTTGTCTAACCGCTTAAGGCTAAACTCAAATCAAGGTAGTACAATGCTTAGGCCACTTTTTCCAAACTCACTTTTGCATTAATCACGCAATATTTATCTGAGATCCATGTGAATACGGGGGATTAACTCAAATAAAAAGTGATGCTTTCTAATCAGGTCTATCTGATATAAGCACCAGGTGGCACGCTTGCTAGTTTTGGTGTTCGTTAACATGAAAGTACTTAGGTAGATTCAACCGAGGAGGTCACTTCGTTCGATTTATCTAGAAACTATTCATCTTTATAATCGAAATCATAATACCCATCAGTAGCTTAAGAGCTTTCAAACCTCTCATGAGAAAAGCATAAGTACATGTAATCTGAACAAAAACTTCATTTTGACTACGTGGAAGCCAAAAATGGCATTCAGAAAGTGAAACAAGTCAATAAATTATATATTCTTGACTGAATATAACCTTGTATTCATATGTCACAAATGATTTCTCTTTCTATGATCTTACGTAATACAACAAATCAGATATACGCGAATGCCTTTAGTTAGCACACTCACACTCATGTATCACGTGTTTCTTTGCAGGGAAACATGGTTCACAATGATATTCAAAGTAATTTATACTCAACGCAACCCATAAAGTATTGCATAATGCACTATATTCATTCATAGTAAATAGACACATTTTTACAATATTGATTTTGAATCTACCTTTCAGATTGATATCACTTCTTTCTGAGTTATTGTGAACTTCACTGAATTAACACAAACCAATGTTCTAAAGTAAAACGTTTGACCGAATAACTCAAATGCGAATACTGTACAATTATCTGAGAACATCAGTACTTAATTCTTACATGCTAGTAAGTAACTAGTTTTCTCTTTTATAAAGATCTCAAATATAACAAGAATAACATTTTTCTACTTAAGTCACTTTCTATTCTTTCTATTAGTATCAGTTATTATGTTTAAATTGTGTTCAATATTTTACTTTAGAATACAATAATCAGATGGTTCACTGGCAAGAACACATGCTAGTGTTTCCGGACAGAAGTGTAAAATAGAGTAATTAATGACAATATACTTTTTACTGTATAGTTTACAAATTTCTCCATCCGATTATAAAAAAGGAAAACGTTACAGAATAGAGTAAGCAGTCTTAAAAGGTAGCTTCCAGAGGTAACTATTCAGTTGGTTAGTCCCAAATTTTGGGGTTACATTGTCTAATTAATTCAAGACAATTTGAGTTTTGTTAAATACTTTATCAATGATACTATTTATTAACAATTAAAGTAAGATGAACCCTTTTTTGTTGTACTATACTACGAAAGTTGATCGAAACCATTATGGACAAAATTAGGGCGCTTATAAGACAAAACTAAAACTCACTATGATCATTGGCTTGTGATCATTGCAATCTTGCACCAAAAGATGAATCCATGCGTCACTACTCCTACCAGCACCATCCGCTGCTGTTATTATTATTGTTAAATTTGCTTGGTTCAAATCTTTAAGGCCTAGGTCAGTCAAGTAAATGTATTCTCCTGAAATGAATAACCTTTTTCGCAGTTGTTCAAAGTCCTGGGTTTGATCGTTCAGGCTATATGATACTCGACCGTACTCACTATCAGGTTCATCCAAATCATTTGCATTTAAACGTAGCAACTGTCTCTGATTAGTACATTCAGGAACTTGAAAAGTATACTTAACAGTAATCCTACCATGCCCTGACTCTCCAATCATTTCTTTTGGCTTAGATGTGGTTCTTTCTGATCCCATAAATAAAACACTGCTTGTTGATAATCCTGTTTCAAGTTTATCCGGCCATAATGGGGCGTGATCATTTATATCTTTTATTAATATGCGTAAAATCGTTTCACCTTTTCTTCCGCCAGAATCTATTGCAACAAGTCGTATGGTATAACGTGTAGCCTCTTCCCTATCCAAGCGATTAATTACCTTTAAGCAGGGTACCAAAGGAAGCGAATCCTTATTTGATGATTGATAAGAAACATATGAGTAATTATATGTATATATTTCACTCAGTGTCATTTCTTCACATTGAATTCTAAGTCCTCTAAACTGAACAATTTCGAATACTTGCATTAATTCCACAGGTGTAGAAACTGGATGAAATTCATATTTAACAATGCCATGTTCGGCAGAGTCCATATCGTTAGCGATTGGTAGGGATACCATTGTACCGATAGGACATTCTTCTTCAATAGTAATAACTCTTTGTTGATTATCAATACCAGGCACTTGTGGAAAATATGGCGAATTATCATTTATATCCAGTAAAGTTAAAATTAATTCAATGCATATTAATTCACTTTTTCGTCTTTTATTGTCTACATTTACAACTGATTCGGCTTCACTTGTTGCGGTTATTTCATGATGATCTACACCTCGACTAGTGATCTTGTAGGCTGCTATAAGCAAGGTAATCCTACACTGTCTGTCAGTATTTTGTAAGTCATTACATATACGTTCACGATCCAGTGGTACACCAAATTTAATAATTCCTTTAACGGGATGTAAATCAATAATATTCAGTAGGTTATTTTGATTTCTTTGTTGATAGGCTGTTAGCAGATTGGCACTGATATCAAGTATCTCAAAATTTGTAATTTTTGAATTCCCTCGTTTTTCAACCTCCTGAATCGATGTTTCTAACAAGATTCCATGATTTTGCATAATTTGACTGAGATTTATTAGATCTGATTTAATAACTGATGATTCTGTAATTGTTAACGATATTTGATATGGTTGAGTTAAATTTGTTTCTACGCTGTTTCTATCATCACTGATATCAAATATTTCAGAAGATAAATATCTACCACAACATGAAGTAATTAAAAGTGTGATAAAAAAATGTACATAAACACTTTGTAACTGCAATTGTAGTCTCTTCCACATTGTAACATTCAGGACATTTTATTTTTTTTTCATGATATTTCCCAGAAATGCGAAATCTAAAATTTGAGTAGAAACATGAAAAAAAAATTAAAGATAAAGTGAAGAAACCAACTTATTAGGCAGTAATACAACAACCAATTAAGTTTATTTATTTCAATGATGAAAGTAGTTGTTAAAACTGTTGAGTAAGAAACTTTGCACGTAATAAAACGTAATCATCTTCTTTAACAGAAATGCTAATCTTTGTTCTGACTGATTTATATGTGGTGAGTTTGGTACTGTAAATTAGTCTACTAGTTTCATAATAAAAATTCTCTTCCTTATCGTATATTAACTTTTTAAACTAAACATTCCACCTGAATGAAAATAACTTGTACCCGGTTCTTACACAAACTAAAAGCTTATAAATATAAAGCTAAATTCACCTTAAGTTCAACTGCGCCAAAAAAAGCGATACAGAACGCAGATCCTCTCATTTTCCAATAAAGAAATATATTCATCTTCTCAGTAACTTTCTTCATCGAAATGCTTCATTCACATTCAGATGAAATATTATTATTATTATTTGGATAGTTGCAAAATATATTTTGCATCTTGCATTTACGCTTTTTTAAGTCTTGATTTTTATTTCTTTACCGGTGTCTTTCGTTGTAAATTTCAGCAAAGACTCTTTTAGACTCAACTAGCAGATTTAAACAGCATATATTTGCAAAATACCTGCGAGAAAAAGAAATACGAGCATAACTTTTATGTAGGTTTTGTCAAGACAAAAAATTGAAGTTGAAGTCAGAATTAAAAACAAGAAGTGAGGTTATCAAACTGAAGTGATACATGTAGGAGTGAAACTATAGCAGAGTATGGCGTAAAATAATGATAAATCTAATTTAACGAAACTCCTACGTTTTAAGAGATTGTCACCGTAATTTAGTTTTTCCGGCTAAATCATGATACGAATACTGGTATATCTAACTACCCTCTTCTGGATAGCACGAAATACTACTTCTAAACTCCGTTTATGACCTTAGAAAAAGATGCAACACTAGTAACCTGAAGTATAATTTTGACAAAAAAACTATGCTTTGGATGTAACTTAGTACTCAGTTTCCGTAACACTAAGTGTAGAATCACTAACTGGCTTGCTAATGTACAATAAAAGATGCTGATAAATGGCGGATAGTGTTCCAAGTTTGACATAAAACTAAGAAGGACGGATGACAGAGAACGAATCTTTCAAGTTAAGTAACACACTACAGTTAAACGGGAGAGTAAAATTTGTTCGAATTCAAGCTTGACTTATCAGAATGCATTTTGTGAATATCTTCTTCTTGTATACCAGCTTAGAAAGCGAACCTTATGAACCTACGAAGACTAAGTATTCTCATGAAAAATGCTTATTGTTTAAAAACCGTGGTTCAAATACTTTTTGATATTATTGATGGACAGTGGCTGGCGACGGGAGCCACAACACGCTTTTTTCCCGTTTTGGTCTTGTTGAGTTGGATGCACCTAACTCACCGTAAGCGATGTTGTTCCTATTAAAATTCGAACTCGAGACCAATAGCCCCAAACCACATAGCGTTATCCACTAGACCATCGAGCCACGATAACTACTTCTTGTGTAACTGGTTTCCTTTATATTATGTTGTTTGAATCATCCCGTCGTTGACTGAAATGAAGTGACAGGCCTCTATTGGATTTCTGTGCAGATAAGACTCTGGCTCTTCGAGCAATCCGTCCCGTATCCGAGTTCTAGTAAGAAGAATATCGCTCACAGGAAGGCTGGTATATCCAGTTGACGAGTCCGAAATAGGGAAAGACGCGGATTTCGGATTCAACTGGTTACGACTATTTATCATTGATATGGAAATTGAAAATACAGGGAATATCGAGGCATCTCCACAGGGGTCGTATCCTAATAGAGCGCAATCAATTTGGTTCGATCAAATAAGGGGTAATACAAGTCACATCATGTAAATATTTTTATCCTCCTTTTTTCAAATTCAGTCCACGCAAATTATTTTCGAGATTGAGATTGGTAGTTCACTTTGCTAAGTAATAGCTTCAACCTTCACCTAATCACTCAGTAAGAAATATTTATCATGGCATGTCTGAAATTTAATAATACAGTAAGTCTGGTGACTTAAGTTTCAGCACATAACAGGTGTAAAAAATATACCTTAGTAGAATAATTTTAGGATGGATAATTTTCTCAAATATCCGAATTATTTTTATTGAATCCTTACGTATACGAACATTTTTGTTTATCAGATGACTTGTAACAAATTACATCTTTAATTTCCTACTAATTTTCTTTCTAGTTCATTATTTCTTTGGGAAAATAAAACCTGGGTTCCTTTAATTTGTCTCTTCAAACGTTTACTACTTTACGGATGTTTCAGTTATGTGGAAAACAGTCCCTTACAGTGTTCAATTTATTTAGGAAAGTCCTAAAGTTATCAAATCGACAAATTTTATAGGGAAGTATAATAATACACAAATCATTAAAGTCTATTTATTCTCCTTCATTCTGCTGTCCAAAAACCGTCATCATACTATTGATGATTTGGATAGTATTATGTTGTCTTAAAAAGTTACTTGATGACTAAACCTTGTGTTAGGTTGATTAGTCAAACCAACTTCAAATTCAAATACATCAAAGTATGTTTGTTCTCTCATTGGTTTGATTATACGTTATGTTACTGAAGTTGGATGGTAAACAAAAATGCAAAAAAATAACAATGATCACAGCAACAACTAAAAAAGATTACGACAGAACAGGTAAAAACAAGAGGGCCTATATTTAAGTGACATAACTAAGTCAGCTGTTATAAAGATTTTAGGACAAAATCACACCAAGTTTATACGTCTTTTTTGATTCCAGTGTATTGCAGTGTGATATAATTTCTTCTGATTGTTTATGACTAACCCATAGCTGTGAACAGTCTTTCTTCATACACGTTTAGTCCTACCTTAGTGTGTAAGTCACTAGCTGGGAAGTCAGTTGGTGTTATTTGTTGATTTTTATTATTAAGATTACTGGACATTCCTACTAATGTGTGTATATGTCAAAGGTTAGCAAGTTAATGGAAACTGTAGGCCTTACAACGGCATAGTAGATTACTTAATTTCATGACATTTCTAGTTCAGTGTTTTTCTTGTGTGACTGTCATTGTAGTTATTAGTCATCGAAAAGTTTTCGCTAGACAACTTAAATTTAGCAGGATAATATGCAGTATGAAAAATTTTGTTTTTAAAAGCTTTCATGCAAAGGTTATTCTATTATTAAGGAGACTAGAGTTGGAAGAAAACACAGACGGTTGATTGATTTGAATCGTATACTATTTATATAAGTATTCATGTGGTAAATGTAGTGGTTAATTGGTTGGAAAAGCGGTATCGCATGGTTCTCATGATGTCATTGCCAATGATTTGTAAAATATATAAAATCAAGTTCGAGGTCCTTTTAAGAAAGTAGATAAAAATATTTCAACAGACCATACGATGTGGCAGTTTGCCAAGCAAACTTATATTTCTCATTCAAAATGTCGCGGTTCAAATCTAAACCGCAGAAGGTGTATCTTCGTGTAGGTCTCAGAATGAAACAATGTGTTCTTTCAGTACTCTTTGGGTTACACGAATTGCTTGATTAATGTATGCATCAAGGATGAAGCTTTTCAGAGATTCGAAGACATGAAATAGTTCATACGTATACTTTGAACACAGTACTGTGTACCTTTCTGTCTTCCATGGAAACTAAAATACAGATAAACTAGAATCATTACTGATAAACATTTTATCGGCAGTCCATCACTTATCTGATATCGACACTAGAATAGAAATGAAACAAACCCATCAAAAACAGATCATCACTTTGTGAGACATACAGTTGGATGATGCAGCAGACAGATAAGACGGTTTCATCATAGGATTTTGCATTGTTACACGACGTTCCAAGTTGCCACATGACTTATCAGAACACCAAGTGAGAATTCATTAGGACGAAGAATGAAGAAATAAGGAAGAAAAGCCAAAAGCCATGGAAAGTAATGAAGAAGGAGCAGAGTGGGATGGAGAGACACTGAAATTTAGCATTAAGATTAAGATGACGTGTGGATACATCTGAGTCACTGAGAAAGATTCCGAGCCGTACGAACCAGGTTAGGAATTAATTCAATTTCAATCTTTAAGATTAATGACATCATTCACGGAATAAATGATTTATAAGAAGAATGTTGGACTGATTCGAGACAATACTTTGAAACATTTTTCCAAATATGACTTACAGCATTATCAGTGCCATATACTAGTTTTCATCTTTAAAATGTCATTAGTTAAATGACTTAAACAGAAATTATTATTAGCAGGTTAATTCAAATGCATGACATTTAGATAAATGTTCTAAAAGCACTTCTCATTGTAACAACGATTCAAGTATCTGTGTGAGTAAAACCTATAGGTGAATACATCTTTCCAAAGTTTAAAAAAAGATTTACTTCACGCTAAAAACTAACTACTTCTGGCTTATCACTCCTATGCTACATCGAATAAACTACAAGATTTAAAGCACACATGTTTAAATCTGATTCCATTGACTTAACTTCACTCCAGTTTTCAACTAGTCTATCTTCAGTGATAAATGAATAAACAGATTTTGCCTATCTTTGCATAATGGAAACATAGGATCCTAATTACTTTCCTGGATACATAAAATACTGTTTGATTCATTACACTATTCGTTTTTGTATGTACACTTCACATTTCACAGCAATCGTGAGAAGTTACTTTATGAGGATAGATTCCACGGACTCATACCTAGTCTACGGCTTAAAAGTGAGGCCTTGCGAAAGGTTATTTGCATTTGACACAAAATAGTAAAATTCTCCTTTCACTAAGAGACAGAACATTTTAGAACATAGTGAAGCTTTGAATATTATTTTTCTGTAGTGAATCCCTCAGAAGTATTGGATTTTGGCAGCTTACCTAATTTAAAAGTGGGTTTAGTCTGAGATTTCGATGTTCCAACTGATTGTTGTTATCATCTGGACTATTAACATTTATACAATGTGGATATTAATCCTTGAATCCCCTGGACACAAAACAAATAATTCTTAGTATCACCACCAGATCAACTGCTGAATAGTGTCATGTCCAGATGTTGGCGATTTACTTTGATTACTTTCAACTAGATTAGGAGTAAATACAGAACAGATGTATAAATCTTCCTAAATTCTCCATTTTCCCATGCATATGACTGCAGGAAAAAGTTATATCTTGAACAACACATGAAGCCACTACTTGCTTTTAGAAACTTTGACTCCACTTTTTGATGAGACAGTAAATTCATGGCGATTAAAATATTTTGAAACCAAACTGTAAACATTGGTAAATATCAAATAGTTTCTTCAACCTTCTTCCTAAAAGCTTATCCTCTCTGAGCAAAGCTTAGATAGGCCCTTTCAGCATTTTTAAAAACACTTTCCATGTGCTTAACCTACACACTACAGGGGATGTAGAAGTAGAAACAATAGTTAAAAGACGGTTATCTAAACGTTATTCGTACACAAAGATCAACAGGGTCGTAGAATAGGAACAAACAATTTCTTTATCATTATGATTTCTCTTCAGTCAGAGTCAGCCTAAAATCTTAATGAAGATTATCTTCTTAGTGAGAACATTAAAATGTATGTAATCGCATTGAGCTTACAGTTAAAAACTGTTTTCTTTGTAGTCATGTGGGTACTTTTACGCTTAACAAATGTAGATTTTTAAATAATAGTACCTCAAGAAGTTGTTTCTGCAGACTGTGAATGATCTTGTGTTTGACACGCCTATTCACCGTCGTATGAAAGCCAAATTCACATTTCTTAATTAATTACCTTCACTACTATCATGTAAACTGCACTAAGTGATCGAATATTGATATACTTCACTTTATGATTGTTTAACTCAGGAAGTTGCCTCCACTCTAGAAATAGCTATTCAAAAAACGCAGGCATCTTTAGTACGTACCTTAAATACACCTACTCTAAGTATACGTCAAGGTTTCGTATTTGATTCCTAGATGACACCATTCACACCAATGAATGAAAAGATAAAACATATGAATTGAATATATATTTTTCACTTTGAATTTCCTAAATGAACCAAGGAGCTGAGCATTTTATACTGTAATCCTGGTTCCGGCTAAAGATAGTCATCATTTACCTCCCAGTTTTTGTATTAGACGGCAAATTCCATCAGCAGGATGCCACAGAGCTACATTTCAAACTTGTTGGCTTCACCAGCAAGTGATATCTATGACGTAAGAGAGAGTCAAGTATTTACAAGATTTTGTCAGAAGGGGATAACCCATGTATAGGTCTAATTCTCATATCTTAACACTCATTGGCTTAGTGGTTGATTCTCTGTCTTCATCAGACCAAGGGCTTCTTGGTAACTGCTTCCCACTACCTGACACTAGAATACAGTCAACCCCAGTGGAACGATACTTTGCTTAATGGTCACATTTGAAAAACTGATGGATTAACCTCGGTCAATGTTAAGTACTCAGGACTTAACAGCTGTATGGGGTACCCACTGGTGAGTAGGTATTACACTCCATTATCATTTTGTTGTTTCATGACAACTACTGAATGTACATCCCAGAAAATATTTTTTCAACAAATGTTTCACCAACTGATTTGAGTTTTTGCGCGAAAGTCATTATATTCCCTGTTAACTAGTAGATATTTCTAAAAGTGAAAAAATTGTCATTCAGACACGTGATTTACTTAAACACAATTGAATAGGTCACATTTATTCAAAGTATAAAAGTTTTAAAGTTCTTCAACCTGAAAGAGTTTCATTGTATCACTTGTCGACGCGATATTTACCAAGATCCTTGATCGATATCTTGAAATATCTTTGGAAATGAACAGCCAGCCCTAAAATGTAAATGAAATCAATACTCCCGAATGATGAATCTAAGAAAATTGAATCAGATCACTGATCAACAGTTTTTGTATTTCATTCAGTTCTTTACACTTTGACCAACGGCTTGCTCGAATCACAATGATTCTTTTCCTCTGACTGAAGTAATGTACGTTCTCGATCAATAAGTTTCGACGAAAAGTATGTTATATTTAATTCAGTTACTATGGTAGCTGTGTTACGATCCATGCATTCCGTCTCTTTTCATGAAAAAAATCCTAAGTAGGTCCTCTAGTGTTACTTGGTATGATCGAGGATGTCATCACCTAAGGTTGCGAAAAGTCACAAATCTTCATATTTTCCACTAAAGAAAAACCTAATTTGAGAATTTCGGTAACAATATAATAAACGTTTTATGCATTCTGATCGAAGTCTACAACATGGAAGATCTACTATTTTTATTCAGTTTTGAGTGGTGAACATTTGTTGGATTAGGTTTCGACTTTTTAAAGTCCATAAGAAATTTTTTGTTGTTTTGTGATTACACGTATACTACAAAAAAGTCTGATATAATCTGATTTGTTATATTACTGAAAGATGCTTTATGTACATTAGTTCAATGATGAGCTGTCTGTGAGATATTAAAGAGAAAAGTAACTGCTGGTTTGTCAGTTATGACAACTTATGCAACTACAAAACCTGTGCAATGTAGAACCTGATGCAATTGTTCACATACTCAAGCTAATACAATTTTATTGATGGCAGGCGAACTTTGTGTTTGAGTAGTATACAAGGTTTTTTCATTATGATTAACTTAAATGGTATCCACTGATGTATTATCTATCACTACCTAATTTGTAAGTGTTAATTTAAAAATATACTATCTATCACACTTAATGTTCGCTAAGTTCATTTCACCTGAAACCATTTTGGAGATCTTCTGCACTCTGCATAAAGCGTGAACAACATCCGGATTTTCAACATCAACATCAAGTCAGTGCTTCTGTATGGCTCAGAGACTTGACGCATTACAAAAGGGATTTCGAACAAACTACAGATATTCATCAACAACTGTCCACGCTAGCTGCTTACTGAAGCTCAGATGGCCAGAAATAATAAGCGACAAGGAACTCTGGCTAGCTGGTAACGAACCAACCAAGAGCCTATCGCTGAACAAATATGCACTGGAAGGAAGTGGAGATGGATTGGGCATACACTGAGAAGGCCGACAGGGGACATGATGCGTCAGGCCAGTTGGTTGAGTGGAACCCCGATGGGAAGCGACGAGTTGGGTGTCCGAGGTGGGGGGTGACATGGAGGAGATTGTGTGAGGAAGAAATGAGAGCTTGTTGGCTGTCGTGGAGCCATGTTCTGAAGATTGTAGAGGAGAGAGTGCATTGGAGACGTGCTACTGAAGCCCTATGTTCCATTATGAACCCAAGGGACAAATAATAATAATGATAAGTTCATTTCAAAAATTAGGCACATTGGAAAGTTGTTCAAGTATCTTTCGAAATTTCACTTTTGTTTCCGTTAAAAATCTAAATCTACAAACCACAAGGTGTGTCGGATACAATGAATAAAGCCTGAAAGAGTGATAGGGAGTATGTTTGTACAAGCTACCAAATCTTGAATACTCAAAATTTTGGCGGGCATGAAGACGTACTGAGAACCTGATTTGACTTTCCACGTTTATATTTTACCTATGTTTGGATAGCAGGTTGGTTCACCTCAGTTTTTACGTTGATACCTTAAACTCCTAGTTTTAATACCTTTGATTAGTCTGTAAAAGAAAACAAATTTTATCTGCATGTTTGACCAAACTGTGTTTAAATTTTTAGAAAACGATGAATTTAGTTCGTCTCACTGAGATGAATCCAAGTTCTCGTTACAAGAAAACGGCTGAAAAATATCAACGTATTACAAGACTATAAATGGATGTGTCCATCAAGAATAAAAAATAATTGATTGAGACATGAAAATGGAAATTTTTATGTTCGTAAGTTGTTGAAAAAAGTTTATCACGCAGTACAGTTGACAGTTCTAGAATACTAAGATTGTTTATTATAGAGAAAAAATGTCTATGATAATAAAAATGTCAGCTTCAGCTTATGCTCAACCAACTGTAACCGCAGTTTACAGGGAAAATGTGAGATGGAGTTGAGTCAGATACATGTTCAAAACAGGTTTCCAGTACTTCGGGATTCTCAAGGGTTTCCCAAATAATGTCAGTGCATAATGAATAGTGTCCTAAAATGTTACATTAGTTTCGTTAATGAGACAGTTAAAGCTTCATCACTAACTTATTTCAATTGTTTCTCAAAAGAACAATCGAAGTATGCATAAAACAACGCTTTCTGTACTTTCAGTATGAATCATAACTCAATATCACTAAAAATACCATGTAGATAACCATCTAAGTAGATTATCAGCCATAGTATCACATTTAACATGAGTTTGTTCTATATTTATATCAGTTTGATTCCTGTTTTATCAAAAAAAACATACTTCGAAGTCGGATGTCGTGATTAATGTTTGCAAGCCTTCAGAATGAGGTAGCCTACATGTAGTTCTTTAAATATTGTTTTGAAGTTGCATTAGTAGCTTTTTAAGGGATTTTGAGGATCGCATTTGTCACATCTGTGTGTTTGTAAAGCACTCCAAAATTATGTTGTTAATATAAATGAAGTCCAAATCCGGATCGATTGATTCAGTACACTTAACACTGAAATAAGGGTACCACTCTATCATATTATTCACTTTATATAACATCCTAAACACAACTGATAAATTATCATCAGGAGTTAAGAATAGACAATCACAACAGGCGAAATTCGACTATCAGTTCGTATTTGAAAACAAGTGTACTAAGTTCAGCTTTTTTCCTTAAACATGTCACATAATACCGCTCTATCTTAACCGAACGTTCACTATTCAATTTTGTGTTTATGGACCTTCAAAGTGGTTGTTATGCCGTGTAATGATTTTGAGAGAGGACAAACTTCAGTTACTTACTGACCAACTAACTTACAACTTATCAATGTCAAATGTAAGTTTAATGCGCAGTTATATTCATTCAAGGTAACTGAATGCCCGTTTGAGGTGGGTGCACTCAAGAGTTCAGCTTAACCTAAGTTGATGTGTAATAAAGTGTCAGCCATTCTGACTCGTAACATTCGCATGCTTACCAATATGCTTGTTACGAGGGTTGGATATCTCAGCCTATATCTCTAAATAATTACGAGTTTGAACTAAATAGGAATCATAAAATAGGAAAAGGAATAAAACTGTCTAGTATAATTAATTTTCAGCAGTCATTGTAGAAGTTCAGAAGCGTAAAAAAGAAAATTGAGTCCATTTTATTGATTTATGAAATGAACACTTTCTGGATTTTGTGCTGATGACGCTGTTGAAAATGATATCCAGCTTACAGAAGACTGTTTTAAAAGATGACTTCACAGAATTTAGATTTTTGTTGGATGTAATGACAAAGTCAAGGCAACATCTACCAATGTATTCACAAGTGCATGAACATGACTTAGAGCTCATTATTTGAGGGTCACCTGGGAAGTTGTAGCTTCATGTGGTTGGATTGGCAAAAACAGGTCAACAGTTTGCGTAATTGTTGCAATACTTACTGGAATGAGGATATGTGAGTATGACTATGAGATAAAGATTGTGCGTAGTGAACTATACACCAAACAGTTGTCATATCGGGCTATTAAATCAAGACTGTGATATCATTAAATCATCCTGATCAACAAAGTATGAAATCAAAAAACAAACTTCAAGCTCATTGACTGTATTCAGTTCAACAATGTTAAAATGAGAACGGGAACGATGAAGCAACATTACTGCATTAGGATATTCACTTACATGAAAAACGTAACCAAGACAAAATACTTATCACCTGAACCTTCAATAAGGAACGGTCATCTACATTCATCATCGCTTACAATAACAAGAGTAAATCTAGTGATCCCATTCGAAAGTACCGATTAATTAACTAACAACCACAAAAGACGGCAGACATCTTGACGAACAGTAAAACATTTCATATATGCTTGTTGTATCTGTCTCCAGCTCAACACCGATAGACAAATTCTGGTCGGTAGGAAACGGAAGTAACTATAATATCGATTTTACCTTCTAATGTGTAATCTAACAAGGAATACAACTGTTTTGAATAACAAAATCATAAGATCTTTCCAGGTCTTTGCGTGTGGTGGTGAAATTCACCTTACTTTCTTAAAATGCAAATAAATAGGGTATCCATGTTTGTTTTGAATGTTAATCAACTTTCAGCAGCGGTATGCTGCTCGTTTCAATTTGTCTTGACATAAGAAAACGTTCAAAAGTAGCTTGTTTCGTCTTCCTTTGAGGTGAAGGCAAGAAAAGCACAATTTAGAACCAAACTCTGTGCAAATTATTGAAAGGTGAATTTTTTTTATTCTTATGTTTGTAGTTACTTACTTTGATGTCATTTTCTCATCCATTACACTTCCTGAAGTTTATTATTTTCCATAATTCTTTATTCGCTTGCTTTATATTCTCTCTCATACTCGGACTGTGTATTATGAGTTATTTTACTATCATTGCTTTCAGGCAGTATAGCATATCATGCAGATTTTATGCTCTCATTCTTGGACCTACAATATATTTCACACCTTATGATCTACTAAAAAAAAACGTATCTAAGGTTCATCTGTTAGTTAAAAGCTTACAGGTCAGCTTATCTTATAAATAATGAAACTGTTTCTGTAGATGCATTAATTGAAAAAAAACACTAGTCGAATGAAATGTAGAATGAACCGCGTCTGAGTTAAATAACACTCCAAATTTCATCATAAATTAATAGTTAGAAATTTTCTTCTGGCAAAGACATAAGTCACTCACACTATGGATTTCTCATGGGTTTTTTTAAATTTTAACTAAGTACAAACTTTTTAAGTTCACTTAACGAAATCGTATGGTAAGAAACTTACTTAAATGAAGCAGAGTAGAAACTCTTTGAAAATTCCTTGAGAAAAATTTAATTCCGTATTGGGGTAGATACTTAAATCTCTGCAAACCAAATGATAGCATATGATTCTGAAATATTTTTAAAATGTCTCATGTACTCAATGGTCTTTCATTTATTTTTTTTTCAGCTAATTGTAATTTTATCCTAGTTGAATATTCATCTTATTTAATATAAATATGTCTCCACATTGGTCACCTCAAAATTCATTCATGTGCATAACAAAAACCAATAGGGAATAAACAAGTTTCCTAAATATGTTGTTATTTTGAATAGTAACTGTAGATGTGTTTCCTCGTCCTTACCTATATGCTTATGCATATGCCTAAATATCCAGTTCTGTGAAAGTATATGCTTATGGATGTCCTGTACAACGTATGTGTGTATGTGTGTGGAGTGTACATATATGTAGTTGATAGGCGATACCACTAATATTGCAGTTGTTCTTTTTCGTAGTAGGTCACTAAGACAATACCCAATAGAAGATAATAATGTCATACTTATAAATAAAACAGGGTCGTAAAATAAAGTCCGTCAAAAATAACTAGTAGATAGTTTACGTGGGTGATATGTTAACATCTTTAATTAGTTCCATTTAATTGATTTATTAGATGTCTCAAATATTGGAAGAGCGCTATTTACAGGATCACGTTTGAGATACAATTTATTGTTACCATTCATATCCAGATAACTACATAACACCCATTATATAGTTTTAATTTCGTCCCACCTTCGTGACATAAGTTGTAGGATTTTCTGTTGCATGTACTTGGTGCTAATTAGATGAATAAAGATTCGGTTGTCAATCTTTCCCTCCAACCTGTTATGATATTTCTACAGATTTTGACTCTCTCACTTCCTATTGTTTGTGTGTAACCGCGTACATGTCTATGACCGATCTTTCTCTAAATTTCCTTATCTTTTTACTATCTACCAATTTCAATATAGATAGGTTTTTGTGCTCAAACAGCCTAATTGACTCTGGTCGACCACTTTGACCTAAGTATTTGACCTCATAATCGTTGTAAGCGATTCGGTAAACTAAATTATTCTGCTTAGTTGGATTAGTAGGATCTTTTAACCCACAAAGCTTATTTCGAATTGAGTTCGTAGGTTTAAATGCAACTCTAATCCCAGCCAGCCTACCTTGTATAGTATAGAGGTTTTGAATTCTCTCTTCACAGTATTGGCACTATTATTTCTGACATCATTATTACTACTGTTAACACCTGTGTTACTAATATAAGTTATAATTTTCTTGCGATTCCTGACAAGCTTATTTATTAATTTACTAGGACTGTAAAGTAACCCATGTCTCAAAGTTGTATAGTTGTCTTGATGTAACTATGAACAATAAATTTTGTCTGAAATCTGATCCAGTAAACAATAATCTTACATTGTGTGATCTGTCTAGTAGATTGACTAGGATAAAATTACATTCTACTACAGTCCTGAAGTTTTACTCTCATATAGATAACAATCAATTTTTATAAAAATTGTGTATTTTAGTTGATAATGCTTGTCTGTGCTACTCTATAAAAGAACTATGGCACTTCAGTAGGTAGTTTAATACAGTATTCGAAATTTGATTGCTTTTTTACCATATACACGTTTGTTGAAAAGAAGAGGTGTATTCAGGTAATTTAGGAAACTACTTTTTATGACGTAAATACAACCTCTGTATGCAGTTTGACTTTCTGGCATACATGAAACAAATTCCACCACTATCAAATATGAGAACAAATGAATAAGAAGGGGTAAAAATGTCCCCAAACATTTTAAAACTGTCAATCTTGAAGATATCGTTTAATTCGGCGTTAGACAAAACATTTCATAAGTATGTATATCTTCTTTTCTATTCCAGTATGAAATGCTACAACTGCAGTATTTCTGAAGCTTATGATATCGTTGTAGTCAAAATCTGAAGTTCATAGTTCTAATTATATCCAAGAAAAATTTATGCGTTGTGGATAGAATCAATCAATTTTAAAATTATTATAACTGTATCAACTTTATTTGGCGAATCAGTGGAAATTTGTAAGCATTTAATGGCTGTTTTTAGCTATTGTTGGATTCCTAAACATCGCACACCCATGACCTTGCCTTGGATCGAACTCATAGTCATCAGGTCTCGCTGTAAGCAAGTTACTGTTCAGCGACTGGACTAAAAGCCAGTGATTAACACTGTCCTACTTCTGTCAATTCACAATATGGCGTGACTAACATCAAATGTCAGCGAGCATCTCTGCTTACAAGCAACTTTCTTTAACCCGACAGGTCATGGCTTCTCTTTAAAACTTCCTAGAATCCATCTGAAATGTCAGTAACGAACTGTAGATAGTTATCAAATTGATCAATTCTTATAAACCTCCAAATTGATTTGCAGCTTCAATCAGAATTCCAGTAACATATGGTCTCTACGTTAAAATCTCCAGATTTTATTTCTCCGCCTGGAATTACCTTAGATTTGTTGTCCTCCTGTGAAATTCTTACTTTAATTTTGTACCTATTAGTAGGCATAAACGTGAGATACAAGTAAAAACCTACAGCTGAAAAAAGCTGAGTAAAGGATTTTAGGCTGATTGCGAGATAATGAATATATATGTATATATGTCTGAGAGTACTAATTACGCTACGAAGAACCCCATTCAATTCATTCGAAATGTTATTCTCAAACTTTCCCAGTAACAGCTTAGTCCCTATGGTGTCCAGCTGCCTACAAAATCTTTATCAAGGTAGTTACAGTGGAGAAATAATTTTGTAAGCACTGCGTACCTATTAGGACAATTAAGGTAGTCAGTATATGTTCAAATAACTTGTCAATTTTCTGTAATAAATTGAGTCCTAAAGGCTTTACCAGCTATAGTAACTAAGCTTTAAATCTTACAATACGTAGGAGGAATATAGCAGCTACAAATAAAGAATGAAAAGAAAGTGGAAGCGCAAAACTTGAAGTGAAATTGAAAAATATGGTGAAAAGCACGTCATATTACTTACAGTAATAGAATACAGAAGATTCAGAAGCGATGGACTGAGTGCCTTATTTGATAAATTATGAGATTGACTAGTTTCAAAGTAGCTTCATTCATACACTGAAATCATTTGGAGAAACACTGAAAATATCAGGGCAATAGACAGATGTTTCTTCTGCGTCTATCTCCCGCAGCTGAAACTCATTTGCATTCCTAAGACTTGACTTCATACGCGATGGAAGTAAAAAAAATATGGTCTCGAATAAACCGCTCCATAAATAAGGCCAGTAAACATAAGCAAATTAAACTCGCATGAATCTCTATAGGGTTAATAAAAGGCCCTAATAAAGAAAAATATGTAGAAACGACAACTGGCCGGTATCTGGTTTATAATGACTCTCGTGCTATCGCTAGTCAGTGGTAATGAACCTCGTCTAACAATCTTCAGTACCAACAAAAAAAACAAGTTAATTTGTCTTAATCAGTCAATTCATATGTTATTGTATAAGGCATTTCTCTACCTTATGAATAGTTATTCAGTTCCACTACTAAATAGCAAATAGATAGATGCACTTAAGCTTAGAAAGTATGCAGTATAACAATGCATTTTTAAATTTTTAGACGTTTTCTACTTCGTTTAACGTTTCCAAGTGCCCTGCCAAAAACCCTTTAGCTTTTGTCTAGTTTGTTTAAACGTTTACTACCTAAAATTACAGAAATTTAGATTTTCCAGAGATCTAGGAAAGGGTAGATAGCAACTAAAGATGGTTTACAATTGAGTAAAATTTAGCCTAAATTCACTTTCCTAGAGTGTCTGTCCATGTGAAATTATAATAGACTTAAGTCTGTCAATAGGCTAACCAACTGGTGGTGTTCCTTACTTTAGTGCATTTATTCCTTCAAAAGCTTCATTGAATTCAGTTTTCAAATACGCTTTCGATGTTTTCATGCTGAAGAAGAGATATATCTTGTGAACAAAATACTCAGTGATTATTTATAGTACTCAAAATAATAGTTTGCACTACAAAGTGGGTTGTGAAGGTAAAACTGAAATCGTTTTCCGTGTACTAATTACTATTTCTGTATATATCCCTTCAAAGATAAGTACGATTTATGTGAAGAGTGTTTCGCTATGGCTCTCACGTTGATGATGAAATATTTGACCTAAATGATTTAATTAAGTTAGATTTAGCGCATTTTTAGAAAGTCTTTCACTGCTGTCCAGTCCATCTAAATTACAGGACTTAAAGAGGCTCTGCTGTAAACGTAATCAACGACCTACACCAATGTTTTTTTCCTATTAGAAAACAAAGGTTATCAAAAAAAGTCACAAACCCGATTAGTTGTTAGCTGATGAACGAAAAGAATTGAAGGAAAACTCTTACACTGTGATCAGACGTCTGCTGAAAGCTGGGAAAAAGCTTCTATATTTTATCCAGCTAATCAGTCTCACAGGAAAATTTCCATTTTGACCAAAAGATTTAATATCTAGCTTTTCAAACGTAGAACTCTCAACGCAACTGGTCCAAGCATTAGGGCAGATATGTGTTATTAATTTCTTTCATGAAACCTACACAAGCAACAATTTTCATAGAGAAGTTGAATTTAGAAATTTTGCCAGACAGACTAAACATTTACTCCATGTATCTGAAAAACAACCACTACACTTCAGGTTAACTGTAATTAGTCATCTCAAGTTTCAAAACTTAAGACAGAGGTGCCGTTTACTCCTAACCGATTAGAAAATCACAGATCTACGAATTGACTAACACCGGAGAAACAATCATCCCATATCTGGACAAATACAACAGAATTGCCTTATTTATTAGGTCAGACTATGAAGAAGGAATGTTGAGAATTCTTAATGATAATAACAGGTTCACAAGTTCATTGCCTAAGGTAAAACAGTTGAATCAAATACGATGGTAGTTATCTTCAACAATCCTTATCAACAAATGAGTTTTACGCTTGAAGTCGAGTTGAATCGCAAAGCTGCCTTTCTAGATTTTCAACTATCACGGAGAAAAGATGAATCCTCTCAAAATCGAAATTATCAATTCACTAATGTGAACGAGCAGTTGACGAATTTCCACAGGCTTGTCTCTTTGAGTTGAAAAAGGAATCTGACTATCGGTATTACTAACCGAATTTATCGCATGCATATGGAAGGTACATTATACAGAGAATTGAGGTTTTTCAGGTAAACCGTTGTTCACAATGGATACTCAAACTCATTTACTGACAAATGGTGTTCTGCACAATTTAACAGTACCTAGAAATTACCTTTGCATGAATTTAACAGTTTAGTCGGGTTGTGCAAGCTTGTCCATCAAAAAAGTAGTTGACAGAGGATTCTTTGCCGCATCTCACTATCTTCCTTTCCTCATCCAAGTTCTGGCTTATCAAAGCGTCTAAGATCTCATTGTTGACAACATTCTCGTGTGAACAGAAACTAATTTGCTGCTCAGGACCAAAATTCACAGACTGTACCAAAAAGATAGTTTCAAGACGTTCTCGCAAACATTTACCGATATAGTTGTAGAGAATATAATCAAGGTGGATAAATAATTCAATTTTGAAACATACTTTTCTGTCACATCACATGGAATCTGTACGTAACTCATTTGTTGTGATGCATAAATTCAGACTAAGCCTCCTAGAGGGACTTCCATTACATCTTGGTACGAAAGATACTCTGAATATTCACGAAAAGGCTCTCGAGTTCTGAGTATACTAGTGCTTTGTAAAGTTCGTTTTACTGACGTGGCCTTAGTTTCAAAACTCCCTGACTTCAGCTTGATAATCTCAGCAATCTACCTCCATTCTCTTTGTTGCAGCCCCACTTTATGGATTCGAATTTTGCTCAGTTTCTTATTTATAATACTTATAAGGTTGTTTTCTCTCTTCTCTATCCTCATTTTAGTAATAACTAGCGGTTTTGAGTCCTATTCATTAATTTTATGTCCGAATTTCTTTGTTTCATCAGACTAATTTGACATCTCCTACAGAATGCTATTTCTGTCCCACAATTCACACTGTATGCATTTTATGACTAACTGACACTAAACTTAGATCCTTGCTGGTACTTTCCATAACATCCTTAGACCACTGTGTAACGACGCAGCGGTGATGAAAAGCTACAAGCAGATTCTGCTTCAGTGATCAATGTCCTTTTAATTACACCACTCAAAGAATACCTAAGCCCTTTTCCTGACACGCAACTTTTCACTTTCTATTATCATGGTTACGTAATTAGGTAAAGTGAATGATATCATATTAAATAGGTTCAATCGATAAATTATTAGTTACAGAATGATGCTTCAAGTACAAACTGTTACCTACAATCAATTCATGGTAACCACAAAAGATTTAACATCAGGTTTTTGTCGGATTTTCCATGCATTCTATAGCCGTGTTACGTCTATTCCTTGGCACGCATTAATTGTTGACTCGATGAACGATGTTTCGGTAAACGATCTCCTCTCGTGTTGATTTGCCGAACCAGGGACAGTTAGTTATGTTAGATTGTGAAATTAGATGATGGTTTAGATGCTGCTGTCGGTCAGATTGGTAGGATATGGAAACAGCTAAACTAAGAATGATAAACCGTAAAAATGCCTGTAATTTAGCAAACATCTCAGGTAGTTCATTGCATGCAGTAACGAATAAAAACAAAACAGAGTGGGACAGGGAAGCAATTATGACGTACCATTTAGTTAACTAGTGGAAGAGATTACTTGCCAAATTTTTGTTCACCAATTAAACACGAGTTATCTGTAGTGAAAATGAAGCAACGCCGAGTACTTAAAAAATCCTAACACAATGGATGCCAAGGAATGACAAATGTTTATGAGTAATAAGTGGCGCTTGTGGTAACTCATTCTGTTTCATTGTCTGACACTAAAGGAACTGATGTTATATCGAACTACATTTTACCCGTGCCCAAATTCTACAGTTACATTGAGTACATAATTACGTGACAAAGTCATTCATCTCCAATACCAGTAATTATTTGTCAAATTATTAATCAAGTAGCAACATGCTTGACTTCAAACGTTCGCTTTATTTCTATGTAGTTTATCTTTTATTACCTATCCTATTTTTCTCTTTCATCATCCGTCGTAAATACCTCATGGTTACTAGTTTCTCATTCAGTGACTGATTAACACTTAAGTAGTATTTTTATAACGATTATGAAGATCGTATTGAAAAAATGTACAAGGACTTATCTGCACCTTATATATAGTGTTTTAACACCAAAATAAGAACTGATACCTAATTTCAAACGTATTTTGAAATACTCACCAGTAAAGACAAATCAGCTAGAAACATTTGCTTTGGACAATTCATCTTTAAAAGCTGTACATCTGTATCTATAGTTGTAACAAAAATACGTCCATCACTCATGACATTTATGGGGATTTCTTTACTGATTTTCGGAAACCTGGGCGAATTGGATAGAAGCTTCTTCCTAGTATGGGACTCCTCAGCAGTGCTCAACCATGACTGCGCTAAGGATGAGACTTAAGACCTCCAGGCTGAATGGCCCACATGCTACCACTGCGCTACTGGGTAAAAATCTAGTGGTCCATATCTCCTACTTTTGTCATTTCAGGATATAGTGTTACCTCGATCTAATGCCATCGATGATCAGCTGTCCTCATGTTTAACCTGTTAGGACCCACCGGTCGTAACTTCCCGCTGAAACCTTGAGAAACATCTCTCGAAGCTAGTCACCAATGAGTGCTTGATTAATCCAATTTGGAGATTCGCAGGGATTCCCCGACTGATTTCAGTTTGGTATTCATCGTGTGTCATTCGACGATTACAGAGTCAACTCTTCCGATGGTAACAAGTTAAGTACTGAAATATCAATACAAGGTCTATTTCAGAATGGTTCGAAAAATTTCTAGAATTACATGATGCTTGTGTAATAACCAATGAAGTAATACAACAGGTAAGATAAGATGGCCAGTATTACTGGAATTACTAGTTGCTGATCAGGGGAGGATAATGATATAAATAGTTTTTAAACAATTCCCAAGAATACGATGACCAAGGTAAAGTAAGAGATTCATCATATTACTTTTGAAAACATGGATGAGGCTTTAACTGATGAATAACAGATACCTGGACATTTACCCAAATTCTGTTTAGTTGTGAAAAAATTCGCTTGAAAGCATATGCGAAGCACCTTGTCTTTAAAGGTAAATTCTCCAATTTACAAAAACAAGTTTTTCCCTGTCCCTTCTGACTGAAAACTATTTTATCCATGAACTTTTGATACTTTCATCTTTTCAGTGACTTTAATTATACTAAAATAAAATCACGAATTAATAAATGAAGCTAATTTTATTCAATCACAGAATAATTAACGACTTAAGTAATTATTTGTGCTATTACATATGAAATTACTCCCAATTAGTCCTTTTTAATTATTTTAATATAACACATTTTAGTAAATTAAATTTTCTCTCAATATCCCTTCTTTGAATGCATAAATTTTTTAATAAAATTAGAGATAAGAAATTTAAATGAGAATATTCATACCAAAATGATGGGAAAGATTTGCACCACAGGATGTGAATTGTAGTCATTCGGTACTTAATATTTCGTCATGAACGTTTCATCATCAGTCTTGGTGACATTTTCAGTAATAACTTCTTGATGATGAAATGCTCACGACGAAATATCAAAGCTCAGACAACATCAAACTATTATCATTACTGGTACCATTATGCAGATTGTACTTTCTCTGCAAAACAGGTTGACTGATGCCTACAGTTCTTATCATCAAAATAATTGTCCAACTCCAGGACTCAGTTGAACTTTATATAGTATCTATAAAAAAAGATACGTCGTCTTTACCAAACACTTTCCTGCTGTAGTCTTAACTAATATTTAAGTGGTATACAGTTTTAAATTAATACAGGTAAATATTTGTCAAAGGACGCTGTTTTGCACGCAGTGACCTACAAGGGAGTTCATTGAAATGATAATGGTAATCTGACAGTGATAAACTTATCAGGAAACATTTTCCGAGTCAACCTTCGTCTTAATGACATATCGGCTGTTCATTTAAATAAGCGGAAAGCTTACATATCACATGTTTCGGGTTAACATTATGATTAGATATGAGACAAAAATCAGTTGGTCTCTCATCTACAGAGAAATTCCATCAAGTAAAATATACGCTTTGTAGGGAATGCGTATTAGTGTAAACTCATTATCCATTACAGAAACTGCGCCTACGTAACCGAAAGGGTGATTCCTTAGAAAATGAAGTGCAAAGAGAAGGTCCAATAGGTTGATTCAATCTACCAAAACCAGTTAAACTTGTGGTGTTGTTTAATAAATATTTCAATCTTACCACTGATCTGTGTAACGGAATTATCATTGCATTTTATGTATTGGCACTATAATACACTACAATCACTGCTTGCTGATACTGCTTACACAGTAAAAAAATACTTTTTTGACTAAAACTATTTGTCATTCACACTCAAACCTGTCACATGAGCAATTCAGCAATTATTCACCTGATAACTATCAGTACATTTTCTTACAATCTACCAAAAATGTTTTCAACAGATAATAGAAACCAACAAGTAAATTACAAAATAAATTTTAACAATACACTCATTTGGTATTTCTATAGATAATAAATGATTTAGATCGATTTCCTTTATGTTAATTTCTTCGAGGATCATGATATAACTGGAATGCGAGAACCAGTAATCTTTTTGTTTTACGTGAATCGATGACCAAAATAAATGTGATTGCTCAGCATTATCAGCTGTTGATCAGCTGAAAGTAGGTAGCGAATATTGAAGGAAAGATATTGGCTTTGTAGGTACGTCGAATGAAAACATTTTACATACATCTTTGATTTCCTTGCATATAGTACTAGTCTGACACCGTGAAACTTCATTATGTTGGCTCTGCTTGACATTTGAATAGCTTTTGAAAGTCTACGTATTGTGATCAGTGGAATATTCTACGAGATACTCCAAGCCGAAATGAACAGCGACGGGATACATACAACTCGCTAGTCAATTAACAATCTACAAGTCTTTTTCATCATTACAGTTACTCTGTAAAGCACATATAGTCGAGGGCTTTGAAGAGTCTCGTGTTCACTGTGTTTAAATCCAATAGTTATTTATTCAGTCTCATGGAAAAGTTTCTCTTTGGAGTAGAAATCAATGCACTTATCTGGACAAGGAACAAATTGCTTTCAAATGCATTAAAAATCCTTCAGAACCCAGTAACTGCTTGTTAGGGTTTTAAGCTCGCCGTATGATGTCTCATAAGGCTGAACCAGGGAAGATTATAAGGAGTCAGTTTGATTTCATCCACAGGCATTGAAAACAGAACGTGCAAAATCAGTTTTGAAACTACCAAAACTGTTGTTATGATCGCAGCTATATTGTGCTACTCTCAACTTGATTTCTTGCAAGCCTTGAGAACGTTTAAATCAACAATTAGAAGAATATGTTAAGTAATCAGTGAACTCAGTCTCCGAAGCAAAAAACGAAAAGGTAAAAACAGTAACCTGTATTGGGAACACAGAACATCACAGGTTCAGTCACATCATATGTTTGTTTCTGGTAAAAAAATTCACCATATTAAACTCCTTTAATGTCATAGCAAACTTCACTGTTTGAATTCATTGTAGATTATGCTATTCGAGCAACCATGTGCGTGCACGATTTCCCATGAAGCTTATTTAAGTAAACTGCCATCATAAAAAATAGCATTTTAACGAGAAAGATCAGACAGCACAAACTAGAACAGCAGTTACTGATCACATACATACCTCATTCTGGATACTTTTATCTTTCCGTCAACTTACTGTGAATCCAAAATCCCATATTGTGACACAAAGTCAGTCAGTAGGTGCATGACTTGTTCCGAAGACCTCAGTTGATACAGATTAACTGTCTCAACACCTTGTCTATTCTCTCTGACATTATGCAAATCTCAAAGATAAATGACAAAATTGTTGTTTCTTTGAATATTCAACTCATATACAAAATGACACTTAGTGGTTATTTGATTTATATACATTTATAACTGTCACGAACATTTTTGTTAGAAGTCATAAGAATTCATTTTTGTCATTCTTCATACTTTATTATATGAGTCTGTGTCTTTATATAAACATCAGTGGTCAAGTGTTATAATCACCATAGATGTCCAGGACTTATTTTCACTAGACTAACCATTATATATATTTTGACATGAATTATTCGTCTGCGTCAACACCTAGCTAGTAAAAACATTATTTTGATTTCTAGAGCAGGCAAAGCAGAAATAATGTCTTCTTTTTACAAACCCTCACATACTTGTTGTGTGTATAGACTGTTACATGGAAAAATTGTCTTCTAGTGAAATAATTTTTCATTCGAAAGAAATATTTGGGTGACAAACATAAAAATAACTAATTTTGAGGTCTTTCCACCGTCACAAACTAACTAGTATGAATTTGGATCCAATATTTGGTTCGTGAATCCTGTATGATATGTCAATGAATGAATACCGATTATTCATTGCCATTTGTAATTTGACACCATAACTGTGATTTAAACTATGTTTTACAAGTATTTAACTTCTGCCATGACTGAATTCAATTCCCACTTCAAGTGAAAAGGAAACCAAATATTCCATTTTAGGATGTAAAACTCATGAGACGAGATGATGAGACATTCTGGAGATCTGACTATATGAAACCTACATGAAGTGGTCAGCTGATGAATTTCTACAATTTGTTATTTATAAGTCCAAAAATGCACACTGTTAACCGTATCCTTTGCTTAACGTACTGAAATAATCAGCAGCACTGAGGGTCTACAAGTAGAACTCATGTTTCTCATAAGAGTACCGGCTGAAAACGGATATACAGCACAATTTGTGGACAAAAACATATGACAGAAAGTGCAAATGAAGATATTTTATCTCAGTTCTAAAAACTCCCAAGTTAACCTCGCTTCTGGTATCTTGAAAAGAAGAATTACAAACTCTTTAGAGAAAACTTTATTTGCACCAACTTTAAAAACAGTATTCTCTAGTCGTCCAGTGTTTCCTGATAATTCAAAGGATAAGCTTCCGAATCTAACCACTTCCGGTTGTGTTTATGCACTCACCTGCTCCTGTGTAACCAGGTATATAGATCATTCGATGTGCGTTCTTTCCAGATGTGACAGAAAACATTACCCCGCTTGACTGCAAAGAGAGATAAGTAAATTCATTAGAGGTTTTATGTTTCCATTCTTTAATTTATTGTAGGACGAAATTTGCTTCCACTCTTACTTAGATTACTGTTCTTGATAGGTTAACAGCTTGCCCATCGTTTGCCGCAAGGTTCAAGGCATAATAAACTTTCTTACTAGAAAGCCTAAATAACATAATCATTGTAGCGCATTACTCCACACAGCATAAACAGATGACTCAACATCCGTTCAATTTATTAAATTATATTAACTTTAAAAATCAAAACCCGTTGGAGTTACGTTCTACAAATGTAACCGTATACGAAACATAATACCTTACACTTTTCAGAATAAAAGAGCATTTAAGTGTTACTTACAAGTAGTATCTGAGGTTAGTTGGCAACTGACTAACCCCGCAATTCTTCTTCTTTGTAGTACTGTAAATAACAATTTATCCGCGATTAAAATAACGTCATGCCTACACTCTTCTATTTTTCTTCTTTCGATAGCTGTGTATTCTCCTTACTGATTCTACTTAGGCGGTGTGCTTAAACCTGTGGCTATCAAAAACTTTCCACCAGATATATTTCATCAGATTGTTCTTTTTTCATTCGTTTTAATCATTTAAATATGACGCTTAGTTTTTCCTTTGATGTTCATTCCAAAACTGACATTATTCATAGACCAACCGGTAGTTACCCATGATTGCTTTCAGTGGTGTTATTATTCCCATATTTTAGATGCAATAATTCCTTCGTTTAAAAACATTTTACCTGGAGTACAATCACTGAAATATTACATGCTGAGAATTCCGTAGTAAACCAAACTTGCTGTTTGAAATAAAGCGATTATTATTATAAATATGAACAGGATTAGAAGACAGTCACAGATTATCATTATTAAGCATGAACGGTGAAATCTGTACTTTGAACTGAAGTATGTACTATCAGCAGAGAAAAGATTTGATGTGGGAGAAGTACATCGATACTTCAGATATCAGGTCGTCTGGTAAAAAGCTAAATAAATGCTTGTAGTATATTATAGCAATATACTTGTTCGGTAAAAATCTTTTTAAGATTAGCCTCTTGAGAAGTTTAAATTTTCTGAGCTGATCACGTTGAAATGTCCCACTTTTGTCTCCTGTCTGGGATGTACAGTCAACGCCATTAGACCAAATCTTATGTACACTTAAATGAGTAAAAAATGGCGTGTAGTTGTCAGCTGTTCTAATTTAGAGGCTGGAATGAATTAAGCAAATAACATTCCCGTTTTGCATCAAATTACTTCATATAAGAATAACAAGTGAACCATTACATCTTATTTCATAAATAGCTGATCAATTTCGTTGGATTCATTAGTCATAGCAATCAAATTAGATGAACGTATGTTAGTCACAGATCTAAGGATCTGAAATGATCAAATTAGAATCATTTGTCTACTACATTTAACAGTTTTTGTTCTTCTTAAACACTAAAATGTTTGAACTTATTTAGTAACTAATATTTTCTTGTTTTCAAACTAGACAAGATTACCAACAATTCACCTTCTTAAGATTCAAGGCACAGAAATAAAATTTCAGTATCATACCAGTAATGACTTCTGTATTAATAAGTCTGGTGTGAGTAAGATAACAAAACTTTCGTCTACTTTGACATCGAAAGTGTTTTCGTTCGTCATTTGCTTGAGATAAAGTATCAAAAAGTTCTATCAAAGGACTAAATTCTGTATTCAAACAGAAATGGTTATCATCATTGTGGCTACTCACGTTTTTCTTATAGTCCAAACAAATAGACAAGTCGAATAATGTGCAGTATAAGTAATGAGGTACAAATGATGTTTGAAGAAAGCGATTTTTCGTGAAATGTAAAAGCACTTCTTATTCTAATCAGAAATATTTTCACCTATGGTTTTCCTATTTTCTGTTAGGCATTTATAGACATTAAAATAGAAGGGAAAATGTACAAAAAAGTACAACTGTCATGACGGATATCTGACAATGAATTCTACACTTCTTAAATGCACACCAGGAGCTGTTAACTATTTTCACACCTTACTAACCCAATTAATTTTAACAAATAACTCTGATATGAAAGAAAATGTAGTCACAGTACTGAGAAACAGATAAATGCCAAAAAATTTATGCTGAAAAGCACAATGTAAGTTAAGGAAAGGAAAAAGAAAACGTAGTGATTCTATCTTCACGTTCATAAACTGTGTCCAACTTTGAAACATACTTGTCTTGTTGTAGAATAACCCACTGTCATGATAGGGATCGTTTATTTCCCACTCATTGTCTACAGTTTTTGTAAGGGACTATTTAAGGTATGTGTGCAGTCAGCCATCAGTTGAAATTTCAAAATATAAGGTGTTGGATGAGAACAGACAAAAAGATGCAGTCAAATAAATGTCAAAAGTGAATAGATTATCTTCATTTTGCATTTGTAGGTACCATTTCCTGCTTCAGCCAAGTAATCTAACTTAAAAGGTAACTTATATGCCAACAAAGTGTAGTTTAATTCATCACTCAATGAAAATCATTACGATTTTTCTGTCGTTATTGTTTATACTGCTTTCTGCATGAAAATGCTTCAGTTATTTGGCTACATGGCTGACAGTTAAAGTACAATATATTATGGGGTTGATTTTCAGCCAAGGATAACTGAAATTTGTTATCTAAGAAATAAGTTTTGAATGCTGACCAGTGTCTGGATAGTAGTGAATTTCGGGTTTTCCTGAGTACTGACTAAATTTTACCTATTATTTAGCAGTGTGCCTGCTAAGCTAGCAGGCCCATCATCGCAATGCATCTGGTTTGTGTTAGTTGGTTAGAGGCAAATTCCAGGAATCTTTCAATATAGTGACCAATCAATATACCTTATCTAGTCATACTGGAGTTCAGCTGCGGCGCTATTAGCTCAGTAGTAAGGTATCTGAGTGGAGTGGATTTCAGCCTTGTATACGACATCAGTTCCATCGAAGTTGCAGATACTGCTAGCCTGTGAGTGCCAGCAAGCGTGAAGTCTCGATGCAGAGCCTCCCACTAATTACCAGACGATTTTAGTCTCTTAATTAACTAATTATTATGCTCTGACCATAATTTGTGAACCTCTTAGAAAAGACTCTAATCTCACCTTTTGCAAATAAACTTGCTGAAAAACCTATTTCTAGAATTTATACCAAGTTGCTTATGCAATGTGTTTCAAATATTCACTTTGGGCAAACATCGGTGGGATTTTTCGAGGGATCACTTTTAGTTTCCTTTATGAGATTTATTACAGTATAGCAGCACTGTTTACTAAACAAGTAGAGTATCAAGTTGTAATTTGGCAACAGGGGTACACCTAAGTCCTTAAGTGTGAAAATAAACAAAAAAGCCAGGGTTAATATGAGTCCACCAATATCTCTTCTTGTGACAGACATACTCATGAATATTTAGGAAACAACGGCCCTTGAAACGCTTGAAACTACTTCAAATATATTGCTGAGTACTGAATAAGAAGTACACAGATTCTTTATACAAATAAATTTCATGGTTAACGAAATCTAGTTTACCTACTAACTTGAAAGTGATTAAAGGGAATCAGTTATAGTGGATAGTAGAAAAAGACGGAAAAAAGAGTTCAAAAGTTAGTGTCCGTGCAGAACTTCCACATCACAAATAATGCATAAACTCTATATTGTTTTGTCCTCTGTCAGTTAAACTCAGCCAGGTGAAATGTTGAAATAATAAGGCAATATACTAACGAGGAAGGCAGTAAATCAATATCTCGAGATTATTTAACTTGAGAGCAAAATACTTGTCAATTAAAGCACCCAAGAGACACTATGGGGGAATTTCAATGCAGCTTAGTTCATGAAGACATCTAGGCCTACAAACTAGCTCAGAAACAAGCTTTATAGGTTCGAAATTCATACACACAAAATGCCAAATCTTTCTGTTGTATCTGTCTTCATTTGACTTCTAGTTACTTTATTGGTTTTCAAACGGATTTCATAGTTTGACTGAGGAAATTTCATTCGAAGATTTACTAAAATTTATCCGTCAGTATAAAACTTGTCACTGTGTATAATTCACACTAATTGTGGCTTTCTATAATACTGAATCTCCACAGTTTCGTCCTTAGTAAAAATATCATTTGCTGCATGTTTCTTTTGAACAGAATTTCATGGAAACTTACTTGAGCATCATTATTCAGTTGTATCTTTATTCCACAAAATTCTCCGAAACATTGATTTTAACCATCCACTGTCATAAAATCTGTCATACAGGACGTTTTTAATCCAATTTTTTATGAATTTTCTAGTGGTCTGAATTACACGTGTATCTAGTATTTCAATACAGCTGTGAATACTGTAAGCCTGATTCCTGAAATAACGTCAGGTTTTTCTGAGTTGCAGATAAACCTTACTGATGAGTGTGAAAAAATTTTAAAGAAGCAGATTGAGAAATTCTGACAGATTGCCTTTAGTCACTCAATTTCAGACATGTAATTGGTTACTCTGTAGTAACCGACTAATGCATGTCTTTCTCAGGTGTTTAGGATGAAAACTTGGAACCACTCAAGAAATTAAAAAACATACCTTTTAAAACGAATTGTAAAACAGGGCAAAAGGCTAGAAAAATATAAAGTGAGTTCATGTTCCAAACATTTAGCCTGCTTTCTCTGATCTTTCCGAAACAGTAAACAGTCTGCATAAACGGTAAAGATTGATTGTTTTAGATCCTTAAGTTACTGCAATTAACCAAATGAAACTTGATATTCTTCCTCAGCAAAGCTTATTCATTCACTTGTTCTTCAGTCATCTTCTCCTACGCCAAAATAAATATCACTGCTTTTCACAGAAGCCCTTATATATTCAACGAACTTCATGTTCTTTTATTCCGTAATGTTCATTCCAGTTTTGTCCATTACCTACTATTTTCTGTGATAAGTTCTTAAAGCTGCTTGCACTCAGATCCTACTGTTAGTGTTAAAATCAAGAATATTTCCTATTCTACTCCAGTTAATTCATTTGGACAATCCGAAATTTTGTAAAATACGTAATTCTACAACATCACGCCAAGGGCAATTCCAGTGTTTCGATGATCACTAACCTTAAAATTGATATTACCATTCAATGTATGCTCTACTGTGATAAATACTGTACACAAATGAAGAGCGTGATTAAAACTAAGCAAACATATATATACCTTCGTTCGGTTTTTCGATATTATGAAAAAATATATAGATTCATTGTTAGGTTAGTTTAGAAATGCCTACCAGTGATCTAATACACCTTTGTGGAAAAACAAGGCCTTTACGCAGAAATATACAAATGTTTCTGTAAGAATCAGGAACATAAAATGATAGCACCTACGTTGAGTTATAAAGTGCATAAAAAAGCTGAAAGTCTCTATTGAAAGACTAATCCTTTGTCCCTCTGCAACTTTACACAAGAAAATATGCTTCAACGTCTAATGGTAACCACAAAATAAACAATACAACTTTGCTTGATACAAAAATAGTTGTTCACGAAAATACATCAGAAGTAACACTAACAATTTGGAACGCGTAAACTGCCATATACTCAAGTGGCCATTTTGACGACTACTCTTTAGTTTATAAGTACTGTTTTTCCTTCGTGACTTTATTTCAGAAAAATATAAATGCCTGTTTATTAAACAAGCCAACTGAAAAGCTTGAGGATAATAATACTAAGAATGTTTTCAGCAAAAAACTGGTTAGACAGTTTTTGGTGCACAGCAATATCGCTCCTCCTGAAAAGGAATTCAGCCTCCATCTCCAATCTGCTTTAAAGACAACATTGAAGACCTAGGTAACTCCAAAAAAAGTAATAAGAAAGGCCTAGTTGATTTCAGCAGCTTCGCATAAGTATATGGATGCACATATAAGCTTCCCTGCAGTATCAAAATACAATGGGGAGCGAGAGTAAATCAAATGTAGGCTCATAAACAGCTTACTTAATGATTTCGAAGAGTGGTGGCCAGTGAAGGCCAAAAAGACAAAAAACGTTATCGTGATAGGTAGTACTAGACAGTTATTTTGACTTATCAAGGAAACTAAGGATGAAAGGTCACTGTTTAGTGAGACTATGGTGGAAAATGACCGGTCTCTAATTCTCTTATATTGACTATTGAAACTGTGAGTGGAATATGTAGAGGAACAGCTTAACTAGCCTCCACCTTCCATTTCTTGACCAGATACACAGTTAATTCTTAGTAGAGCATTTAGCTATGGCCTCAGTCACCTGCAGGCTTTGAAAGAGCTGTAAGTATTATGAAACGATGATGGGCGACAGGGCCAGATGAACTAGCGTTAATGTTTTAGAATTACTGGTGAGATTAAGAACAATCTTAGCTAGTATATGGAAGTCGGATATGATCGTTTATGAATAGTCTCAAACATTAATTGTCCCATTCTTCAAGAAAGAGGAACAATCTTCCTCCGACAACCATATTAGAATCAGTCTCACAAAACATATGTGAGATTATTGGTTTTATAATTATCGAATGTCTAGTTGCTGCTCGAGAATTACGAATCAGAGGAAACCTGCCAGGTATCTGACTTGGCCGAGGGTGCGTCGCCGTACACTATTATTTCTCGATCTTGAGGCGGCATTAGTATCCATTGATCAAGAGGTCCTCGATCAGTGCCACTCATAGAAAGAGGTCCCGAGCAATAAAATAACTGTGTTGAAGATTCTGTACTCAGACACCCATGAATATGCTTGTTAGAGACTATGCTGAGTTGTTAGATGAGTTGTGTAAGCTGAGAGCTCTCTGTCAATTATGTCCACTCTCTTCGTTTACTTTCAACTTTACCATACACGTACTTCTGCGGATTTCCCTCTAGTTGCTTTCATGGAGATTGATCTCGTCACAGGAAAGATTTTCATAGAAATAGAATACACAGGTGACATAATCCTGTTGGATGAAGACGTTGACAAGATGCAAAATATTCTGAACACCTTGAGGGACAATTCTAAAATGTTTGGGAAGCGTTTTTTGCCACAAAAATACAAATTATTCCCCCACCACCGGTCTCCGTAGGTACTTCGTTTAACAGTAAGAAGTGGAAGAGTTGAACTACTGAACCGGTTCACTTAACTAAGAAGTTAGTTCACTCTTGATGGGCTAGTGACCGACGAAGTTTCTGCATGAGTACAAAAGGCTTGCTTAGCTTTCGTCCTATTGTGCCATTTGTGGTATCACTGTGATATGAAATTTTCTAGTAACGGCCGATTGCAATGCACTGCATTTAACTTAGTCATAATTTGTCCCTGTGAATCATGGCCATTCAAAGTAAAAAAAATAAGACCACTAACGAGTGACCACCAATGCCTTCGAAACACAGGCTGTGTTGTGGTATCACAATGTGAGTATAGTAGGAGCCAGACATAGAGTTTCAATGACAAAAGGACAGTCGGTCGATGAGGTTGTGGACTTACTTCATCTAAAGCGGCTAAGACACGTGTTGCGTATCCCCAATCACCACTTGCATCATCTAACAATGTAGGCTGAGGTTGATTCATCCCGGAAAAATGTTGCAGCTGGCTTGACTGGAAATGATATCAGTCCCTGAACTTTTCGACTGTTGGTCTTAGCCATATAAGTTAATGGGAACCTCTCTGTTAAGACCTGCTGAAAACAGAAACGATTGTTTAGAGTCTCTAGGTGATGTGGCTGGGACCTGATCTCAGTAGTGCAGTCATTTTTTACACATCATCTTTATCTTCATTATCACAATGAATTTCGGTATTCTTTCGTTAGTCATTGATCTCATTTCATGAATATTTCTGACAGCTTTCTTCATCTAACTTCTTCCAGATCACCAATCTGCTATTTTAATAAATCCGGAATGAGAGTTACATGTTACCCAGGCGTCAATATCATTTCAGTCACCAGGCATTTTAGACGACGATCATGTTAATACCAGATATTCAGTTACTTATATTCTTTTTACCTGGTACTCGGAATGGTCTGTTTTTTCTAAATCAAAATAAACAGAAATCTCCAACAACCGAAGGTTGACGAAATTAGTTACATTATTAATAAATGAAATTACCCAACAGTCTGAACTAAATTGAAATATGTAGAATAAAGTTTATATAATCTGCGTAACGTGAAAAACCTTGCCTGGTTAACTAGTTCATTAATTACTTGCCAGTCGTAAGCCCGGATAAAGAGGGAAGATTTGGTGTACGGCTAGTAACTCTACCCCGTAAAACTAATCCAACCGCTAAATAAATTTCAAAGCACAAACAAAATGTAAAAAATAAAAATAAACTTATTCCTCACTGGAATCGGGGAGACAAAATGGCACCGGCTGGTGAAAGCCTTCGGAAAGCCAATCAGCTAATGTGTCTACTCTCGATGAAAGCGAAAGTAAGAATGAGGACATGGAATGTCCGCACCATGTATGGTTCTGGCATGGCTACCAAGATTGCAAAAGAGGTGAAAAGGTGTAGCACTGAAGTGCTAGGAATCTGCGTAAGCAGGTGGAATGTAAGTGGACTCTACAAACTGTTAACTGGAGAGGAGAGTCAATAATCTACCCCAATACTGTCACCCAGACGACGATTACGAGCACACTGAGTTTTCGAGTGGCTATCATGACATCCCGAAGAGCATCAAAAGCTCTCATGCAGTGGGAATTAATCTTCCCCAGTTGGCGACATCACAAATCTAATGGGCGACATGAATACCAAACTGGGAGAAGATAACACAGGAAGAGAACTAATCATGGGTCGAGAAGAATCGAGGAAACGAATGGGAATGGAGAACTGTTTGCAGATTTCTGCACATTCAACGATTAGGCAATTATGGGCAGTGTGTACAGACACAAGGTTATTCACAAAGCGACATGGATTTGATTTTACCAGGCATCAGGACACACTAAGAACGAGATAGACTTCATCTCAATATGAAGAAAGTGGACAGGCAGCCTACTGGATACAGTATGGGATCAAAAAGGGAAGCAGATGTAGATTCACATCACTCACTATCTAGAGCAAGGGACCTACCTTCAAATCAAGTTGAAAGCCTCCAAAGAAGTTGATGATAGACTACAGTTCAAGTTCAACATCCAGAACAGAAACTGAACTGAAGGATAAAACTTCAAAGGACATCTTCGCATCAGCCAGTGATCAGGACAAAATGAGAGACGTTGAGCAACATCCCTGAAGGAACCTGAGTGGAAGAATGCTGGGACTCTTTGAAAGAGATGTGGATAGAAACCTGCATAACCGTATTAAGGAGGAAGAGGAAACAGGACAGGGGATTAATCTCGACGGACACATGGAAGGTGATAGAAGACAGGAGGATGGTGAAGCAGAAGATAAACCGGTGCAAGGATGAACAACGAGAAGAGGAACTGAACACAGCCTATAAAACACTACACTGGACAACGAAGTGAAGAGAAGTGCACGCAAAGACAAGAGACACTTCTGAGACACAGTTGCAAGAGAAGCGGAACAGGCTGGTGGTAGGACAGATCTGGCAGCACTATATCAAATAACCAGGTCACTATCTAAGAAGAGATCACTGCAGATGAAACCAATGAAAGATTGTGAGGGAAACCTAGTTACCAAAGGGGAGAAACAAAGGAAACAACGGGCTAACCACTCTAGAAAACTCTTGAATCGACCACCACCACCTGCAACTTGTTCAGAAATCCCATCAGCAACCACAGAATTACCAGTGAACACAAGTCCTTCGGCAAAAGCAGAAGTCCTGAAAGCAATACGGCTACTGAAATGCGGAAAAGTAGCAGGACCAGATAGAATTCTGCCGGAAGTACTAAAAACAGACACAGAGACAACAGCGGACATACACCACTACTGCAGGAAGTTTGCAAAAAAGCAAGGAAAGGTACCTGCCTACTGATTCAAAGAAGGTCTACCTTTTCAAACTCGCAAAGAAGGGAGACCTAAGTCTCTACACTAACTGGCGCGGAGTCATGCTGCTGTCCACATCAAGCAAAATATCATGCCACATCATCCTGGAGAGGCTAAATAGTACTCTGCATTCAGAATTACTACCGGAACAGGCTGGCTGGCTTCAAGAAGAACAAATCATATGCCGATCAAGTTGCAACTCTACGCATCATCATAGAACAGAGCATAGAATGGCAGTCAACTCTACCTCAACTTCATCAACTTTTAAAAGGCCTTCGACAGCCTCAACCAAGAAGTAATTTGGCAGCTGTTTTAATACTACGGAGTGCCACAAACCTTTACCAACTTCATTCAACAGCTATATGAAAAGACGCCACATGCCAAGTGATTCACAATGGAAAGCTGAGTGACGCCTTTGAAGTGAAGACAGGAAGAAGTAAGACAAGGCTGCCTACGATCTACGATCATCTTCATGGTTGTGCTGGACTGGATCATGCAACAGATAACAGTTTTGTAGCAAGAAGCTGGGGATATGCTGTTTGACCGATGAAAAGAGACTAGAAATTTTGGATTTCGCTGATAATTTATGTCTGTCTTATGTCACACAAACTTGAAGATCTACAGGCAAAAACCAAAAGAGTTGACAGAAGGGGCAGCGAAGACGGGACTTGAAGTGAACGTAGAGAAAACAGAGATGATGAAGATACCAAACCAACAACAACAACAAGTACCAATCAATATGAACGGAAGAAATGTAAATGAAGTTGTCTCGTTCACCTACCTAACTACTTGGGCAGCATCGTCGCAACTACAGGTGGTGGCGACACAGACGAGGATCTCAAAACCAGGATAAGAAAGACAAGACAGGCATTCATTAACCTGAAATCAGTGCGGAGATCTACTGCCCTCAGCATAAAGAATAAGATCCGGATTTTCAACACAAAGTTGATCAAGTCAGAAACTTGGCTCGTCAGGAAAAGCATTTCCAACAAACTACTGGAGTTCGTCATCAACAGCTGCCACCTACGCTCGTTGCTGAAGATCAGGTGGCCAGAAAGAATAAGCAGCAAGGAACCCCGGCTGGCAACGAACCAACCAAGAACCCATCGCCTAGCAAATGTGCAGATGAAGAAATTGGAGGTGGATTGGTCATACACTGAGAAGGTCGATCGGGAACATCACGCGCCAGGCCCTCAAGTGGAATCCAAAAGGGAAGTGACAATTCGGGCGTGCAAGTTGAAAAGACTGCAAAGAACAAAGTGAAATGGCGACGTGCTAGTGAAGCATTATATTTCACTAGGAACCCAAGGGACATATAATGATATTAATAACGTGAAAGATGTAGTTGTGGGGTCAAATGCTGAAAATATTTTCACTTTATTGCCGCCCTTATTTTCAGAAACATAGAAAGGACTCGTATAAGCTATCCAGAGTACAATCATTCCATTATTTGTGATATTGCCTGTATCACACCGTCGTTGATTGGACTGAAATGATCAGTCTCTGTTGGCATATGGGCTCCTGTGTGGATGCCTCCATATTGCCTGTCTTTTAACTATGAATAGTAATGATGGGCAGCGGCTAGCAGTGGAATTCGGGATGCGCATTTCGTCCTATTTGGGACTCGTTAGCTGGATGTACCTGCCTACCAATATCAAGTCATCCGCACAGGAGCCCATATACCAACAGAGAATGATCAATTCAGTCCAATCAACGATGGTGTAATACAAGCAATAACACTAAACCTATACCTGTATACTTGTATTTCCCCACCGCTCTTTTCTTCTCCTGCACTAAATAAATACAGTTAGCGATGAATGACATATATTCAGCAACTGGGAAAATAAGTTTATTTCAATTTTCTACATCACATCTCTGAATTAGCCTGCATACTCTAACACTTATAGTCCCTACAGTCAAACTAAAATCAAACGTTTACCGAGACATTCGTTTGACAGTAAAATCAGACTTTTAACATGGAAGAGATTGCGTCAGAATTGATTTCCTTCGGTTTTCATCGTCATATTCGGTGTAGAAACATTCTGATGGTCTATTTAACTGCTATTTACATCATGACCAGTAATAATCTGCTTGTTGTTATGTTATTTCAAACAACTCGGTTAAGTTAGGAACTAAATTTAATAATTTTTTTTAAAATTAGTTAAATAACCTTATTGTGTAGATCACCAACCAATGATCTGGAGGTTATCTGTTCAAAATCTGAAAAACCCACTTACATCAACTTCATTTATCTCCTCTTTACATATTACAACAATCAGTAATTCGAAAAAGTCCCCTTATTTATGAAGGATATATCCGACAAAGTGGACGTGATCAGAAGAGGTTTTGTCTACAAGCAAACCTGAGACAAAGATAACGATTACTGAGTTATCAGTCCTCTTAAGTTATGTGCAACTTAGTTACGCTGCTGACTTATCGTGTTTATAAGTGGTTCATAAATCAAAACACTTATCTGCCTTGAAGAAGAGCTGATTCTTCTGCTTTACTGAATTATATTTAATTACCATGCTACTAATAACCATACTCAGGATTTATACACTTACAACAGCCTAAGGCTGTAATTAATATATGTACATGTGGATAGAAATGTGACAGAACTGAATCTGAAATAATAGTACGAAACATAGGATCATATTTTTCACAGTAGATATGTGAAGTAAATAAAAAATATCTGAGGATGAATAACAGTTTTTTAAATTGTACGAAATTATATTAGATCTGTTTGAAAAAACAATGAACGAAGATGAATAAAATATATCCACTTCCTTGTTAGGATCAGGTGTTCTTATATCAGTAACTTAATAAAGCACAAACTAAGCCACAAAATCTAATTGCTAATCGTATCACATGCTAAGGGTTATGAAAAAGAATTAAGACAGTTACCATATATTTAAAAAACGTATCCGTACTTGTAGGAGAAATAAAGCTTTCAGTGTTTAAAAGCCAATACCGTTAAGTACTGTAGAGAATAGCATTAGTACTAAACTCAGCGCAATTTGTGATTATGTGTAATACTATTGTAACCTATATGACACACTTTTGAAACATAATTATTAGCTGTAAGTCTGAACTGAAATGGATCACAGACAGGCAGCCTGCTCAAACTTAGGGCTACCGAAAATTTTTGCACGTCATTTATTACATCACATTTATCTCTTTTGATTTATTTTAATCTAAGAGAAAAAGAGAGATAATTCAGCGGCGAAAGTCTTCTTATTCGCCGATATCGCTTTCTAAAGCTGTACAATTGTTTTACATATACCACAAATACATAACAATCTTTTATTAAACAATGGTGTATAATTCGATTTTTAAGCTAGTGCTAAGAACAGAAATCAAGAATGTAAAGTAGTTGCATAATAATCCTTTAGACAGTGGAAGAAATGAAAAAGGCATGAATTTTGACAAGGGGAAAATTGTTCGTAGATGAGAAATGAGAATATTGAGTGTCCACTTGATAGATAGACATAAAGAAGGTGAAGAATAAGATAAGAATCATAACGAAGGTGATAACAATAAACCAACTAATCATAATGAAATCGAAAGTTGTTAAACTTCTAACACCATGGTAAGATAAGGGATTGAACATACTTCTTTAACACCCAGAGATCAAGCTTGGATTGGTGAATTACCAGGGCGCTCCTGGTGTGCACAACTGTCGAAAGTGTACTCCTTTGAACTATTCCCTCTGACTATATAATTGACACTGAAGGAGGACTGTGGTCGAACTAAATGTCTAGAGTTTACCAAATGTAAAAGAATTGAACCGTTCATTGGTTTACGTTCTCCATCCGACAACCATGCTCAGGGATACGTTTAGAAAGTGAATGCTTTGTGTGTCCTATATAACTAGCTCCACAGGAGCAAGTAAACTTATAGACACACACTGAGGTGGCCCAAAGCGGCAACTTATCCTAAACGCACCACCAGGTGCATTATGCTGGATGAAAATGATACTCTAGGTTGCTTCCCAGTCAGTTCACTACCACTCACTTTGGAAGATAACGATCTTTTATTCAGTTAGCCTCAAAGAAATGGATTATACAGAATGAGCTCTTCCACTTGCAACTTTCAACTTTGCTTGAGAAATAAAAACTGATATATTTCACTTGTCTGACTGATTACTTGCACAACATTTTCTCCTTTGATAAATATGTAGATTATATGTACACATATATACTACTGAAATTGTAGAATGAAACTGAATGCAAATTAGACGTCAAATCTAGCATACATAAATTATGAAAGCAATACAAGAGAAATATACCTTTATCGTAAAATTAGAAACTCCATTAGAAAATTTTTGGTACAGTTGTAAGCAAAATTATAAAACTTTGGAACACAATAATACAGGGATATCATATATATGAATATTGTCTTTGCATTTTCAAAAATAAAGATAGATATTTTCAACTCTATATGCATTTACTTCTCTATACTTGTAGTGATTTTTTGCTATATCTAAATCGAATCGACCAACCGGCTGATGAATTTCAAAAAGAACGAAACGTGCGTCCTAGATTTCCCTACTAGACACCAGCATACTTATACTCACAGTGATTTCAATTACTAACAGATACGTCAACTTTAATCGAATGAATCTGTCATCACTATATGCTGCTCATTGTTGAGCCCAGCTTTATTGTGATTAGTCAGTCAAGTGCACTATCACCTCGACTAGAAGATTTCGGTCTCACAAATTTTAAACATGATAGCTTAATCTTTCAAAATGTAAAAATTTCAAAATTACAGTTCAGAAGAATGAAAGCGTTAACAAACTAATTGAAATGCACTCGTGGATATTGAAGGATAGAAAAGAAATATTTACAAATAAAACTATTGTATTCTAACTTTAGGAAGTTTAGATCGCGGATAACGATGTTGAATGATTGGAAAATTAACTACAAATAATCTTAAATTACAAAGGGATTTACGAAACTGGATGTGATAGTTTCTTCATCTCACTAAAGTGAACCAGAATTAGTTTTTTAAAACCTGTCTTTGAAGCAAACTTAAACTGTCGTTTTCTTTTCTACAAGTCAAGGCAAAAAGCGATGAGACTTCGATGATGAACTGGTGGTTGATTGTAAGCTGTAGGCTGAACGATAAAAAAGTAGGTGAGCTGTTTTCCTCTAGTTAGTGTAAATCTACCGATGACACAAGAAGATCCTTTCATTAATAAGTATCCTGTACAAAGTCCATCAATGGAAGTTATCATAGAAGGGCATAACAATATCTATACTTTTTATCTACGAAATTTTAGAGAAGATTCGTGGTTCAGGATGAGGATAATCATTGGTTTAGTGCTCTTCAAGCTTTTCACTTTATTCCTGTACGTCTCATAATCGGGCGATTTCATTAATTTCTACTCCTTCCACGCACTATCCTCAAGTCATGATAAGTATTAAAAAATTTTTAATTTTCCCTGAATTTTGATTTAATGAATAATGTTCCCCTTTAACCCAAGATAACTTCATCATTATCAAATTAGAAATAATTTAGGTACTCACTATGTTATCACTATTACTCTATGAAACTAAGGCACTTTTTAGTCACTTGTCAACTAATGTTGACACTAAATCAGTTTGTGCCGGAAAAAATAGAGAATATATTATTTTGAACACTTTGATCGTATTATACTACTGATTTTCTTGGCTTATGGACTTGAGTAAGTCGTTATTGTTATGTGTAGGTGTCTTCATGTGAGCTGTAAATTTAGTTAAATCCTTCATCTTTATCAGGTACAATTTTATTTTAGTGCTTTGCTTACTTTTAGGGATTTTTATGCAGAATTTCAGCTTATACACTGTAGGGTATCTTTTCCAAATTACATCAATAATTGCAACTGGACACTGACTGCTCATTTTTCCAATTCGACCACCAAAAATCATAATACTCACTTTGCAACAGATTTGAGTACTTGTGTTTCTGTTGCATTTTTATCGGTTTATTATTGAAAACATCATTCTTTTTTTAGGTATTATTTATGGATAGTGTCTGGCACAAGAATTCAGGATGCCCGTTTCTTTCCATTTGGGACTTTTCAGCTGGACGTACCTGCCTCTTAGTGAGTGATGTTGTTCGCACTAAGACTCAAAGACTCTACTATGCACGTCGTACAAGGAGTGGCTGCCCTTACTCAACGGCCTAGTAGACAACGCTCTGATGTCGAAGTGACTAAGCCTCGGTTCAAGTCTCTTTGGGGAAAATAGCAATCACTGAGAGACAGATGCGTCTAGCTGACAAATCCGAAACATGTTCCTTTTATGACTGGTTTTGCCCGAAGAACTGTTTAGCATTTCTTGCTATTTGTAACTGGCCAGCTCAATGTACCTGTATCCGAATGAGTGTTATTGTTCCCACTGAGACTCGATCTCAGTATGCATTGCTTCAAACACCAAAGCTTTGGTCACCAAGCAGACTACGACATAATCAGAGAGTATCAAGGCATCCACGTAGTAGCCCGTCTGCCAATAGAGGTGGAGAACTTCAATGCGTCATAGTAGCGTAGATTACAAGTATCATATAACAAAACTCTCTGTTATGGTAGGTCACTGGTTTCAATCCTACTGCCATTAAAGCTTTTTTTAGGTATATTAACTACATCAGTGCTCCCATATGAGGCTATCTCAAATGGTTTCACTTATCAGTTGATCATCAGAATAACCAGACTTTAGGCTGCCTAAATTAATACGATGTTCAACCTTAAGTATGTCCTACAGGAATATAATTAATAGCTCCTAAATATAAACCTTATTTCATTCCTTAGCAGAAATGGTAAGCAGACGAACAGTATATTCAAGTACATAGTCAGCATTAATTTTAAATAAAAAATTCTTATAAATTACCATTACATTTAACCGCCTTATAATAACACTGTTTCATTTTTCACTAGGATAACTTTTCTCTCTTCTACCCGTTTGACTGATATTATTTTTAGGCTTAATTAGGGAATGCAGTCAAAAAATCTCACCAGGACTTAAACAGAAAAAAAACTATTCAGACAGTGTAGATATAATTATCTTCCTTCTTTTTATTTAATTTCAAATTACTTGAGAAGAAGAATAAGTAATTATATGCTATTCTTCGTCAAACCCCATCCCAAAGTAATCTGCCTTTGATACTAATAAATGACTGCATAGATAATACTTCATATTATCTAAGAATATATTGCAGTAAAATTAAGTAGTGACTGATTGCGTATAATCAAAATTTTGCCTGAACACAATTATTTTACAATAATAAAATTAATTATTACTAGCACAATATTCTTCTAAGATATGAGTGGATAATTTTTGCTGAGTCCTCTAACCTGGTGAACATATTGTAGAAGGATGAATAGAATTTAGTCAACATTCAGGACTTAATAGCATGAAACTGGTTACTAATCTAGTTCTGCATGAGGTCAGTCGCTGTCAAAATAGCACTGAAGGATGCAGTTTCAAATCCAAGAAGCGACATCAGTTTCTTCATGGCCAAAGGTATGTCTTGCTGATAAGTGCCAACTAGCACGAAATCTATGTCCAGTAGGGTTCCTTGCCAGTTGGCTTCAACAGTCTATCATACCAGGGACATTTGTGAATTCTGAGGACAACTAAGTGTTGTGTGACTATAAAAGAAGATAAGCCTTAGCTGTTCACCTTCGATTAGATGAAGTTAAGCGATTATACCTTTAGATTAAAATGCTTTTACATGCGTATCTTCACAGTTTTAAATAAAAGAGGTCGAATAAATAGTATCACTTCTTCATTATTAGCAGCTATCCAGCTCATATAAAAATACGAAGCTTAGATTGGTTGTTATCACTAATTACAAATAAAATAGGACAGAAAATGTTGTGACATCCCTCCCCTCTAAAATACAGGACAGGAATACTGGAACGTGTTATGTACATAGACATAGTAGTTGTAGCTAAATAAGAATTTGTTAAGAGAAAATAACAGTAGGTTTTGTTCTCAGACGTATTAGAATTCCCTCAAAATATAAATCCCTGAAACTCACTACGATTGAAGATATAGAGAATAAGCTTTGTGAAACCTATTGTTAAATTAATAACTTACTGCTTGTTAATAAATTCGAATCTCTTTTTATTTGAATTAATATACAGTGATGCATCATATTTGAACTCAGTGAAAGACTGATTGCCTATATTATCATGGTGTATGAAATTCTGTCAGATTTAGTCAGTTTCAAAACAACTATCCTCCAGGTGTAACAAATGACAGACGACAAAAATTACGCAACCAGACTTGAAGTTCCATGAAATTTACATCATGCATATCAGCTATTAGTTTATAGATTAAAATTTACAAACACTAGTAATATTTCAAGTTAGAAGAACTTGGTTAAAGTAGAAGGAGAACCGGTAACTGTCACTGGTTGGCCAGTCTAACTCTCTACTATTATGCTTTCAGAAACGTTTAGAGAATGTTTCTAAGCACGAATTTTAATTTTTCTAACAACCGCAATTATTAAGAAGTTTATAATAATTATTATTATTTGTCCCTTGGGTTCATAATGGAACATAGGGCTTCAGTAGCACGTCTCCATTCCACTCTGTTCTCTGCAGTCTTTTCAACCGGGCCCCACGACAGCCACAAGCTCTCATTTCTTCCTTACATGATCTGCTCCATGTCACCCTCGCTCACACACCCAACTCGTCGCTTCCCCTTTGGATTCCACTGGAGCAACTGGCCTGGCGCACACAAGTCATCTGCGAAATCCAAGTCTTCTCATGGGATCTCCTCCCCCTCTTCTCATTCCTCACGGCTTGCTGCATGATCCAGTCCACTACAATCGGGAATATCATGGGTGATAGTAGGTGGCAGCCTTGTTTGACTCCTGTCTTCATTTCAAAAGCATCACTGAGCTTCTCATTGTGAATTACTTGGCATGTGGAGTCTTCATATGGCTGTTGAGCGAGATTGATAAAGGATTTTGTAATTCCATAGTGTTTGAGCAGTTGGCAAATTACTTCTCGGTCGACGCTGTCAAAGGCGAAGAAGTTTATAAAGTGATGTCTTAACCTACATCTTGACGATCTAACAGCAGACGTTTTTAATCCCGATGCTTTATACCCTTGCATGAAGCTGGAAGGTAATGTTAAGCTGATTGAACAGTAAAAATTGCAGCTGCTTAAACCTCCTAACACTTGGTGGATTTTAAGGATTCCTAACAGCGCCTAAATGAATTCTAAAGTATAAATATTCAGTTATTTAAATTGTACAACCTTATTTCCTGGTGTTTTCGAACAAAATTAGGAACCTGTAGAATCTTGAAGAAATCTGTAATAGAATAAGAGGTATTTCTTTGCATACGTTCTGTGATACTCTTCAATAAAAGAAACTGGTAACTTGATAATAAAATGGCTTCCATTCTTAATACGTACCTTCCGCTTTTAGAGAATTATATAACAAATAAACGGTTAAATTTTATTCTGCAGCTACAAAGAGCTCAAGAGAACTTTGCATGAAATCTGAATAAATCCATGATAACGTAGCTCAATTTACACTTAACCATTAGTGTAATAAATGAGATAAACACCTGTTTTATGTGATTTAAGGTGCTAATTACACTGTCAATCACTGTTGTCTTTCAGAGAAGATAATAATGATGCTCATTTAATACTCCTGGTTGTTTAACAATAGAAGAACTTCGAAGTTACAGTGATTGAATTATTAAGTACGCACAAGATGCAACCAGTCGGATACAGACACCTCATAACCAGTTATTTGAAAACTAACTCAACATATTCGAATTGCTCTGGTAACCCTCATCTTTTACCGACCAGGTATAACGATACTCATGTTGAATACAGGAAAAACGTTTGCTGTTTTTACGACTACTACTGAAAATAAACTTTGGGGTTACATGAAACTTTAAATATTTCTAAAATTTCTGATGATGTTGTTCAGTAGTTGAAGTAGGTGACTTCCCCAATCTAAATTAACTGCCAGTAACATGTGTATACAAAACAGAATAGAGAATGTTTCTATACAGAATGCCTTTAAATCGAGGAAACAAAATTAAGTTAGTATTTCAAGTTGTTATTCATTGTAGACTGATATCAGTTGGAGGAACAAAGAAAGCCTGGGAGCATTGGACAGCTGTTTGGTCCTAGTATGGGACTCCTCAGCAGTGCGTACCCACGACCCCACCAGTGACCGGACCCGTGACCTTCAGGTTCCGTGGCCAGCACATTACCATTGAGCCACTGGGTCAGAATCCAATGCTCCATATTTCCAACTTCTGTTAGCTCACGATATAGCGCAACCTCCACTCAATGTAATCGTTGAGTAACTGTCCTTCAAATCCCCACACCTCACTCAAAATTTAATTAGTATTTGCCTTTAAGATTCCATCTGACTGTCACAACTGTGAAATAAATTACCAAAATAAATGCTTATAAACTGGATGATCGGTGTGGAATGCTGTAAATGAGCAGTTAAAAACCGTGTCAATATATGTGGTCTTAAAGTGCAGCTGGTGTGACGATGAATGAAAAGTAGCAAGTTACTCATCAATATACAGGCTGGACAAGCGTTACAACAAGTGAACCGGAATTCAGACCCGGTTAGTAACTTAACCCCTTGAAATAACTTTTCAAACATTAAGCCAATAACCTTGTCGTTGGTCATTTAAGTCTTGGCCCACGTCCTTTTTCGAATAAGGTCGTCACCGTCGTAAACAATTTAAAATTCAAAGGTAATTCCTGCTGAGGCCATCCAATGATAGCTATTTTAAGTATGTCCCACTGTTACCCTTTGTGTCCAACAATTTACATCTATGAAATGACTATGAACAACATCCGATTAGTTTTGTAGTTCAGGTTTATGTAATAAGTCTTCCTATCAGATACTGATATTTTAGAAACAGTCACATTTTGTATAAAATTTCTGTATTTTTATAGTCCAAACGTTTTCACCATCAATATTTATTTTGCTTACTATTCATCTTAACTTACTACAATGATATGCTATTATTCAATATTAATTTTAAACACTTCCAAACTAAAAAACAATATGTCTACCTAACAATTGTGAGGTTGAATTACATCGGAAGTCATAGGACTCACTTTTTTCTCAATACCACACATCCGGTATACGAAGTTTCCTATATAGGTACGTATGCCTACACACTGATTCACTGACTTGTTTAATCACTTAACTATATTTTCGGCTTACATACAAGGGTATACAACACACCTGTGCTGTTTCAGTGCATATACACGGACACACACAAACAAATAGAGGGAGATATTTAAATTGAGAAAATGTTTCCGCACATCTGCATCCAGTGCTGTAACAAGCATAATTGTATTAATGCCTACAACCACCTTACATCCTCATCAAATATATGACACTTGAATGTCAGTCATTTTAGTATCAACAGTATTCCAGTTCCGGTGCTTTAGAAAAGTATTATTTTCTTGATAAAAGGATTGCCATTTTAAAATATTTGCCTAATTCATTTTTACTTCTCAAAAAGAGTTAATCGATGGTTAAACATATCGAAGTTGTTGACATTACCGTGCTTTTTTCTTTCTTTCTTAGATAAACTCAATATTTATGTTAAAAAATGCAAATCTATCGACTTGCCTGAAAATAAAGTTAAGATTTATCTGGGTGGCTAAGTGTTCCTAAGGTAAAAATTGAGTTCTGCTTTTGTGACTTATTTTGAAAGAGTTTTGTGCTAATTGTATAAGTTGAGATGAAACTTCTACGCAAGCAGCTTCTTAGGTAGGGTAGAATCAATCAATTACACTTATTTTTAATTGAGAAAAGTTTTCTTCAACAAATTTGTTTTGAACGTTTACACTCATAGATACATGATATTTGAAAAAGTATATCATATACGGAAAAGTAAACACTATAAAATAATGATGATGATGATATGGGTACTTATTATTATGATAACATCTGAAATATGAATGATAATAAAGTGGATTGCGTAATATATAGAGTGTTTCTTAGAATGCATATAACTGAGAAAGCAGTTCAAAACTGATGGCAGACTAGTAAAGTATTATGTGAAAAGATTAGATAAGTTAACTGTACGTAGTTCTTTTTTCATGTACAGATAAGGCTTTAGTTCAAGGATAGCTAGGGCCTCAGCTGCTTTCAGGAGTTGAAAACGAATAAATCGTGGGAGGTTTGGGCGGGTTCGACAAACAGTTTTAAAGCCATTGTCTAGGTTTCTTGAGTGATAGAAATCAACCAAATGTTGTAGAATAGAACCTGTAACAGACTCCCTTTCACTTTATGAAACCAAGCAGGAACTTATTCTGGTATACTTGTAGTATTTTCTGGCTACGGTTGATGTCCCTTGCTTCACAAAAGCAGGCAAACTGGGAGATTTACATGGAGGCGACAAGACTACAGAGCTTGCCTTTCATGAAAACGGAGAAAGGTTTATGGCTGGTAAAAATAAATTGTAGTCTTCTGCGAAGAATGTTCCATTGATAAGTCTACATCAGCTGTCCTTGCATATATCTGATGCTTGATCACCTTTAAATTCTAAGTTCATGAACAATGATTTTTTGAAACCGTGTGAGTGACAAGTTTGTTATTTCTTTCTTTGATGTTTTTATCAATAAAAAAGAAGGGATAACCGTTTTGATGTATGTGCTTTGTAAAAACGATAGCTCTGCATCAAAACAATCTTCGATGAATAACAACTTGAAATATTTCCAAATCTCCACAACCCCCTCAAAATTTAATCTTCACAGCAGTTGTTTCTTATTCAGTAGCAGAGAGAGGGGACAAGATTTCTCTCCCTTTTGACCGGCACTCAACTATAAATATTAGTTAGTTATCATTCCATGTTACCTTTTTGTCGATGAAATTGTTAATGAATCCAATGCTACATCTGGTGAGAAAAGGAATAGCTGGTTCCGATTCCTTCTCAAAGTTGACCCTAAGAGCTTGATGGTAGTCAATGAATATAGGTGAACACTGTTTAACTCAACATCTTTATTACAAACAACAAACGTATCATCCATATACTTTCTAAAAAATTGAAGCAGCTTATGATTTGGCAAAGTTGAGTATTCTGTATTCCAAAACGAAGAAATATACTGACAGTGGTCAAAACGGTGACCCCATAGCAATTTTATCATTCTGTACCACGGATGGAAAAACTAGATACTTGCATTCTAACAGGTTCAAACATTTCAGCAAGCCACTGAGTGATTCAGTGGTAAGGAGAACCAACCACATCCTGCTTCATGAATTTTTGGTACTCAGTATAGACGTGGGATTATGGAACCAACCAGTCGGATACAAAACAAAACATAAGGCTGTCTCGAAAACGCATAATTCTTTTGAAAAATATTTCTCTTCACGTGCCTAAAAGTATATACTTCTTACCACTGCCGATAAGAAAAAGCTGTACTGCAATGATTAGAGGAAACGTTAGTACCCATGCTTTCTAAAAAATAGTTTATACCGGAACTAAATAGTTCTGCTTCAAATGCGGACTTCTTTAATTACTACATACTAAAAGCCTTGAAATCCTGCTAGTCACTAATTATCCTGTGCAAAAGTCCTTTTGCCAGTTCAAAGAATATTCTTGTCAAGATTAAAAATTAATTGCTACTCAACAACATTTCACCGGCCGCAACGCTGTTTCTAAGTCAATGTGAGTACTGCAGGTTATGATGTTACCTGGTGAAATTACTTTTTTGATTTTTCTTTTAGATAAGAAGTAAAGCCAGACGAATCGACCACCGAAATGTAATCTTTGTCATGTACTGCTCAAAACCTGTACAAAGGTCATTCATGTTGATTACGAAATGTGGTCGGTGAGCTATGGGAATCGCTATCCTGATTGATTACACATAGTAAAAATGTTGCTGGAGATGGATTAGTCTCATTCTTTAGACTTACACATTTTGGCTGGTTACCTCTCGTAACATAAGGAAAAGACTAAATTTTCGCCAACATTGAAGAAATATGTTTTCAACGTGTTGAAATAAAATAATAGATTTTGTACAGGTAGTTACATTAGGCATATATTGAGGCAGGTCGATTGTCAAATTTCTTTGCACCACCCATGATGATTGAATAAAGGATAGAATAGAACAATAAAAGGCTCCATATTTGCATACTTAGTTGACACTGGACACCAAGTGGTTACTGGCAAAGCACTTAAAATTATTCGTCGTGTACGAGCTAATTTAAAGCATAGAATACGCATTCATTTACTTGACATAGGCAACTACAATCCACACTTACAATCGTAACCTTTCTACTCAACCGTTTGCATTATCGCTGTCGTCAGTGTGATGTTACTTTTTGAATTACTTTGTGAACCTTTTCCCCCTCTTGTTCTATCAATATTCATTAGTCTTATGGTTTTCGCATAACTATTTACTGTTCATGATAGAATAATTGAGGAGAGACACTCCACTAACTTGAACAGTTTCTTTGTCATTTACTTAGGAATAGCCTACCTCACACTATTATAATTACCAGTTTTCATCCAATATTATTACTCTGTCGATTATTTGCATCACTACTTCTCAAACTTATCATTTTTTTGACTTATCTGAAACCTATAGTAACCGTTTATTAATTTTATACCACTTGATTGGTGTTTAGATTGAACTGTTAACCTGTATATTAGTGCCCAGTCAGAGGTAAAGATCTAACTACAGAGAAATATGCCTCTTCGCTCATTAGGTCTTTTTTCTAGAGGGAGGAACTAATACCTAATCTTCCTAAACTATCAAAAAGTCTAGACAAAAACACCAAACAGAATAAAGGTTACAACAAAGATAATTGTCTTTCCAACGACTCATTTTCATAGCTAAATATCTGTAAATATATAAATTATGACGATTAAAATATACTGAATTTTGAGGGAGTTGTGGGGATTTAGAGACGAAACTGTTATTCAGTGCTCCCAGATTTCCTTTTTTCCTCTAACTGATGTCAGTCTACGATGAATAACAACCTGAAATTAAATATTTGGCAATTATCCAGTCAAAGGTCAAATTTAATCGGTAGATCTGTACAGGAAATAAAAAGATATTACGTGGCGCAAGACGTCACCTTAAATCTCACTGAACTATTGAGATGACTTCTTGTGCTACATAATATCACTTCATTATCTATATACACCTACCGATTAGGTTTGAGTTGTAACCGAAAACTTATCTAGAACGTTTTGTTATTTAACTTATATATCAACAACCGTACAGCTGTGAAACTGAGTCACTAAAACGATGTTTACTCTCAATGTAACCTCCTTTTGTGTCTCAGCGACTGAATAGGGATTTTTCATTAAAACAAAACTGGAAATGTTGAATTTAAAAGTCAGTCAGTAGGCAGCTGTAGACTCATGTTGCATGCTTGGTTGGACTTATAACAAGGATGAGTCTGCAATCGTCAGAAAACTCATGTCTCTGTTGTGAATTTAATTCGCATACTTGTTTTTAGAATTCAAATCTGTACAACTAAGCTATTCATGTCGAGAGCCAAAAATCTTGCTAAGACCATAAGTAATTTATTTCACTGTTAAGTATTTAAATTTTATTTAACTGATTTGTTCCGTAAAAAAATATTACTTTGAAATAAGTATGTTTCAAAGAAACAAATTCTGAGTGAAGTAACAAGGTTTAAAAGCAACTGACTATGAGGAATTTCCTACTTATAACCTGTAACTTCAAAGTGAATACTACCGTGAAACGAGTCCAAATACTTGTTGGTGATCTTGAATGACGACCACTCCATGTCGTCATATGGATGCAGTTGAGATTTACGGAGAGTTGAAACCTATTTTTGTGGATAAACTTTAGAATCTCCACAATGAAACCTGAAGATTGTAATTTGTATCTTGTTTATAGCTATGTTTACAAACTTTTGGGAAGCCACAGACTTTGACAATAAAATACATTTTATTTTTAATCATTCCAAAAGCCGAAATTATTTTCTGATAAAAAGATACTCGCAATATTCTATTACTGCATAAAACCGAATTTTAATCATCCTTCTTTAAAAAATTAATTGATAAGGTTGATTGTAGCGTTTGATAGTGTTGCTTTACATGAATTTATACATATATGCTGTAGATAAATGTTTGTTTCCGCCACTTAGGCAAAAAATAAATCCATTTGGAAAAGTAAAATGTTCCCCTTTGATAGAAAAAATAACCTAAAATGGTTTGAAAGAAATACTATCTCTGCATAATTTATCAATTTGGTTAAACTAATGCATTTCTGAGAGATTCATAATAAGCAATTTACCCTTAGATTTAGTTGTGTCTCATCAGTAAGCTGAATATGTCTCAAATATATTTATGCATATGATTATGCAATTATTGTCAGTTATTAAATCTTTTCGTAACTTCAGCGCATTACTTTTAAGCAGTGGCAATACCATTTTAGTGGAATTTAGTAATTTTTCGCTTTAAACTATTAGATACAGAATGACAAACAAAAATTAAACTAATCTGTAAAAGAACTGGCATCAAACTATTTTCGCTTATATTCTACTTTACTACAAAAGTTTAGTGAAGCCCCAATCGCTCTACTTAACTAGCCTGAAAAATCAAGGAAGGTTTCCGACGTACTACTTGAGTCATTCAGAAGAGACATAAATCACACACACTAATCTTCATTAATGGCTGAATATCATCTGTCAGGTCTACGATTTGATAAATAAAGTAACTTGATACCGCATCGCTTTGTAATTAACCTTACATAGATAAGAGTAATTGAGAAAGGACGATGAACGTAGACTATACATGTATCGTCTCTCATCTGAAAAGCATGTTTACAATCATAAAAGAAAGTGAAGATCCATGAAATGTAAGCATGTACTACATGGACTTCTTACCAAAGATGAGCTAGTCGTACATACTTCGAAGATATTTAAACTGCCCGTCAGTGTTTCGTAAAACGCTATTTAGAACTTGCTGGGGCAGAAGGCATAAGCCATAATTTCTATGTTTAGACTATTTTAAATACAGATTAACTTATATCTAGGACTAACTTCTGATATATTTCAACATTTTCGTTGCCTTTGAGTCCTACTTCTTTAGGGGCTTTTCCCTCCGCCTTAACTTTCTGATGTGTTGTCTTGTCATCAAGTTACTAACCAGTTGAAGATTTCAACTTCTGAAAGACATTCTAGAAATACCTAATAACGGATCGGTACCAATTATGGAAGCACCGATGGTCAGCGAGCTCTAGACACATGTTTACTTCTGGTCTCTAGCTTCATAGTAGTTTACTACCTTGATTTAATACAAAATCATGGACATGAAAAGTAATAAGGAGAACCATTTAGTAACAGATCCGGAAATTGTTTTGCTAAAGTTATTATGGGGATCTTTAACCTATATGCGCATCCAAATTGGGTTTCAGACGGATACTTCTCATCGTGGATGTACATCAAATAGTCGTCTTTTTCCAAGAATAACCGGATACTTGCTGTGTTCTTGATTTTCAAGAATTCCCTAGATACTGTATATTCACGATGATAGCTAACTTGGAACTATTCAGACCTTCACAAACACTTCGACAAATAATCAATCTTTTTTGACTCAGATCTTTAGTTAACTTATTCTATAAAGTCTCATAATTGAGCTTTCCATCTCAAGGTAGACGTTTTTGCATTGATTGACGGAAAAATTAAAATTAATAAAGATAACCGTATGATAGATTTTATCAAAATATTGTAAGTACCCCCTCTAAAAACAATTTTTATTGAACTAATAAACCATCAAACAAATCACAGAATGATTTTGATTCCACCTGAACTTATCAAGTCATAAGATGATCTTCATCAGCATGACCATAAGACCTTAAAATTGTCTTTATTACTCATCATACTTATCATTACTTTTGCTCTTTCTCTTCCATTCCGCTGTTTAATCTGCGCATTCCACTTTTGTTATGCAATTGCTTTTTTTCCCTAAAGTTTCAAACTAAATATCAGATAAGATGAGGAAAATAGCCTAACAATGAAATAAGGAGATCTAGCAGATATTTTTTGAGAGCATGGAACAGGAAAATAAAACAAAAGAAATGACAAATGAACTACAATATGTTAATGCATATGCGTATATAATTCTTTGTTGTTTTATTTTCATCCTTTTCTTAAACATGATCTTTTCCCCTTTTCAAAAGCCTTCCTGTCAAAAAAGATAGGCATCATGTCTCTTATTTTTATAACTTCATTTCAAAAACTTGTTCTTCTAATGGAGACAAGAAGTTTGAAAACGTTTGGATGGTTAGAAAGACCTTGAAATGAAATAAATGATGTAAGAATTATATCATTCTCGCTGACTAGTTGTGTAGTATCTCCGGACTGATTTTGTTGATTCCTAGGTAGAGCAAGAGTGGTAGGTAATACTTCTTTCCACTAATGCTAACAAATATTTTCCAAAAAGGAAATCTCAGGGACCTCAGGACATAGTTTGGTTACTGTATTCCATCACAGTGATAAATGAGAGGTACGAAAAATAAGGTAAATCAAAATCAAAATTGTTGACCACCTGATAATCTTAAGCATTTCAAAAGGTTTTACAGTGCGTAATTTGTACTGTATGAGATGAAAAATGCACGATACCTATGGCATATCCTAGTAACTAATGCTTAGTTTAATAACTAACTCAAATATCGGTCATCATAATATCGAAAAATAAATGAGAATTTTTTGTGCTGATTTCTATTTGAACTTCTGGATGGCATACACAAACCTTAAGCTTAATAAATGCTTTCAACCGAATATATGCACATATATTACATCAGATTGTTCCTTTTAAACTTATTTTAAACATTGGAAAGGTAGTACTAAGGTAGTATTGATTATGGACTGACATTAGTTGCAGGACCACTGATAACCTAGAAGCACTGGACAGTTAAACCATCCATCAGCAGCAGGCACCAAGTCCACGATGAAATATAGATATCTTAAAATTCTCACATTCTCCAAACTACAGTGCTTCATGCATACTGCTAACCAGTGACATGTTCCGAGATGGATGTCCTATAGTCCTAATCAGAAGCTAGGACATGTGAAAAAAACTACTTATAAGTGAAGCGCATACCAACTAAAGAATTTGGCTAATAGTTGTGCTGTATCGCGAAGTGACAGAAGTAGGTAGCCACTAACCATGGAATTCTCGTTTATTAACTAAGTGGCCATCGCTTCACCGTGAAATCTGAAAGTCCTGGGTATAATCCCTGATGGGGTGATGTGTGCTCGATGAAGATCATTCCTGCACTAGGACGACATAGCTGTCGACGGCTCCCAGGTTTTCAGTGGCTTTCCGATTGATGTCAGTTTGTGACGGATGTTACATTAAAACCTAAAATGTCATCAAATTGTAGTACGTACTAATGCACACCTTTTTAATCTTAACCTGGTATTGTATAAGTTAAAATTAAGGTGGAAAAGAAAGATCACTTTAGACAGCAGTAGACTTTTAAAAATGCAACGATATATTGTAGAAGAATTCCTGAAATAGTTGACTGGAATTGCAGATTTCTGTACTAGCTAGAAGAATCACAACCGTCACACTTACCAATGTCTTTCCATCTATTATCCACTTCAGTAAAGCTCATGACACATTAACAACCAGTTGTTTCAAGCAGTTACTTGCAATGCCATTATTATAAGCACTACTGAGAAGCTTTGTTTATTTGGTTTAAAAATACTGTACAGAGAGAATTTGTTGAAATATTGCGTACTAAGAATCCCAAGCCATATCAAACATATTTTCCGATCATTATTGTTATTATTATTAAGTTCTTTTCGTACTCACAAATAGCGATATCAGATGAGTAACTGGGTTGTTTAAATGACTGAATTCATGGAAATCCTAATCTATCGTTAGTAAAAAAATAGGACTGGAAAATAACAGAGATGTTAGCACACTAACTCAAGGGCTACACTCTACTGAAAATCCATACTGGCATATGGGCTCCAATGAGGATGCCTCGATATTACCTGAATGTTAATTATAGTAACTTACTTGGTTGTGGTCAGCAGAGGTCGAACAGTTCGATCCAGTTAAACAACTGGACTAAACCTGGGAGAAATGAAGAGATGTATTGTCATACTATAGAACTCTTATAGAGCATGCACACACGACCCCACTGGGGACCGAACTAAAGACTCTGGGGTCTGACGGTGAACGCATTTACTACTCATGCATTCGGCTGGAGTTCAGTGGTTCACACTTTCCTTCTATCAATTCGTGACATATAACGACTACCAACAAAGGTCTTCAATGAGTGTTCACTTCCCTTCGGACTAGCTTACACCACAGGTCACGACTTTTCATCTGGATTTCGGGAATCCTATCTCGAAGCATGTCACTCATGATGAATACTACCTGAAAAGTAAAATCTCCACAAATCTCAGCTTACATATCAACACTAGTTTTTGGCTTGCTTTAAAGTGCAACCACTTTTTTCCTAATAAAAGCCGTTCGAGACAGACAACACATCGAGGTCGAAAATCATCTGATGAACATTATTCACCCTGAAAGTATTAGTTCAAGTAATGAATTTCACATACATAGTGTGCAGAAAGGTTGACAAAATCTTCATAAGTAGACGCATATGCCTGAAGCCTTTTCAACCAATCACTTTGCTTCGAAAAATACATGAACAAACGTGTAAGTATAAGGTTGGTTTGAAGAGGTGAAAAATCATCAGAATTAAAATCTACTAGGCCTGAAAATAGCCTAGGCCACTGTAATATAGATAAACCTTGGATTTTGGATAGATTATGGACGTTGCTGTTGACGGTGTAAATACACCTTCTGTTCTATTACCACCTTTTCCACTTACAGAGAAACTTAGTGACCATCAAGGGTGGGACCTGAAGGTATTTGTACACTCGTCTACATTCACTTAATTTAGATTGCATTAAATCACTGATAAAAATACTTAAAAGTGGTGACTGGAGCTAAATAAACCATGCCTTCTGCGACTGCGAATATACTGGTTGGAATGATTTAGAACTTTGTAAGTCTTTAGTACTGGGCTACTTCAGCTTTTTATTGTGGACAGTCCCAAAGCAATGCTGGAAAATAGTTAAGACAGTATAGTACACGGCAGATGCACATCAGACTTATTTACTTGGCGCAGCTTATAGTGATATATCACTACATACTGGATATATTTATAGGCATAACTGTAAGGTTATGAAGAATAACCTGTATAGACGTGATACTGAAGATGGTCAACAGCGACTTTACCATAAAACTGTTAGACTACAGGAAATAATGGCCACCTAAAAAAGCATATCATTACCTGAATGCATAAACCCTGAGTTTCCCTGAGTAATAGTATTTAACGACCATAGAAATGATGTGATATGTGTCAACGATAACCTCGCCTGGTTAACTAGTTTACTAGTTACTAGCCGGTCCTAAGCCCGGGTAAAGAGAGAAGGTTGGGCATAGGGCTAGCAACCCTACCCCGTAAAACAAATCTAACCGCTAAAGAAACTTCAAAGCACAAACAAAATATAAAAAATGAAAACAAACTTATTCCCCGCTGGAATCGGAGAGGCGAAATGACGCCAGTTGGTGAAAGCCTGACTTCGGGAAGCCAATTGGCCGATGTGTCTTCTCTCTCTCGATGAAAGCGAAAGTAAACGTGGGGACATGGAATGTCCGTACGATGTTTGAACCCAGTAAGGCAGCCCAGATTGCAAAGGAGATGAGAAGGTATCACATCGAAGTGCTTGGGATTTGCGAAAGCAGATGGAATGGGAGTGGACTCTCCAAACTGTCAACGGGAGAATCAATAATCTACTCCGGTCACCCAGACGCCAACCACGAGCACACTGAGGGAGTGGCTATCATGATGTCCTCAAGAGCATCGAAGGCTCTCATGCAGTGGGAACCAATCTCCTCCAGGGTCATGACAGCAAGATTCAACTCGAAAGGAAGGAAGGTCACAATCATACAATGTTATGCACCTACAAATAATGCAGAGCAAGAGAAAAAGGAGGATTTCTACAGACAACTTCAATCAACACTGGACAAGACGTCAGTTGGAGATATCAAAATTCTGATGGGCGACATGAATGCCAAACTGGGAGCGGACAACACAGGAAGAGAACTAACCATGGGTCGAGAGGCACTAGGTGAAATGAATGAGAATGGAGAATTGTTTGCAGAATTCTGTGCATTCAACGATTTGGTGATTGGAGGCAGTGTGTTCAGGCACAAAGATATCCACAAAGCGACATGGATTTCACCAGACACCAGGACACACTAAAAATCAAATCGACTTTATCTCAATCTCAAGAAAATGGAGACGCAGTCTACTTGACACAAGGTCAAGAAGAGGAGCAGATGTAGGTTCACACCACTCACCATCTAGTGCAATGAACCTTCGAAATCAAGTTAAAAGCCTTCAAGGAAGCTGGTGATAGACCTCAACCCAAGTACAACACTCGGAAACTGAAGGATGAAACTACAAAGGAGATCTTCAAGGCAGCCATCAAGACAAAATGGGAGACATCGAGCAACATCCCTGAAGAAACCTGTGTGGAAGAACACTGGAAGTCTTTGAAAGCTATGTGGAAAGAAACCTGCACAACAGTATTAGGAAGGAAGAAGAAAGAAGACAAGGAATGGATCTCAATGGACACATGGAAGCTGAAAGAGGAGAGGAGGATGATGAAGCAGAAGATAAACCAGTGCAAGGATGCTCAACGACAAGAGGAACTGAGCACAATGTATAAAACACTGCACTGGACAAAGAAGTGAAGAAGAGTGCACGCAAAGACAAAAGACACTTCTACGATACACTGGCAAGTGAAGCAGAACAGGCTGCAGGTAAGAGAGACCTGACGACATTGTATCAAATAACAAGGTTGCTATCAGGGAAGAGATCAACACAGATGAAACCAATAAAAGATGAAGAAGGAAATTTAATTACGAAAGAAGAGAAACAAAGGAAACGATGGGCCGACCACTTCAAGAAGCTCTTGAATCGACCACCACCTGCACTTCGTCCAGAAATATCACCTGCAGCCGCTGAATTACAAGTGAACATAAATCCCCCAACGAAAAGGGAAGTCCTGAACGCCATAAAGCTACTGAAATGCGGGAAAGCAGCAGGACCAGATGGAATACCGCCAGAAGCACTGAAAACAGATGCAGAGACAACAGCGGCCATGCTCACACCACTATTGCAGAAGGTGTGGAAGGAAGAGAAGGTACCTGACGATTGGAAGAAGGGTTACCTTGTCAAACTGCCGAAGAAGGGAGACCTGAGTGCTTGCAAGAACTGGCGCGGAATCACTCTCCTGTCCACCCCAAGTAAAATATTAAGCCGCATCATCCTGGAGAGGCTAAGGGATGCACTGGATTCAAAACTGCGACCGGAACAGGCAGGTTGCCTTCAGGAAGTACAAATCATGTGCAGACCAAATTGCAACGCTTCGTATCATCATAGAACAGAGCGTAGAATGGCAATCAGCTCTATACCTCAACTTCATCGACTTTGAGAAGGCCTTTGACAGCGTCGACCGAGAAGTAATTTGGAAACCGCTTCACTACTACGGAGTACCGCAAACCTTTATCCGCCTCATTCAACAACTATATGAAGATGCCACATGCCAAGTAATCCACAATGGGAAGCTCAGTGATGCCTTTGAAGTGAAGACAGGAGTGAAACAAGGTTGCCTACTATCACCCATGATATTCCTTATTGTGGTGGACTGGATCATGCAGCAAACAGTAGGCAGCGAGAAGAGGGGAATACACTGGACTGTGGAAAAGAACCTAGAAGACTTGGATTTCGCCGATGACTTATGCCTAATGTCACACAAACTTGAAGATCTGCAGGCAAAAACTAACAAGTTGATAGAAGAGGCAGCTAAGACGGGACTTCAGGTGAATATAGAGAAGACAGAAGTGATGAAGATACCGCACCACCACCATCAACAACAACAACAACAAACTCCAATCACCGTCAACGGGAGAAACTTGAAGGAAGTAACCTCCTTCACTTATCTAGGAAACACTGTTTCAACTACAGGCGGGACGGACGAGGACGTCAAAGTCAGAATCGGAAAAGCAAGACAGGCGTTCATTAGCCTGAAACCAGTGTGGAGATCTTCTGCACTGAACTCAGCATGCGGAACAAGATACGGATTTTCAACACCAACGTCAAGTCAGTGCTCTTGTATGGTTCAGAGACTTGGCGCGTTACGAAAGGCATTTCCAATAAACTACAGACATTCATCAACAACTGCTTACGCTCGCTGCTGAAGATCAGATGGCCAGAAAAAATAAGCAACAAGGAACTCTGGGAACGAACCAACCAAGAACCTATCACGCAACAAATATGCAGGAAGAAGTGGAGATGGATTGGCCATGCACTGAGAAGGCCGACGGAGGACATCACGCGTCAGGCCCTCGAGTGGAATCCCCATGGGAAGCGACGAGTTGGACGTCCAAGGGTGACATGGAGGAGGTCATGCGAAGAGGAAATGAGAGGTTGTGGGCTGTCGTGGAACCAGGTTCAAAAGATCTCAGAGAACAGAGGTCACTGGAGATGTGCTACTGAAGCCCTATGTTCCACTAGGAACCCAAGGGAATAATAATAATGTGTCAACGATGCACGTACACATATTGTTAAGAATATTTCAATCTTTACTGCCTACTCTTTTCTTATATTCCCTCTGCGAACCCTTTAAATTTCATACTTTTTCAATCATAATAACAGTACTATACAACTTTCTGATTCTCTCCCCACCCCACCCCCCTACCACTTAATCAATCAATCATATTCCATACCTTCTTTTAACACTGAGTCCTTTTATTTCTTAAAAATAAAAAATAAGGTCAGTACCTAAAGCAATTGATGTTATCTACAGTTTCAGAACCTAAGTTAATTTAAAAATTCACCCCATAAATATAAAAATTTAGAAAAAGATTCGATTTAAATTTGTCTCACATATTATTCTCAAACACTATTCATATTCCCATTATTTTTGATTTACTTTATTCCTCTATATTTTCATCATAGCTTTCAGAACATCCTTTTCCATTCTTTTATAACTGATCCATACACTTCGCCCATTATCTCTATTGTTCCTCATCCCCCCTTTCATCACCACCTTCAGCTGTATTCATATATTGCGTAACTATTACGTGGCATTATCTTTTTAGTGTTAACTGATCAATTTTATAGTCTGACTTATGTTACTTAGTCTTTATATTGGTTGATTGCGTCATTCATCTGTGTTTCCATAAATATGTAGTAATGTCTAGATGTGAAAGATGTATTTGATATTGATTTTACAACTGAAATATATCAAATAATATACTGGACACTGATAGCTTTCTGAACCCAATTTTAAATTTAGTGCACACGTGGAAGATTCAGGGCATACGAAATGAATTTGATTCATTCCACAATGTTTTTTTGTTTTTGCATTACAAAGTTTTGGTTTGGTTACAATATTACTTTTAACTGTTTGTAGTGATATATACGTATTACGGAGTTCAACGCAACCATGGTAAATTAAAAACATTCATCTCAGAGTGCTTTGTCATATTTATTTATCAATGGGTCACTTTATTTTGGATTTAATGATCAAGAAAGTTGTTGAAAGCTCTAAGAATATAACAAATAATACTAATACTGGTCACTGGAGAGCAAACAATCTCATGTCGTGTAGTCCTGAGTGTTGGAATGGGGCCACCAAGTTAGAAGTCTTAACGTCTCCGTGGAATCTGATAAATGTTTTCTGGTTGGAGACAATCGATAGGAATCCTTGCTCAACCTAGATTTCGTGCTTATTGGCACTCATCACCAAGACGTACCTACAACCTTGAATGAAGTGATGTCCTTCCCTGAAATTTGAACCCATGTTACCCAGTGTTGCAGTCAGAGTTATCATTACTGAATTAATCAGACAGCGACTGATCTCCTGTAGAACTGGATTAGATACATTTGTTGGTCATTCACGGGTAACCAATTCCATGTTTTCTAGTCCTGAGTGTTGAGTTAACTCCACATTAGATTCGATTTATAAAACACAGTGATCTAGTGTTATTTACTTGATGATGTTTCGAGCATAAAATCAAGTTAATAATACTACATCGCTGTGTCTTGTAAATCAAATAAACGAATCTTATATGGTAATAAATTCTACCATAGCCCCCAAGTTTTACACCTATATTATTGAGTTAACTCCACCGATCATTTTGTCTATAATTCAACATCTCAACTCTGGGTTACATGTAATCTCTATCACATCAGCTTATGATGTATGCAATAGATACTTCAGTGTATTGTTTCCCACTGCTAGGCTAAATGGCAATTTTAGACAAATGTGATAAGATGGAGTAAGAACTTTCAACAAAAACTTGAAATTTAGAATTCAAACGAAAAGTTTGGTTTTTGGATAAACTATCCCAGTCAACTTTCTTTAGAACTGGTATCAGTATCGTATTATAAAATTGAAGTATCGATTATAATTTCCCAATCATAATATTGTTTGACATGATGAAAGCTTCCAGATTCAACCACTCATATCAAAGGACAACACAATTATCCAGGTATCTGATGAATTTTTATTATTCATTCAAGATATACTTGAGGTGGTACTTGCTTATATTTGTACAAAAATGCATATACTCATGGTTTTATATAGTACAAAATAGTGGATTTAATTTAAGCTTCACAAATAAATTTACCGCAAACTGAAGCCTAATAGGACCATCCGAGATACCTATGGTTCAAAGGACTGGTATTTTGAGTACAATATGACGGCTGAAGGTGAACAAAAAACCTTAGTATCAGCAAGATTCAAACCAGATAGCTGTAAATACGAGAAACAGACAACAACATATTACACCATCACATGAGAGGTTGGCAAACACTTTATGGTTCAGGTGAAGCTAGAACCTGGTTATTTGATGAGTCTCATTGCTCAGATAGTAAACAACTAAACCGGTAAACCCAAATCCAACTGGACTGCATCCTATCGTGACCCAGGTTCTCATCTAATCTCTAATCCTCATCCAGTATCAGTGACAACAATGAAACTGTGACTTACTGGTCAATATGACGTAGTCTTACCAGTTTCAGTCTACCTAATTTAACTTAGATGGTCAACTGTAAAGTCAAGTGAAAACCATTAAAAGAATACATTAAAAGTAAATTATGAATTTACATATTATCAACAAACTTTAGTTTGTTAATATTCTCGAAATATCAACTTTTAATCTAATAACCGCTGAAAATATATAAACAGCGAAGCAACTTTTTCATTTATTATTATCTTAAAGAAAAAACAACTTGAACGTATACAGCATTTCTTTCCCCAGAGTAAAAACAATAAATTTTTAATTACACTTACAATTTCCTCTCTACTTTCCTCCTCTTAAGTTTGCTCTAAAAATTTATTGTACACTTGACTGTTTTACGTTTTTCCCCCTTTATTTATTCGCTCACCTTAACTTCTTACTTGATAAATTACCAAGAAGGCTTTATGTTTGTTTTTTTTATCACCGTCATGTTTGTCTATTTATGGCTTTGTTGTTCTTTTGTTTTTTTCAAAAAAACTCATTGTATATGACTGTGAAATGTCTCATCCATGTGTAATTCATTTCTTTTGTTACATGTGTCCAATTTAGTTTAGACCAACTGTTCATATTTATAATATAATATATAAGGTATAAGATTAACCCATTCTTTTATTTACAGTGACAAGATCTATCTACTTAGTGTATGCAAAAGAAGTTAGGAATAAGTGAACTTTTGGTATATTATTTATTTCGTAACAATAGGAGATAAAATATAGATCTTATTTACAAGCTTTTATACTTTTCAGTAAATCCTCATAGTCAGAATACCGGGAACCATTGAGTGTCAGTTTTTCAAAGAGGAGTTACCTGTGGTCAGAATAGCTTAACAGTAAATTCTGTGAGTTAGGTAAGTTTGAGTCACTGAGAGAGTACCAGTTTCCAAATCTTGATGGGTGAAAAAAAAAGAATGAAACATAGATGTAGAGCTTCCTGTAGAATGCCTGCAAATATACTGATTATGAATCCTATAAAGTGTACCACTTATACAGCATACTTCACTAGCGTAATGCATAAATCTTCATCCACGTGATGGTTCTGTCCCTCTTAATGAGGTTCTAGTTATTTTTTTGTTAATTATATTATATTGTTGGATGTTAACAAACAACTCAATGATTTATGAAGAAACACTAATTAAAATCTCACTATCTGAGAATGCACTGCATCCTAAAACGTCTAAATGACGAACAACTGAAACACTCTTCATTGTGCCTGTAGCTGGGTATGAGAGAAAATAAATCCACTCGAACTCAATATTTCAGCTGACAGCTTTAAATGATAAGCATACCACACCAAAATGATGACCATTCTAAGAAATAAGTAAATAAGTCAACATCATGGTGGAACCAAGTACTTCTGCATATTGGTCATATTAGCAGCACCTCATTTCACTACTTAAAGCTAAAAGGTACACAAAGAAAGCATAGAGATATCAAAAAGACAGTAATAAAGTAGTGGGTAGTTGTAAAAAAGAAATGAGTAGGGGTAGAAAAACAATGAAATCTGGAATGAAAATCAAACTGAATATAATGTACATGTTGATCTACGCCACTGAAATCGATACTGGGCCATATCTGTAAGAATCTGTAACCTATGATTTCAATTATTTCATTGACCATAACCAGAAAGTCTAAATTCACCTACACTGCGCAAACTAATAGTCAAAGACTTGATGGGGGCAATGCTATGTTTTTATCTAGCCACCTATAACCTTTCCTATCCTAAACTTACTTCAACTAACGTTGCACGACGTGGAAGATAATGATTAAATATGTGTGAAACGTGTCCCAGTCATGCCAATCAGCGAAGGTTCACAACCTCATCAACTTATCTTTCCTACCTAAAATTTGACACTTGAGTTCTGCATTAGTGACTTCTTTCCATTATATCTGAACTGTGGTAACAAGACAATAGTGGTCGTATGCCCTCTCATGCCCCTTACCTCTAATGACAGTTTCACTACGATATGGTAGAATAAACTGGAGTGTACTGTGTACCCTTAGTAGACAATTAGATATCATGCCGGCACCGTAGAAGGCAGTAAGGGGTGAAATAAAGGTGGGTCTTTTGTATCCATACCCAGATCTCTTTGGCCAACAACCAGTCAGAATCACTTTTACTTACCAATGAAGTCATGTGGTCGAAGCGCTCAATCATGATAATTCCTACTATTAGACAGGACACCAAGGTACACCAGTCTTGAAGCAACATTTCCCATCTAAACTTTGCGAAAAACATCCTAAATATTTCCATTTAGTAACTCAGGGTATCTAGGAAGTCATGAATGTTCCATACAATTTCGGTTGATAAAGCTATGTGATATGCATACTCTAAGCCTTTTAAATAATCTGGCATAGCCAGGTCTGTAAGGTCAGATGAGGGGATGAAGACCTTCATGATAAAAGTAAATGGAAATGGAAATAGTGAACATCCTTGACAGATATCACTAGACGTACACATTTCCGTTGATCCCTGATACGTTGCCTTCAACAGAAAGGTTTACTCACCCAGCATTCTTTTTCAGAAAGCCACTGTGCTATAAGATCCCTCCAACAACAAAGTTAAACGCCTCTCTGCTACTGAATTTAACTTAAGTGTCCAGTGTTTATGAAACCTAATTTACCAGACATTATGTTCCTTAGACTTGTTTCACTCACATTATAACTAGAAGAATTCTGCGTCTTCTTGATGAATAAGACAATCAATAACTTAGACCAGTCAGTGAGGGTAACATATGACTGCAATACTACAGCTAATGCTTTAATTTATCTGGTTCATGAACCCTGAGCACCTTCCATAAACATATCTGATTTCATCCCACTTGGTCTGCTACCTTTTTTCGCATTAAGTCGTTTAAACCGTTCTCAACTGTAGTCAGCACTGCACCTTTTAAGTGGACAAACTTCCACCGACTCCCTTCAACAATGAATGACAACAATATGATCCATTTATGTCCACCGTAAATTTAAGACCGGTGGACATCAAATCAGTAAATGTCTCTGTCAATGTTTAAAGTTCGTGCTCACTAAGAATAGGTGTTTTCCTGGGCATAGCAATAGCAGGAGACAGCCGCTATGAGTCTGTTCGTTTGGAATTCCTAAAGTGCCACCTTAGTGCCTCTATGCCTGGCTTAACCTACTCAACTGTGCATTGAAATTACTCGCTGCAACAACCATTTATAAATGTTTTGCTTTCAGTAGAAGGCTAGACAGTTTCCGGCAGAACTCATCTGTCACTTCTTCTAGATTGCAGTAAGCGCGTAACCACAGGTTACAAAAGGACAAGGAGAAGTTTCACTGTTTTTTAGTCCTCACTTCACCGTTCAGCTTAGCAGCCCACAGACGACTGTCAGCTTGGAACCGATCAAGAAGTGTACTTTCTACTTTAAGACATATATCTACATATCCACCATTAAGAATGAGAGAACTAGCCATTAAATCTCTAGAATACCGAAGGGTGAATTTTTTGGACTCACCTTATTGACCTGGTGAGCTTAAGAGTAAATAACCACACTTGGGTTCCGTATACCTGTCTCTCAGACCAACCAAAAGCTTTTGACCCGAGATGTCAAATTTTCGGTCAATGAAGCTTGTTGTCTTATTTTACGGAAGGTGCAGACATTGAAAGCTCTAATGCGTGATTTGGAAAGAGGTTTTAGTAAATCAACGATACTATCTTGCAAACTGGAATCTTTACCGAAAGCTGTAGATTCATAATAAATTCAAGATGATGTAGTACTAGTGGTAGGGAGACGTGAGGAAAGATTAGAAGGCAAAGATACTGATAACTGATAACAGTTTGATAGAACCTGAAGACTGGTGCAGTTTTGAGCGCCGTCAGTATTTCTCGGTTACTCACGCCATAGAAAGCTGGATTTGTAATGATGGTGCATGACTACATAGAGTAAAACAATATCTGCTTGAGGTCAGTCGTTCATAGACTCTGAGTATTTTTGAGATGCAGCTTTGGTTGTCCTAAATGTAGCTACAAACGGAAAATATTGGCAACTTAAGATTACTTGGTATATGGAGTGCGCTGTTTTTAGAACGGACCTTTACTGACCTTTTCCCTCCCTATAAAAAGGCAGAACCAGCACAAACTTTTAATTATTCGGAAGTAATATCTCACTGCTTCCACAGCCGCATTCAGCCAGCAGAATGGCTTCGTCCTCTGACCTCATCATAGCGTAAACAGTTGCAATAAAACAGTAACATCCTTTTCCCTTACCACTTTACAAAGACTTTTCTGGTACTGCAGAACTTCAAAGGACGATTGATTTCATCAAAATAGCTCTTAGGATCTGACTGATATGCATTCTGTATCAGCACCTCAAGCTGACAGCCGATTAAACGATATCAAAAATTTAGAACATAAATCACTCATGAAATAACACAGTAAGTAATAGACGAAAATGGGATCAACAAAAAATAATCTAACACTCATACAGGAAATACTCAATCAGGAGAAGTGTTAATATCAATAGAAAGGTGCTATGTTCATGTTAACAAACAAATGGATGTTTTTATCCAGTCCTACTGTAGTACGTCAGCATCAACTGTTATAGCTTTGTCAAAGACTTGAAATACCTTTGTAGTGACTATATGATATGACCCAGGTTATATATATATGCGACGCTTGAAAAATAGCCTTCAGATTCCACGCCTTGATGGTAACTCCCATTCTCGATGAGAAGAAAAGACGGTAGGATAACAGAAGACTTATTGCAATGTCAACAACTATATATATATATATATACTAACCTTGGCTATTTCCGGGGATTTATGGCTTCTTATGAACATTTTGTCAATTTTTCTATACAGTATAACATTAGCTCACCCTAGTCATAGTAAAAATCTCATAAAATTGACGATTTCTTGCATGAATTGAAACTATTTCTTGAAAAACTTAGATTGTTTCAGTTATCAAATCATTTTTCTCACCAAAATCTATTGAAAAACTTTCTGAGAGACTTTCAAGTGATAGTTGACAACGGTAAAATTCACGATACATCCTTGATTCATGTTCCTAAAACAGATCAGCCGCATAACTTTTAAACATCGATTTGAACGGGTCAGATCATACTACAAAAATGAACATGAAGCTTCATGAGATCACAAGCATTGCTTTTACTTAGAAGCACCAAGTTTTAGTTATTCAAGCCTTTAGTTAAGTTAAATTTCAAGATATATCAGTATAAACTCAGTTATAAGTATCAAGCATTGGTATACCAAGTCCATGGTAGTGAACTTGATCAACTATAGCTATAGATGAAAGCTGAGGTTTGCTTGAAAAATTTTAACCTAAAAGTTTTAAACATGATACAACTCCTGGTTTTGTGTAGTTCGGAGTTTTTTGGTCAATGATTACATAAACTGCTTCGAAACATTAAAAACTCTTGTCCCCCGAATTTGAATGTCCTTTAACTAAATGGATTTCAGATGTATTTTCCTAATGTCAGTTATTAACTTGGAATCTCTTCCAAAGTCTTTTGAAGAAGAAACAATCTTTACAGGACTTTCAAACCAAAGTTTAGTTGACTTAATTTGACAACGTGTAATTTGCTTCATTCGGATGGACAAACACCCTTAGTTTCTCATATTTTCGAATAATTAAATAAAGTTTACACCAAAATGAAAAGTGTCCAGTATCCGGGAAAGCAAGATCATTGGTTTGCATGCCTCTCTGAAAATAATGATGTAATAAATGAAATTCAGGTTACATGACATATACTTTGAAGTTGACTGAATTATCTCCTCTCACAAAAAACGCTCTCTTATTATCGATACATAAAAATCATCAGTTTGGATGAACGTTTGCAATTTATGCTTACAATATCGATACTGGTAGGCAATAAGCTCGGCAAAAAAGTACAAACTCAGATAATTGGATCATTTTTCACTCTGAATATACTTTAGTTCATAGTACTTTTCCGTCAATGACCAAAGTACTTTTTTGCTTAAAATTTTAATTTATACCTTCGCACTATAAAAAATTTCAGTAGATAACACATTTTTTTAAAACAAACGTCTACTAAGTCAGGTTAGTGTTTGAAATTATTCTTATTTCCATATGGATTACACATACAAGGTAAAGTGTCGTAAAATTGTAGAGTTGCAGTAGACAAGTTACAATAATTTACTCACCACTTAACGATGTTCCCCTTTAATAGCCGTGTTGATCAGCAACAGGTTTTTCAAAGCCTGTTATCGAAATAAACCCGTGTGAGACATTAAAGTTGTGATTAAACAAGTATCTTATCCTGTGGTATTGGTGATTTTTGTTTAAAAGTCTGGGTATCTAGAAAGCCAGCTGACGTCAAAAATCAAAAAAGATGCAACAACTATCTCTTGACGCAATACTTTTAGGAGTTGAGGACTTTTTTATGCATGAAACTTATACTTGTCTACTTTATGGATGGAGGATGTTTATTGACTAAAAAAGTGAAATATGATGTAGGGTACACTACTGAAAAATTGTAATCAAAACCACGTGTCTAAGACTCTCACTAAGTTGGGGGTCATGCCATCTTCAAATATTCACCGTTTCAGCCTTCTGTCTACTCAAGTCCAATTAGCTTCACATTAACAGGAATCAACCTGCTTGAAATTTCACGTCACTGATTGGATCAAATCGGTCGTTCTCTGTTGGTACAAGGCATCCGTGAAGGATGCCTTGATATTTCCTTTAATTCACTTTTATAGTAATGATGGATAGTGGTTAGCAGTGTAAAAAACTATACCCATCGTAGAGATAGTGACAGTCATTATTCCTTTGCCTAGAGGATAACACTCTAGTATTTGAAGAGATCGGTCCTGGTATGAATCTTAGTCGGAAAAAGATCACTCAATGGGAGGCAAGTACATACGACTGACAAGTTCGAAATAAGGCTAAATGCACATCCTGGATTCCACTGCTAGCCACTGTTCATTAATATTAGTCAACCCTGTTCGATCATGCACAGATGTCTAGTCTTATGTACAACTATGAACTAACTTCAGTTTTCCCAAGTGAAATTCAAAGCAGCTTATGATTTTTTATTTGCACATAGTCAATAATTAATACTATCATTCGCTAATATTATATCTCTTAGGATTTTTAAATCTCTGATTACTTCTTGAAATTCGGTTTTACTATTTTATTCTAATTTGAATTTTACGATTACTAAATAAATTCTTATATCAATTTTAAGTGTGTAGTTTCACTTATTAAGCATGAGCTGCACTTTGTCGAAATTCGCTCAGCAACCACGTGCAAGTTCATGGAGTAGGCAGTGAGTCACACCAATTGTATGAGGGTTGATTGTACTACGCGGTGGCTCACACCTGAGCAGACGGAATGAAGTTCGAACCCGTGATCTAATGATTGGAAATTAATTGTCTAAACCAATGTCATACCAGCACTACGTAATTTACTTAGCGGCGTTGATTTCAGAATTGACCGACGACTTGAATTTCTCTTAAAATTCAGTGTAAAAGTGCGTGGCTTTCCAGTTTTGTATAACGTAAAAGATGACATAGACTTTGTAGAAAATCATGAAATCAAGTAGCTTCTAAGGCGTATATTGGTAGGAGATTGATTCATAAGGTTAACGAATGCAATTGAATAATATCTATCAAGGAGAGATTCTAGCTGAATTAACTGGTTACCGGAAAATAATGAATTGTAATTCCCTTTTGCAACCCGTAAAACGTCCTGCATCAAATTTTATCAAAAAATTATGAAGTAAGACACCAAAGCAAGCTGAAAGAAACAAAAAAATATCACATAAAACTTGCCTAGTTGAAATCAAGCAGCAATGTGCTCGGTTCAGTAAACCTGGAAAGAGTCAAGATACAGTGATTCATCATACACAAATTCCCCTTGAAGAATTCTAGAATAAAAACGATATGAAAAGCATTAAACGAATCCATTTTGTTCTGACGGTATTTTGTCAACTAGCTAAAATCTAGAAAACCAAAATATACAGTTTCATTGGAAATTTAACATACTTTAATTCATCGATAGGAAACAGAATATCAGTCAGTGATTAACATCCACAAAAATACTCATAGACGATCAGGAAATCACAACGGAAAATTCAAGAAACTTTAATAAATAGTAAAATATCGTCAAAACATATTACACTGGATGTTTTGTGAATAAAAACAACAACAGCACTGATCAAAGTATTAGGGAACTTTACATTATAAGTCTACACTAGTAGGTCAGACAATGAATAACCAAGATATTAAACTCAGTTTGCTAAAAACATTAGATAAGAAGAAAAGATGAGACAACTAGACGCGAGTGAGGGAATAAGTAGCTAAGGTTGATAAAGGCTGGTGTAATCAATCAACAGTCGAGGAGTGTTGTCAGGGTAGACAGAGGTTTAATACAGCTTTTCTGTGGATAAATAAGTTGTTTTTGAGTCGTTTGATGGCAGTGGCATCTGTAGACTTCAGCAGAACTGAATCTGTTTATTTGTTTGTTATATTGAAGAAATAGAAGACGTTCACTTGATGTCTAGTAATAATCAGATACCAAGAAGTTGCGTTGTCCAGAATATTCTTTCCTCTTGCACTAAGGCTCATAGAAATGTGTCTATAAAATCTTATTTGTACTCATCTTTTTGTTATTCCAACTTATCTACTTGACAGAAGCATGTAATGTAGGAAGGATACCTATTGACTCTTCACTGGAATATTGAGCATATTGTTTGGTACACAAAAGTTAACCTAGCTGCAGGAAATTTTCTATCCAGTGATTTATTCAATCGTCTGTTAATAATTTCTTCAAAATTATCACCTTTTTGAAATTGAGTCCAATGAATATAGGCTTTTTGACGACTGTAACTTCCTTCAACCTTCTATTTTCTGCTTTTCTATATTTATTGATTAATGTTGTAGAAATTCATCGCTCCATAAGTATGTTTCAAATGTTCTCAACCCTACCTTTATTTTGTCACTAGAAAGTAACTTTTTAACTTTGTGAAATCGGGTTTTAACTAATCTCCATTTGTAAATAATGGGACAAAAGGTCTTAAAACTGAGGTAGGTACCATTCCATTAACACCTTTCGATGAATGAACCTCTTGAGCATATCATTTGTCCTACGTTGTACGCCAATATTCAGAAAATCAAACTCTCAATAATTTCGTATTCCATGGTAGATTCTGTATTGTTATGAGAGTTACTACAACGTTCTAACGAATGAGATACATAGAATAAGTCATTACAAACAATAAAATTATCGTTGACATACCTGATACAAAACTGCGTTGGCCATCTTTTAGGTTTTGTATTCACCAGAGTGACTACCTAGATAACTGCCAATATTGGACCTAGTGGACTCCCCATAGATAACACATAAATTTGCTTGTAGAATTTTGTTTTTAAATCGAAGATTTCTGCATTAGCTTTATGAAATCACTTTTTCAGCATTGTTGTTAAACTATTAAAGTATAAATTTGCACAACTTTCAAAAACAAGCATGAAATACCTTATTACAATTCTTTCAGCACAATGTAACCATTAGGCTTAAAGCCGGCATATATGTCCTAGTACACCGTATACATAGCTAAACCATTAAGCAGCTGAGAATTGGATTCATAACCCGAGTACCAGTGTGTAAAAATATCAGCATTTAGAAACGCTTTATAAGTTATTTAATTGAAATTAGTGCAATTTTTTTCATTTCAGTTCTTAGCATCAACCAACTGCTTGAGTAAAACCAAAGGAACATTTTAATAAGTTTTTTTAAGCACTGAACCACTAATATTAGTCATATTTTCCTTCTGACATCTAAAGAATTGTGAATAACTTCTACTATGAACAATAAACATATGGGTATATCGCAAAGTAAAAAATAAAACGCGATAAGAAACAAAATATTTCCGTTTCCTTTATTTATTCACTCTACACTGAGTAATAAATTGTAGATAGTTTTCTTAGATAGACTTCACAAGATACAAAAACTGAAAACTATTTATACAGTTAAACTATAATATGCTGATTGTACTAAATGTGTGAATTCTTTGACGTATGTAGTAGATTAGAGGTAAGCAAAAGAAAAGCTTACTGGAAAGAAGAATTGAAATCATATACAACGACACTAAACTTTGAAGTGATGTAAAACTATATATCTTATCATTTTCATATATCTGTCCCCCTCTGTCTTTCATTTCTCTCTCTCTCTCCTGTTCTCCCTCTTGTTCTCTCTTTTCACCCATTTTATCATTTTCAGTGTTGTCTTTAATCATATTGAGGTTACTAAGCAGCGTAACTAGGCATTTGTTTTGTGAATAGAATGAGGTAAGGTGGAAAAGAAAATCTATGTTATGAGGCAAAAAAATATGTTACAAGTTTTGAATGATAGATGTATGATAAGAAGATTAGTTTAATTAAAAGTACTACATTCTTCCGCGTTTTATTTTATCACAGTAAAGCTATTTCATTTTAACAATAGAACACGACTGTCAAATTATGTAAGTCTAAGTTAGTATTCATCATGGGCTGATAGCAGATGAAAAAGCATAGAAAACCTAGGAGCACTAGATAGAAATAGGAAAATATGAACCTTTGGATCCCAACCCGCTGAAATAATGGTAACATGCGTGTCCCGAAAACTGAAGGTTCTGGATTCGACCAGTGACACCCGTCATGGATGAGCATGACTGAAGTGTCGCATTCAGGCATGGGACATCTTCTCTAGCGCTCCTTGATTTCTAAGTGATATCAGTCAGTGACGAATGCGTTAAGCTTTTCAGATTTATTGACTTGAAATGAATATTCAACTATCACTAGAGCTCTATGGCTTTTAAGTTTATTGTAAATGCATTTTTGGCAAACTGAAAGCTTTTCTACTAATAATTGAATGATAAACGACTAGAATGACAACACTAAATGATATTTATTCTTGATATTGAGCCTGTTGATTTATAATATTTGAATAAAGCATTTCCCAAATGAGGAAACAGTTTTTAAGTCTGAATAGTGAACTAACAACTTACTAGTTGAAAAGGAGTGAAGCACTACAGATATACAGAATCTGAAAATGATCTACAGGGAGATGAAAACTATTACCAGGGTAATCAATCGACATACATTGGTGCCAAAATGTCGTAGAATATACGATGAGTCTGAAAATGTGAATAGCGTGAAACTTTTCAAACTGTTTTGGCAGTCTATTTGAGTCCTAAACGTTACCGAGTTACTACTACTTACAGTTCTTGAAATTAGAATTGATTTTTTTATTTTTTAAATGTTAAAACATTCAAAGGAATACTTACAGGAATGGATAAAATGATGAATGGGCATTTCGATATCAATTTTAAGTGAAGGTCACTTGTATGCTCAAAGTCATAATAATCTGTTTGCAACAATTTATAGATAGACCATATTCATTTATTTACTCGATTAAGCTTTTGGTATCATTCATATTACGGAGTAATTTCAGAGTAGTTATTTAACCTTTTTCATTCGGTTTTGTATTGTCCTATCACCTCTAGCTAATTGGTTCTACTAAAAGTACCATTTCTTATATCTGCACCATAAACGTTGGCTCATTCCTACCGTACCTATTGGTTAGTGATTCACTGAATAAAGTGTCAATAATCAGTTTCTGCATTTTGAGTAATGAAAAATATACACGGACAGTGTTCAAAGGCTCTGACTTAAAAATACGAATACTTTAACTCAGTGACTAACTTTTTAACTGATTACTGTCAACTTCGAAAACTATGGATATATATAAGAATAAACGCGAATAAATATTCTTCCAGAAAAACAGTGTCACTTCGTAAAGTAAATGATTTTACCGGCAAAAAAGAGTTTTCAAATTAATAAACGAGATAACGTCTGATACAGCTGTTGGGTTTCTGAGGTAATTTGATGCTAAGAATTTAGTATTTCAGCAATGATGGTTTACTACGTCAGGTGAAAGAAGACAAAGTGTAAAGTGTTAGATGTCTGAAGCCAGTTCACAGGAAGACTTTTAAATAGGTAACATGTCTGCTGGTACGCGTCACTTAAGAGTGTTAACAACCATGACGAAACTGGTGTTTCCTTTGTGATCCGAAACTGCTTCCCTCATTGTTGAAGTTAGAAACTTTGTCGCTAAGTTACTCACATCAAGAGTGATCCCCTACAGCAATGAACTCTGTACACGCATCCGTCATCAGACAATAATTAACGTAGTTGTCTGGCTCCAGTTGTCTAGCTCCAGTCGAACACTACTGATCAAGTATTTTACAGCAACAGGAAACATAAACCTAACCATGTGTCGCCGATAACTTTTATTTCTGCTAAACACAAAAGGGTGGAGTGATAACAGGTATGAAACCCACATTTTAATCATTCATATTAAATTCCAGGTTGGTATTCATCGTGGAGTGAAATCGGTTGGAGAAACATTGAAAAACTTGGAGAACTGGACCCTTGTTTCTTTCTAAGATGGGACTCAGCAGTACTCAAACATGACCTTACCAGGGACCTAACCCAGAACCTTCAGGTTCCGTGGCCACCACGTTGATACTGAGCCTCTGGACCAAAATTCAGTGGTCCATATTTCCAACTTCTGTCAGTTCGTGATATAGCACGACCTTTATCCTACGCCGTCGTTGAGTAACTATCTTTATAGTATCCGATTTGGTTAGCCCCACCGGCCACAACTTCTCACTGAAACTTCGGGAATCACCTCTCGAAGCTAGTCACTAATGAGCACTAGCACTATTCAGTTTAAAGATTTCAGGGTATTTGTTTATTGATTTCAGATTGCCATACATCATCATTCATCAACATTCCGGTTGATATTCATATTAAGTACAAATCACAGTGAAGTCAGATCGCCTTACCTATTGTTTGAACTGTATTCTTCAATCAGATTTCAGTTGTCAGAAGTCATATTTGTACATACATATATAAATATGTTGCCTTAGATCAAGCAACTCATAGTAGTTTGGACAACATAAAAGAGACATCTCTGAGTATTCAGATAATAAAATGAATGTTTCAATAACTTAAGATACACCGTAACAGTGAACCAAAACTCATAGAAAATTTAGGTCTTTCACTTCTTGATCGCTTGTCCATGAATAAACTGTGAGTTATTACTATAAAGTTATATTACATTTGATCATACTATTCTTAATAGACAAATCCAAAATATTAAAAAGTAAATAATCCTCAGTTTCAGGTTTCGGTGCCACCGAATAAATAAGTGCCTAATGATGTTCCGAATTGAAAAATTTGCTGGAATTCAAATTTCCACATTTCGTAAATGTCAGTTTCATTCACAAGTATTTGGGAAAATTTTGGTGCATAATTGAGATTTTATTCCAAACATCAAAAGACTTCTCAAGGAGTCACTACTATCCGAATAAAGTCAGATGTGAAAAAAACATGTAACACATATAAATACGGTTGTCTGGATAAACCTAACAGTTTTCCTCTAATAGACAAAAGTGTCTCAGTATAATAGCAAATTCATTTAAGAAATACCATCGCGATATAACGACTAAAATGATTCAAATAGAGTCACTTAAAGCAGCCACAGTGAGCACCCACTAGAGTTTCAGTTAAGCTTTTGAATCTCACACAAACGCCCCAGTTTGTGACTCACATATCTCACAACTAGGCTTTGTCTAACAATCAGTGTGAAAGGTTTCTTTCTCATGTTTACCATAAACACAGTAATCCATAAAATTTCAACGAGGAAAGCTGGAGGTTGAATGTCACAGTTTGAGAAGCTGCTATAATTATCAAACAACCATTTCCGAGTATTTTTCACTGTTTGTCAGACTGCTGAATCTTCCTAGCAAAACTATGGATTTTTAAGGGTCACTTTCTCTAAGACTCGACCACGGTCGTCATAATTTACACATGGTTATCAGAATTAGGTTTAAAACTCTAACGAAAAATATGAGATATCACAGGATTACTCTCACTGGAAGAAACATTTAGGTCCCAGGACGTGAAAGTCTTATTTCGTTACAAGTGAGTCACATTTTACTGACATTTTTGTGAAACTGTTCCTGGAAACTCTTATGCTAAGAGAATTGAACTATTGCAAGTTCTATAAAATGCTTAACCTTCTTCAAGTATTTCTGTGTCTTTTTCGTACGATTTTTCAGGACATACTATGTAGGAACTTGAACTTAACACCGGACTTAATCTCAGTCATTACTGCATAAGCGATTCTGGAAATTCCTTCATCAGTATTGGAGTTATGGCGCCGGATAAAGCACATTCCTTCCAAAAAATAAAGCACGTCCTTTACAGAGACTTTCATCAAATCTTCTTGTTGATTTTGAACAAATTCAGATGTGCTAAGTTATTCACACTGTCTACTACCATTCCATTTTAGTTGGTTTACAGTGTGTCACATATTGGGACGGTATTATTTACTGGATTACTGTTATCGGTCATATCAAGATGGCTCCATAACTTGAAACATGGTTTATATAGTTCTCATTCTCTCACTTCCTTTTTGAAACAGGTAGAAGGATTTTTCATATGTCTGGAACACAAATTGTATCATTCCTATTGCACGTATTAGGCACCTATTCGATAAACAAAAATTCGGTTATCAATCTCTTTCTCCACCTTTCTAGGTTAGTTTTGGGGATTTTTGCTCTATCCCAACCTACTGTATGTTTGTATGTAACTGTGTGCATACCTATGGACGAGCTTTCGCTTAAATTCCTTATTCTTTTACGATCTACCAATTTTAATCTAGCTAGGTTTTTGTGCTCAGACAGCTTAATTGACCCTGGCCGATCACTTTGACCTCGTAATCATTGCGAGCGACTCGATGAACTAAATTATTCTGCTTAATCGGATCTGTAGGATCTTTTAATCCACAAAGCTTATTTCTATGTGAGTTTGTAAGTTTAAATGGCACTCTAATCTCAGCCAGCCTTATTGAGAATCCTACACAATATCTCAGAGATGCCTACCTTGTATTATAATGCCGTAAAGGTTTAGGATTCTTCCTTCACGGTATTGCCACTATTATTATTAACATTATTCTTACTACTGCTAACACCTGTGTTACTAATGTTAGTCATATTTTTCTCATGATTCTTAAGCAACTTATAAACTTATTTATGAGGGTAACTGTTGATGAGTGACGTGTCCTTATATATCTAGTTTCGTGTCTTAGATCTTCTGTTTTACTAGTAAGTTTCTTAACCCCGTTACTTCGACATTTTACTAAGCCATGTAACTGTCAAAAAGTGGGATTAGTTGGAGTTTAGGTGATAATTTGAGTGTTTACGTTTCCTGTAGACACTAATGTCTAAAATTCCATCTTGTTTTCGTTTGATTCTAGAATCAACATTTCTAAATCCCCTTTCACCGTTTTCTAATTCAAAAGTCAGTTGGATTGCCTCGACTACTAAATTTATGTGTTTGAAGAAACTACGTATGTGTTTGTACTTCAATATTGCACATAACATCTGCATATCGAACAGTACTTTTCGAGTAGCCATCCGTTCCTAAAATCCGTAAATATGCCTACCACAATAGGGGATACTGTTGATCCCATATAAGTATTAGGAAATGTTTTTAAATTTCAGAATCTTGTTTATCACTTTCCAGAAATCATTTTTAGTGCATCGTTGCTCTTTCGCACTATGAAAACTACTTGGCTAGACCTTCAGTAAAGAAAACTGAAACGTTTATTGAACAAAAGGTTGTATCATGAATGCAATGAACATATTATGAATGATCCTAGTCAACATTTTTGACAGAAAGATTTTAAAGCAAACAGTCTGGGCGTCTCAACTAAATAACAGTATAATTCCTCCTGAACTGTAATACATTTTGTGGTTTCTAATGGATTGAATTATCTTGTTACTTATCAAACTGTCAACTAGTATTTTTAAATTAATGGGGAAGCAATGTATGTGAAAGCACATTTGCCTCCAGTTTGGAACTCTACAGAATCGCAAATCCGCTGCTACACACCAATCCTTCCCTAATGTTATCAAGTCTTCAGTAAGTTTGTTACCAACTAGTCACTAGGTTGAAATCTGATAATTTAAAATTTCGCCTGTTGACAATTTAGCCTAACTATCACCCACTGTCATCGTTGGACGTGTTCACTCACCTCTGAATTGGTTGATTCCAAAAATGTTTCGAAAGATTAATCTGCGAGTCCGTTGCTAATAGAAACAGATTGTTGTGCAATCAGTTGACTTGCATAAGCCATGAAAATTGCTACGAGATATGTCATAAGCACAACAGTACTTGTAATCCTAATCACCGATCTCTCTCTCATCGAATATTTGACTCCAGCTATTTGATAAATCCAATCAGAGCAATAACACAGTGTTCAGTTTTATAAATAGGGAGAATCTTATGCAATAACTTAATTGTAATAAACAAACTTGCTATTCTCTTTCTAATTTTTTCCTAATGGTTGTAATAACACACGGTAAGACTTAACTGTTACTGTAAGGCAGTGCGCAGTCAAAACAATGTACAAAAGGTATGTATCTATAAATACTAAACTACCTCAAACTACACCAAATCATATCATACTATGATAAAAATTTAACAGCCCTTTCTCATCCCTATTAACGCCTACAACTGAAATTTGTCTAAAAGACAGCCTAACAACTAAAGCAAATGCTTTACAAAAGGACCTTCTTGAGAAAAATACGCAAACTATTTACTGAAAAAAAGCTTGACAGAATAACTTATTAACCTATTTACTACTTAACATTTTTCTAATTAAGAACACCTTTGTCTTGTATGACATTACCTAAAAGAAAGGCAAACAGGAGGAAATTTCAATCTCGTAATTACTCCTACTTTTTTGTTCTATTATTTTCTCTCTTCTACTGACTACAAAATCATCCTTCACCTACCATTAGAAAACTTCAGGCAACAATGTCCCGATTCTCCTTAGAAGGACACAGACGAAGACCCTTCTATCAGACCTTTTTATTATGATTGATTGTTTGGTCAAACTCGATTAGTTTACTAATAGAATATAATTTTTACAGTAGCAAAAAACAACAGCTACGCAACAACAGAAACATAGAAGCCAGTTGCTTTCTTCTCTACTCTCCTGAGAGATCTTATGCTTTCAAATTTTGACATAATATATAACTAATTTTCTCATTGATTTATGATATAGTTTGAGCAAATTTGAAATCAGCCAAAATCTAATTACAAAAGTTGTTTCTGTTTTAAAAAAGGTTCTATTTTTTCTTATTTTAGAAACCATGGTTTCTGGTTCGTATTTTACTCCATCACCAATAGTCAGAAGTAAGAGTTCATGTAGCATCTCAACGTCATTAAATAAAAACAATGAACTTTCTCGTGGTTTAATGAGAATATGGCCTTGTAATGTTCAGCTGTCCAGATATCAGTCGCTAGAACATCCTAGCAATTACTATAATTATGCAAGGTTAGTTCCCACCTCAGCCATCATATGGAATTTTTATAATACCACTGCAAAGTTGAGTATGTCACTGCTTTTTCTGTTTATTAACGAATAGATGCAGCAATAAATGATCAGGTGTTTCTAAACATTTTGACAGTGATTTAATCTCTGTACCTCAGTGATGACTTTTGTAGGTCTCAGAGTTTGAGTGTGCAGCAATACTAGTGCACCACCTCTTTTCATTTACTTCCTTGACTATTTTAACTTGACTAATTCTAAAAACTGATTGTGAGATTTCATATTCTTAACCACAATCTTCCACTTGTAAATATTGTGAAAATGCTTCCACTTTTCAAAAATGTAAAGAGCTTTAGAATACAAACACATCCTATCCCTAACTCAACCTTTTGTAAGTAGTTGTGGAAATAAGTTCCAATATCAGACTTGGCGTTAAAATTATCTGAGAACACTGATTACAACTATGAGGTTTTTCGATTTGTTAATAATTACTTCATATCATTGTCACTACCAAACACAATGGTTTTTGCAGTTTTTAAGGAAACGTAAGGCGTTTATTGCCGTTTTATGATAAACTTGTAATTTACCGCTACTATACTGGATCAAATTGTTTGAACATTGTTGGAATATGGATTTCTGTGCTAATGCCTCGATACTGGCTTAATATTCGTTGTCATTATTCACTTGATTGTGGCTAACAGAGGAATCCAGGATGCTCGTTTGTCCTGTTCAAGACTCATCAGCTGGATGCACCTGCACCCCAGTGAGGGATTTCGTTCCCACTGAGACTGGAACTTCGTACCAGTTGCTACAAATCCAAAATTGCTATCCGCTGGACCATGGAGGCGCGATAACCACCTCTTGTACAAGGCTTATTTATCCTCTTCTAACTTAAAAATGGTTTAACAGGAAGAAATACATATGAAGACTTAAATTCACCGAGGAATTCTACCAAAAGCTCCATGTTCTAATACCTTGAGGGACAGGTGATTTTGCCACTGCAAGTTACCTCGACCATTTAAGACAAACAATAAGATTTTCCAAGTAGTAAAAAGGTAATCGTAATCAATACTAGTTTTTTTAACCCAGTTAATGGAAAAAACCTGATACTGTAATTTCAGAAACTTATCAAGCTTACAAATTACATTTCCTCGAAACACGTAACTAACAAATTAGTCTATAGAAAGATGAACAACATTCATTTTTCTTAATCAAGTACACTTATATCCTTTTCAGTCTTTTCTGCATTATATACATTACTTTACGAACTAATAGTGTTAAAAGGGTTTCTGCTACGAACATATTCAGTTATCACCTCTACCCATCAAGCATTCACCTTCCGTAACAAGAAAACAATGAATGTAAACTGGTTTGTCGTGTGATGATGTATTCTTTCTCGCGAAAGGTCCCTTCGCTTGCTGATAAGTGTCAAGCTATTTAAAAATAATAAATATTCATACCCTCATCAAATTTGAACATGATTTTTTGTACATCACACACACAGAGAAACTACGTGACACAAATATGAAATAAGAATAGTACTACCAGACTTATATGTAATTGATAAGTGAAAAAATATTAAGTCCCTAGGATGCTCTTTCTATGCACAATAGTTATTAAGAGGAAAAGAGAGGAGAGAGAAATTAATTGAAAAATTGAAATAGTAGTTCAAGCGGACAAAAAGCGAAAGGGCGAAAAGGAAAATAAGATGACCAAGCTCAGTTCAGTCATATCGAGTGATGAGAATAAAATTAAGTTTCCTAATTTAGTTTTCCTCATCATACTAAGTTGATAGATTGAAGTTTACAGTTAGTTTCTCGAGAAATTGTTTCATTAAAACATGATGTAGACACACATATGTCAACAATGTTTCTGTGATAAAAAAATAACATCACCTATGAAGATGGACCGTTTTATTTTAATTAGATGTCAAACATGTAATTTGATTAGTAAGGTTGTTTTTTTTTACCTGATGCAATAAACAGTTGGAATCTCCGAAAAATAGTTGAATGAAATGACAAAATTTACTGCTACATCCAGAAATTATCCTAACCTGTATGATGTCATTTTTGTATATCAACATAATAACAGTTAGATCTCAACTCAGTAATTAAGGACTGAGGAAATCGTGTTCCGCTTTTCTCCTCAAAAGTTATTTTTAACATTTCACTAATACTTCATCCAGTTCACTTCACCTGTATGTGTTACAGATGGATAATATTTCTTCCTTGTACTAGGCTGTTCATCTTAAATGCCTGAAGTCTACTTTCGTCATTTTCATTAATTTCGATGCAAGAATCAGAAAAATGTATCTGTTGAAGGCCAAAAATTAATTTCATCATGTAATTTATTTTCTGAGGAATTTGAGCTGACTATCACTTCTCAGAATATATGAAATTTGTGTAAAAATACCTTGGCTATTTCTCTACCTTAGACTTCCATAATCATAGGCTAAAAACATCGAAAAATTCTTCAACACCATTGAATGACTGTAGATAATTAAGAAACATTTTGTTATCCAGCCTTAATGACGAAAACCGATCAACTGCTGTAAAGTAAAATTCATTCCACTGCCTAAAATTAGAAAGTTAACCCCGTCAAATTTATAAACGAAATACCTCAGATGGTGGGGATATTTTATATAAAGTTAATTTTTGACTACATCCAGTGTATACTATCACCTATCAATCAACTTAGTGTGATTATCACAAATGTGCTCACGGAACTCCTGTGTGTTAGGTTTACGGAGAGATTTTCATGACTTTTTGAAAATGTTTATATCCGTAGACGAATAATTTAGTGTGCATACTAGTGAATGAATAATGGGCATTATTGGTACAAATTACTAGAATCGTCTGTTAACAGGAAATTAAAGACACATATCGGCATATAACAAGATTTTTGAATAGGAAGTTCTATAGGTAAAAATGAAATTTCCTTGCCATAATATTTTCCTCCAACCTCTCTTTGCTGTTTTTATCAGTCAAACTGATGATGATGCTGTGACTGCTTATAGTCTCATCATTGTAAAGACATCTTACATGACTTCAGGTTCTAAAAACTCACTTATTGCGGCCCATCTTCTACAAGAATGGCATGGCAAATTTGATGTTTTTGAAAGAGTCAATTCTAAGAATTAGAACAGTGATATGGCTGTTATATATACAGCTGTAACAAGATTAGTCTTTTTTCCCTGACTTATTAGTTTTTAAAAAACGAGTTCTAGATAACGAGTCCAGTCCAGCTCAATTTTTTAACTGGTATTCATTGAGTATACGCAAAACTTGATAAAATAATTTTACAATGTATGCATATGCTAACATAATATTTATGCTTCATCAGATCATATTTTCATCTATGAGCAACAAATGCAACTTCTGATTTCAGCAAATTATCGCTAGTCAAGAGAAAGAAACATATTATGTGCAGGATACAATGGATTCTTTTCATTTTGACAGTATTTTGTCAACCAGCTAAAATCTAGAAAACCAAAATATACAGTTTCATTGGAAATTTAACATACTTTAATTCATCGATAGGAAACAGAATATCAGTCAGTGATTAACATCCACAAAAATACTCATACACGATCAGGAAATCACAACGGAAAATTCAAGAAACTTTAATAAACAGTAAAATATCGTCAAAACATATTACACTGGATGTTTTGTGAATAAAAACAACAACAGCACTGATCAAAGTATTAGGGAACTTTAAATTATAAGTCTACACTAGTAGGTCATACAATGAATAACCAAGATATTAAACTCAGTTTGCTAAAAACATTAGATAAGAAGAAAAGATGAGACAACTAGACGCGAGTGAGGGAATAAGTAGCTAAGGTTGATAAAGGCTGGTGTAATCAATCAACAGTCGAGGAGTGTTGTCAGGGTAGACAGAGGTTGAATACAGCTTTTCTGTTGATAAGTAAGTTGTTTTTGAGTCGTTTGATGGCAGTGGCATCTGTAGACTTCAGCAGAACTGAATCTGTTTATTTGTTTGTTATATTGAAGAAATAGAAGACGTTCACTTGATGTCTAGTGACAGTCAGTTGCCAAGGAATTCAGCTGTTCAGAATGTTACTTCCACTTAGCCGTAGATTTTTCGAATGTGAGCAGAAAATTCAAGATACTGCTTTATTTTTCTGCGTCTAATATCTCTGCTACATATAAACTGATGTGCACACTTGGAGATAGCAAAGGAAGTGTACTTGTTCACTTTGACTGAACTAAATATCAAATTGTTTGGTACACATGAGTTAACTTGGTTACAGGGAAAGTTCTAGTCGTTTGTGCTCTCAATGGTCTGCTGATAGTTTTTTCGACTTCATCACCTTTGAATCTGGGATGAATGCTTACAGGTTTTTTGATGACCATAACTTTGTTCGACCTTCTGTCTTCTGCTTCTCCATGTCTGCTGAATAATGCTTGTAGAAATTCATTGTCCCGTGAGCATCTTTCAACTATTCTCAACTCTACCTTCAATTTGTCACTGGAACATACCATATTAATGGTGTGAAATGGTATTGTTGGTTACTGTGACAAAAAATTTTATATTTAGGTAGGTTACGTTTTACAGACTCTTTTGATGAATGAGTTTTTCGAAGCCTACGACCTATCCTACGTTAATTTTGGTTTGCAAAACTCTGTGACCGACAGCCTTCTCCAATACTGAAGTTAGTGATACTACTTATAATAACATACTATGAGTTAATAGATGATTAAATAAATCAAACAACAGAACAGTGTTTAATTGGGTGGCCCTTAAATTGAAGTTTATGATCTAAAAACAACGAATGAAAGAGTTCAGAATTGCTTTGCATGCAGTTAAATACCACTAACTATGTTGTGAATCACCTGTCATCTAAATGCACTATAAAATTATCAGTATGAATGTATATGATATAAAGGAGATTTAGTTTTTCCTAATAAAAGGAATGAACCAGAAGAATAGACTGTGTGACTGTGTCCACTTTAACATCTGTTCCAAGTAAACATCCTAGAATACGTTCATTTGATCACAACTGATCTTCTTAGGTAACCACCAAAGGTAACGAATTCAATTAGTTTGAATGTGTAATACACTTTATGTAGCAAGTCATTCATCATTAAAATCTACTGAATTCAAATTATTCATATATAAGAAAGGGGACTGGCTCTACATACTACACATTAATAAAGGCTTTAATATAGCCTTCGAGTAGACAACAGACCAATTTTATGTAGTCGATCGCATAAAAACAGCAAACTACCTCCCCGAAAACCCAAGTGGACCCAGTTCAAGATTGATGGAATAGTAACTGATCACTCACAAGACTAATTTAAACCTCCGATTCAGTATTTGAAAACGAGAAGGAAGATATTTTGCCCATATCGCTGATCAATCATCATATGACTCGTCATTCTGGTTTCAACAAACGGTAGTCATTCGGTTGGGGTCTCGTACTCCTTTGAATTCATGAGTTAGACTTTGATGTAATACTAACGGGATTCGATTATCACATCAATTGGCTTCAATCAACACTTAGAATTTGGAAGTTTGTTTAGTTACCTGCTAACGACTAATTAGTATGTAAGGTTTTTTAACCAACCTGCATACTTTAATCAACTAGTTCTTTTATCGCAGTGCGACAACTTACTTGTGTACAATGATCACTCCAAAGACTCGTTACCTAATTAAGATGTAAATACCATTTTCAGATAAAATTCCGTCTCTTAACCGTAATCACAGTATACTATGTTCCACAACGCATACACGCACAAATGTATAGACGACGATGCTATTCTTATGTACGCCAACTTGTGAAAAATGACAGAAATATAACTGAATACTAGAAATCCTACTGATAACTTATCATTTCAACAAAATATTGTTTATTACCTCTTTTGATGACTCATCTAACAGATTTGCACATCTTACAAAGCCATGACGGTTGGTCAAAACTAATTACAAATATACAACAAACCATCTTCAGAAGTATTTACCTAATTTAATGATATTTATAGACTAATAAATTGAATTACTGGTATGTTTTTTATTCGCAGTAAATTACATATAATAGATATATGATCAGGATGTTTTATTACAACCAACCCATATTTGTCAAATAAATTTCTGTTTCTCTCAGAAATTTGCCTGTCCAAAACACCAGATGCTAACGCACTTAAAGTAGTAGTCGTTGTAGTGAACATAAATTTATTAAGAATTTTTTTCGTCATTTCCTCTCTTTTTCTACCAGAAAATGTATCTATCCTCGACATAGTGAAACAATGTGGAATTTAGTTAATAAAGCTGCTGTCGAAAACGCTGCTCATGAACGAGCTGAAGCAGAAGATTTACGTTTACAGTCATGTCAAAAAATTCAACAGGTTAACAGGCAAACTAGGAATAGGCAGGCTGAAGTAACAAATAAATTACGTAAGATTATTTCAATTTAGCTATTTTATGTATTTGTCAGTAATTACTCACTAAAATGTCACAATTGTAAAATGTCATTCTAAGGTTTCTTGCATAAACGTTTCGGAAAAATGAAGTTAATCGTGGTACACTTAGATGATTTGCACCATATGGTGTCCTTACTTTATTTATTTCAAAGTTAATCATCATTTGTGCTTCGATGATGGATTTTACTAATAACCACTAACAACAAGAAAACAACTAAGATCCGTTTATACAGTAAATTTCTCTAACTTGAAAACTTCTTCAAGAACGTGTTACATTCAGAACGTTTTATATACGGTTTACGACTTTCATAAGATTTGAAACAGTTTGTTTCTTTTATGGGTTTAAATGTAGTCGGAAGACAAATTTTACCTGAACAATATGATGTATATGCACACCGAACCTCGAAAAATTTGATCACATATTGACTTGTCAAGTCAATTTATTCAAAAGTGTAGAATAGGAGGACAAATAGAGCAATTAGTGTAATAGGAGATTAAAACTAAGGAGGATGAGAACAGAGAGGAATAGTGGCAAAGTCAATCCGAATCTTGGTGAAGAATCACAGTTTACCAAGGTAGGTGTAGCGTAGGGACGGATTGTTTTTATACACAAAGGTAGTTTCGATTTGCGTTTGGCTATCGCTTCCACAACCCTCAGAATGCGTATCTGAATGTTTCTGTATAAATACCAGTTGACAAGTGTGGGTGTCCACACATACAAAGGGATGAGTAAATGAGCAATGCATCTAAGGGTGGAAAATATATACCCAAATGGCTTCAAAAATAGATGAGGCGATCAACTTTGATAAGCACAATTAGAAGACAATTCTCTTCATCTATAGCTAAACATGTAATGGAAACTGGTCAAAAAAAGAATGTCCAAAGTTTTATATAGAAACATTCAGATACGCATTCTGAGGGTTGTGGAAGCGATAGCCAAACGCAAATCGAAACTACCTTTGTGTATAAAAACAATCCGTCCCTACGCTACACCTACCTTGGTAAACTGTGATTCTTCACCAAGATTCGGATTGACTTTGCCACTATTCCTCTCTGTTCTCATCCTCCTTAGTTTTAATCTCCTATTACACTAATTGCTCTATTTGTCCTCCTATTCTACACTTTTGAATAAATTGACTTGACAAGTCAATATGTGATCAAATTTTTCGAGGTTCGGTGTGCATATACATCACATTGTTCAGATAAAATTTATCTTCTGGTTATGCCGTCTAAATACTTTCATGAGGAATACCAACTCTCATAAGAGTTCGGAAAGAATACCGTTTCAGTATCCACCATATATTAAAAGGTTGGATTTAATAACTCCCAGCTTCGTCAAGTCTAAGTACAACTAGTTCCTGGAGAGGGATCTATACAGATTACTGGCGTTACTGTTGGTGGATGAATCAACACTGACTTCTCTCAGCCTGACTAGTTCATCTCATCCCCATAAATGAGATGTCTTGATAATAAAAACGGCATATATATATATACATATATATATACATATATATATATATATATATATATATATGACAAAGCTCAGTGATGCTTTTGAAGTGAAGACAAGAGTAAAGCAAGTCCGCCTACTATCACCCATGATATTCCTAATTGTAGTGGACTGGATCATGCAGCAAACAATGAGGAGCGGGAAGAGGGGGATACACTGGCTGGACCGTGGAAAAGAACCTAGAAGACTTAGATTTCGCCGATGATTTGTGTCTAATGTCTTGTCACACAAACTCGAAGATCTATAGGCAAAAACTAAGAAGTTGATAGAAGAGGCAACGAAGACGGGATTTCAGGTGGATGTAGAGAAGACAGAGGTGTTGAAGATACCCAACCAACAACAGGATCGACAAGTAACACCAATCACCATCAACGGGAGGAACTTAAAAGAAGTAGCTTCCTTCACCTATCTAGACAGCACTGTTTCAACGACAGGCAGCACAGACGAGGACGTCAAAGCCAGTCAGGATCGGAAAAGCAAGATAAATGTTCATTAACCTGAAACCAGTGCGAAGATATTCTGCACTCAGCATCTGGAACAAGATGCGGATTTTCAAAATCGACGTCAAGTCAGGGCTTCTGTATGGCTCAGAGACTTGGCGAGTTACAAAAGGCATTCCTGACAAACTACAGACATTCATCAACAACTGCCCACGCTGGCTGGTTACTGAAGATTAAATGGCCAGAAAGAATAAACTCTGGATGATAAAGAACCAACCAAGAACCTATCACCATACAGTAAGAAGGCCGACTGGGGACATCACGCGTCAGGCCAGTTGCTCGAGTGGAACTCCGATAGGAAGCGATAAGCTGGGCGTCTGAACGAGGGTGACATGGAGGAGATAGTGCGAGGAAGATATAAGAACCTCTCGGCTGTCGTGGAATTAGGTTCAAAAAATTTCAGAGGACAGAGTGGAATGGAAATGTGCTACTGAAGCCTTATGTTCCACTAGGAACCCAAGCGACAAATAATAATATTATATATATATATATATATATATATATATATATATATATATATATGGTCAGAGCATGGTTTGGGTGGCACTTTTGTATCCATTTTTGGTTTAATGGTACTCAGTGATGTATTTCAGATGAAACTGCAGAGCACCCTCTCGGAGTTTCCATTAAAACTTTATCAATTGTTTTGATAATGAATAACCTTATATAAAATTACAGTAATGTAGATTCAACAAAGCGAAATCCACTATACTTATTTGGAAAGTTCCCTAAATAGTTTGTCTTACCTTTAAGAAAATAAATGAATTCAAGATGCTTCGGTTTAGTACTTTGAAATTATGGTCTATTATCAATAACTTGCTTTCACAATACTCATTATTGGTAGGGTAAGTGAAATAAATTGAAATCTAAATGCATTATGACATGAAGTCTTGGAAATATGACGTAATCAGCTTTAGTGGCATGAAAGTGCTTTTAATGCAAATCCCAGAGTTATCAGATACTACACTACCAGTAAATTATTCTATAAAGAAGCCTAGGTGTGTTCCAGAATTATTTTAAGGGAACAAACACTGTGCGGAATCTTAAACTGTAGCCAAAAATTTTATTTTGAATAACCTTAATCGCGTGCATCATATATTGGGGATGTTCAGCTTTCATATTTACAAATTTGAAACTACAAGTTCCATTTGTAAAGTACAGCAAAGTGATACGTATATGTAACTTTTCTCGAACATGTAATGTAATGGGGTCTTAAATTTCAAAAGATTTGAATACACATGTACTTGTCATAGTTATGAAAGGCTTTAAATATATATAGAGGATGAGAATATGGAAAGGAGTGAAGTAGGAAGACTGAATTAAGCGTCAACGTCACAATTAAAATCTACAGACCGAAACAACGCTACTAATAGTAATACTGGTACATGAATCTTGCTTCAAAAGCCAAATTCACCAAAGAAGGTTTAGTGTGGCAACACATTGTTTCTGAACATATAAAGGTAGTTTAAACTTCCTAATAGCCAAGACCTCGATAAATTTAAGGATACTCACTCAATAGATTTTATTTTTAGACCTGGACAGAAATAACAAAACTAGTTTTGAAAATTTGGTCATCAAATAGTGCATAGTTAGGTTTCTTAGAACCAATTAGTCAAAACATAAAATTATCATGCAAACGTGTGATCATATTTTAAATGCGACCAAACTATGTCCTCATATGTTTCCAAATAAGTGAAATATGTTTGGAAACTCGTGGCTTTCACTTCTTTTAAAATTGTACTGATAGACATATCAACTGGTTTATGTGCTTTTACATGTGACAATCATCTTGCTATTGTTATTATTATTATCGTGAATATTTTGATTAGGTGAAAGAGCAGAAGAAATAAGCCATTGGAAAGGTGAACTGAATACTGAAATTCATCTTAATGATCAAGAACAAGAGAGACTAAAAGTAAACATTTGTTTATTTTACTACCGTTTGTTTAATTTGTTACGAATGAAATTGACCATAAATAAATACCTCCTCTTCACAACGTTCACTATCGGTTTTACTCAGTAACGATTTATACAATACTCGTGAAGTTCAATACTCTGCCTTTACCAAATAACAAGCGATTAATGTTTTCATCATTCTCTAATGAAGTTTTGTGTTTATAATCACCTTGAACTAAGTGTTCAAGCCCTAGGGGAAATATTATAATTAATAACGCCAAAAAAATGAAATCACTTCTGAACGCGCAAGTAGTTCTTCTTTTCACCTAAATATGACTGACAATAGTGGCAGTAATATATATATATATATATATATATATATATATATATATATATATATATATATATATATATCAGTTTCTGTATAATATTTAGCGGTCACTAAGATGGATGCAATAGTATGCTAACTTGAAATCTATTTGCTGGGATTATAACTTAATGCCGCTGACAGACAAAAGTTCAGACCTAAAATTTACTCGACTAAAATCAGTTCAAATCATTCTTTTATTCTGTAAATGCTTACCTAACGTCAACCTTTGTCAAGAAATATAATGATTATAAAGGTTTGCCTCGTAAAAAGTTTTTAAATAGTTTAAAATATTTCATCTGTGACAGTCTTGCTTTCATCTACGTAAACCTATCTTTACAAATCTTCCAAACTGTTATTAAAGTGGTTTTAAGCTAGGAAATATCATCAGTTATTTAATTTTTATCCGTTATCAGTTTACTGAAGTCTTATCTCTTTTACCGGCTATCTTCATTTGCTCGCTTTAAAGATATTCAACTGTAACTGCAGTTTCTGATAAATACTGAAATTATCATTTTGGCTATCTGAGGTTTCTGTTGATACTGGACAGTGATCGAAGATGAAATGAGAATTTGGTCCATGGTTGGAGTTGAAGTATATGGAAAAATATTTAAAGAATAAATTTGATCGTTGCTTACTTCCTTGGAAAATAGAAAAGGTCGTAAAACAATAGGTGTATTCCAGCTTCAGACGTATGTCTAAAATAAAATGATAAATATACGCACATATGTATTTACAATGGCCTTAGTTATTTTTGGGCCTTTCTAGAAAGTTATTCCCTGTTGGTTTTGTCTTCTCAGCTAATGTTGTATATACAAGTAGGGTGTCTTTTCTAGAAATTTCAGAGTATTATGATTCATTGTCAAAATACTTTTTTGGGCTCCCTTGATGCATCTAGGAAATCCTACTTACACCATAAGAATTTCTCACAATGAGCGAGCTTACTGTGGCTTTCAGGGAGAAAAAGGAATACAAGGCTATTATGGATTTGAAGAAGAAACCATTAGATTCTTGTTTCAATGCCTTATTAGTCAGGATTAATTACTATCCATCATTTAACTTGGTTGGAGGACTGAATTCTGACTTTAAACTAATGATTCCTAGAAAACCTGACAAACTTTAAATCGAATGCGTATTAGCAGAACAGGATATTAAAATTACACAATATTAGTTAGTGGAAACTTGGTGTAACTAAACCTGCTGAATACAAATATAAAATAAACTGAAATCCACCATAGACAAGTTTTTCATCAGCATATGAGTCACTTCACTTGGTTTTAACACCCCAAGGTTTTCAATGTCATTTGTTTTACTCATCAACTTATGAAAACAATCTATTTCGAGCTTGAAGTTTATGTTATCATCTCGGTGCTCTGAAAGAATATTAAACTACGCTAGAACAAAGAAAAGAGGTCCTGTATGATGAGTTCAGTGAGCTTCAGATTACTAATCATATCAGTCAAAGCATGTTTTAGAGGCTGAAGGTTATTCCTTAATGGTAATGTTCATTGGATGATTATTTAGGCACGATTTATTTCTCATAACCACATTATAGCCAACAAAATTTAGTTTTTAACGTTTGTTCAAAAAACAATTACCTGAACTATACGCTTCATTCAATCTATGAGCTTTTATTTCTACTACAATACCTAGGTGGCATTCTTTTAACAGTGGTTTCAGTTATCAACATAATAATCGATTCAATTTTTAATTTCCTTTCTATTTATTTTCAAAATTTCACATTATGTTATCTATTGAAAAAAACATAACCTCTAGGCAATAATGACCCTTCGTTTTACACGTTACAGTTATATAAAAGATTACCTTTCCTCCCTATCTTTTTTTCCGATTATATCTCTATCAATGACCTTAATTATCTATGGACCACATTCCCAGGCTAAATAAATATTACATCAGGTAAAACAATGACTAAAAGGCAGAGAGGAATAACAACAACAAGCATAGGAAGGAACTAGTGTCTATTCTCATCTACTTCCCTTCCTGACATGTGTTTTTCCCCTCTGTTTTCTGGGATATTTTTAAAGTTTATTGTCATCAGTTGTCGACCTTGTTGTTTTGAATTCATATATCGTTGGTTTTTGAATTAACAAACTGATGATTCTACAGGAAGGTTATTCCCCTGTCTCCGTTTTTCATACCTACACTCTCCTGTATTCTGTTTCAAGACCAATGTCATCCACTAACAAAACAGCTTGATTAGAAGAAAGCAATTAGACTGTTTTTGTTTAGAAATTAACATTACATTGCATCATGGCATGCTATACTGACTTCCAACTTCGTTTGATATCATAAGTGGGGCAATATAACTACAACGAACAATGAAAGTGTTTCCAAATTCAATGTCCACTTTGACGGTGAAATTTCAGAATAGATTTTTCAAAGCTTTGTCAAAAACCACTTAATGATTATCAAGGTTTTGGATTTCATTTACTTGACAATATGTAATTTAGATACTAAAAAAAGATAGAGAAAGATTTATGCAAAAAATGCAAAATTCAATACAACATTACATTCATTCATGTTTAAGCGCTTGAAACAAAATAATTCCGGGCAAATTAAATACGGACTGGTTTAGTCTTTCCCATAAGAGATTTTTTGCAGCCTGAATAACTTGGCGGTAAAGTCTCTACCTAAGACACTTGATGATACAGGTACAAACCCGTGCTAATATATAATTTGTGCAAGAATCCAGACAATCACTACTTTTTAGTTCAATACACTCTGAAAATTGCCTGTAGTCATTTGAAGAAAATGGCGATAAAACTATCATTAAATGAAATAACAGTAGGGTGGAGAAGAGCCTAATGCTATATTGTTTCTAGGATTGAGCATTAGCTAGACATTTAACCATACCAGGGCAAATCACTGTTAGGCTCATTTGACATATATTTATATTACCAAATATATTTATTTCCAAAAAACTAAATGATTCCAAAGTTTTCAAGATGTTTCAAACACTTTTCTAGCAGCTAATGCTCATAGAAACGTAGGATATAATGGAGATGCGACTTGAGATTTAAACCAAGAAAGCTTTCATCGAAAAACTTATCGATTCCAGTTTCAGGAACTATTGCTATCAACCATTTTTCTTCCATCCACCAATGGCCTACCAATCACCATTATATCTTAAATAATGCGTCCCACACCCGCACTTCTTAAATTTTCACTGTTTTCACATCAATCAAAAAGTTCTATTGAGTTGTTTTCTTATTTAATCACCGAATTATCCTACTTGACTTCTATCTACTTCTCATCATGCCTCCAGAAAGTTTTTGCTCGTCAAACTAAGGAGTATTGATACTAACTGACATAGCTTCATTTTTTTCTCTTTATCTTCTTGAATCAATTGTTCAATGTCTTTCGTGGATATTCCTCCAAAACATCCACAATTTCTATACATCATTTCCTTATCTTAATAATTTTAATATACTCTTAAGATTTAGGTTACTTACAGCTGCTGCTGTACATATGCTTTATGAGAAGTAATATTATATGGTTGATAGTCCAAGAAGATCATATGAATTTAGGTATTGATCAGTACTCTATAATCATCTTCCACTTGGAATAGGATTATAAAATCAACAGTATTAGCAGCAAGCTTATAATTTCGTATCAGAACGGTAAATTAATTATTGAGTTATAAGCACTTAACAGCTGATTTAAATATGAAACTTTTCATGTTCCTACAATTTATGGAGTTACTTTAAAACATATCCAACTCCAAATATTTTATTGGTTTCAGATATTTTATAAATCTATGATTTAGAAATAAAACTAGACCCAGTGTTGTAGAAGTATTTACTAAATCAATGAGGAGAATACATAAATGAATTCAATGAAATATAGGTTACTCTCCAAGTTTATAGATATTTAAATAACTATTATGAACATTATTCGCCCTATACATGAATTACAGCACAGCTATAATAGGTAATATTTTTACCTCAGACAACAGGAACTCAAAATATACGTTATTGCAGCTGAATGCAACCAATTCCCTTCAGAATAAGATAAAAAAACATACAGCTTAGAATGCGTTTTTTATCACAAGTAGTCTTTATGACATATTACATTCTTGGGTTTTATAAGTATCTAATGACTTGAACAAAATTCATCTTTTTCCCGAAAGATCTAGAAAGATTTATATACGACTTGTAAAATACCTAACTTAACAGATTCTAAACGAATGTCTTGTCTCTTGGTATCAAATCCCACAATCCAAATAAGGCTGAATAAATCTTGAAGCAAAAGACTAAAATGCTTATACTCTCAACTCTTCGATTCACTGTCAGGGTTTGGCTAGAATCAGAACTTTATGGTATTACTAGTGAATATTCGGTTTCGGCAGCAATAAATATAGAAGTATTCCAGTTACAGTGAAACGGAACAAAAGTTCTGAGGTGGTTCTCGAGAACCGGGAGTATTATTTAAGTAAAACATTTTCGGTACCTAGAGATTTTCCAAGATCTGAACTCGAAAAGACTGAAAAAGCCAAAAAGTGGGCACTATAAGAACAATTCACCATTCATTTGAAAAGGCAGCCAAAAAAACCTAGTGGATTACTATGCTTTGATGATTTGAAATCCTGAAGTCCACGTCTGCCTTTCATAAATGACCTCTTCAAAACCGACAAAATGGGTGATCTGCTGAAACCTATATTTTTAGAAGCGAAGTCCCTATATTAAATACTGGTTTGATATTTAGCATACAAACCTAGACTGATCCATGACAAGTTAGCTATATATGGTTTGAACTAAACTTTCCAGTTTGCCAGCACGCTGGAAAGATTGATTATTTCAAATAACCCTCACTCTTCCTTAGATATTTCCTCTCGGTACACCCACATTTTTGTCAATGAAACTAATAAGGTTGTATTCAGACAATCTGAATTGCCTACTCAACTAAGAGAAGACTTCAGGTGACTTTTAACTCTTTGTACGAAAGGTGTTTAATTTTGATTCAAAAATGAGTTGTATGAAACACAATAAAACGGGTCATTTATATTAGTGTATTTTACACATGATAAGTAAACGAAACATTTGTGACAAAGTTATGAATAATGCCTCATAACTGTTTCAAATGTTGAACAGTGCACATCCGATGATGAAGAAAATCCAAGCATAACGTTGAGGGTCTGTCTTACCATAACTTAACTGACAGTAAAAATGATATCTCTAAGTGGAAAAACACCCAACTAACTTCAACTCCAACAGTAATTGCGAATTCACAAGTACTTGCTAAAGCAAGTATATAAAAAAACAGAAAGATTAGTCTATGTTTGTTTCCGTCGAAATATATTCAACTTAACGGTTCAAAATTTGAGAGACTCTCACACATGTGCCATTAAGTAGATACAAGATACAAAGAAGATAAATCAATATCTCTCGAAATAACAAGTCCACAGAGAAATTCGAATTTCTTTATTGATCCTCGTAATTTCCGGTTACTACACTGAGTGAAAAAGGCTTGGTGTTTCTTGGCAGATGGACTCCTATGCGGATTTCTTGATATTGTCTGAATATTCATCCTGTTGAAGTGCACTTGATGGTTAGCACTGGAATCTAGGACCCAAGTTTCCGAAAATATTTGGGAATCGTCCGTTACATTTACATGCTCCCTGATGAGTGATATTGTCCTCACTGACACTCAAACTTTTCTACATTTCAAGTAGTGGGTACTAGATTTGAGTCTTCATGGGGACATCACTCACTGAAGTGCAGGTATACTTAGCTAAAGAGTCTCAAAGAGGAGGTAATACGCTTTCTGGATCCCACCCTTTGCCATCAAGTACTCTACAACCTGAAGTTTACTTTGTTTTACAGAATCAACAGCAATCTATAGCTTCAAACCCATTTTCGGAAACAGACATTCAATGAATAATTTGGCTGTACGCTGGCAACTGTTTTCTTTCAATCACTGAATCACATATTTCATGTTTTATTATTCATCCCTTTTGTGTTTATATGGAACATATTTCGTACGCAATATAACAGTCATCTTTTGATTTTGGTATAACAGATCTGTTATTAAAACGATGATTATCTTAATGTCATAAAGCTGACTATTTTACCATTGCTTACACCCGTTATTACGACTCTAGGATCTTACTTACAATTACCGGTAAACAAACAAGCATCACCACCATCATCTGCATTGCTAACGCTCTTTAAATGATGGTAACTGTTTCATCTATATTTCCCACCTTAAGCAGTTACTTTGTTCTTACACGAAGTAGGTTTCTCAGTTTGTCCCATCCCAACTCTGTATTGAATCTAGGCTGCTTTTGGCTAAAGACAGGACAAATAATTGATATGAGCTCAATTTATTCTTCCCATCTTTTTCTCATAGCTTTGATGAAAATGATCAAGGGGGTTAGGCTATTTGAGTCAATCATTTCAGTTCGTTGACTGAGTTGTTGTTGAAAAAGAAAATTCCATAATTACTTCTCATTTCTTGTGCCTTCATATTCCACAAATTATTAAAATTCTTTATCAAAATGAATTTTTCATCTAACTTGCAAATAACAAACAAAAACATTTGTGTAATTTGTTTCTGATAAGTTAAACGTTCGACTACATTATTAAGGGGGTTAGTATGTTTAGTAGGGAAAAAGGAAAATGGTGATGCATAGACTCCAATTTGTATAGATTCTGAAACGAAACTACCGGTAATTACACCATTCTTTGTAAACTTGATTTACTGCCCATAAATATTGAAGCGTTAAGCAACCAATATGCGAATAATCATTGTGATATAGACAAGTTTTTGTCCTGATAAAATGTATCCATCAGTTAATTCTTGCAAAGTGGTTATGTATATAGAAAAACAAAATTAATAATATGTACTTCTCACTGAAATAATTTCACCGGAAATGATATCAGAATTTATAATAATAGAGTCGTATTTTACATCAATATCACTCTACTGCTTACCATGAATTGTGTTGACTGTCTGGATTAACACGCAAACGTGAATTTTACTAAAACTGTAGATTATGTAAAACTCTGCTGCATAGTCTGCTTGTTTTTAGACAAAACCTTAATGTCTGATTACATGATGCTTATTTCAATGAAATTTTTGACTTCCTTTGCCTAAATCTCTTAGAGGCTAGTAATCATTAAATCTAAAGATAGTTCCTATCACCTGCACAGTGTCTTATAAATCTGTACAGCTGCAATACTTTTCTTACCTGCACTAGTTACCTTTGCAAATTGGGAAAGTCAGTGCCTTCGTATGTATAATAAAGTCCACAGCTACTTCAAGTGGGTTACCTTCACTGAATAGAAATTATCATACTCTGTGGCTTTTTAAAGTTTCGAAGAAGTATGTACTGACAAGAAATCTCAAACTAAACGTGATTAATGATTTGACTTCACAACTTTCTATGGTTAGTAGTACAGTATTCAAATTATGTGAAAAAAAATTGTTAGGGATTCTCATTTCAGTGAATAAAAGTTGTGAACAATTTACGCTCATCTTCCAGACATTACCAAAATATTCCACACCTTTAGTCATCGCGATGAAAATCTCAGTGATTTTTGAATAAGGATGCTGCTGTGAACACTAACAACAATATTGCCAATTATAGAAGTACCAATAATCATTTCTTCTACTTCCCATAGACTGGAAGACGAGTAAAACTGTAAAGCTTGAAAACGACAATAGTGATAGTAACAAAACAATAACACTAACAAAAACACCAACACAAATAGCTTCCTACATGATTAAAACTTTGAAAAAACAAATGTATGCTTGGAAGGGAAATAGAGTGATTTTACGGGAACGGAAACATAAAAATATCACCAGCACTTTAGAAAAAGATAAAACTCTGGATTTTGTGAATGACATTTATGGAAAGGAAGTGTCTTTCAATCTACTCAACTCTAATTATGATTCATCAATGAACTTGCTTTCGCTTCAAGACTTCCTTTCTACAAACACTAATAATAGTTTAAAATAAACAGGATTATGTTTCATTCAGCTCAAAACTCAACAGTCGAATCGTCGTACAAGTCTGTATTTAAAGAAGGAAAATTTTAAACTGGGTAACTACTACTTTCTTGACTGGCTACCGGGTATAAAGTTTCTGCTGAAAATGATAATAGCTTTGGCCAGCACAGTGTGTTTAGGTGTATTAAAGAATCCTTCACTAAGAAACCATGTTGCTTTGGAAAGCAGACACTCACCAATTTCAAGCTTTAACCCACAAAACTTGGTTAGTAACAAGAGAGCAACCTATTTCATGTCGTCTAGTTTTGAATGCTGGTCAGTCATTTTTCAATGTAGCCACGAAGCCAGAAGGCCGACAATCATAGTACTTATTGATATCCGATCACCTCCACTCAACGGACACTCAATCCTCAAAGTTTACTTCACGAGCCTTTAGATAAACAGAATTCTTATTACTCTGAACCAGGAAGCAGTTTCACTCGGAACTTGTTCTCTAACCGAATCACTTCAGAAATAGGAAAATCCAGCTCCTATAAGCAGTCAAGAGGAAAAGACCTATCAAATTATGATCAGTCATAAGCACTGTTTTCATAGCTATCAATATTTTTCTCCCTACGCTTTCATACTTAAAGCATATACCTTGCTGATCTCTATCCCATCCCAATCCAATCTTTCTCTAGTTTTGTGAAGCCATATTTTCTTTGTAGAATCAATTCTCAGTTTTAGCCTTAAAAACATTTGTGATATTTCATCATTTCACAAACAGTTGTAGTCAGTCGGAAATGGAACTATTAACTCATTCTTTGTAAGCATGAACATAATACACATATAGGTGCAAGGAAAAACTAGTTGAATCTGAGATTCACTATTTTCAAATTAAGTTTAATTAGTAGCCAATAACTGCATACAATTTCATAATATAGGTCTTAAAATCAATAGTGTAGTGTTGCATCAATCCAATGAGTACCATAATGTGTTTTCTGCACTCATTCCACCTTTTGCCCACACTAGGAAACTTGATATACAAACCTTGGTTTTCACTTATTTCAATATATAGTAACAAACAAGTAGAAATCTCCTACGCATTAAACTTCCATCGGTTTAGTTTTTCACTACAGATTATTACCTTGCCCAATTACCTCGTTTGGCTAAAGAAAATATCAATCAAGAAGCAAAACAAATGGCTGCTTACACCATCAAAAATAAGTAGTGACTTGATAATATCACCCATGAGAAAATCTATTACTTTAACAGGAATAACAATGCCTAATATTTATTTAAAACTTTTGTGTCATAATATTAAGTAGAGAAGCGAACTTCAAGTTATAGCGGGTGTAGTTCGTAGTGTGGTACTTTAAGTCATTTATGCAGGATACGACGAAACTTCCTTTATGTTTTTTAAGTTAATTCTCTGGGATTTGATTTATTGGGTTAGGCGGTAAAATAAAGATTATATTTTTGGCAATAAAGTAATAGTTCGAAATGAAACATGACTGTATGATAACACACTTGTAATGAGTCATAATAGTTCCCGAATCCATCCTTGGAGGGGTCTTGAATGTGCAATACTGAAGAGTACTAAACCGAGACAAAAACAGCTCTTCTGTGATATTCCAACTGGTGTCAATCCATGGTGAAAACTGGTTTGATGCCTTCTAAAGTAGTGCCTTCAAAAAACTAGAAAAAGGTTTCTACTATTTATTATCACTGACAAGCTTTCCCATATCATAAACTTATGATCAATAACTTATTTCATTTTGAAGCATATTCCTGTGTATCATTATGATCCCTTTATTCAGCTGATGCCTATAATCTCTGATAAGAACGGTTGATTCATATATATATATATATATATATATATATATATATATATATATATATATATATATATATATATATATATATATATGTAGTTATCTGTTTAACAGTCCAACCAAGAACAGAGTGCTATTATAATTCTGTAGCTTTCAAAATCCATCTTGATATTAAATCACTATTCAAAAAGAAATCGCTACCAATTAAGGCGACATCATCAGCACTTGGTCGATTCAAAACCTTTTATTCTTCTAATTGTGTCAACCAGACGAAACGTTTTGTAGCCGGTAACCATGACTAAGCTAAACAGACAACCCTAACCACGGGTTTAAAATGACCTAGGCTGAACAAGGTGTTGTGTTAACGAGCCAATTACTGCCTAAGGCAGTAGTGGCCTCTAATTGTTTCCAAATAAGGTAAGGCCTTTAGATTAAAATACTTAGTTAATTTAGGGAAATGAGTCATTTTTATTTTAATAAACATGGATAAAAGATAAACGCATCATAAAATTAGTACTCTTAACGTTCCCTTTCCTTCAGTTTGTTGTTAATGTTCTTCCGTATGTGCTTAGTAAATTTTGCGGTAATAGGCGACCCAGCAACGAATATTGGTTAGTTACTCACTATATTTATAAAATGTCTCATGGATGTTTCTGTAATTGTGAATCAATAATCTCCGAGTTTTTAATTAGCACATAACATAAACTGGAAATTCACGATCCTTCACTTCGTCAAAAAAACACATTTTATGTTCAAAGACTATAACTAAACCAGTTAACTTTAAAATGTTACACCTCGCTGTTTTACTTCTTTTCTCATCTTTAGACAAGTATTCAACTTCTGAACTGTAACAAGGAGTATATCAAAAAACCACTAGAAATAGCTGAAGAATGCCTAGCGAACAGAGAACAAAGATATGGAATTGATGAAGTTAAAGATATCGTTGAAAGGGCATTAAGCAAAGTAAGTAAAGTAGTAAAATAAAAGTATTGAGATATGCATAGAAGATTGGGAGGATTTATTGGTTTCAAAATCATATTCATCGTGAAAGAACATCAGTTGGAGAAACACTGAAACCCAGAGGGCACTGGATACATGTTTTGTCTTAATATGGGACCCCTTAGCAGTGCGCCTTCATGACCATGGAATTGCTGTCCAATTTTCATTAGTGACAGGCTTTGATATGAGATTTTCCTAGGCTCTAATGAGAATTAGTGACCACTGAGGTAAACTGAGTCGAATGTGAGAGAAAACACTCACCTATGGCATTGGATGAAGGTGGCCCTGTTTCCCGAGCTGACAAAAGTAGTAAATTATGATCAACTGGAATTCGATCCATTGGCTCAATGGTACCGTGCTCATGGTGAAATCTAAAGGCCCTGGGCTCGATTCCTGGAGGGGCTATGGGTGCGCAGTGCTGGGAAGTCCTACACTAGAAAGAAACAGCTGTCCCAGATATTCATTCTTTCACTTTTCCAACTACTCACTTAACATTATGGGGTACGAAAGGACAAAATATAACAGTTACAAATTGAAAACAGCCTACGACATAAAGTTGGGACAAACTGAATGTGCTGTGTGCTGTGATTGGAAAGGCTATAGTAGACAGAAGGACAGTAGTTGATCAGGCTACCAATAAATCCAATGCCCACTCAAGAGACGTGCAGAAAATAACATATCAGTGTCATAAATTACGTAGCTGCAGCTATGCAGCATCATAAAGGTTAAAAATTCCCGAAGTTTATTCATGGCTGTTCGAATAGAAACTGTCATGAACCCGGTGTATCGAAAAACCAATCTGTGAAGTATAAACCATAACAAGATGTTAAAAATCCTGATTCATATGTAATCCAGTCATCAACAATTTTGTCAAATAATTCATTCTACTACTGAAGGGAACGAGAAGACAGAGACGAAGGAATGAATGTTTATTATTAACGTCTGGTACAGTAGTCATCAAATATGGTAAACCTGGCACTAAGACAATAGTTTGTATAATGTGCTTGGCTTCCTCTTCTGCTTTTATCTTGATTTGCTCTTAATATGCCTGCGTTTCTCTAAGCAAAATCCTTACCTACTGCTGGTAATTCCCTGTGATTTTTGCCACTCTCTCAGCATATGCAGCTTATATCCATTCTGATCAGCAACGCTCACTACACTACTACTACACGATTTTCTATGCTTCCTAGCCAATGAATAAATGATTTAATAGGCCTGATGACACACAAATTACAGGCTACAAGTACTTCAATCTCCTGATCCTTAATAAATGTCAGCTTCATTTGAAAGATACACTGTTTACATATACTTTGTTCGACTTCATTTTCTAGTGATTGATACCGAAGATTTAAGTCAGTTCGTGAAGTCCCCTTCTTCGATACACCTTCAACATATAACGATTCGATTTGAAGTTCCTGAACCCATGTATCCATAGCATTAAAGGGAAGCAAAATTTTACGTTATCTGGTTGATGGAGAATTTTAGTCAAGAATAATGCATTATTTTTTGACTAACAGGAACCTTCATACTTATAGCCAGAATCCTGATGTAATAAAATCCTTTGAGAACAAATAATAGTCACTGTATAATTTACATGCTAAACAGAGACTCATAAAAAGAGAGATAACACTTTTCTTATCAATCTTCGCAACACTGGTACCTGAATTTCATCAGCACAATCATTAAAAATAGTTTGGAAATGATAATGCATAATGGCTAGCTACGGGATCCACTAGGTGCGTTTTGTTTTGTTCAAGTATCTTCAGTCAGATATACCTGAACCCCAGTGAGTGATATTATCACTTAGACTCGAAATTCGCAGCCACCACTTCAAACGTCAGAGCGTTATTAGTCAGGACAGTGAGACACAACAGCCACTCCCTGGACGATGAATATAGTCTGATGTTACAGCTTTTAGCTTACTATCGTTGACTGGACCGAATTCATAAGTCAGTATCAGCAAATGGGCTCCTGCCTAGCTGCTTGTTGCTGGCCTCAAGTCTCAGTGAGAACGTAATGGCACACTAAGACAGATATATACGACTGACGAGTCCCAAACAAAATGGATTGTGTAGCGTGGATTCCACCACCATTCACTATCCATTACTAGCTTCAAACCTAAATTGCCAACAACATTGTGGCACCTGCACACCTTTTATATCCCCACAGTGGTTGATCGGTATGGTTCAGTCAAGGATGGGAAACCACAGGCTATAACAATAAACAATAGTTGTTTGTCTTAAGAGAATAGATTATGGTGTACTCCAAAGGTCGGTCTATCACAAACTGACGTGGACTGAATAACTCACAAACCTTAATAGTTGCGTACCACTCAGCAGTAAAAGAAATCTTACTTACTCACTATAGTCCGGAATTCATAAAATCTGCTTAGAAGAGACGGCAGGTGATAAGACTAAAACTCTTAGAACAAGAGTATGTACATCAAGCTATAGAATACATCTATTCTGTAAATGCTTATAACAACGCCTGGCTGACTAAATGTCAATAAGTGAAGCATGATTCAGATATGCAGCTAAATGATTAATTTGAAAATAGAATTTGGGTACCATGCTAGAGTATAACCTTATAATGTTTCCTTTTCATATGTTTCACGCAATGAAACAGTAAGCAGTGATCTTTTACTATGTGATACATTCCAAAAAGAATGGAATGTAACTTACTGACTGAAAGTACAACAATTAAACTAATGAATAGCAACTGAACAATCATATACCTCTCCTAAACTTTCACATTTTAATTAGAAAGAAAAGTTGCACTAAATGATATCAAAACAGTTAACAAATATAATGGATGAATGGATTTTTCGTTACTACATTTTATATCGTTTTCTGCCTAATCTATTATTAAAATCAATCTTGATACCGATCAAGTTTTTAGATAACTTACAAATCTATTTTCTTCAAATAACTGAACCTTGTCTTTAATGCATCATATACTCTAAATGTATGCAAAAATATTCGCACACACAAACAAGCAAACGAATAAAAGACCATAGAAATATTCTCACCCTTAGACATTTTTCTATAAGATATTTAGAAATGTAATACCAACGATATAAAAGACTACACTCTTCAAATTAAATTAATATACCAACTAGCGCCATAATAAAATGAAGAGAGAAAAATACAGTTGAAAAGAATTCAGAAGGAAATAATCATGGTAACAGTGATAATAAGCAACATAATAAACTGGAGAAAATCCGAAATTAAACATATTTTTTCAATAAATTTGGGAGAAAAATCATTATCTATGCAAGAAACAACAAAAAACAATAATCATAAAAGGTGGGAGGAAAGAGGAACAATTTCCAAGGGAGATAAATTAAATTCACCAAAAAAGCAGATCTATCAGAAAAAGACATAAATTACAAATGAATGAATGAATGAATATATACGCATATATACATAAAAACAAGAAGTGAAACTATTATCAAAATTTTGTGCATAAATAATTCGAAATAAATCACTAACCAGAAACTATGTATAATGCAATGAATATCGAGTGAACTTTATATGTTGTGATTTTTATAGGATATAATAAAATTCAACCAATATACACGGAAATGACTGGATATAAACACCTTACACATATTTATACTACTGAAAAATATTGTTGCAAGCCAAGTTTGCTTTTAATTACAGCTTCAATTAAATGAAACCATTAGGATATAAGAAATAAATCAAAAAGACAAGAAAGGAATAGAAACATCATTTCCCTTCAGATTACAATATATATATGTATATGTGAAAACTAAGTATTGGTCATTGAAAAGTTTCGTTTTCAGTCAGTAGTAACCACAAACTTAAAAACTGTCAACCCTTGAAGTTACGTTTGATGTTTTAAGTTACCTGATAATGTAATGAACAAAATTTCGGTGAAATACGTCTCAAAGCTAATAATCTTACTTTTGTAACTATGTGTAAATCAATTTATGACAGTAGTCTTCTAAACACAGACACTGTAAACTAACAAATGAAATTTTGGATTGTAATTTAGGCTCAATTTCACTTCATTTCCAATTGTCTTCGCTCTACTGCAGCGTAAATAATTAAAGTTAGGGGTCCAAAGACACAGGCTTTTGGTTCTGGGCTTAGTCAGAACATCAGCATTCAGTCCTCTACCGCAAAACACAAGACATTACTATTATTATTACTTGTGCTTTGGGTTACTGATGGAACATAAGACATCAGCAGCATGCCACCATTTCACTCTCTTCTCTCCAGTCATTCAAACAAACCTCCACAACTACCAACAAGCTTTCATTTACTCCTCACATCATATCCTCAACGTCACCCTCGCTCACACCACCCAAATCGTCGTTTCCCGTTCCCCTTACACTCAACGACCTGGCCGGCCACGTGATGTCACTAAATCGTCTTCTCAGTCTATGCACAATACAACCCATCTCCACTCTCTTCCTCTTTTGCATATTTGTTGGGTGATGGGTTGGTTGTTGGTTGCTTCTTTGTCAGCCAGCCAGCCAGAATTCCCCCTTACTTATTCTTATTATTCTCACCATCCATCTGATCTTCAGTATCGAGTGAGCGTAGGTGGTAGCTGTTGGAAATGCTTTTCGTGACGCGCCACCAACTCTCTCAACCATCACATAGAAGCAATGACTTGACTGACTTAGTGTTGGAAATCCACATCTTGTTCACGCTTGATGCTGAGTCGAGTGGAGTGAAGTGGAGTGGAGTAGAGTGGAATGCAGTAGATCTCCACAGTGATTTCAGATTGATGTGGGTCTGTTTCGCTGTCTTTTAGAACCTTCCTTTGACACCCACATCTGTGCCGTCGCCACCTGTAGTTGAGATGATGCTGGCCAGGTAGGTGTGTAGGTAGGTAGGTAGGTAGGCAGGCAGGTAGGTGAGTATGTAGGTAGATAGGTAGGTGACAGAGACAACTTCATTTAGATTTCTCCCGTCAATGGTGATTGGTGCTTGTTATTGTTGTTGTTGTTGATGTTGCTTGTTTGTTTGTTTGTTGGTTGGTTGGTTGGTTATCTTCATCACCTCTATCTTCTCCACGTTCACCTGAACGAAGTCCCGTCTTCCTTGGCTGTCCTGCCTCCTCCGCCAACTTGTTGGTTTTCACCTGCACATCTTCGAGTTTGTGCGACAAGACATTAGACACAAATCATCATCGGCGAAATCCATATTTTCATCTGGGGTATTTTCATCGGTCCAGCTAGCGTATGCCTCTCTTCTCACTCCTCACAGTTTCTTGCGTGATCCAGTCTGGTCCAGTCCAGACCATTTGACCACAATCAGGAAGATGATCGGTGATAGCAGGTGGCAACCTTGTCTTACTCCTTCCTGTCTTCCCTTCATTGGCGTCACTCATCTTTCCATTGTGAATCATGTCACATGTAGTCTGATCATATGGCATATAGTTGCTGTTGAATGAGGTTGATAAGGGTTTGTGGTGCTAAGATTGTAGTGTTGAAGCTGTTGAAGGCGTTTTCAAAGTCGATGAAGCTGAGGTAGAGATCCAGTTGACTGTCATTCTATGCTCTGTTCTATGATGATATGAACTGCAGCGTTGTTGTTTGATCGGCACATGATTTATTCTTTCTGAAGGCAGCCAGCCAGCCTCTTTCGGTCATAATTTCGAATGCAGAGCTTTTTTTAGTCTCTCCAATAAGATGTGGCTTAATATTTTGCTTAGGGTGGACAGGAGGATGATTCCTCGCCAGTTCTTGCAAAGACTTAGGTCGCCCTTCTTGGGGAGTTTGACATGGTAGCCATTCTTCCAATCAATGAGCATGTAACTTTCCTTTCTTCCAAACATTCTTCAGTAGTTGTGTGAGCACGTCCGCTGTTGTCTCTGCGTCTGTTTTTACTGCTTCGGGCGGGATTCCATCTGGTCCTACTGCTTTCCCGGGTTTCACTAACTTTATGGTGTTCAGGACTTCTGCTTTTGTCGGAGGTATTGCGTTCACTGGTAATTCTGCGGTTGCTGGGGATATTTCTGAAAGAACCGGAGGTGGTGGTGATGGTCGATTCAAGAGTTTTTTGAAGTGGTAAGCTCATCGTTTCCTTTGTTTCTCCTCTTTGGTAACTAGGGTTCCTTCACTATTTTTCATTTGTTTCATCTGCGTTGATCTCTTCCCAGATAGTAACCTGGTTATTTGATACAGTGTTATCAGGTCTCTCCTACCAGCAGTCTGTTGTGCTTCACCTGCAAAAGTGTCGTGGAAGTGTCTTTTGTATTTCTGCTCACACCGCTTCACTTACTTGTACAGTGTTTTATACGTTCTACTCAGTTCCTCTTTTCATTGTCTATCCCTGCACTGCACTACAATGCAATGCACTGGTTCATCTTCTGCTTCACCATCTTCCTCTCCTTTATCAGTTTCTATGTGTCATTCGAGATCCGTTCCCTGTCCTCTTTCTTCTTCCTTCCTAAAGCGGTTATGCAGGCTTTCTTCTACGTCTCTTTCTCAGAGTTCCAGTGTTCTTCAACGCAGGTTTCTTCAGGGATGTTGCTAAATGTTTACTACTTTGTCCTGATGACTGACGTGAAGATGTCCTTCCCAGTTTCGTCCTCCAGTCCAGTTTCTGTTCTGGGTAATAAACTCGAACTGTGGTCTATCACCAACTTCTCTGAAGGTTCTCTACTTTATTTTGAAAATTTCTTGCACTAGACAGTGAGTGGTTTGAACCTACATCTCCTCCCCTTCTTGATCTTATGTCCATTGGGCTGCGTCTCCACTTTCTTCAGATTGAAATGAAATCGATCTGATTTTTAGTGTGTCCAGGTGTCTAGTGAAGTCCATGTAGCTTTGCGAATATCCTTGTGTCTGTACACACTACCTCCAATTATCAAATAGTTGAATGCTTAAGAGTCTGCAAACAGTTCTCCATTCTTGTTCATTTCATCGAGTGCCTCTCGACTCATGATCAGTTCTCTTCCTATGTTGTTCGCTCCCAGTTTGGCATTCATGTCATCCCACCCATTAGAATTTTGATGTCGCCACAGTGATACAGTATTATTTACTACATGACGTTTCGAGCATAAATTATTGCTCATAATCATATCAGTGTAATCAGACTCCATGCGACTGGAAACCAGTGGTTGGAAACTTTAAGTGATATGGCTCAGAATCGATGTTATCGGCGTAGATGTATCCACACTTTACCTTCATCTTAAATGCCATAGTGAATTCAGTATTTTCTTATTCTTCCATCCCCTCTTCTGTTGCTTTAGACTGAATTTTCCCTCTTTCTTCATCATTCCTCTTACTCCTTTGCTACTTGCTGTGCTGATATGAGGCGTAGCAGCTTGAACCGTTGTTCAGTAATACCTAGCTATATGCTCATTTTGATTAATTTTGATTTGAACAGACGTGTGATGCTGAAGTTCATTAAATTGACTATAAATTATTGCAGTTTTTATCAATCTTTTGTCACGCTTTGATTCGTTTTTGGTGTTTTCTAATAAATTACGTTTTAAAAGTACTTTCTGTTCCATTTAATTCGAGGACAGTGCATATATTGTATACAAATAAAGGATCTCTACCCATATATTCGTTACCTTTTCAGTTTACCAGTTTTGATTACATTAGCTGAACTAGATGAAATATAAAGGTACTCAATTCTTTTACTGAGTTAAGTTTGAATCAGCGAAAAGTAATAATCTCTCAAGATGTTATACTAATATCATAAACATGATATTCAGTAGTGATGAAAGGTATATTTAACCACCGTTTACATTCATTTCTATCGACAAAATGAAGTGATTTGTCATAGGACTCTTTTGATTTCATTATAAATACGATTTCACGTCTTAGTTTAGACAGCATGTGTAAAAAGTGTCCAGTCTAACTTGAAAATATATAATAATCTAAAATATTGTAATGAGATAAGACTCATTCTATCCAAGATAAGACAATATTTCAACAAAATAATTGGTATTAATAACTCTGTGTTAATGAAGTGTCGTGGATTTCGTTCATACATTCAACAAGCGTATCACCGCTGCTTTCATGATTGCTTTCGAATAAGTCGCAATAAAAACTACAGGTTCTTAAAAACTATATATTTTTTTAAATAAATTGACTATTTCTGTTATCATATAAAGGATATGTTTCAATTCCCGGTAATTGTAATGTGTACTGAATGAAATCAAGTTTCATGATGCCTAAGTGAACTGACTTCAGAATATCAGCTTTCAGCATCACCAAAAATATCATCGAAAGTTACTGATCCTTGGAACGAATATTTGAAAAAGACTGTAAAACGTTTGTGGTGTGTAAGAATACTTCAGTTTTGCACACAGATGTTTCATTCTAGGTCTAGTCTTCATATAATTCCACTGGGACTAAGGATAATGGTCCATTTCAAGGCAAAAAGTGCAGGAATGCACTGTGGATATATGAATTCCTTCCAGCACACCTTTAACATATATTTAATGTTCAGCAAGTTTAAACACCCTTTATTCATGGCTTCAAAATAATGATCTTCCAATCAAAGATACAGAAGAGAATAAAGAAACTGTTTAGTTTTCAGAACCTAAAAGGATAATTATGATTAGTTTTGAATTCCAAATTTCGAATACACCTGTTAAACGACTTTGAACGTATATAAAGGTTGTACCAATACAGTTAAGAAATAAAACTGCTTTCAAATTACTTAAACTACATAATGTAACAGTTTCATGTTGCTGTTTTATCTTTAGGTATCTTGAAGGGTTCATATCACCTCAATAACACATTTAGAAACATACCAGATGGAGATGCTAGCCATCTACTCAAAGTACTCTGGACTCGACCTTAAGTATTTTGCATACAAACTGACAAAATACTACAGAGTAGATAAGCGAAATCTAGTGCTTGCAGACATTAGTTGGACTGGATCACCAAGTGATAAAATCCCAATCTAGTAACTAAAGAGCAATCCTAAATTTTACATGATTCCTTATATCAGTCAATTTGTTCTATAAATAAAACACTGTTCTGAGAGTTTAATAAATATATCATGCCCAGAGAGTAGTATGCATTTTTCATTCTTTGTCGTACAACACAAGTGCAGCATATATTAAACACCAGTCTACTCCTTTAATCTATCAACCACTACATAATTCACTTTCCTAAATGAGTATCACTTAACTTCAGTATTCTAGTTACACAACAAAATAAACGAAGAATTTAATGATTAAACATGTGGTTGAACAATATTGATTCATATGAGGTAAGGGCTAGTGATTGCAAAGTGTTAAAAATAGATTGTCCCTATTTGTTGACCTTCCAAAAAATCCCATTCCGATGTTTACTTTTTTCAAGAGAAATATTAAGTTCTAAGGCAATCAATGAAACATGTTTAGTAGTGATCTTTGTGAAATATCAGATATTATATTCATTTGTAAGTTGACATATTCTTTAAATATGCAAATAAAAATCTGTCATTAGTATTACTATATTCATAGGATTTTTTTATGATAAAAAATTTTTCTATATAACATGTTTACTTTTAGGAAGTTCAAAATGTCAACAAAGGAATCGAACAAATTGGCAAACTTTTTGAAAAAGCTGAAATTCAACTTAAGTAAGTTCTTAACTGAGTATCTTGAGGGAGATTGATGGATAGATTTCAGTACTGTTTTCGTCACGAATCAATATTAGCTAAAAAAGTAGTTGAAATCAGAAGGCCCTTAGAATTTGCTTATTCCTACTCTGAGACTTATCATATTCACAGCATGACGCGGGTAAGGAGCTGACAAATAACATCCCTACCACGAGATCAGGTGTCTGATGTGTCATTTCTACGAACAGCGGGTAGTGAGCACTACCAAGAGGGTATAAGGTAGGATGAAGCAAATATTTACTCTTCCCTAGTTTATAATGGTTTTTAACCAAAAGCTGTCTGTAAACAGATTGAAACTTCAAAGGATTTCCAGTTTCTCATACAAGTTAAATCCTGAAGGGGATGAGACTGCTGAGACTTAAATACCAAAAATGTAACTATCCAACACTCCTTGGTTTCTGGTGTTTCTCTAACTGATGTCAGTCAATGATGAGAACAGCTTTTCGATTACTCGTTTCCATGCAAACCAATCACAAGATTTTCAGATTCTATCCAGAAACCACTCTTTGTCTTCGTAACAATTATATTTTGTTATCTTTTGCGGCACAAAAGCCAAGATATGGATTCTAAAACTTTCCAGACACTGCACAGACATTTTCATGATATTTTTATTCTCTTCTGACAATAAATTAATTTTATTTCATATTTAACAGGTAACATAATAATGTACAAGTACTATCTTATATCATGGAAACAAATCATAGAGGAATAAATTTGACAGTAGATTTCGTCTCCTTAAATTAATGAATATCGTAAGGTTAACTGTCTGTTGATATCCCAACTTAAAGAACTAAACAGGTTTAATGTCATTTCTTTCACTTCCAAAAGGTAACCGGGAAGTGAGACAGCGATTAATATGAGTATTTGCTTTGAAGATTTAACTAAAATATCGATTTAAGATTATACTCATTTATATTTTGTGAAGTGTACGATGATACTTATTCTCGTGTTTCGAATCTACTGATCTAAGATATTTTTATGTCAGTACAACCGACTTTGCATAACTTCACTGTATGTGTATGACAGAACTTAAAACAGTTATTCTTTAATTGCAAATACGGCATAACGGTGTTTATTTTATGGATATAACTAAGAAAACCACAAATGAGTAATGTCATTTTGTTACTGTCTGACACCTCAATGCAGTTTGTTACTCGAAGTTAAACCAATGCATATAAACACTCGAGATATAGACTACGTTGAAGTGTTTCCTAAATAGAATCTATTGGCTAACCATGGACATAATATGGTTTGGTTTTGTAGTGTTAGGATTACTGTAGCTTACAGTGTATTCAAACTATTCAAATGTTGTCATTTGTACAAGTAACATATTTCCTTTTAAATGTTTATTTGTGAGTTATCGATGCTAAATATGGAGAGGATTCATATCTTTGAGAAATTTTCAACCAGCAGCTGAAGATTCTTAAACAAGAGTGGGGAAAAAATGTTTTGAAATACATTTCATGAAATTCCAACGAAAAACCACAAAGTCAATCGAGTTTTAGGCGAGGGAAAGTACTCGCCAATGACATTGTTATATCGCAAATTGATACAGGTAGGTAAGAGTGAACCATTCGATTCTACCCCACTGGCTGAAACATAACGTGCTCGCTATAAAATCTGATTGTCACGAGCTTAATTCCTCACTGGGTCTTGGGTGTGCAGTGCTGAGAGGTTCCATACTAGGACGAAAGTGTTGTCAATGCTCCTAGGTTTCCAGTGATTCTTCAGTTGATGTTAGCGCTTGATGAAAACGACCGTGAAAATGATAAAGTTACTACAAGCTAATATTTACCATACGTTTAATTTTACTCAATTATGAAAAGAATGACATTTCGTAGAGATGTTACATCCCAAACCAAAGTAAATATTTGTGCTTAATGATGATTTTAAACACTCACAAAAAGCAAGTTCTAGGGATTGTATTGTGAGAGTTATTTCAGAATAGTGGCAGTATTCTACGTGCACTTCCAAAATACAGTTTACTGTTTGAACTCATATAAAACGTATTTTACTAAGCTATTTAAAATAGACACGGAATAATATTCACTTCCGAGACTTATTTTCAGCTACTTAAAAGTGCACATTTAGTTTACATTCACAACATATCCTCAAATGATAACCCTAATACACTGACACCCGCAAAATGAATATTTTACAATGTAAATGATTAACTTAAGTAGTACTGACATCAAGTCATCTTTGTATGGTCAAGTGAATTAGTGATTGTATTTCAACTGGATCTATTCTAAGCATCTTGACAAAACTATTTTTCTCTGTGTAAGTGCTGATTGTACTCATCAGGGTACTCCTTTTGAACAGTCACTTACCCACCTAAAATCACTGAGATTTATTCAATAATTCTAGAAGCCTTCTGTTAGAAAGAATCCCTATCTGCTAAGACTTCAACTCTGATATGCTGGAAAATTTAATATTTCTGATCACACTGTTTCGGAAATTTCAGCTCTTATACAATTATAAATCTGACTTCATAAACTTGCTACTAGAATGATTTATTTACAAGACAGCCTGGTTAAAACCTCTATAAGTAAATATTATTGTTTACTTTATTCATAAGGAGTTCACAGCGATAACCAACGAATCCAGTTTCTTACCGCTTTATCTTATTTTTACTGGCTAGTGGCTGGGGTGAAGCTTTCAGAGGTCACTTTCTTGTGTACTAATTTATCTGAATATTCCATTTCATATCGTATCGCCGACTCTAACCCGAATAATTAACCCTATTTTGTAATAAACTGCAAACCAATGAATTGGTTGCCACACTGTGAGTAGAAATGTATTATCCTTAAATGTTGGTTATCGACACCTCAAAGAATATTGATGCGTAACTTTAAAGGCCACCTTGGTAACTGCTGAACCAACTAATCAGGCTTCGGTATTTAGGCTAGAAACTTAATTTTTGATAGAAAATAGAAGCTTGATTGCTTATCTCTCCAGCTGCTAGGATAGCCTTTAAAGTCGCTCAATATCTATTGGTCATCAACATAATGTTAAGACTTGCCATAGATATGTATCCAAGTCCACCACCAGCATCCGACATTGTTTAATGAAGCTAACGTGAATCACGCCACATAAAGGTGATATGGTAGCATTCAGGATACTGACAGTGTTTAAAAACTAAAGTTAATATTTCATTTCTCAATCGAGATGATGTCGTCAACATTAGAGTGACTAAAAAAGAAAGTTAACTAGTCAATACCCTTCGATCAATTTATAATTTTGTCTAAGTGATGGTTGCTGAGTAAAAAAGGGGTTAAACAATAGAGACTGCAATCTAGTGAATGAAGGTGGCATATGGGTTCAAACCTCAAGAGTAGCATGAGTTTTTCTGAGTATGTTTTAGATTTACTTTTATGATGTGCTAACAAACGCGTATTTTAAGTCTTAATGGTTTCAAATTGTCTTCAAAATAGATAACACGTTTTAAATTTCTGTTTTTCTAGACTTTTACGTACAATGCAAAATGAGCTGCAAAAAGATGCCAATGATAAAGATCATGCTCATAAGATCGATGATCGCTTGTATGGTCTCTGTAATTCTTCAGCAAATATTGCTTTCTATGATGGGATTGAATACGTAGACAATACGTGGGTTCCTTCAGTTTAAACTGATTTTTTAAAATGGTTACTTTCATTTTAAATACGCTATCACAATGGTAGCTGACACTTACAGCTTATGGTATAAGTATTCTGATTCAGATTTTCCTATTATCTAGATTTTTTCTTGCTTAATAAAGCGAATGAAAAATCAGATGCACTCAGCAACCACATACACGCTAGTACAGTAGACAAGGATCAACACATTGTGTGTGGCTTGATGATATTACCTAGCTGTCCGTACCTCAGTAGATGCAGTAGAGTTTGGACCTATCGGCTGGAAGTTAGGTGCCTTGGTCGATAAGCTGAAACTCCACAAAATAAACAAATCATTCACCAACAACTATCCTCTAGGAATAACGCACTAAAGCCTACAGCTATCATGTTACTCAAAGGTTAATCATCAGTCATCTTAGTGTAGAGCATATTTTCACTCGAATAAATATAACACAGAACGTTCACATCGCTATCATCCATCATTTTCCGAAATCCCTTAGTTTCCATTTATAAGTATTTCAAGTACAATTACATAAACTTGGAAGTGTATGAAGGTTTCCAGAAAGTCACTGCAAAGCCTGTGGCTAAATATGAATGACCTTTCGCAATACTTAATTGGTAAAAACAGACATTTTTGTTGGATATTCGAAGGTAATCGACAGGGAACCCTGGACCTGGGTTTCGTGCTTGTCTGCACTCTTCAGCAAGGCATGTGTGCAACCTGGAAAAAACTATTATTTTCAAATGGATTCGAATCTACTTTATATCTAAGGGGACATCACGTCCGTTGAGGCTGCGGTGGTGCCTAGTTGATTAGGGTCAACAAGAACAAAACCTACGTTTACGGTTTCTTGCTGATTGCCTCCAAAATCAGTCAGAGTGCACTGTGATGTTGAGCCTCTTAGTCTGGTGGCCACATTACAAAATGACTAAAAGAAGTCAGTTAGCACTTAGGAGTATACAATAAATGGATTACTTGCTAGCGACTAATCATTATACAGTCATTTCTGCTAGATAACAATTCAGATAGTTTTACAAAGAGGTGCTGGAAGTACTTACATGGGTAGACTTACTTTGATCCCCAATGCATATCTCATAAAAACGTAAGTAGAATGAGCTTAGAACTCTTTTCTTAATCCAGTTTACTTTATATATACTTCTGTAGGTCTCTCTTAAAAAAATGCAGCAGTTAACACATAAAGGACTAATATTGTTTCTTATTCAAATGAAAATAGTTTTTATCTCGCTTATTAGATCTGCTATTGTATTATAACTTAGATACAAAACATGTCGACTTCTTAAAGCATTGATGTAGAGGAAATAAAGTTCCAGTGCGCACCCGTGACCCCGCCTCGCCGGAGGTCGAGCCCAGGACCTTCAGATTTCGTGACCAGCATGTTACCGTTGAGCCACTAGGTCGGAATCCAATGATTCATATTTCCTACTTCTATCAGTTATATATAATATAGCGTGAGGTACATTCAGTGTCGTCGTTGACTAACTGTCCTCTGTTCGACTTGGTTGACTTCACTGGTCACTACTTCTCACTAGAACTTCGGGAATCACCTCTCGAAGCTAATCATCAATGAGCGCTAGATTAATTCCATCTGGAGGTTTCCGGAGATCAATCAATTTATTAATATGGACCACTGGATTCCTATCCAGAGGCTCAATGGTATCGTTTTGGCCTTACTAGGATGAAACAGCTGTCTAGTGTTCCCAGGTTTTCATTATTTCTCCAACTAATATCAATCCATGAAAAGTGAAGTTAAAAATGAAGAAACTTGAATCCATGCAAGACTTCAATCAGTGGTCACGGAGTTTTAGCTATTCAAAATTTTCAATCACATCTCAAAGGGCATGTTAATGAACAGAAAAAAAATCTTTTTGATAGCCTCGTTCTTAGGCTAGTTAGTCAATTATCCACATTGTTTAATCAAAAAATAAACGAATGTTAGCAGCAGTAAGACTTTATAGCAGTCAAAGATTAGTATCAGACAGTTCGAAAACTCTCTTTAAAAAAGACTTATGCAAAAAACAACACAATCGAATATTACTGGAATTTAGTTCGAAATAATTACCTGCAACATGTAATGTTAGATAGTTAAAACCAGTCATCTCAGAAAGTTTTTATTTAAAGCTAATAATTATGAAAGTTGGCATAAGCGAAGATTAAATAAAGTGTAATGAAAAGTCATTTGTGTGAATGCGTAAGTGAATAACAACAGTAGTCAAGTAAAAACATTAGGTCAAGTTTTACAGAGAAAGAAGGGCAAAAATCAAGGAATTTGATAAAATTAAGGTCATAAGAAAGGTGGGAATAAAAATGTACAAGCGGTGTTGAATTTTACGATTCAAACTGCTAATTCAGAATGGTGCTCATTAACCTACACATCCCAGAGCTATTTGAAGTATTATTAACGGCTTTAGGTGCTTCCTTTGTACACAAAGTTCAAGATGTTCTGGCTGAATAGCTACTGCATCTGTTGTTTGAAATATTCAGTGAATGGAAGTCTTTGATATTTTAACAGGGACACACTAAATAATCGAAAATTATTGATTATCAGCACTATAGTCAACTTGATCTTGACGGGCTAATATCGAGATATTTTTGCTTTTCCCTACAATTTTAGTGAGCCATAATAAAACGGGTACCTGACCATGTAGAATTTAATTCTTACAGCAGCGGCTAACATACCCAGCTGCATACCAGTAGCTAAATTGATAAACACAATAAGTATTCAACCAAGGTACTTCACCTTTGAGGAACCGCCAATTTCCAGCAAAAGACGTTCGTTACATCCATCTTCTTAGCTTTTGAATTAGTCCCTCATCAAGTACTTTTCTAAATTATATTCCTACTTAAAACAGTTTTTTACTGAAAGTTGAGATACATTTCATTTCCACTTTGTACACATGTATTTACTGACGAATTTATTTGGATACTTACTTCCACTTAGGTTATTGTACAAGGTCTTCAGTTCTTTTTCGATTGTATCCTCCAAACAAAGACTTAATTGTGCAACTGGAAGTATCTACTAGATGTTTTACTACATGGAAATTCAGATATCTCAGCGTATTTATTGTTCTGTAAGTGTAATCTGTACGCATAACCGATGCATATGGATTTTGGTAACAAGAATGCTGAATGCTGTGGTTCCCCTTAACATATGAGATATGTGATTAGGCATACTTTGTTGAATTCGATGAGCATCTTGGAAGTAGTCAAGGGTGAGTATATCATCTGCTCCACCTACTGAGGTTTGAGCTGCTAGGCAGTACCATTAACCCTCACAAAATAGGTCTAGTTTATTGTCTATCGCATGAATTTTCACAAGGTGGCTTAGTTGGTTTCTTTCTTAATAAACAACGTAAATTCTATCATATTGGTTGAACAGTAAACCTGGTTTTATCTGTGATTAGTCCTTTATATCTGACAGATAGCTAGCAATTATGCTACGTTAGTCGCATGTTTTGCACATAAGTAATAACGCTAAAACGCTAAATATCCAGTAGTTTTTGACTGTTTTATCTTGACTAACTTTAAACTTGAGGAACGTTTGTAACTTGGGTGCAGTCAGTTAATATTCTGAATCTAAGTTACATTGATAACTCAAACATGCAGTGCCACTTTCATTATTCGTCGCCCAGCCTATTATAAGCACTAATTTAAACAAAACCACTCTTGTAACAATTTATTCTTTGTCATAGTAACTACCTTACTACGTTTTCTCACTCGAAATGCAATTCAGATGAAATCGAAAGATGAAGCTATCGATTAAGCATTTGCTATGCCATCTACCTTTATTCCCAAATTAAAAGGCGTTAAAATTAATTACAATGGTCCTTAATTAAATTATATGAAATAAAAAATTTTCAACAGGTAAAATAAAATATCCATTAGACTATTCTATTTGCATGTATGATGAAAAAAACACTTAAAAAATATACATATTCAATGTTCTTCATGAATTTGATAATCAGATGAATAGCATTTACTTAATGGATAATTTTACTGACACTTCACTCATTAGACAAATATCAATTAAGTTGAATTTATCCGTAAAATAAATATCCTTTGATAAAAGTCACTAGTATTGTACAAACCACAGAGTTATGATGACCTTTTTTGAATTTTAAGTCACACCCCAATTCACGTGACTTGCTCCAATAAGCATTTCAGAAGTTAAAACAAACAGTGAATTCTAATAATCACCTAAATATGGACCAAAGACTCGTTGATATGTGCAATTAATTTTCAAACAGTCAGCTATACTTGCCGATCCCACTTCACTTACCGACGTTTGAATATGCAGTCTAGTGTATGGAATTGTTCATGATTACTCAGTTGCATCACACTGTCAAGACTATACTATACTTGGAATAGGTTCCCTTCAAACATTACAACTAAGTAGTCGACTCTTGAACTGACGGTAAATAGTGATAAGTATTTCTAGGAGATCCCTTATTTTCGACATACATTCAGTTGACACTGACATATCACGAAAACTTTCTGCAAATTATTAATAACCACAGAACGATTGACTTGAAACATAAGTCGCTTCACTCATTAATATTCGTTTGAATGAAAAAGCAGAAAATTTTTTTCAACAGATGACTCATAAATGCAGCTGAAAGCTACAGATTGTGCATGGAAGTGGAGGAACTCGGTAACTTCTCCTTCTTTGGACATGCAACAATTCGTCGACTAGAAAACAACAGACTGAGACTAGCTACATAAAAAAGTTCCTTTAACGTTCCTCAACATTCTGTGCAATAGGGTCCCACTAATTACATTCCCATTAAATTATAACTTTATGAATAATGATTTCTTTCGGACAGTTCCCACCTCAAGAGTTGGTCGACATCTTGCTCAAAAGATAACTTACTGGTTGACTAAGTTCTGATTTACAAGCTAACTTCAAATTTCTATATCTTAAAATATAAGCAATGAAACTTTGTATGTAATTTTTTGACTCCGATGCTAGTTTTATTTGTTAAACGCTGGTTCGTACACCCACACGAGTATTTTTCACCGTGATCTTAAGTCAGTAGAAATATATTCATTTCTCATCCAAAAAATCTTGAGAACTGAGCAGATCTCGTACCGTTTCATTGGTATAAGTCATTAGAATTGCCACAGCCCCTTCATGCCGAAAAATAATGAATGACCTGCTCGCTTCGCTTGCTTATTTCAAAGTCATTTATCAATCCTGCTATGACGGTAGAACTCTTTAGTTCTACCAAAATTGCTTTTCTATTTCCGATTCATACAATAGGTGTGCATCATACTACGGCCCCTTGCTCTACACTCTTTTAAACAAAATGAATTTTATTCTCTTTTAACATTTTATTAAATGGCTCAGATTAAGTTTCTGATGTCTTTATTTGAACAAGAATACATTACTTAAAAAAGAGGTTTTATTTATTTGCTTGATATAATTAGTATACTTACAATCAAGTAAGTAGTATGGAAAAGTTACATAGAAATACCTTTGTTATACGTTTAACGTCGACACATTTAACTCGTATTTTTCAGTCGAAGTAATCCCACCTCATGGATGAGATATACACAAGAAAATTTAATCCGATCACAGAACCAACGTAATGCATCTGAAAACTTACGTGAGAAAATAGATGCTGCTTTAAGATCTATAATTGGCAACGTACATGGTCAGTTCATTACCGTAAATAACGCACTACAAACAAGGATTACTGAAGTAACCAATGCAAGAGATAACCTTCGTTTATCCCTGAGAAAAGTAATCACTCGTTTTTTCATCTGTATATCTATTAAACTTAAACTGATCACTAGGTTACACAAGAATTATATGAAGTGGAAAATTTAATCGATGCACTACAGAAAACTACGGATGACAAAATGAAGCCATTGAAGGTTGCACAAACGAGACTAAAGGAAAGAACTGGAAGATTAAGTGTGGAAAGCTGTTACGATCAACCAATGAAGACGTGAGTAAATGCTGACAACTGATTTGATTAAACAGAAGCTCTACATACTTGGCTAATTCAGTATGCCGTTTATATTAGAATTCTCTAAGGAATATAATCAAGTGCAAACCAGTACAACGTATAAGTAACTATTTAAAATGCTTACATTACAATGGTGATAAGTATAACTGATGCGATTTTGTACTTCATTACCTATGTAACTCAAATGAGCAGTGGACAAAAACCAACATTACGCTTGTGAGCTTAAATATTTCGTTAAAAGTACCCGCTTAAAAAATCACTGCGCTTGAAGTCTCATTCCCACCCAACTCGTCTAGGCATCCAGATAGTTTAACCACTCGTTATGCATGCAACACATGATATTAACAGCCTGTGTGAACTTGCACTTGGTTGCTGGAATTCACGATTTTGAATGATAACCATCCTGAAATGACAAGTGACCTCACATTTGCTAGTGCCTACTATTCAAGTAATATCTAGTGGATAAGTAATTAAAACGAGTCACTATATTTGGAAATATCACAGAGGTCAGAAACAAGATATCTTCCCAGTTCACCTAATAGTGTGATGACAACAGAATATTCCAATGAATGATATATTCGCTTGAAGGCAATAATTTTGCTTCGTACGAGTGAATTAGAAAGGAAACATTGTAATTCTGAAACCTTACGTAAATAACTGCGTAGTGTTTGTCATGCTAAATAAAATGTCCTAGTCTTTTAATCGCTTTAATAAATGACATTCAAAGAAACATAGATGGCTTGTATTGAGTCGGCTATAAATTAAATATAGGAATAGCTTCCATCTTTTACCGATTCACTTCAATTACATATGCGCTCCCATCTTCACAGAAAAAAAGCAGTTGTTAACAAACAAAGACAGGCCTACTCAACTTATCAACCATATGCAGTCGATAGAATTCCGTGCTCTTTAGGTCCAAAACTACAATTTAAATCACCACTTCTAAACTTATTACCAGCAGCAAAAAGTGACATTTCTATTTCAGAGAACGAATAAAATATGCTGCCTTAACATATTAATTGTTCCTCTCTCCGCAGACTCCAGACCGAAGTGTTAGAACTCAGAAAAACAATTGAAGAGCTGAAGAACGAACGAAGAAATGCTTGTATTACGCTAGCCAGACTCCAGAAAAGTCGAAATCTTCTAGAACAGGAAATAGAAAACAAGGAAAACTCGTTGTCCATCGACCAGAGGTGTTTAAGTATGAGGAAAAGTTTTCCTATCAAAGACAAACATGGATCATTGTATGCTATTCCAGTCAGCTATTAAACCCAAATGTTTGGTTATTAATTATGAAATAGTAACCATCGAAATAAATTATTTATGCATAATCTTATAGCTCCGATCGAATTTCTGTTACTCTTAACATGGTTATAAAATATAAATATCACCAGAAAAAAACACCGATATCAATTTATGTAAATAATGGGTTTCACGTAAATCAAGTCTTCCATAGCTTCCTAACTCCCTAAGTAATCAGAAACTTTCGTTTATTGAGTGCGATTGTAGGTAGGAAATTGCACATTGACAAACCAATCTGAATCAATACATTCGAAAATAAACCATCCGCGTAAGTCTTAGTAAACCGCACAGTCGCTTGACCATATCTAGGGCAAGGAAATGCTTATGTGAAAACGCTTCACAGTTCGCACCATTGCCCTATGGCATAAAATCATCAGATTACTAGTGTAGAGGTAAGGCACATTTTTTACGCAAAAGAAATAATTTTTAACAAGGTTGTGTGTCACCACTTACACCCAACGTACAATGCTATCTGAAGTAGGCTTATTTTTCGATTGGGCAAACTAAGTGTAGCATCTTTCCTCACCAGATTGTTTAATTAATATGGCATACGGGAGAAATCTAAAGGAAGTTGTCTTTGTAAGCAGCATCGTTTCAACTACAGGCGGCACAGGCACACATGAGGATGTCAAAACCAGGATAGGAAAAGCAAGACAGCCTTTCACTAATCTGAAATCAGTGTGGAGATCTACTGCACTGCACTGCACTCAGCATTAAGCGTGAATAAGGTCCGGATATTCAACACCAACATCAGGTGAGTGCTTCTATATGATGGTTGAGAGACTTGGCGGCGCGTTACGAAAAGCATTTCCAACAAACTACAGACATTCATCAACAGCTACCACCTACGCTCACTCGATACTGAAGATCAGATCAGATGGCCAGAAAGAATAAGCGACAAGGAACGCTGGCTGGCAACTAACCAACCAAGAACCTATCGCCCAACAAATATGCAGAAGAAAGTGGAGATGGATTGGGCATTCACTGAGAAGGCCGATTGGAAACATCACGTGCCAGGCCCTCGAGTGGAATTTAAAGGTGAAACGAAGAGTTGGGCGTCCGAGGGTGACGTGGTTGAGATCATGTGAGGAAGAAATGAAGGCTTGTGGGTAGTCGTGGCGCCAGGTTCAAAAGACTCCAGGAACAGAGTGCAACGGAGACGTGATACTGAAGCCCTATGTTTCACTAGGAACCCAAGGGGAAAACAAAAAATAACACAGTGATGCAATACTACTTACTGGAGGACATTTCAGGCAGAATTTAACGCCTCATATTAAAATAATCATGACTTTCAAACTTCGTTTACATAATCCGACAGTCCAACATCCTTTTATTTTAACGGTGGTAAAACTTTCTAGATATATAAAGAGTTACTTCTGTTGCATGTTGATTCACTTAACTAAGATTCTGTGACCGATTTCTCCTCCGACCTAGGTAAATTGTCCCCCTATCCTAGACTATAGTGTGTTCGTGGTTTAGTGCCTGCGTAGCAATGGCCGAGTTTTCCTCTCAACTACTCATCTTAGTAGGATCTACCAGTTCTTTTTGTGCTCTGCTATTCTGACCGACTGTTGGACTACATAAGTTTGTAAGTCGCAGGACTACTATGATATGAATATGAGCAATAAATCCTACTAGGAAAGTCATCCGGTATATAATATTGCATAACTATGTGTCATATCAAATAAACAATCTAACATGGGACTATCCTGTCAAAGTGCCCAAGTTTTACTCTCATATTAAAGGCATCTGCTCAACAAGCCTCTGACTGTTTATCTGAGTAATGTAGAAAACCGCAGACCTTCCAATCGGTGCCCACTTGGAAACTGAAATCGGCGGTTAGACCTTATGCGATATGGCTCAGGAATAGCTGCAGTGTGGAACAGTAACCGTTACGCAGTAACACAAAGCCCCGTTTTGATGATGACTTAAAAAAACATAAGCGAGGAAGAGGTGAAGAAAATACAGAACAATACAAAATACCACTTCTTACGGTGCAATAAAGATCGTACAGGTGATAGGAACTGGTTCCATGTCACTGTATACCGCCAAGATCTTCACCGCTTACTGGAGGCTAACAGCAAAGGAAAAGGTGAAGACTCTGTATCTCTACATTACACAGGACAGTTCACGAACACCAGTCAGTTCGGAAATTTTCTAACAATGGGTAACCCACATTTACAATAAGGCTTGGAAAAGTCTGTGAACCTACGAAAGTAGTTATAATAAATGCATTCAGGCGCTGAGTGATCACTTCAAACCTACTGCACAGCCACAACTGGGGAAGATAATTTACATACTACCAGACGCATATTTAGATTTGGATTTAAAAGGTATAACGAGCGTCTGTGACAGCTTCAAATTCGAATGCACCCACACGTATTCCTTAGGTCATTTTCAACAAAGAAAAAGACATGCAGAACGAAGTCAAGGAGTATTCATCTCCCTACTTCGCCGCGCCCGCAATAACCACAAACTTAGCAAAGGATAAAATGACTAAGTAACTATTGCTGAGCTCTGCTCGCTATATCAACGCTTCCTGACGTGCACAGCCAATTCCCTCTAGCTCAAAAGTCCATTCTTCATTCAATCCCACTCATTATTTTAAACTATTCACAACTGAGAAGCCAAGAAATAAATAAGAGCTCAACTTAATGTGTTGTTCTTGCTTTGACGAAAACCCCAATAGAAACTGCTCTTCAGTATGCTAAAAGAGCCAATACGACTGGAGCAGTACGAGCTTCTAGTGGCATGAACTGAGACCAGTCATTGGCAGGGAGTAGAGATCATGGGGAATTCGCATTTCATTTTATTGAACCTACCTTTTTTAATACTAGTGTTAGGTTAGGAACAACCTACAATGCAACTCAGGTCGACTTCGTTAATTGTATCAATAAGAAGCACCAACGAATAACAGTAAGCAGAATTGAGAACATACCTTACCTCTGCCTATACAAAGTAGTCACTATGGACGAGCTGCCACTAAGAACAATGAAACCTGACATCCGTGAGGATAACACAAGTGCCATTAGTGAGCAGTGGGTAATGACTATAAACAGTAGTGCAACATAAAGTAGACTAACTGGAAGTCACTCGGGAGCTCATGGCAATACCTCTTGTGCATGCGTCCCAAATCTAAGTGACGTCTAGAAAACACGTCATGGGACCCAGTAACCCAAAAAGCTCATGGTTAAAGAACATCTGTTATCGAAATCTAAATTACCCACAAAACAGCTCCATTGCTATCAGGCAAGGTTTGAGGGACACAGCTTTAGTCAATTTTACGCCTACCGTACTGCCTAAAGATTACGTTAATTGGCACGAGTTGCAGCAAAGCCTAACAATATCCTCGAAAATAGGACAACAGTGCTTAGTCGCTTTAAAGGTATGAATGAGACCTGAGTTCCGAAATCCCATCCGATAACACAAGACACCTTGATTTCTTGTCCAAGATAGTAAAAAAGGATGTTTCCGAAATTATTTATTTAGCAACTACTTTTTCCGCGACACACCGACAGTTCGACCACGTCGTCCAGTTGTCTTTGTATGTTGACCACGGACTCGCAACCTAAAAATGGGAGGACACCGAAAAAAAGTGAATACCAAGACATTTTTCACAATGCATTTACTGAAATTGAGATTATACTAATCGTTGTCGAGAAAATGACAATCGTTCCTTGAAAAAAGGCTCTATACATACATTTTCCTCGAAATAGAGATGCTGACGTAATCACCTAGACCATTTGTTGGAAAACGAATGTTACAGTATAACTGGTTTTGAATTCGGTAAGAACTTTTGAAATTAGACCTCAGGTGTTTACGTGCCAAAACAAACACGGCTAGTTAAGATTTACCAGTTGTTCTCCGAAAGAAACACCCTGAGTAAAAACAGGGCATCCTACAGAACTCCAGGTCCAAAAGATATCTACACAAGTCCAAGTCACCTAACGTTTTCGTCAACTTCCTCCGAAAGATTTGAAAACGGTTAAGTATGTAGACTATCGTGTGTCTAACATAAATGACTTCATACAGCTGTCAAAATAATAAACCACAGTTTAGATAAAAACACACCAAGTTATGATCACACAAAAATCAATCAATTGCAAGTGACACCAAACACATTCAGTCAGAACAACACAAACTCGTAAGAGTGCAACTGAAGGCCAGAATCTATACGCAGTTAAACTGAATTTGAATTCCCTAAGCTATGCTGCAGATCAAATATCCGTACCCAATCACATGAGGGACGTCAGAAGTACCTGCAAATGCCACTGACAACTGTTTCCAAGAAGCGAGAGGCTACTAAGGCAAGAACGAGACTACGTCTCTTGGCATCAGGAAAACATATGGGATAGGAAGCTGTCACTCTATGCTGGGTTATATGCTATAGTTACATCCCATTAGATAACACCATCACACCAACGTGCACATACCCCCAATAATGACGTATACCACGGTGGGACCTTATCCTCTTCAATCGTTCAAGATCTTCACGTAGCTTAGTTTCCAGGGCACCAGACATAAGTTGGGAGTGCTTGCCATCGTCAACATCCTTCTGTCGATTCAAGAACCAATCCGGGATTTTGTACTGTCTTGGGTTACCCATGACTGTTATTAGTTTCTCCACCTCATCTTCAGTAAGTTCACCAGCACGTTTGTTTAGATCAATATCGGCCTTCTTACACACAACATTAGCATACCGTCGACCAACACCTTTGATTGAGGTAATAGCATACATAATCTTCAGTTGACCATCAATATTTGTATTCATCACACGAAGAATGTGCTGAAATTTCTCCGGCAACATGAGATCCTATAGAATATGTCATGATGAAAACACCAACTTACCATCGTGGTTGCTGCACACAATCCAATACACCCCAAAGCAACGTTCAATGTCCCATTGACCTTACTAAACAATTACCTGTGGCACTTTAAACACGCACACAGTTCAGAGGATGAATTTCAAATAATTCTTGAAAGATATGGCTTACTCATCATTTCAAATCTAATGTATAATCTTAAAAAAGAAAATGACCTCGATTACGATTTCAAGAACTGTCAGTTAGCCGCTTAAACACTATGGCATGAAGTAATTCAACTAACCTTCAAAGACTTTTCATTTTTGAGCCTCAGTGGCTTTCTTTAAAGCTTTCTGTGCCGCGTTGACGTCGTGTGTTAGGATATGATAACATTTCACTCTTGTTCTGGTCATGGAAACCTAACTTACTTTATCTCCGACTGAGTATTTCCGGTTGAGTTACTTTCTGCGAAAGCTTTGTAAAGGTCTTTATACCATATTTACGTCATCCACCTCGCCTGCTGGAGCCAAGTTTGTATACCTTACTGTCTGTTCAAGCTTAACAGCAAGCTTGTATCCCTTCTTACTCATGAAGCCGTCGAAACGCTGCTGGTGACAAAATCCACATGATGGAAGTGATGTAGCATCGCACACCTCACCAAACTGACTGTGATGCTACGTTTTCCCAGCCTCCTGCATACGAGGACCAAATGTCGAAGGTGAGTTTCTTTATCTGGACTCGCAATGAAATAGTCATCGATGTGGACATGGACAAAATCTAAACCGTGGAAGACATCTTCCATAAAGCATTGGAAACTGGGTACATTACATCTGATTTTGAATCCCCAGCTACGTACTGTTCTGTACACCATTTCCGGCATTCGGAGGGAGGTCGTGACTTTACCACTTTCAAAGACCACAAACCCTTAAGTCCCTTCCATCCCCAATAAATAGACCAAAATGGATATTGTGGGACCTCCAGCAGAATCTACCGGACGCGCCTTCTCACTTGCATGGATCGCTTCATGAGATGGCAAGAAGCAGTACCCATCGGGCATGTTACCGCTGTAACCGTCGCTGGTGTTTCTGTCGAAGGATGAATTGCAAACGTTGGATGTCCATCTTGCGTAACAGCTGACCGTGGCTGCCAATTCGAGTGTGGGTTATTTCACGCTTCAACTGCAATTTTAGGTTTCACTCGGTTCCGAACGAAGGCCTACCATCCACAAGCAAATGGCATGCTAGAACGTTTCCATCAACAGCTGAGAGGGAATTTTTCAGCTGCGAACTTACCTTAGTGGACCGAGGGTCTGCCTCTAATCCCACTGGGTATTCGGAATGCGTTGAAGGTTGATGCTAGATGCACTTCTACCGAACTCTCCTATGGGACTACTCTTTACCTACCAGGCGAATCTGCTACCCTTTTCTGATTTTATTTTTGTTTCTGGCTGTCTAGAATGGGAAGCTCACACACTCAAAGCGGGTGCCCGCTCCCAGGCAACTTGTCATCTGATCTCACTGACATGAGTCATTCACGAAGTCTTTGAAGGTCTGTACAAATTAAAGGGACATGTGAGGTGCGGTCCGACCAGGTGAGAGTAAATAAAGATCCAGAAGGCCAAAAGATTGGTGGTAGCTGCCGCGATCTCTAAGATCATGCAGGGAGGACGTCGCGGACCAACCACTCCAAGCATCAAAATGGCCGCCCACTGAAGTGACCATCTCCAAACCTGAAAAGAGGGATGTTATCAATCTCTTGCAAAATGACTACCTGCTATCTGAACTCACCCGTCGCATTATTCCCTAGCAGAAGAACACGATCGTGCTCGTCTGACTACCTGGAGCGGGCATAAACGTGTGCATAAAAGTGTCAGAAAACTAGGGGAGAAAATGATGGGAGCGAAAACACCATGACGATCTGCTCAAAAATGTCCTGCTTAAAGAGAGCACCGGCCTTCATCGGACATTTCTGGTGAAAATATCCATGTAGCAGGCGTGCCACTCTCCCAAAATCAAAGAAAGCTAGAGAGGTGGCCCCGACGCAAGCTTCCATCTAAAGGTAGTAGAAGTTGGTGAACTCCTCGCAGCAACATTTCACTTGCTAGCGTTAAAATACCTGTCGTGGATCATACATAAGTCTCTAACGAGCACACTTGGTGGGAGGGAGATGGTTAATACCATCATGGCAGCAGCCTTTGCAGAAATACGGCTCCGTAAAAGTAACCAGTGACTCTAACACATCTCCCGGTCTCTTGGGAATGGAAGGGAAATATGCCACTTTTCCTCCAGTCATAGGCTGAAAAACTCAATCAGAACAGGCCATCTCCCTAAGAAAATGAGTGGAGAAACCTGGTAAAGGTCTGGTGGAAATGAACCACGCCCCGAACTAAATCCCGAAAAGCAATCGTTTCGCCGAGAAGGTATTCCTTCAGCCATCTTCCGGTATAAGCGACCCTCCGGTAGCAACCTGAACGGTGATAAATGGGGTTATTCTGTTATCGGAAACATCCAGCACCTTCCTCTGTATCTGTAAGTCCAGCCGCACGGGAATGAGGGAATAAATTACTTCTCCGCCGTGGCTCGAGTACTGAAATCTCATGACAGATGAGCACTAAACAGAAGTAGGAAACATAGTTCTTGAAGGTATCCGCTGGTATGCAAGAGGCAACACTTAGGGCATCCATAAAAAGCCATAGGCTCTGGCATGGAAAAGAGAAGCTCATCTAAGACAAAAGTTACCGGTTCAAACGGTCTTGGTGGTTCAGAACTATATTTCTCATCCAACGAAACGATCGACAACCACGGGACTATGAAAGCCCACAGTATCAAGCTTGGCCAACGGCCGGATTCGGTGAGAAGAGCAAAAAGTAACCCAATGAGCCTAAATCTTCTCATATATTAAAGATGGTCAACCAGCCCGAGTGTCGGCCTCATAACATGCCCTAATGGAAACCTGCTGAACAGTTTCGGGGTGGCCAAGCGATTGGATTCGCGATCTGAGACGCTACCGAATGCTTGAAATACTACCACTTCGGTAGTAAACAACACAAAGCAGGCTGATGTAAATGGAAACTTGTTTCACGTCTCCAGTCCTGAAAATTCTAATAGTCGTTTAGTTTTTGGTGAGGCGAATCCCCAGACAGCGACGATCTGAAGCCAGCCCTCTCGAGAACTATCTCCGAAATCGCAAACGAACTTATGTGTGCCTCCTTTCGGGACATGCCAGTGTCAAACGAATTCTCGAATTAATGGTAGTGCGCAGTTCATTCTGGTAATCACCCTCAAATCAAGAAATGGGATGCTAATAACTGCTTGCTAGTGGTTTCACTTACCATATTGTTGTGAACAACTGAAACCGTGAAAAAGATGATCATTAGAACTTTTAGAGAGGAGACACGCTGTGCGGCGTCATCAGCTCAACTTTCAAGGTGGACGTTTATGCGTTGTCGGTTTGATGGCCGCCTTGGCAGACTAGGAGGAAATAAAAGCAGACCCTACCACCTCCCCTGACGAGGAAGAAACTTTTCATGGCGTCCTTCAGAATTCCCCAGTCCAAGATCCTCATCAACCACTATGATAGACCTTTGGCTTCTTTGTTTTGGAACATATTTCGAAGGCTAACGGCCATGCTCTAAAGTGGAAACAGTTCCACTCAAGTGAAAATCGTTGACCCCTGAGATGTTGTGAAACATTCAAGATAAATGAGGCCAAATATTCAAGCATTCAACGTGCTAACATCCTCCACTCATTGAGAAAACGTGGGGAAGGGCGACAAGAACATTTACTCCATTTGGGAAAAACATGCCTGGACAGTGTGAGCGGAGAATATCATTTTCAATAGATCCTCATCAGGTTCGACAGAGGCAAATTGGACCGTGAATGTAGTAATAAGCCAAGCCTGGGGCTAGTGCACTTTCAAAATGGAATGGAGTTAGGGGCTGTTAGAAGATAGCTTTTTATGATCCTTTTATTTTTAGGGTGATATGTGCAGGCAAGGAAAGCGATGGTGAAAGAGGCAACAACAAATAAAGGAGACGAAACCAATTTCCAGTCTCTTGAAGGCCAATAGAAGAAAAGCTCTTAAACATGTTCTCTCTGGATCAGAACTTCAGGTTCAATCAATCGTGTCAGGATGGCTTAAAGTTTGTGAAGTAGACGGTGTAAAGGAAAAATGATCTGAAAATCCCTCCCGATCACCCTTATTTGATTGTATTGACATTTATTTTAACATTTTTACCCTCGTTATGGATGGTGTACCTTTGACCCTCGCCGGTGTAATGTTATTTGCTTGTTTAACTGTCTTATTTGACTTTACACTCGGTATTTGCCTTTGTATGTTTGAGACTTATTATGAGTGTTTCACTTTCCTATTATGTGACGCTGGACTGTTGATAAGGTGATGTTGTTTTACTGCGCACGACATTTTGTTTTGGTTCAACTTACGGTTGTGCAGTGATTTGACTGTTTGTCTTTTGACTGTCTACTGGGAACGTTTGTTTGTTGATTTGATTCCTGTAGGCAGAGTTTTGATCCCTTTTGCCGGGAATATTCCTATTGACCGACAGGTATTTAACAGTTGTATTTTTTAACCAGTTTTTACCGTGTAGTACGTATTTGTACCCGAGAACGTTTTGGACTGTATAGTTACCCAACGGCACTGTTGAGGTATTTTTGTAATTTGACATAACTTATTGTTGCTTTGATAGTACCACAGATTTTGTTACGAATCTACTATTGAATTACTACAAACCGTGTTTTGATATTTCGATCCAACCTTTGACTGTGCGTCACTCGCGGAAGTTAGGAAGCTATACAGTAGAACGCAGGAACTAGTCAGATTCACGTCAGTTGGCACCGCCTAGCTATTTCCCGCGTTCAGGCCAAGATTATTGGATTCTGGCCGCTACAGTACTCAACAACCCGTCACTGCTGTACCTGGCAATCGCAAGGTGTTCCTTGAGTCAATTCCGGACGGGGAAGGTGACATGTCCATGGATCCGACCTCAGATACCAAGCAAGTCCCTCTTGATGTTATTTCATGCCGTGGCTCTGATAATGGTACAGTTATTGACTATAGTAAGACTAGTCCTTGTAGGACCTCTGCTCAGTTGAAGGTACGACAGTTGGATGAAAGGCAAGAGTTGGAACTTCGTGAATTCAAGGCTAAACAAAGACAGGAAAGGTTGCGTCTGCATAAAGAACTCAACTTAGATGTGAATGGGGGTTTAGGTGATACCTTTTCCTTGGATGATGATATAAAGTGTCACAAATCAGTTTGTCTTGGCATTGACCCTCATAGCAGTTCTGATCGTGAAACGACTAGCCAGGCGAGCAGCGCAGAAAACAAAGGGGTTGCCGCTACGTTGCCTTGTGTCAGTGTTGGCCATGAGTTACCGAAAGTAGAATTAAGCAGCTTTGACGGACATCCAGCCAAATATTGGAAGTTTATGAGGCAGTTTGAGCTCTACGTTGTCTCTAAGGTTGATGATGATGGACAGAGGCTGTTATACTTGTTACATTACTGTAAAGGTAAGGCCAGGGAGGCTATAGAGGAATGCATTATGTTACCACCATCTGCTGGTTATCGTAGGGCTCGGGATATACTCAACGTTTGTTTGGAAGGACTCATGAAGTCAGCCGGGCCTTACTACAGGATCTGATGGAATGCTCGAACATAGAACAAAACGATGCTGAGGCAATGTCGAGGTTAGCTATAAAAATGGAAAACTGCGCTATAGCCCTAGAGCAAATGGACTATACTGCGGACCTTAACTCCTTGAGAACTTTAGAAGGTATAGTAAAGAAATTGCCCCGTGTGTTACAGATGAAATGGGCGGAGACTGTCGAAAAGCTAACTGAAACCGAACGAGAACCTACCTTCGCAGAGTTAACGCAGTTTGTGTCAGCACGTGCGAGCATTTTGCTAAGTAGGTTTGGACAGCTGGCAACAAGCAGTCGACGACCAGATAGTAAAATAGCATGTTCCACGCAGCAGCTAGTACCCGTTGGGGGAGTCCTGAAACCTTCATGTATATTTTGTGGAGGGAACCATGTAGTCACAAAATGTACCACATTTCTGTCGTTACCGGTGGATGAGAGATGGTCGAAGGCTAAAGAAACAGGTTGTTGTTTTTCATGTCTTAAAAGGGGCCACAGGTCCGTAGAATGTAAAATTCACAGGGTGTGCAGTGTAGAAGGTTGTAAAGCATACCATCACCCTCTGTTACACAAGAAGACCCACCACGCCGTAGGCGAACAACCGGAGAAAGGTAGTTGTGGATGCACTGAGTCTCTCAGAGAAAGCGTGTGTTTGGGCCTACTCCCGGTACGTGTAAAGCACGGTAATAAAGAGGTTTACGGTTATGCTATCTTGGACAATGGCTCTGATACAACTTTGATCACGAAAGATGTTTTGCAACTTCTAGGATTGTCGACTGACGGCACAAAGACTATCATCAAAACTGTTAGTGGAAGTAGATTGGCGGACTCAGTCAGCAAGCCTTTCGAAGTTTATTCACTAGACGGAAACGAATGCATACTTATAGATCGAGCAGTTGTGGCAAGAGATCTCCCAGTACGGAGACCTAAAGGGTCGATGCGAGAAAGTATTAAAAGGTGGCCGCATCTGACTGACGTACCCTGGACAGAGGTGGAAGACGGGGAGGTATTGCTGCTCATCGGTTGCGATGTACCTGAGGCTCACTGGGTTCTAGATCAGAAGTTAGGGGGCAGAAAGAGCCCATATGCTGTGAGATCATTGTTGGGCTGGGTCGTGTTCGGTCCGACAAGCTTTCGTGAGCACAGGGAGAGGGTTGTGAATTGTACGTCTCGGTCAGATCTATTAGTCGATCAATGGAAGAAAATTTACGATTATGAGTTCAGCGATTTGTACTCGGGAGATAAGTCGTTATCTCTCGATGACCTAGCCGCTGTAAACATAGTGCAGCGAGGTACTTATTGGGATAATGGACATTTCGTTGTCCCCTTGCCCTGGAAAATGGAGTCCAAGAGAGTATACGGTGGATGCGAAGTAGCCAGGCGACGTTTGGAGAGTTTGAAACGCAGACTAATATCCTCTGAAAGCCTTCGCGAAAGCTACACTAGCGCCATGGAAGAGACCATCAGAAAGGGATATGCAGCAGTAGCTCCTGAGCCCCAGCTTGATCCTAGCTACCGCCCACGATGGTATTTGCCGCATCATGCCGTATTTAACCCCAAGAAACCGGGGAAGGTAAGAGTTGTGCTGGACTGCGCTGCCAAACTGTCCGGAACTTCTTTAAATGACTTCCTGTATCAGGGACCAGACACGACAGCGAACTTGGTTGGAATATTATTGCGTTTTCGCAAAGAACTGATTGCCCTGACGTCCGATGTGGAAGAAATGTTTATGCAGGTGAAAGTCCCAGAGTTTGACCGAGGTGCTCTGCGGTTCCTATGGTGGCCTCAGGGTGATTTCTCGAAGGAACCTATTGAATATCAAATGACGTCACACCCATTCGGTGCAGTGTCCTCACCGTTTTGTGCGTATTTTGCAATGGCCAAGACTGCCGAGACGTATGCCAACGATTATGATAGTTATGTGGTGGAAGCAGTGAAGCATAACTTTTATGTTGATGATTGCCTAGTGTCCTTTGCAAGCCCAGGTGAGGCAAAAACGTTCGTAAAACAGTCCACTGAGTTGTTGTTACGTGGTGGCTTTAAATTGAAGAAGTGGGTGACTAATTCAGAGGCAGTGAGAGTAGTTCTTCCTGGTCTGAGCCACACAGAGAACTCAGTCGACTTACGTGTTAGTCAAGGCTCAATCCACAGGGCCCTAGGTTTGGAATGGGACACCATGCATGATGTTTTTAAGTTCCGATTTGAACCCGTCGAAAAACCCTTCACGAAGAGAGGACTACTATCCACCGTCTCAGCTCTTTTTGACCCACTAGGCCTCATCGCCCCAGTTTGTCTTCCGGCCAAGCAGCTATTGCAGAATCTTTGCAAATCTCATGCTGGTTGGGATACACCCCTGAGTTCCAATGACCTATCCCTATGGATGGATTGGATGAGGTTCATGAAGAATCTTGGGCAAATCTCCGTACCCAGAAGTATCAAGAAGGAGGATAAGAGTGAGATGAGTAAGATTGAGTTGCACTTATTTTGCGATGCCTCTGAATCTGGTTATGGAGCGGTGGCTTATTCGTGGAACGTTCCAAAAAACACGCCACCCTACAGCATACTGCTTTATAGCAAATCCCGGGTTGCCCCTCTGAAAACGGTGACAGTGCCGAGATTAGAGTTAGCTGCGGCAGTATTGAGTGTACGAATGAGTGAAATTTTGAGGAAGAACCTCCCAAATAGCTTTGACAAGACTTATTTTTGGACAGATTCTATGATTGTTTTGTACTATATTAGAAATACAGAGAGTCGGTATAGTACGTTTGTGGCCAACCGTCTAGCCATTATTCACCAGTATTCATCCCCAAATCAGTGGGGGTACGTTAAATCTGAAGAGAATCCCGCAGATTGGACATCAAGAGGCATACGAAAAGCGTGTGAATTAGCGTCTTGGATTCAGGGCCCCTCTTTTCTGGGAACCCGACAGTTTTCAAGTACCACAGACCTCTGCTGGAAGGAACCACCGAAAAATGTCGAATTGAAGAGGTCGGTCCGAACAAACACAAACGTTACTGAGCTCACTGCTGATCCGATTTTGGCGTATCATTCGGACTGGGTGAGGCTGATTAAAGCTGTGGCATGGCTTAAGAGATATGTGGTCTACATATCCGTTATGTATTCGCGTCGCCAAGGTGTGTCACTGAATGTTGGCTATCTAACAGCCGATGAACTGGAAGCTGCTAGACATAAAGTATTATGTATGGTACAACAGGAGGTATATGGAGAATTAATAAAGGAACTCCGAGAAAAGGGTAGTTGTGAGACTGAAGAAGGTGAATTGCAAAGGTTGTCACCTATACTTGTGGATGGATTGGTCTGCGTCGGTGGGAGGTTGAACTATTCCGACTACCCACTTACTTTTAAGCATCCGGTTATCCTCCCCAGACATCACTTCGTGACTGAGCTGATCATAAGGCATTATCATATTATAGAAGGACATACTGGTACTTCGCAAGTCCTGGCCACTCTACGAAGAAACTATTGGATAATTAAGGGGATCAGTGCGGTCAAACGGGTGATAAGAAAGTGCATAGAGTGCCGACGATTGAAAGCTGCACTGGGTCAGCAGATGATGGCCCCTTTACCGGTCTGTCGCGTGCAGAAAGGATGGTTTTGCTTCTCATCAGTGGGAATTGATTATTTTGGACCACTCATGGTTCGCCAGGGAAGGAGAGAGGAAAAGAGGTACGGGTGTGTGTTTACTTGTCTCCAGACGCGAGCCATACATTTAGAGGTAGCTTTCAACCTAGGCACCGACGCCTTTATAATGGCTGTAATGAGGTTCATAGGAAGAAGAGGAACACCTGCAGAGATATACAGTGATAATGGTTCCAACTTTGTTGGAGCGATTTCGGAACTAAGACAACTGGTGAGTGTGTGGGATAGACGACGAATCAATGATGCCATGGTGTCAAAGGGGATACGATGGAGTTTCAACCCCCCGCAAGCGAGTCATCGAGGTGGGATATGGGAAAGGATGATACGTTCTGTACGCAGGTTATTGATGGTCATATCCAAAGAGCAGACTCTGCATGATGATACATTAGCCACCTACTTCGTGGAAATAGAAAGAATTTTGAACAATCGTCCTATTGTTCCCATGACGACCGACCCAAAAGACGAGTTAGCTCTCACTCCCAATAGCTTATTGTTATTGAGAGATAGTGGAGGAATAGTCGTGGAGGGCACTATTGCCGATAATTACGTCAGACGTTGGAAACAAGTTAATTACTTAGCTGACGTATTTTGGCGCCGATGGATGAAAGAGTATCTACCATGCTTGCAAACTCGTCAGAAGTGGTTGGGAAGGAAAAGAAATTTCAAGGAGGGAGATGTGGTGATTGTGGCCTCTGAAAAAACACCACGTGGTTCCTGGCCTTTGGGAGTGATCGAAACATGCGAGAAGGACGAAGACGATTTAGTAAGAACTGTGATGGTGCGTATGAAGGAAGGTACCGTGAGAAGAGATATAAGAAAGCTTTGTCTTCTTGAGGGAGTAGAAGAAAGATAGAGTATGCAGACAGCTAGGTAGATAGAGCCACGGCTGAATACACAGAGGTGTTTTGCGTGTCTGGAGGGATTTTGGTGGCCGGTGTAAAGGAAAAATGATCTGAAAATCCCTCCCGATCACCCTTATTTGATTGTATTGACATTTATTTTAACATTTTTACCCTCGTTATGGATGGTGTACCTTTGACCCTCGCCGGTGTAATGTTATTTGCTTGTTTAACTGTCTTATTTGACTTTACACTCGGTATTTGCCTTTGTATGTTTGAGACTTATTATGAGTGTTTCACTTTCCTATTATGTGACGCTGGACTGTTGATAAGGTGATGTTGTTTTACTGCGCACGACATTTTGTTTTGGTTCAACTTACGGTTGTGCAGTGATTTGACTGTTTGTCTTTTGACTGTCTACTGGGAACGTTTGTTTGTTGATTTGATTCCTGTAGGCAGAGTTTTGATCCCTTTTGCCGGGAATATTCCTATTGACCGACAGGTATTTAACAGTTGTATTTTTTAACCAGTTTTTACCGTGTAGTACGTATTTGTACCCGAGAACGTTTTGGACTGTATAGTTACCCAACGGCACTGTTGAGGTATTTTTGTAATTTGACATAACTTATTGTTGCTTTGATAGTACCACAGATTTTGTTACGAATCTACTATTGAATTACTACAAACCGTGTTTTGATATTTCGATCCAACCTTTGACTGTGCGTCACTCGCGGAAGTTAGGAAGCTATACAGTAGAACGCAGGAACTAGTCAGATTCACGTCAGTTGGCACCGCCTAGCTATTTCCCGCGTTCAGGCCAAGATTATTGGATTCTGGCCGCTACAGTACTCAACAACCCGTCACTGCTGTACCTGGCAATCGCAAGGTGTTCCTTGAGTCAATTCCGGACGGGGAAGGTGACATGTCCATGGATCCGACCTCAGATACCAAGCAAGTCCCTCTTGATGTTATTTCATGCCGTGGCTCTGATAATGGTACAGTTATTGACTATAGTAAGACTAGTCCTTGTAGGACCTCTGCTCAGTTGAAGGTACGACAGTTGGATGAAAGGCAAGAGTTGGAACTTCGTGAATTCAAGGCTAAACAAAGACAGGAAAGGTTGCGTCTGCATAAAGAACTCAACTTAGATGTGAATGGGGGTTTAGGTGATACCTTTTCCTTGGATGATGATATAAAGTGTCACAAATCAGTTTGTCTTGGCATTGACCCTCATAGCAGTTCTGATCGTGAAACGACTAGCCAGGCGAGCAGCGCAGAAAACAAAGGGGTTGCCGCTACGTTGCCTTGTGTCAGTGTTGGCCATGAGTTGCCGAAAGTAGAATTAAGCAGCTTTGACGGACATCCAGCCAAATATTGGAAGTTTATGAGGCAGTTTGAGCTCTACGTTGTCTCTAAGGTTGATGATGATGGACAGAGGCTGTTATACTTGTTACATTACTGTAAAGGTAAGGCCAGGGAGGCTATAGAGGAATGCATTATGTTACCACCATCTGCTGGTTATCGTAGGGCTCGGGATATACTCAACGTTTGTTTGGAAGGACTCATGAAGTCAGCCGGGCCTTACTACAGGATCTGATGGAATGCTCGAACATAGAACAAAACGATGCTGAGGCAATGTCGAGGTTAGCTATAAAAATGGAAAACTGCGCTATAGCCCTAGAGCAAATGGACTATACTGCGGACCTTAACTCCTTGAGAACTTTAGAAGGTATAGTAAAGAAATTGCCCCGTGTGTTACAGATGAAATGGGCGGAGACTGTCGAAAAGCTAACTGAAACCGAACGAGAACCTACCTTCGCAGAGTTAACGCAGTTTGTGTCAGCACGTGCGAGCATTTTGCTAAGTAGGTTTGGACAGCTGGCAACAAGCAGTCGACGACCAGATAGTAAAATAGCATGTTCCACGCAGCAGCTAGTACCCGTTGGGGGAGTCCTGAAACCTTCATGTATATTTTGTGGAGGGAACCATGTAGTCACAAAATGTACCACATTTCTGTCGTTACCGGTGGATGAGAGATGGTCGAAGGCTAAAGAAACAGGTTGTTGTTTTTCATGTCTTAAAAGGGGCCACAGGTCCGTAGAATGTAAAATTCACAGGGTGTGCAGTGTAGAAGGTTGTAAAGCATACCATCACCCTCTGTTACACAAGAAGACCCACCACGCCGTAGGCGAACAACCGGAGAAAGGTAGTTGTGGATGCACTGAGTCTCTCAGAGAAAGCGTGTGTTTGGGCCTACTCCCGGTACGTGTAAAGCACGGTAATAAAGAGGTTTACGGTTATGCTATCTTGGACAATGGCTCTGATACAACTTTGATCACGAAAGATGTTTTGCAACTTCTAGGATTGTCGACTGACGGCACAAAGACTATCATCAAAACTGTTAGTGGAAGTAGATTGGCGGACTCAGTCAGCAAGCCTTTCGAAGTTTATTCACTAGACGGAAACGAATGCATACTTATAGATCGAGCAGTTGTGGCAAGAGATCTCCCAGTACGGAGACCTAAAGGGTCGATGCGAGAAAGTATTAAAAGGTGGCCGCATCTGACTGACGTACCCTGGACAGAGGTGGAAGACGGGGAGGTATTGCTGCTCATCGGTTGCGATGTACCTGAGGCTCACTGGGTTCTAGATCAGAAGTTAGGGGGCAGAAAGAGCCCATATGCTGTGAGATCATTGTTGGGCTGGGTCGTGTTCGGTCCGACAAGCTTTCGTGAGCACAGGGAGAGGGTTGTGAATTGTATGTCTCGGTCAGATCTATTAGTCGATCAATGGAAGAAAATTTACGATTATGAGTTCAGCGATTTGTACTCGGGAGATAAGTCGTTATCTCTCGATGACCTAGCCGCTGTAAACATAGTGCAGCGAGGTACTTATTGGGATAATGGACATTTCGTTGTCCCCTTGCCCTGGAAAATGGAGTCCAAGAGAGTATACGGTGGATGCGAAGTAGCCAGGCGACGTTTGGAGAGTTTGAAACGCAGACTAATATCCTCTGAAAGCCTTCGCGAAAGCTACACTAGCGCCATGGAAGAGACCATCAGAAAGGGATATGCAGCAGTAGCTCCTGAGCCCCAGCTTGATCCTAGCTACCGCCCACGATGGTATTTGCCGCATCATGCCGTATTTAACCCCAAGAAACCGGGGAAGGTAAGAGTTGTGCTGGACTGCGCTGCCAAACTGTCCGGAACTTCTTTAAATGACTTCCTGTATCAGGGACCAGACACGACAGCGAACTTGGTTGGAATATTATTGCGTTTTCGCAAAGAACTGATTGCCCTGACGTCCGATGTGGAAGAAATGTTTATGCAGGTGAAAGTCCCAGAGTTTGACCGAGGTGCTCTGCGGTTCCTATGGTGGCCTCAGGGTGATTTCTCGAAGGAACCTATTGAATATCAAATGACGTCACACCCATTCGGTGCAGTGTCCTCACCGTTTTGTGCGTATTTTGCAATGGCCAAGACTGCCGAGACGTATGCCAACGATTATGATAGCTATGTGGTGGAAGCAGTGAAGCATAACTTTTATGTTGATGATTGCCTAGTGTCCTTTGCAAGCCCAGGTGAGGCAAAAACGTTCGTAAAACAGTCCACTGAGTTGTTGTTACGTGGTGGCTTTAAATTGAAGAAGTGGGTGACTAATTCAGAGGCAGTGAGAGTAGTTCTTCCTGGTCTGAGCCACACAGAGAACTCAGTCGACTTACGTGTTAGTCAAGGCTCAATCCACAGGGCCCTAGGTTTGGAATGGGACACCATGCATGATGTTTTTAAGTTCCGATTTGAACCCGTCGAAAAACCCTTCACGAAGAGAGGACTACTATCCACCGTCTCAGCTCTTTTTGACCCACTAGGCCTCATCGCCCCAGTTTGTCTTCCGGCCAAGCAGCTATTGCAGAATCTTTGCAAATCTCATGCTGGTTGGGATACACCCCTGAGTTCCAATGACCTATCCCTATGGATGGATTGGATGAGGTTCATGAAGAATCTTGGGCAAATCTCCGTACCCAGAAGTATCAAGAAGGAGGATAAGAGTGAGATGAGTAAGATTGAGTTGCACTTATTTTGCGATGCCTCTGAATCTGGTTATGGAGCGGTGGCTTATTCGTGGAACGTTCCAAAAAACACGCCACCCTACAGCATACTGCTTTATAGCAAATCCCGGGTTGCCCCTCTGAAAACGGTGACAGTGCCGAGATTAGAGTTAGCTGCGGCAGTATTGAGTGCACGAATGAGTGAAATTTTGAGGAAGAACCTCCCAAATAGCTTTGACAAGACTTATTTTTGGACAGATTCTATGATTGTTTTGTACTATATTAGAAATACAGAGAGTCGGTATAGTACGTTTGTGGCCAACCGTCTAGCCATTATTCACCAGTATTCATCCCCAAATCAGTGGGGGTACGTTAAATCTGAAGAGAATCCCGCAGATTGGACATCAAGAGGCATACGAAAAGCGTGTGAATTAGCGTCTTGGATTCAGGGCCCCTCTTTTCTGGGAACCCGACAGTTTTCAAGTACCACAGACCTCTGCTGGAAGGAACCACCGAAAAATGTCGAATTGAAGAGGTCGGTCCGAACAAACACAAACGTTACTGAGCTCACTGCTGATCCGATTTTGGCGTATCATTCGGACTGGGTGAGGCTGATTAAAGCTGTGGCATGGCTTAAGAGATATGTGGTCTACATATCCGTTATGTATTCGCGTCGCCAAGGTGTGTCACTGAATGTTGGCTATCTAACAGCCGATGAACTGGAAGCTGCTAGACATAAAGTATTATGTATGGTACAACAGGAGGTATATGGAGAATTAATAAAGGAACTCCGAGAAAAGGGTAGTTGTGAGACTGAAGAAGGTGAATTGCAAAGGTTGTCACCTATACTTGTGGATGGATTGGTCTGCGTCGGTGGGAGGTTGAACTATTCCGACTACCCACTTACTTTTAAGCATCCGGTTATCCTCCCCAGACATCACTTCGTGACTGAGCTGATCATAAGGCATTATCATATTATAGAAGGACATACTGGTACTTCGCAAGTCCTGGCCACTCTACGAAGAAACTATTGGATAATTAAGGGGATCAGTGCGGTCAAACGGGTGATAAGAAAGTGCATAGAGTGCCGACGATTGAAAGCTGCACTGGGTCAGCAGATGATGGCCCCTTTACCGGTCTGTCGCGTGCAGAAAGGATGGTTTTGCTTCTCATCAGTGGGAATTGATTATTTTGGACCACTCATGGTTCGCCAGGGAAGGAGAGAGGAAAAGAGGTACGGGTGTGTGTTTACTTGTCTCCAGACGCGAGCCATACATTTAGAGGTAGCTTTCAACCTAGGCACCGACGCCTTTATAATGGCTGTAATGAGGTTCATAGGAAGAAGAGGAACACCTGCAGAGATATACAGTGATAATGGTTCCAACTTTGTTGGAGCGATTTCGGAACTAAGACAACTGGTGAGTGTGTGGGATAGACGACGAATCAATGATGCCATGGTGTCAAAGGGGATACGATGGAGTTTCAACCCCCCGCAAGCGAGTCATCGAGGTGGGATATGGGAAAGGATGATACGTTCTGTACGCAGGTTATTGATGGTCATATCCAAAGAGCAGACTCTGCATGATGATACATTAGCCACCTACTTCGTGGAAATAGAAAGAATTTTGAACAATCGTCCTATTGTTCCCATGACGACCGACCCAAAAGACGAGTTAGCTCTCACTCCCAATAGCTTATTGTTATTGAGAGATAGTGGAGGAATAGTCGTGGAGGGCACTATTGCCGATAATTACGTCAGACGTTGGAAACAAGTTAATTACTTAGCTGACGTATTTTGGCGCCGATGGATGAAAGAGTATCTACCATGCTTGCAAACTCGTCAGAAGTGGTTGGGAAGGAAAAGAAATTTCAAGGAGGGAGATGTGGTGATTGTGGCCTCTGAAAAAACACCACGTGGTTCCTGGCCTTTGGGAGTGATCGAAACATGCGAGAAGGACGAAGACGATTTAGTAAGAACTGTGATGGTGCGTATGAAGGAAGGTACCGTGAGAAGAGATATAAGAAAGCTTTGTCTTCTTGAGGGAGTAGAAGAAAGATAGAGTATGCAGACAGCTAGGTAGATAGAGCCACGGCTGAATACACAGAGGTGTTTTGCGTGTCTGGAGGGATTTTGGTGGCCGGTGTAAAGGAAAAATGATCTGAAAATCCCTCCCGATCACCCTTATTTGATTGTATTGACATTTATTTTAACATTTTTACCCTCGTTATGGATGGTGTACCTTTGACCCTCGCCGGTGTAATGTTATTTGCTTGTTTAACTGTCTTATTTGACTTTACACTCGGTATTTGCCTTTGTATGTTTGAGACTTATTATGAGTGTTTCACTTTCCTATTATGTGACGCTGGACTGTTGATAAGGTGATGTTGTTTTACTGCGCACGACATTTTGTTTTGGTTCAACTTACGGTTGTGCAGTGATTTGACTGTTTGTCTTTTGACTGTCTACTGGGAACGTTTGTTTGTTGATTTGATTCCTGTAGGCAGAGTTTTGATCCCTTTTGCCGGGAATATTCCTATTGACCGACAGGTATTTAACAGTTGTATTTTTTAACCAGTTTTTACCGTGTAGTACGTATTTGTACCCGAGAACGTTTTGGACTGTATAGTTACCCAACGGCACTGTTGAGGTATTTTTGTAATTTGACATAACTTATTGTTGCTTTGATAGTACCACAGATTTTGTTACGAATCTACTATTGAATTACTACAAACCGTGTTTTGATATTTCGATCCAACCTTTGACTGTGCGTCACTCGCGGAAGTTAGGAAGCTATACAGTAGAACGCAGGAACTAGTCAGATTCACGTCAGTTGGCACCGCCTAGCTATTTCCCGCGTTCAGGCCAAGATTATTGGATTCTGGCCGCTACAGACGGTGGCTAGCTGCTCGAATATCCAAGAATTAGCCTGGGATTGAATCGGGACACTCGGTATTTTTTGCCTATAGCTTTGAATCATAAAGATCATGCCAGTACAAGTGGCATTCATGTGATGCTCTACGATCAGTGGGTGCACCAAGTGGTTCTCACCACTCCCGCTTCAATTTTCCAAACTGAGCTGGCAAGTGGCTAAGTATCCAGAGACGCACCTTTCTGTTTATAGGCCCCATTCAGCTTGCTCCACAGAACCGGTTATCTTGAAGTGTGCAAGGTGCGGAGCTTCATTCCCTTATTTTTGGTTTGGGCATCTGCCGGCTACTGAACGATAGGCCAAGATGACATGAATAAAATGTTCTACTTTTGCTGCTCTGCATAAGCATTGCGATGGGATGCAGCTTCAAACGTCTAACCTGAATTGTAGTCGCAGAAACAATGGCTACCTCAATGTCAGTAACTCACAGTATTTTATATTACATTATGCGCTTTTCATGATATTTATTCTCACCCGGAATACCAAAAATACATAGCAGCCCTCTTTCCACACAAATCAATCCCATTCTAAACGCTAGGTATTTATTGTATTGCGCTAACACATCACCTAGACCAACGGCGGCATGCTAATCGATTCGCCCCAAGGTATTAGGAGAGGAGAGCGATTTTCGTACTGCTTACGGGATTGCAGCAACAAAGTGCGACTAGAGCAGAAATGAATGGAGTAAATTGAATCAAATATTAAGTAAGTAAACTTCCACTCGGCTTCTGGAGGATTATGGCGTTTTAAGTCTTGCCCTAACGAGTACGCAGGCTTCGACTGTAGTTTTGAGCCTCATGTGACCTGGTCAACACTTTATTCTAAGGGTCCCAAGCACAGCCGTAATACCCGAATAAGTTGGGGCATTTTTCACAAAAATCACCTCCATCTTCATCCTACTTAAATGTGTTGCTCTTTCGGATATATTCTTAAATAACTGTGTCCTTGATTTGCGTTTCATTACCGGCACGTACACTTTGGGTAAGGTACTGACTAAGTAGACACTAGAGCACATCGAGTTTAGTGGGCTAGTTAAGCGTTACAAAATAGTGATATACCTGATCTTCTGCAGGGTCATCTATCAGGCTATTCACTGAAACAAGCCGCTCCTACCGGCAAAACTGCTATAATTAGGAGAAACCATACCGTCATAGCATATAAGATAGACAACACCAAGCTTTCGCAGTAGTTTGCGTAGGAGTATACGTACCACGGGATGCTGTACCACAACTCTCCAGTAGTGGAATCATTCACAAAAGAACTTCACACGGTTGACTGGACCCACATAAATTATTTGCAGCGTTGACAGGGTGCTTTCTTCTTCAAGGTATACTACCTTACCGCACACTGCTTCCCAACTCACCAACATCAACGCCATAGTCACCCCTCAGTTCCTCACTACCGTATTCCCCAATACAGTCGCTTGCCATCGGTTAGTTCTGAATAAACTTCAAAATATTCTAACTTCCCTGCGCTAGTTAAGCTCGCTCCGTTCACTTTTGTTCTTTGAAACGTCCTACATACCCAGTTACTTCAACTTCTATATTTCTGCTTCATGTACGAGAGCAAATGGTAGTCACAAGATCCTTAGTTTTCCTAATAGTTCTAAGTTTCTTAATAAACTCAGCGCATAAGTTGTGATTGCAGTCGAGCAGAAAGCTCTTATCTAACCGCAGCTACAAACTCCGAAGTAGAGATGGTTTCTAGGACCACCACAAGAAGAGGCAAGTATCTGGAACTAGACAATCGGGTTGAGAACTGCAGGTTTTCGTATACCAGTTTCGCAGCTGCCTTGACATAAACTGCGTGAGCTTACAGGCAGTTCAATAGCTGTCAATATTTACACTACATACATGAGTGTGATATCAAGGGAGAATACGGAGGAGTAACCTCGTAGGAATGTCACATTTGGCAGACCGTGCCAAAATATTGACGAGCATCGAACATCTTGTCGGAGGTTCTTACACCAGCAACGTAACGTGGCACGACAGCGTGAACACTTTGTTGGGCAACCCCGGGTTATTCAGTTCAATAAAGCTAATATGTTCAGCTCAACGCCAGAGTCTCGATGAACCCAGGTAACCGATTTCGGTAAGTTATTTTCCGCTACACTCACACTATTGCTATTTGACGTTAGACATCCATAGAACACTGAGCTGTTCTTATATTGCATATATGAAGCTCTGGCGATGCAGTTAGAATGTCTATCGGCCGAATTTGACATGCAAATTACCTAAGGAAACTTTCAACTCAGACTCACGTTTTCGAGAGCAGAAAAGTAGTTAGCATATTCAGACTTACTGAGGCAATTGGAGTAAACTGTATCGATTGCTGGGAAATTGTAAGAGGGAGTGCTTCAAAAATCATACGCCTCCAAAATTTGCACAAATTACGTCGTACATTGAAATTGTTTCTTTTGGAGGTGGAAGAAACAAATCGGACGTTGCTGCGACCTTCACATCTGATCAGTGGTATTGTTTACTAATATTTAGGTGTTTCATTCATCAGAATGTGGTAATTTTTCTGAAAAGTTCAATTATTTGCCATGTTTACTTGGTGGTACAAACTGCAAATGTAGAACGATGACGAGAGTAGTAAGTAATAAATGATGTGTAATAAAGTCGATTTATATTAAGATACGTATATTGCATTTCTGGTCTGCTTAAAACTAAGGATGATAAATTTATGTGTGGTAGTACTGTCGTTGACTTCTATCATCTCTGTCCAATACATTTCTCTGCAACCTTGTATATAAGGTTGACTCAAGGATACAAGGACGACGCTGTAAGGTCGTCCGGTCAGTGAAGCATCCACTTAACTATACCACCTGCCTATGGGTACTATAGAGTATCAGGTAGCTCGATTATCGCTCAAAGTTAACTTTGGGTCTACTGACTGGCCCACCGTCATTTCTGTACGGAACTGACAGTGGGCCAGTAACAGCAGATCCAGTAACACATGTTATTGGATCTACCCAATACTGTCACTATATTTGCCAATTTGGCACAGAATGGTTGTCCGAAATATATTTTACGTTGGTCATAAATATCCGAATCACTCCTTCTGTATGTCGCTTCTCACCTAAGCTACAATTGACTGCTAAACAGACTCAACATAGGATCAGTCTGCCATACCTGCTCAAACAGTGTAGTCAGTTCCCAGACTAGAGTCGTTCCCTCGTATTTAGAAAGAGCCAGGGATGAGTTGTCTGGGCCAGGTACATCGTGGCGTTTCAGGAATTGAGTTTTTTATAGACCTCCGCTTCTTTAGATGGGTCAGTGTTAACTGACCATGAAGCACGATACACGGAAACTGAAGGTGTTGGAGCAATAGGCCAGTTAAAACGTCCTCGAGGTGCTCCACTTAGCGTTCTGGGCATCTCTGAAAGATTGTTTATCGGAGTACAATCTACCTCACTGACGCCAGGCTGGAACGGCTTCCGACTTTTGCCCGGTGCAGCTGTTACTTCCACATCACCCGCACGTTCCGATCACCAAGCCTCACGGTCCTTGGGTAGGCGTTGTGTAATCTTTTGTGTAAGAGAATTACGCAAACTACTGTATACGCCATCCACTGTAGTGGTCTGACGAGCTTCAAGAAGTTACAAGGATCTCGCAGAGACCCAATATTTATTGACGAAACGTTCTTCCACGCCATAAGCGGCTTTTCTCACCATTTTTTTTGGTGTCATGATGATGATGGTAGTTAACCTTAAATCTATTTTCGATTGGTATTTAGCTGCAGTGTTAGGTTCAACTAGTTTGCTTGCATCTACCTGTTTAGGACGACGATTTTGATAGCCACTAAAACGTGAGACTAGCTTAGCATACATTAAAGCATGATCAGAACCCACTCAAGTACTGGGTATGGAATGGCAGTCCTGCATGCACGTATACAACCGGTAGCTGATTGCAATATGGTCCAGAGTTTAGTGGTCGAGGGAGGATGGCAATTAGCGCGATGGCGATGGCTGTACCGGAAGTTGGCGCTGACTAAAAATAGGTTGTGATCTGTGCAAAGCTACAGACGATCCTCATTATCTTATCTGAGGTCAACTAATCCTCATTGACCACTTAGACGACTTTCCTTTGAGTACAGACGCCTGACCTTCACATTCAAGTTCCCAGCTGGTACTACGATGTCTGTCGAACGAGAAGTTAACTCAGTTGATGATAGAGTCCACCCTTGGTTGCATCTAGGCTGCAGTTTGTCGGATCATAAGCAGAGAGAATGAAAAGACGTATTTTTCTTGCCGGTTACTTCTTACTCGAGATAGACCTTCTAACCTAATAGCACACAGACGTCTGCTGATGGGGATCCAGTCGAGTAGTACGGCCTCCGCTCAAGTGCTTAGTTCGACACCGACTTCAGCTAAACGGTTGCCGATACCATAGGGTCCCCGGATAACCGCACATGAAACAGACTTTTGAGCTCATCTGGAGAACTAATCCTATGCATATCACTGGGATCTTGTATGTGGGTATATGAGATACAGCATGCATCAATACCGATGCTTTACAGAGTCCTAGTAAAACCTGCCCATTGTCCGATCTGCATCAAGGCGCAAACGTTGAAGGTGGGAAGCTTAAACAGTACACTTGGTTTCAGGATAACTATGTCACATATCGCACTGGAGGACAGCTTTATGGGGGCAACTAAGCGACTCAAAACGGTACAGACAGATCCGAAGTCTAAGCAATGTAAAGCAGCTGACATTTCAGTTACCTCACATCCAACCTGAACCTGGAATGGACGTGAATGTTGGTCCTACGTCTCTTTTTGAAGTTGAGAAAGCTGTATAGGACCTGAAACGATGCAAAGCAGCAGGATCTGACAGTTTACCGGCTGAGGTTTTCAAGGATGGAGGTAGGAAATTGCTGATTAGAGTGATAGATGTACTAGGTAGTATATGGGAATCAGAGGTAGTGCTTTCAGACTGGTCTGCTTCACTGATCAGCTAGGTCTATAGGAAGGGGGATAAATCTTGTGAAAACCATGGGCGAATTGGTGTGACTAATATTGTACCCAAGATCCTAGGCTCAGTAGTTATCCAGTGCCTAACTGGATCTCGAGATCAGGCAGATTTCAGACCTGGACGAGGGTGTATCGATCAAATTTTCACCATCCGATAGGTCCTAGAATACAGGCATACCTACCGGCGGCCGACACTTGCCATATTTTTTGACGTGAAGGCGGCGTTTGACTCAGTTGACCGTGAGGTGTTATGGCAGTGCCTAACTGTGAAGAGAGTACCGGGTAAGTATATGATGCTTATCGAAGCTCTCTATTCGGACTCACGCAGCCGTGTTAGGACTTATGCAGAGTTGTCATGTGAGTTAACAACAACTAGTGGTGTCTGGCAGGGATGTTCTGTTCTACTGTATAACTGTGAAACGTGGCCATTGAAGGTGGAAGACATGAGAAGACTTCAGGTGTTTGACCACCGTTGCCTTCCTAGAATAGGCCGTATTCCGTGGTGTCACCACGTGAGTAACGCAGACGTCAGGTGTAGAGTTTTAGGGAGTAGATGTAAATCAGTCAACGAGTTTATGAACCTTCATCGACTGAGATGGTTGGGACACGTATCACGTATGCCTGGTCGCTAATTGCCTTGTCACACAATGTTGGCTGAAGTAGGTCCAGTCTGGAAAAGGCCCTCGGTGGCCAGACTAAAACATAGCATCAATGTATGAAGTGTTTGACTGTTGGTTTGAGCCATGTGAGGCGATGCGGACTGGCCGTTTGGGGTTCGAGGGACAAGAAAAACCAGTAGTTGGAGACTGACTCTAGGTGATATGGCTCAGAACCAATGTCAGTAGCGCAGATGTATACACACATTATCCTCGTCTTGACGCTATACTGAACCTCACCATTTTCTCATTCTACCTTTCTTCCTTTTAGCACTTTATATTTCTTTTGACTGAATTTTCTTATCTTCATCTTGCACTTAACTGCCTTTTTACTTGATGTACTGATATGAGGTGTGGCAACTCGGACCGTTACGCATTAATGCCTGGTCCTGTGTTGATGATGATGGCAGGGGTATCTACTGTCACCGTTCCTATTTAACTTCGTCATAGACATATTAATGAACATAACATTAGATACGTCTGACTTCACAGGGATTGACTTACTCCTTGGAGGTCATCTAGTTGACTTGGAATATGCAGAGGATACTGTCCTACTAGGTGAAGACGCTGACAAAATGCAGGGTTTTCTGAACGTCTTCAGCAGAATTTCGCGTATATTTGGCTTGCATTTCTCACCTGTCAAGTGTAAGATGATACTCCAGGACTGGTGTGCAACGACTCTCAGCTTAATGATAAGGAGTGACGTGGTGGGATGTGTTGACCACCACTTATTTGGGGAGTTACATCACCTTGAACGGGCTGGTTGCTGACAAAATCTCAGCTGGGATACAGAAGGTTCGTCTGGAATGTACCAACTTACGTCACCTTTGGCGTCGGCGAGATCCGGCTATCTATCAAATGGTGAGTATTCTGCTCTTCAGTCTGTTCTGTCCTGTTGTACGCTGTGAGGCATGTCCGTTAAAAGTGGGAGGCATGTAAGAGTTACAGTTTTTCGACCATAGATGTCTTCGTAGCACTGCTCACGTTTGGTGGAATCATCGTGTGAGGAACATCAAGGTCAGGCAAAAGGTACTGGATAAGACAGGCAGGTCGATTAACGAGGTTGTAAACATCAGTCGTCTGAGATGGCTTGGACATGTATTGCACCTGTCGAGCGTCCACCTACCTCGATGTGTCATGCTAGGGAAAATTTGGATTTAGATGGGAAAGGGTTCAGTGTGACCAGACCGAGACCTGTCACCAGCCGATGAAGTCCCTGACTGTTGGCTTGAACCATGTGGGGAGATGTGGACTGCCTGTTTGGGATTCCCGAGACAAAACGAATTAGTGATTGAGAACACTTGGTGACATGGCTAAAAATCGGTCACAATGAAGCAGATGTATTCACTCCTTGACATCTGAAGCTTGGATATTTGCACCAACCTTCATCCTCAAGTTATTTATTCTCTCACACTACTTAGTCTACTGTGATATCACTCCTTTTCTATCCACCTGTTCTCTGTACACTACTTTGAAGTGTGGCAACTTGAGCCTATTCACATGTGTACGAGGTTCTACGTTGATTTTGTCAGTCATTGTTGTTTGTTAATTTGTAGGCGTTATGCAGTTTCCCACATGATATGATGACAGTTGTTTTCACTACCCTTCGTCTAACCAGTTTGATGATTGATATATCTTATTTGTTATGAAAATGCATCATATTCTCTACACCTTTTGTTTTCACTTTTCCATAACTGTGATCAAAATAAGTTGTGTTCAGTATCAATCTGAATGAAAAGAAAATTCATATTGGCTTCAGTTTGAACCCGCTTTTGGAAATTCATTCCAGGTAGGTTCGTACAATAATATTTTTTACTACTTGACCAGGGAATTGGTGCATAATAATCATGCCTATAGTGTAGTTGTGGTTGAGCTGTTTAAACAGTGGGTTGAGTTGGAATCTTTTTATACCTACTGAGGTTTCAGAAACTAAGTAGAATTGTTAGTTTTCAAATAGATGTCCAATGCCTGATGTATGCACGTGTGTATTGTTACTGGGTTACACTTCTTTGTTCAGGCTGATGAATAGACTTCATTAACCTTTTCATTTGTCTAGCTCATCTAGGGTATACCTAGGTAGATGTCACTAGCAAGTGAATCGAATGCTTCAATACTATATTTTGTTATTCAGTGATGTATTTCGTCAAAAACTGCAGTTGGAGTCTTGGTCAGGTGGCTTGCAATAGAAACCTTACTGATTCCACAACCGAGTAAATAGTACATAGTTTGTGAATTGGTCATCTTTTGTGTCTTACAATAGAATTATGATGATGATCTTATCAAAAACACTTGTCCATGTTTATAAATATTCACAAACTCAGACGAAAATGGTAAAAGAACGTTTTTGTTATGCTTTCATAGTTTCAGGATATTGAAAAGATCAATGACCTAAACTTTTTCATTCTTGTTTCAACTTTCAGTTCCTTCCATGAAAAAAGTTGCATTAGTAACAGTTTCAGGTCTCCCTGGGAGTGGAAAGAGTACTTTATGTGAACGTTTGTGCCGGTTGAGAACCAATGACTGTTTCATTGTTTGGATAGAGTACGATCGACTTATTCCAATACAAATATTCTCTGAGAGCTGTGATGTATGCAATTTAATTGACTATAATTTGCATTAGAATAATGAATGGAAAAACTGGCGTCAAGCTATTCTTGGTTGCTCAGAGAAACTGTTAGCTTCTTGGAAAAGTATTGATTTTGTCCGAGTTTTGAATGAAGATGAAAAAGCTATTTGGTTGAATATGAGTACATATTGCTCTTTGAATACGCAGAACATCATAGTCTTACTGGACGATAACTTTTACTACTCCAGTATGCGTCGTCCATTTTATAGTCTAGCGAAGAAGTGTAATTTGAAGTTTTCTAATACCCTCAGATTCATGTAGTTATGTATCATTGGTTTGCAGTTGTGAGGTGGATGTCTGTATTCTTAGGAATCGTAGCAGGTCAAGTCCTGTTCGTGAAGATATCATTCAAAAGATGGCGGAGAAGTTTGAATGGCCTGATCCAGTTAACAATTCATGGGAAAAACATAGATTTCTGGTCAACTCATGCACTGATGATACGTATGTGTTTCATTTTATTTCATTGGTTTCTTTTGACAGGAATTATCCAGCTAGTTTACTGAATTCCTTGAAATTAGCACTGAATTACCCGGTTATTAATGACGATTTTATGAAGGATGAAGAGAGGCATAAAAACAGAATTATAAACCTTGAAAATTTACATCATAATGCTGACAATCACCTGAGAAAAGTTGCGAATCAAATGATCAAATCGAACGGTAATTTTTTTTATTTCAACATTACCTGTTTAAGATTCCTCACGTAGAGCTGTGTTTGCGAAGATGATATTGGATGTTAAGGCGGAAACGCTGCAAGTACTTCATGAAGTCCTATCGAAGGGAAATCCTACCTGGACGGTTGAAAGTTTTCAACAATTTGCGGAAAGCTTGTTTCAGGAAAAGCTTTCTGAAGCTTTTAATAATGGAATACAAGCCGATTAAAAATGAATTTTGTTTTCCCAATTCGATGTCATGGAACAATAAACGTGTAAAATTTAAACGTATTTAAAATGCCCGTCATTTGGATCTACTTTTGTCGCAGTTATTTAACGGGTCCATTAAGACAACCATCTGCCTCTGTATGGGTCCTTAAACCGTATCACAACCCATGTACAGTTTAGGAATCAACAGTTACAATAAGGACCAGAAAGCTGTCCTTCAGTGCGATATCTGAAACAATCTCTGGGTTGGTTTAAGCTAGACACTTCCAACTTTCGAACCTAGGTGCAGACATGTTTACCTGGGACTCGGAAGCCCCTCAGATGATGTATGCTGTATCTCAAAGACCTACATACAAGGTCCCAATAAAGTGCTTCGAATAACTTCCCTATTTGTTAACTCAAAAATGTATTTACGTCTCTGAGTGAGAGCGTAATCCCACCTCTCTTCATTGTTTCAAACCAGTAGGCTTGTCCGATACCGCTATTCCTGTTAGAGTTTGTTATGGATGACATTTTCGGGACAACCTTGACGGAAGTGCGTGCCGGTGGTTGGGTAGACCTGTTACCATGTGGAGAACTTTTGAATCCAAGTAGGCGAACGATATCGGTTTACCGTGCGATTGTACGGGCCAGTCGAATCTCACTCAACCAGTTAACGACCAATGTCCGTAAGTATGGTATGTGCTTCGTGCTGTCAAAGTGCTCTTATGAGATTGGTAGTAACCTATGTTCACATACCTTTAGTGGTTAACAGTTGGAAATTATCGAAGAGTTTTCGTAGTTTTGTGAGTGCTGGTTAAGGTGTAACTTATATTAAGATATGTAAAATGCATCAAGAGAAATTTGAGACTTAATAACAAGTGGCTATGGTTAAATCTTTTTAACTTAGAATGAAGTGTAGGGACCAATTCCTGACCTATGCTATGAAAATTTTCTCCGAGGTATCTGTTTCCATTTAGTCTGAGACAATTTATAAAAGTGAAAAGGTTTGGAGGTATCTGTAGTTCTCAAGGGTTCTTACTGGCATCTTTGGATTACCACTAGTTGATTGACTAAGCCGCCTAAGTTATCTTAGCTTCACTAGAATTTATATTCCTTCCGCCCTTCGTTATGCGGCAATATCTAGGCTGTTAGTTTGGGGTTTTGTGTACCGAACTAAAAACCAAACTAGATCTCGTTTTTCAATCCCGCTTTAGTCGTTGACCTGTTGTATGCAACCGTGATGTAAAGTGAAAATGCAAAACTACTCATGATCTAAGTTAGCTCCTCAGCCTCTTCATCTTACCTCCAGTCAAAATACATTTTTTTATGCATGGGAGATAAATTTGTTAATTATACAGTTCGTGGTAGTATGGTCTGTTTATACCACTGAAGTTCGCTAACATATTTTACTATGTTGACTGTCCTTCTGCAATCAGTAATTATCAGTCTGTAACCTGGCAGTGTCACATAATGCCCCTTTTTGTTGCACCTCATATCAATACGTCAAGCTACAAAGTAACAGGATAAAAAGTCGGGAAATAGGTGTAAATGGTAATCAAAAGTTGTGGAAGTTCCTTCAAAGTGATGAAGAGAGTGTAAAACAAACAAGGAAATGTGATACGTCTATTAAGTTGAAGAAAGTGTGTGAACGCATCTGCACAACTGAAATTATATCGAAGCCATACCACCGCAAGTTTCCAAGAGTCGATTTCGGATATCATACAAACTCCAAGCTAGATGTCTTGGTTTCCCTATACTGCTTATACCAACAACGAGAGACTTTATGAACTGATGCTACTCTCTCTCCCTCTCTGAAGTTATCCATGATGCAAATTAAATAATAAGTCGAAGAATAAACACCTCATACGGGAGTTTCTTACTTACTTTGTAGAAGCTGCACTACTTTCACTGAAAAGTTTCGGACATTATCACCCTTTTAACTCGAGTTGTTGCGGAGTATAGATATTGTGCGTAAATATTATGAGCTGGGAAAAGCACATGAAGAAATACTTAGTTTAAATCTAATAAGTTGAGATTTACTTGGGTTTAATGTTAAATCGAAACATGTTATAACTTACCAACTAAAGACATTTTACCACACTTAAGCGCTATTAAACACAATACGACTTTGGAATTTCCATCATAGTAGTTTACTGAGTATGTGGAGTATCCAACGGTTTGGTCAGTGAGAAGAATTACAAGTTTCTCAAGAATAAAAGTGAATGCGGTCATTTTTCATCTATTAAAATCAATTTATTTGCTTACTAATCTGCAGTTGGAAATATGTCTGGTCTGTCTCATTCGTCTAATTAGACTAAACGTCAATGGAATGCATATAGTCCTTCTTCTGATATTTCAACTTGAATAATAAGTTGAGATGTGAGTAATTTACTTATCGTTATACAGTTTTATTTTGAGGTTCAGCTGTAGTTTCTAATGAATAAGGTGCTGTACAGTTTATTGTCGTAATGGTCACTAGTTTGATTTAGGAAATTGTTTATTGATTCATGCAATTTCCCACTGTTGTACTGGATTGAGTTGGTCGACCTTGGTTAGCAAATGAACTCCAATGAGGGCGAAACACGCGTCTTGGGTCCCACTGCTAAACACCACCAAGTGAATTACAACTTATATTAAGACAGTAGTTCTCTCGCAACTTTACTGATAAAAATGCCACTGTTCACACCTGTCTATGTCTCTACTACGGAAATAGTACGCTAACTGATTCAGTAAAGATGCAGTTAGAATTCTGAAGATAACCTGATTACTAACCTGGCCAATCACAACTGACAACATGAAAATAGAGGACATTTAGCGAATTCATTAGCTGATGATGAAATGGGAATAATAATGAAAAAGATATGACTGTTCATAGTTTTACCGATAGTGACCGTGGATTAAAATAAATCAAAATATTGGAAAATTGACCTTCTGGTAATTAATTTTGCTTTTCGGTACAGTTGTTCGTTGATTTTAATAGGAGTTAACGATGCACTACAATAATCACTCCGCCTGAACGAAAGAAACGCATTCAGCCACGTGCACATATGTGCAGTAGGTAATGAACCACATCTGTTTGGTGGGGGATAGTGTTACTGCCTGGCTGTCCAAGCCTCGGTTAGTGAAACAGGGCTCGAACTCGTGACCCAGTGGTTGATAGTCGTTTCCTTAAACCCCTGTACTATATATAGGTCCACTGTCACTCCACACCCTTCCTGTTGATTCACCCTGCGAAATACAGGTCATTAAAATGTGGGCAGTTCATATGATTTAAATGGTTTATAACCCTTTCGTTAGTTTAAATTAGCAATGGAGGTTTTGTTAAACGCTTTCATGATAAGAATTGTTTTGTCTAGAAGTACTATATTCAATAAACAAATCCTAATATAGAAGGACTTAGTCACTTCTAATCCAACCAGGTAGTGTTGCCGTAAGAGAATTAATATTGCATTCTAATGGATGGAGTTTCTGAGTTATTTTATCTGCATATGTGTAAAGAACTGATAAATCAAAATGACCAGAGTAAAGTAGGGTAGGGTCTCATTAAGTACAATGCAGTACCATTCATAGTTGTCACATTTGGAGACATTATAGTGAAATTCAGTTCGTATAATGAATAAAACTTAAAAATGACTGCGGAAATTAGGAAATGCTGCATGATTAGCAACATTTATAAACAATTAAAGCTCGTATTGGTAAGAAGCGAATGTACCTTGACTGATCAGTGGACAGTAACCAAATTCATATTATCTGGTCCCAAATACTGACGATTTCTGTCGACTATTTTGAAATGTACATCTCTGTGGCAATAAAAACCAGATAAGAGATTGTTTCTTAACTTTTGTGACCATAAAGTTTAGTATCCATCTGAACTTACCAGCCAAGCTAAACTTTACACAGTTCAAACCATTATTTTATAAATTCACAAATTACCGCTTTGAAAGTCTGCAGTCAACTCACATTTTTTAAACAATAGCACTATTGTATAATTGCTTTTATTATACTGTTGTTGATTGGACCCGGTGGGAACAACCACTCATTGGGAGGCAGGTACATCCAGCTGACGGGTCCCAAATAGAATGAAATGCTCATTCTGTATTCCGCTACTAGCCATTATCCATCATTACTAGTACTATTGGACAGAAACTTGACAAAAGATGCAGTCATTTAAGGTCTCGAAATAAGGACGTAAGTTAGTTGTTATCAAATAGCTGTGACTGTGTGGTCAGATGCAGTATATGATTATCAAGCTTAGGTGCTTTTGGAAGTCGAATTTTTAATGAATGAATGTTTTGACTTTTTCTATAATTTATAAAGTATATTAGAAGGTTTACTGTATTGATTTCCAGACAACACTTCGCTTTGAACAAAAAATGAAACCAATTTTACAAGACAAGAAGTTATAATTCTAAATAACGTTGATGGAATTTATTTGATTTCACCTCATTACTTCAGTTCATTAAACAAAGATAAGCGCATTAGCTTCATGTGACCTAAAAAAACAAATAAATGATCACTTTAAGAGGAATCAGACATTTATAAATTTAAAGTTTTAGAATGACAGTTTATGTTTTCGAGATTAAAAGAACATTAGTATTAAAGTTTGGATTAAGGATTCACATTAATTTTCAGTACAGATTGTACCACTGAAATGTAGACAATTCTAGATATTTATCTAACGATACTTTGGAATTAGGGATCTGACAATCCCAATGCAATGCTACCAGTGAGCATGTGTTCTCACTTTCAGTTCGCTAACTCATTTAGGGTTATCTAGGTCAGGAGTGAGGATGAATGTCCACCCATGACACCGGATGACCGTCATTCTTTATCATGATACGATGAAAGTTGGAAAGATGTAATTATTATGAAACAAAACTCAGTTGCCCAATGGTAACACGGTTTTCACAGTATCTAGTGGTAACTCGTTCGGTCACTTGTAAAGTCATAGCTACACACGGAATAACAGTCTCAAAGTAGGCCAAAAGTATCTTCTACTGTTTTCTGATTCCTAGTGGTTATCAACCACTTACATCCAAATTAACCAACAGACCAAGAAAATTTAATCAGAAAAGTTACATTTATAATAACTAGCAGATATGGGTAATAATATTTTTCTTATCACTTTGTTAATTTTTGTTATGATAAACTTATAAACACGAAATTTTGAAGGTCACTACATTTCTACCCACTAATCTAGTAAAAAAAATGTGCATACACTTTCATTTACTGGTTTGTTCATTCATCTTAAAAAATATTCTCGACACTTTCATTGCTTCTTCAGCTTCAGGATTTTATGGTTTATTTAAACTGATTAGAAATTGATAATTTTTTTATGAATTCGTTTGAAACTTAACATTACATCAGATCCTTTGAATAGTTTGAATTGAATCATTTAAAAATAAATAAATAAAAGCATGAATCTGTTGAACCAAATAATATAACTCTAAAAGACATTGAATGTCTCTAACTCCAATGTGTAGTGGACCCAAAGAAATGTCAACTAAACCAAAATGTTAAGCTACGCATAATTAACTAAAATCGGATTTAGTGGTACACAGATATGAAAAGTTATACACTGTAACACGAAATAGTAATATCAGTGTTATGGATAATTAAGGGTTACTTGAATATTATCTCTTCTGTAATGTATGTCACAATTTAGTATACTTTAATGTTAATTCAGAAGGCGTTAATCATCAGCACTCCAAAGTCCACGTTGTTTGGGTTTATTGTGGTGATATTTGGAAGTAGGATGAGAGATACTGTAACATCCAAAGACAGTCAGTGAGTATTCACGTCAGACAGTAGTCAACGGAGGCAAAAGTCGGAGTAGATAAAAGCACACTATATTTACACGTTTAAAAGCAGAAGCAAAGTAATACCACCACAACCAAAATTCCAACTTTTAGTTGTGCAGATGAACAACATTCTTTTTACAAGTATTAGGAAGAATGTACAAAATGTGTAGAAAGCGATGAAAAGGAAATATTTTTAATTTAAGTGGTTTATACATAATTCCATGCAGTCTATACAAATAATTATATGAACTTAGTTTAACTTGCACTCTGTCTGGCTTTTTTATATTTTAATATAATTTATAACTAAGTAAAAGTTGACAACAACCTCTCATAAGTAGAATGCATATGAATCAAGTGGAATAAACGATTACTAAGCTTGTCTTCTTCATACTACTCAAATAGTCGCATATATTACTGATAATATCATTCCTTGTTTGACTATTGAACGACAATGAATAGAAGTTCATTATGGTATATGCTGATTTCTTGGGTATCTTAAAGAAAAGTATATAAGAATGCACTGAAGTAATCCATGACGAAGTAGAATCCTGTGCATTTTTGCTAGAAATATCAATAATTTCGGTAGTTAGGGATTTGTAGAACACTGAACTCGTCCATCAAATAACTGTTGACTATTTACACAGTTATCGAGTAGACCAGTTAAGACTGAAAATGACACTACTAATAGAATCATTTTCTTACTAGAAGTTGGTGGTTTATATCCATAAAACTTTTAATACAAAGCAGTATCTATAATATACAATGATAAAACAATGAGACTAATAAACAGTTAAGAAATGTGTGTACACTGCTGCCTAATCTGTGTTGATGTGATCTACTGAGATGAAAATGTCAACCTTTTACTCCAAACCGTTGTAATTCACGATTTATAAATAAGCTCTTAGGCACTGAAGACAATGCCTAGCATGACACTTAAACATTTACCAACTAAAAGCCTAGTTTAGAGGACAACTTACTGTGAACATCCACACCCAGGGCTACTCCATAAATCCAGAAATTGATTTCTAAAAGTACACAACGATATGATTACTAGCCAGTCGAAAGATAATTACTTTAAAAGCATATCTTCTAAGAGTCTAAGTGTTGCTGTTTGGATATTGAAAGGGATTTTATTTATTACTGAGAGTAAAAATAAAATTAACTGATAGGTCAAACTGGAAATTATATCAAAAAACATTTTCTGAGCGTGTTTATATATGAATTCGAGAGGTGATTCCCGAATGAGAAGTCGTGACCATTGCAGTCAGCTGAGTCGAACATGCGAATAGTTACTCAGGACCTGAAGGTCTTGGGTTCGGTCCCTGGTGGGTGGGGTCATGGGTGAACTGTGCTGAGGTGTCCTACCTTAAGACGAAACAACTGTCCAGTGCTTTGAGGTTTCCAATGATTCTCTAACTTATGTCAGTCCATGATGACTACCGACCTGGAATCAATGAATCCCCACAAACGTCAAAACTGAATATATGGGATAACAAACGTCACAATATAACCGGTATTTTAACTTGAAGGAAAGCCACTAAGAAAGCTAAGAAACCGAACTAAACCTTTGACTACAATTCTCCTACTAAACGAGCAGGCTGGTTTATGTACGCTTTTTAAAGTCTGTTTGTGTTTCTTTATATGAATTTGAAGTTGGAGAATAAGTTTTATGACTAGGAGAAGGTTGAAAGACTATCTAATGAAATTAGAAAACATACATAAATGCAATGATAAGTGAACTTCACTGACTTTCCAGATATACTTCGTATATGTATTCAGGTTTTACTTTCTGTCTTTCTAAGGATTTGGAGATTCGTATTTGAACTAACTGACAAAAGTGGGTTACTCGTTCATGATTTCCACTTCGGGGTTAGCGAACATAAAAGCTGTTTTTGGTTGCTAAAACATTAGTATTTAATACTAGATAATTGAAGAAAGTTTACTGACAGGAAACTTAAAAAGCCTGATTATGAGGTCTCTGCATGAAATTTCATTTAGTTGATCAGACGTTTTGGAAATTAAAACATAATTTACCACGTAATTCCCACTTTACCACTTGTTCGGTCAGGTGAATTTTTCTGATTTGGGTAAGAATGTATTCTCAAATTGCTTATTGCTTAATCATATTAGTCTAAAAATAGTCCTTTTGTAAGTCTTTATTCCACTTGTTTTAAATCTATACTCTCTGAGAAAGCAGTTATTACTCATGGTTCAATCGAAATACAGTGTTAGGGAATTCTGTATTAATTACTGAAAGTGCTTTGTATGATGCGATATTGTTAACAAAGTGATCTTGTTCATTCAACTTTACTGACTACATTCATGCATCAGAAACCAAAGTATGAGAAGGTAATCATACGATTACAAAATAAGCAGACTAATCACTTTCGATAGTTCATCAATACTGACTGTAAACCTTGGATTCTAGATTGAATTGTGAGATACTGAAGCCAGAAATGTCGTTGGTATTTGACTGACAGGTGATGAGTTTTTGGATGACTGAAGTGTCAGTATTTAAGTGATATTAATAACAATGTAGTTCATGATCGTGATCACTGTTTATCTGGGAATTCTATATCATGACTTACCGTCAGTTGCCTGCTGGGTTACACTGCTCTCATCCTTTGCTCTATTTAGTGACCACCGTACGACCCTACATCGACAGACTTTAATTCTATTCAGCAGTAAAACCTCCTATGTTTTTGTTTGCACAAACCCTAAGGATCACTTTTCTTCTCTTTAATTGTATTTGTAAATGAAACGTATTCCCTTACTTCAAGTAAAAGTAGGAGAAAGGTATACGAATGTTTCTAGTTCGCCTCCTATGATGCTGGCATAGTTAGAACAACATTTTTGCCAGCGAAAAATAATGGAATCTTTATGCAATCGTTATGCGAAGTTTTTTTCCGTTTCTTATCCGAAACAGAAACCATAGTATGCTAACTGCCACTGTTGGCTTCAAATATTTTTAGTCATACTTGAAACAATAAGTTTATTGACTGTTAAGTAGAAAATCACGATGCGTAACAAGATGACAATACCGAAATTTCAGGAGGCAACAAGTTGGATTTCTAAAAGTTATGGATTAAATCCGGGTTATAATCTACAGTGAATCTATGCTGCTGTCATCAATGTTCATGTGATCATTCCAGCCGTAGCAATCCAAGTTGTATCACTTACAGTATATTTACGAGGTGGATAGTCTTTAAGTATGCATGCCATACATATCGGCTACCTGATTTGATGAAGTTTAACATTCTTACTAACTGACTTACCTCCTTCACCTGTAACTCTGTGCCTAACCTCTATCATACCATCGAAGTGATTCCACTGTACTCGGCCAGTGCTTCATAGAAAATGGTGGTCGGACATATTAAGCTTTTTCATCCCTTCCACTTTTGGTGGTCATGTTCCATAGCCGTATTACGGGATCGAGAGAACTACTGAGTACTACACTCGAAGATTAGTAGGCAGTCGGGTATCACCCGCACACTGCAGACGGTGTAATTTAGTAAAGACCAAGTGAGCCTTTTGTGTATGTGCTGAGTTTTCATCAGTCTCTGACTCCTGAGATAATTGAAGCGGTCATTGCTGTCAACCGATCACCCCTCACTGTCAGAACAGGTATAGATGCAAATTAGTCCTGTAAGAACCATTTGCACTCGTGAAGTGAGAAATAAGTCCCAAACATTCTAAGACTAGCTCAAGATGTTGAGAAGACTCTGCATCTTGTTAGCGTTTTCACCTAACAAAACTGTGTCACTTGCGTTCTTTAGGTGCACTAAGGAATCTATGAATAGGCTCCTGAGAACTGGAAGGCTTCCATAGGCACATGAATGAGGAAAACGAAGCAGAAATAGAAATAATGATATCCTTAACTAACACCACTTGACATGTACAGCTGATACTTCATCATAGACTCCTAAACGTCTCGGGGTTTTCGAACACAGTCTTCAGTGGAATGATTTACTTGTTCAACATTCCCTACGTTGAGAAATACTACCATATTACCCTTGGATTGAGAGAGTCAAATTTCACCTTCAAGTAGGGGTATACAGGTGGTGTTGGATGACAGAAAGTGTGTTTGTATTCCAACTCTTCTTGGGAAGTGAAGTCTGTAGACTTACGACTGAGTCTGAAACCTACATACCTTCTATTAGTTTCTTGCTGTCAAGCTTCCTTTAGGTATCTAATGACTTTAGATGCTAGAATCTCTCATATCGTGTTGGTCAGAATGATTCCTCTATAATTATAATAACAGGCATTTTCTTCTTTCTTGAAGATAGGGCACATTAATGACTGAAACCGGTTAGAAGAGATCATACCTGATTTTAAGCAGTAGAGTCATATTTATGACATTCAAAATTATTCGTATTTGTTCAGAGGATCTAAAAATGTGAAAAGACCTGTGTGTTAGTCCTAAAGATTCTGATGACTAACTCTATTACATTTGTCGAAACTTTCTTAATAAATCTGATTTCAACCGACAGCCAACGCTTACTTAACTGATTTCTTTAGTTATAAATAATTATAACAACATGATTATTCTTTTGTTAATTATTATATACCTATGATTATATTTGTTCGGATTTATGTTGATTCAAATAGTTGACTAATAAGTTCAGTATTCATCATGAACTGACATCATCTGGAGAGACATTGGAAACCTGGAAGAAGTGGGCAGCTTTTTCGCCTTAGTATAGGACTCCTCAGGCGCATTATAGTGTTTACTCATCTGTTGACAGCTGCCCTTTTAGTAATGGTATTCATGTTCCTTTCTCTCTTTCATTACATTTTGACACTTCACTGATACCGTTTGTTAAATATGATAATTTCAGGGGAAGATGTACTAAAGGATATCGCTACTAACTTGGTTGCCTATAACCTTCGAATTCAGGACCAAACAGAAGTGTATAAATCGGATTGTTTGTTGTTTATCCCAGTCGGCCTAAATATAAATTGCACAAATCATTACATTAGGATCGGTAATCAGGACTGTAGGTTAACGGAAAGAGCATAATGTAGTCTCTTTCTAAACATTATCAGTCAAGTCAACTTAGATTCAGCCCAAAAGACATTAACTAAATCGAGACACTCATAGCTTTAGTTGTCAGAAGATTGTTTACTTTATTAACTAAATTCTTTTCGATTATACAACAGTCACATTCTAACTTCATAAAGCCGACGTTCCAACAAAAGGCTCACTCAAACATGGAAAGAAAAACCAATATTTTTTTCATCCTGGTGTTTTTGAATCACTTTGAGAGAAAATTACTATTTACCAGTTTTAAACAAGCACATACAAGCATAAATAGTTCTATTTACCAAAGAGGATTAAATAATGTCAAAGTCCTTGGAATAGCATGCTTAGTATCTTTATCATATTAGGGATGGGTTTATCGTTTCTCAAATTTAAAATGTCATTCCATCGTTCATGTGAATTAGTGTCTCTTCTGAAGACAGAAAATGAAGCGGCTGAGTGGTTGACATGGATACAGAAGGTTTCTTTAAATTTAATCAAACTTCATCATTAGTGTTGTCAACGGGATACACAATCCCCTACTAAAGGTTTAGTGTATTGGACATCACTTCTTTCTGTCCTATTGTGACAGTGAAACAGTCAGTTGACGAGGTCGTAAACCTTTAACGACTGAGGTAGTTCAGACAAGATATGCATGCAAACCTACTGTTTATCCCAACTCCAGATACTAAATAAAGTAGGATTGGGTTGCGAGAATCCAGAGTATAAGTATATAAAGTTTCTAACAGTCAGTCTTAGCCGAGTAGGAGAATACAACCCTTCAGTTTTTAGTTCAGGTGATCATCTAAAGCGTAAGTTTGGACTGTTGGTGAATTAGCTGTAAATCAATATCAATGATGAAGGTGCATTTACACCTGCTTGTTATTTTAAGTGTTACACCACACTTCACTATTTGTTCTAACCTCATGTCCCTTCATTTTATAACTTCTCGATACATTTAACGATGTTATTTCTATTCTTCTGTCTTCTTGCCTTGTATCTTCATTTGCTGCTGTGAGGTTTAGCAAAGAGAATTACTATGCAATGATGCCAGGCCTTATGTTTACATTACTTATCTGACCTGACTACTAAGTCGTCTGTACAAACTAAATGGTCATGAATGAAATGGCTCATCTATTTATGGAGAAAATAAATATCATTTAAAATAAGCAGCGAATATGATAAAAGCCGGATTTAGTGAATTCCCTACAACTTGTGAGCTAGATACTGTACATACTTGAGTATACATGCCATTAAGCAGTCAATAAAAGAGACATACATAATGTAGGTTAAGACATCGATTGAGATGTAACAGAATAAAAGTAAAACAGGTTAGGTGGTAATGTAAAGGTAGGAGTGGACGCTCATGTTGAATTGATTCGAAATAAATTAAACAACCCAATAAGAATGTGGATAGTAGTGCAGTCTAGAGAAACATGTAGAGTTCAGGTGAGATAACAATGATAATGATAATAATGCTGGAATTGGGGGGTAAGAATTGAGCTGACTGAAGGTAGATTACGTCTTTCTGAACAGGTTAGGCACTAGCCAGTCAATAAGAAATAACAAGACAACCGGGCGTGTATTGAAATGAATTCTAATGAAAGCAGTGGTAACAGAAATTAAGTTAGTTAAGCGAACAATATCTAGAAGGGAAGCATAAAGTAGGGATAATAGCTGAAGGTGAAGGGAAAGAATGATTAGACGGTAATGTGATTAATAACATGGTAGATTTGACCTAACTGTCATTTCCTTCTAAACACAGATACTTGGTTTGACAACTCAAATTGCACAAACTTCTGCATTTGTAAGCATCTTATTCTTCTGTCTGCTGATAATCGTAAATGGCCTTATAGGCATCCATATCACAGCCATGGTGGATTATGTGTTTCGTTATCAAAATTCACGAGATCTTTTCTGCACGCTTCAGTCGTTTCGATAGATGCTCAACCATTTGAGCAGACAGATGCCTCTCTATACGACCTATGTATTCACTCCCGCAGACACAGTCGACTTGCTGTAGGCATTTAGATGTGTCCAAGGTAAGAGCCCTGTCATTCCTTGATCATTACAATATCCATCTAGTGGTGCTGAAGAGCATGATCTTCCACTGAAATTTATAAAATTCATAAAATACTGCTTTATTCAAATTCGCTGCTCGCTTTAAATTTCTATAGGGAAATATTTTCTGACATCATTTACTCAATCTACAGACAAATTCAGTACCACTTAATTCTTTAAAATGTATGCATAACTCATAAATTAAACCTACTTACTCACTCTCCCTGGAGAGCTATAAATAAGTAATAATTTCAAGTGACTTCAAGTATGCTAGTAGTATATTGGATCATTTATGTGTTATACATATGAAGATGCATTGACTGAGGAATAAAAGTATGTACACACAAAATGTGCCTGAGAAGGAAATTACTTAAATAGGTTCAAAATATCTCTAATGGTAAGTTTTAAATGAAAGTAATAATAGTTTAAGCAAATTATTTCATCGTTAAAAGCAAAATTTATTGTATTATTTAGAGTTTTCAATTGTTTGTCATTTATGTATTTTATTTATTCATTAGCTAGTTTATATCCTTTCACTGATTATGAAGACAGTTCATTACAGTCATCATAACATCGGTGTTATGCAACTATCAACGAAATGTTTGTTTGTTTGTAGTCTAACCTGAGTTATCAGAGTACATTTGATGGTTGTTAAGAACAGTATCAAAGAAAACTCAAAAAGATTAACCAACTATTATTAAAGTCGGTCAGTGCTGTTGTTAGAGAAAGAATCTCAAATGGTAATTTCAAGACATCATTGGTGAGTATATAGATGACTTGATCTAGGCGTTGGAACTTTACTGTTAGAAACTTTACGATTGGAAAATGGAGACAGTATTCGAACCTAGTTTGTTCCTCAGAAATGTAAATTGATTTCTTCAACAAACTTAATTAACACTTATCTAATATAGCTTAGATGAATGGCAGTACTCTGAAATCCCTGGTTTTACCTTAATATATTTTTGCACTTTGTAGTATATTGCATCACCAACCCGAGTGATGGGTAATTGTTTGTTTTTTGCTGAAAATCTATTATATCGCCAGTGATATTGCCTTAGTAGTTTTCGCGAATATGCACGCGTAGCTGTGAATTAAAAAAACAGTTTATTTCTTTAGCAATTCACATAGTTTAGTTTCCGAGCAGTTAGACTCAGTTCATTCATCTGTAATTACTTAGATTATTGGCACTTTTCTCACTTGATAGGATGGTGTTAGTAATGAGAATCACAACATGCTAATATTTACCTTCAGGTTAAGAAAAGTAATGTGATAATAATTGGGAACAAGGAATGGTTTTTCGCACTGATCTGTTGTTGTTACACTTTTGCTTTAATGAGAGATGAGAGGTATCTGTGACTGGTATATTCAGCTGACATGTAAAATAGCATTCACTTAACTGAATTCATGTAGCACCATGTTCATTTCTCTAAGGCCTTCTGAAACAAAAAAGGCATACATTTCCAAGAATATATTGTAACTACTAAAAAGTAGTATAAGATTGTAAGCGAAATTTTGCGGCGAGCAGTTTTTTTTAGTAGCAAGCAGATGAAAATTTTTTATTATGCTTCTGGAACATTCATTAATAAAGTACTGTAGCATAGTTATCTGTGATTTTGAATTTCATTGTCTTCCATACTGGTGAATGGTTGTAAGTGGTGGTAGCTGCAAATATCTTGTTGGGAAGCTTAGCAGTCAAACCAATAATAACTGAAATATTTACTTTATATATTTCATGGAGTTAAGCGTGAGAATAACATGGTGCCAAATACCTTCTTGTTAGTTAAGAGTTTACTGAAACCACATGAAAAATAACTCATGGCACTATTTTCTGGTAGTTTACTAACTAATATTTAGCTATTTGACGGAACCTTCTCGAATTATGAACTTTATGAACATTTTACAAGACAGTAAAATCAGCACGAATTAAGTGCTAGGAAAGTGATTGCCTTAAAGCTGTTAATACTAGACGAAAATCAACAGGTCGCTTAAGTACAATAAACACAGCCTGTGTAGTTTAATCGAGCAGGATTGTTCATAGAGATTTGATTTTCCTGCTCAAGCGTAGTCATATACAAGTTTCTTCAAATTAGTGATGTTTAGTAAATTAATTTTAGTGCGGTGAAGTTTTTGCAATATATTTTAACAATCCCGATGTTATTATTCTGAGACTTCATCAAGTCTCCGGACCAGTTTTATTTTAGATCCAGGGGTAATGAAAAACACCATCTAAAATCTGTTCTGGGGTATTAAATTTTGACAGACTCACGAGAGCCTCATTTATCAAACAAATCCGTGACAGGAAAGTAATGAATAATGCAGAGAAGTATAAACTGACTACTTGGGCCGAATTGAGAAAACTCAAAACTGAATCGTTTAAGAATTGATGATCAAATAAATTCAGGATAAGTTTTCAAGTGTTTTCTAATGCGTATGCCCTGATTTATTTTTTTGTATGACTGCTAGTAGTTCACTATTAGTTTTTCCAGAGGTTCAGAAGTTGTTTTAAGCTTGAGGTTGTCGTTCTGGTCAGTTGTATTTGTATAACTTCTGAGTATTTCCTTCATCGATTACTCGATTTCTGTTAGCATGTATTGGGATGGGGTGTTTACTATAAGCTGTGTACAACACAGTACTGCAGAAAATTGCATTTGCTTCTAGGTGAATCAGTAAAATGATGCATAATTTTTCAGCAAAGGAACGGTTTGCTCCTCTTGTGTTGTATGTCTTTTACTCTATTTTCTTTGTTTTTCTGAAATGTTGACTGTGACACTACTGAATGATGTGGGTGACTGTACGGATATCCTCACAAATCTATTGGCTTTCGTGGTAAGTAAAAGTGGAGTCAAGCAACAGTATTTTGATTTAGTAACAACCAGTTCCGTCTAAATTTATTAGTTAGATTCCAGACCAGTCAGTCACTCTGAACTTATACTTATCTTGGTGACTAGCAGTGCAATCCAGGACGCATGTTTCATCACAGTTGATGAAACATATGTTCACCCAGGGAGTGATGTTGTTTCCACTGAGACTCGAACCTCGTACCCGCCGTTCCAGACTCCAAGGTGTTGTTCACTAGGCCACTGAGGTACGATACCACCTCTGTACAACGGGTAAGGGGTCCGAGTTTCAGTGGGAACAACACCACTCACTGGGGTGCAGGTACATCCAGTTGAATAGTCTTCAGTAGGACGAAATGCGCGTCCTGGATTCGTCTGCTGGCCACAACCAAGTGAATAATCATAATTAATATTCAGGCTATGTCGAGGCATTCTCATAGGGGCCCATATGCCAATAGAGATTGAACAATTCGATCCAACAAAACAACGGAGAATTACAGGCATATCAATAGATACTAATTATATTACGTTAAAATCAAGAATAGGAAAACTGCCATAAGTTGTCAGAAATGAATATGAGTATGCACTTTTGTTTATTACAGCATTCATAAGTACTGATTTAATTTTCTATGTTCAGCAAACGTTTGCCTAATTACCACAGAATGAGGCAATGTTCTGCTTTCAAAATAAGTCAGACGGTACGGAAACCTAGGAATTTGATACTCAACTGTGTGACACATTTGAATAAAAAATTGTCTACCATGTACCATTTTTTGTACAGTCAATACCCGGTAAACAGATGACAATTCACAACATAGTGTTCAGAATATATCGGACAATTGTATGTTACATTGATGTGTCAACATAAACACCTCCAAATGCCATTTGGAATATTATTGAGAGTATTGGTTGGAAGATAGATAGACAGACAGGGTAGTAACGTGCAGCCTTGGTAGGATAGTGCACTTCATATTAGCATGCGAATAAGAAGTACACCGAGAAGGTGATGTTAACTTACACAGGAGTTTACGGGACAAGAAAAGATGAATAGATGACTTTTATTGAAAATATTCAAAACCATGAAGGTGATAGAGTGTACACGTCTGAAATGTAGTTTTCTATCATCTTAGGGAATCTAGTTAAGCAACCTGTAATTCTCGCCACGATTTAGAGCGACAATCAAAGACTTCATGAACTGTAGTTGATGAATAAGAATAATAATTAGGCTGACAGGAAAATAACCGCTTTGTTTAGTTCAGCTGACATTTGGGCACTGGTTACCATATATTATTTCAATTGTTTTGGAATGAATGATTCAATTCTGTGATGAAGAACAGAAAACCTTACACCTATTTAAGTAATAACTGAATGAAACATGCGTCAGTTGAAGTAAGATGAAAACCTAGTTAGCAAATAACTTTTCGGTTGCCTGGTATTTTATCTGAAGAAATTTGCTTCTAATCCTGTCACAAACCAGGTTTTCTTTCAACTTCTTAAAAGTGCAACTAATCTGTCCATTGGCAAGTTATTTGAATAGATCAGGATGAACAAGAGAGAATTTTAGCCTCAGTCAGTCTTTATTTATTCAAGTGCCTGATATGAATATCATTTTTCTTACTTGTTCATTTTTCCAGTGATGTAAATTCGTTCGCCTCTCAATTAATTGGTCAATAAAAAATGTGCCTGGGAAATTTAGCAGATGGTTTCTAGGTTGGTTATTTACCAAAACCTAGTAACGTTTTGTTATGAAATAACTTGTCTTTACATACAGAAAAACATTTCTGAATATACATATATTCCTCCGGCTTTTCAGAAAATGAAATCTATCGAAAAAAAAATAAAAGTAACTTTGAGACTAATGTCAAACTGTAAGAAACTGGGCTTCAACACTAACTACAGTGGTAATGAAATGTTTCCCACAGGGATGGAAAAAATTTGGTTACACCATCGAGTGATTCCAAAACTAAATTACATTTATCTAAATAAATTCAAACTATCCCACATAAAAAGACACGTTTATAGACAAATTTTATCTGGTTGCAGGAGTTCCTGTTAAAGCTGCAAATCTATTTTGATTCAAATGTCATTCGAGAATGTAAGGGTAATTTGAATGTCCACACGGACTAAATAGTTCACTGATGCATAGATTCGGCATTTTAAGGCATATTTAATGATAGTTTGAATTATGTAACATGTTAGACTATCGTTCATTTCAGAGCATAGAATAGCAGTCAACTAGATCTCTACCTCAACTTCATCCACTTTGAAAACACCTTCAACAGTGTTCAACGAGAAGTAGTTTGACAGGCACCTGCTTCAACACTACCATCTTAGCACCACAAACCCTTATCAACCTCATTCAACAGCAGCTATATGCCATATGATCAGACTACATGCGACATGATTCACAATGGAAAGATGAGTGACGCCATTGAAGCGAAGACAGGAAGGAGTAAGACAAGGTTGCCACCTACTATCACCGATCATCTTCCTGATTGTGGTCAAATGGTCTGGACTGGACTAGACTGGATCATGCAAGAAACTGTGAGGAATGAGAAGAGAGGCATACGCTAGCCGGACCGATGAAAATACCCCAGATGAAAATATGGATTTCGCCGATGACGATTTATGTCTAATGTCTTGTCGCACAAACTCGAAGATGTGCAGGTGAAAACCAACAAGTTGACGAAGGAGGCAGGACAGCCAAGGAAGACGGGACTTCGTTCAGGTGAACGTGGAGAAGATAGAGGTGATGAAGATAACCAACCAACCAACAAACCAACCAACAAACAAGCAAGCAACATCAACAACAACAACAATAACAAGCACCAATCACCATCGACGGGAGAAATCTAAATGAAGTTGTCTCTGTCACCTGCCTATCTACCTACCTACCTGGCAGGCATCATCTCAACTACAGGTGGCGGCGGCACAGATGTGGGTGTCAAAGGAAGGTTCTAAAAGACAGCGAAACAGACCCACATCAATCTGAAATCAGTGTGGAGATCTACTGCACTACACTCTACTCCACTCCACTCCACTCCACTCAGCATAAAGCGTGAACAAGATGTGGATTTTCAACACTAAGTCAGTCAAGCCATTGCTTCTATGTGATGGTTGAGAGAGTTGGTGGCGCGTCACGAAAAGCATTTCCAACAAACTGCAGACATTCATCAACAGGCATCGCCTACACTGGCTCGATGCTGAAGATCAGATGGATGGTGAGAATAATAAGAATAAGCAAGGAGGAACTGTGGCTAGCTGGCTAGCTGGCTGGCTGGCTGGCTGACTGGCTGGCTGGCTGGCTGGCTGACAAAGAAGCAACCAACAACCAACCCATCACCCAACAAATATACAAAAGAGGAAGAGAGTGGAGATGGATTGTATTGGGCATAGACTGAGAAGATGATTTAGTGACATCACGTGCCCGGCCAGGTCGTTGAGTGTAAGGGGAATGGGAAACGACGATTTGGGTGGTGTGAGCGAGGGTGACGTTGAGGATATGATGTGAGGAGTAAATGAGAGCTTGTTGGTAGTTGTGGAGGTTTGTTTGAAAGACTGGAGAGAAGAGAGTGAAATGGTGGCATGCTGCTGATGCCTTATGTTCCACTAGGAACCAAATGGACAAATAATAGTAAAAATAAATTATTCATTCATTTTCTAGCTGTATCCTAATCATAAAAACCGCTGACAATATATTTTTTCAGCGAAAGTAGAAACTTTAACCATTTACTCTTCGACTTTAGAAGATTATCTTCTAGCTACAATGCATTTTTATCAGACTGATTTATCACAGCAAAGATAATACAAAAGGGAACTTTCGTCTTGTTTTCACTAGAAGCTTCCATACACCTCCACACTGTCAAAGCATATAAGAAATTTGAATAATATTGCCTGGTAACCTTAACACCTCTGTGCATAACTAATTTATTTACTTCAAGGAGTCAATTTTTGCAATAAAAACCAATAGTTGGAAATTAGAAAAGTGAAATCAGTCTACATTCCGATTTGTAAAAAGTCATCAACCATTTGATTATCTGATCAAAAGAAACACCGAACTGATGTTGGTGTTTACACGACTTCTAGGCATTTCTGATTAAGCATTCACAGGCGCTGAATGTACATTTTATTCATTTTAGCTACTGATCATTAACGATAAGTTTTAAATAAGCATTAAAGCGGCTGGTGGCTTTGATAAATTTGAACAGCGTAATGAGAAGACGAAGATTATCTAGAACATGTAATGTATTCGAACAATCTGATCACACATGGACTTATCGAACTGTTTACATGAAAATTAACGAAAAGGGTCAATGAAGTTAATACGAAACATAGGAATAGGAAAGGCAGAGAAAAAACAAAATGTGAATCACAATACTCTTGGTATGGAAATTCAAAACCAATACTGCCAAGGTAGGTTCAATGTGAGTACAAATTGTTTTTGTATACATAAAGGTTGTTTGAATTTATGGATGGCAAGAGCTTCAATAAATTTAAGCATTTGGCTTTGACCATTTTTATGTAATACTTTAAAGTCTGTTTTCGTGCCTATCCTGTGATTAGTTTCTAGTATATGTTTAGTGATAGACGAAGATGGATGTTTGTCACCTGCACTTATCTGATCTGTTGAGGCCATTTGTTTTTGTAGCCACTTAGGTCCATGTTCAACATTTCTTAACTGCATATCCCTATGTATGTGTGTCCACACATGCATGTAAATTGATAAACACAGTGGATGTGGCGTAATCGTTTATACGTTGTTTTGGTTTGTGCTGTAACATGGACTTTGTCTTCAGTAGCGTGATGACCTTGGCTGCATAATGTTTTACAGATGGCTGATCTAAGTCTTGTCCTCACAACAAAGCTATATGAATCACCTCTAAATAGTAATGAGATGTTAACATTTGTCTTAGCAACGGAACACTGTACTCTTCAATGGTACATAACTTTGCACCTGTCGATAAATTTCAACGGGTGACAAACATCCATCTTCGTCTATCACTAAACATATACTAGAAACTAATCACAGGATAGGCACGAAAACAGACTTTAAAGTATTACATAAAAATGGTCAAAGCCAAATGCTTAAATTTATTGAAGCTCTTGCCATCCATAAATTCAAACAACCTTTATGTATACAAAAACAATTTGTACTCACATTGAACCTACCTTGGCAGTATTGGTTTTGAATTTCCATACCAAGAGTATTGTGATTCACATTTTGTTTTTTCTCTGCCTTTCCTATTCCTATGTTTCGTATTAACTTCATTGACCCTTTTCGTTAATTTTCATGTAAACAGTTCGATAAGTCCATGTGTGATCAGATTGTTCGAATACATTACATGTTCTAGATAATCTTCGTCTTCTCATTACGCTGTTCAAATTTAAATTAACTGGTAATTCTACCTTCAAGTTGAAGATGTGTTGTTATGTATGATGGTTAGTTTATTCGTCACCTGTCTAAGAAGTGAATATCAGGAATTTTATTGACATAAATGGTCATTTGAAGTAGCAATCAGCGCGAAGGTCGAGTAAGTTTGAAACTATTCCTTCTGGAATCGACAACTGAGGTCAGTTAAAACAACCCAGTATGTGTACACTGTGGTTAAAACCTTTGGACAGCGGTTATACATACGTGCGGAAAAATAAATTGAACTTCAAATATAAATATGTAATAGGTTAGTTTACTAGTGAGGTAGCATGTTACCTTGAATGCGTCATGAAAGTAATAACGGAAATGATGGGAAAGCAAGTTAACAGTACGGTGTAAATGTTAATATTAAAAGCATAAAAAGCTTCAATTAGGTAACGAAAATTAAATTATTAGATTTTAAATCAAAATGTTTTGAAAAGCTTCTGTGAATCATGGTAATGATGCATTGTGGCTAGTAGTGGAATCCAGTATGCGCATTTCCTCCTATTTGGGACTCGTCAGATGGATGTGCCCGCCTCAGTGAGTGATGCTGTTTCCACCGGGATTCGAACCCTGGACTGATCGCTTCAAATGCCAGGGCGTTATCTACTAGATCACCAAGCCACGACCGCCACTTCTTGTGCGACGTGTATAGTTCAGGTATTATTGCTCATTTTATACCGTCGCTGAATCACTTATCAAGTTGACCTGGTTGAAACACCGTAACGTTCTTATCGATATTTGTGTACTTGGTACAATTCTGCAGTCGGTGAAGATCATGGTGGTTAGAATTTGACTCTGTGTGTGTGGTATCAGTGATATTATTGTGAGCAATAATTTCAGCTCGATATGTCATCAAGTAAATAGTACTGTGTGACTGTGTGTTAAAAATTAAGCCAATAAATCTAATATGGAATACCAGGCAGATGTCTTAGAGTTATTCAGAGTAATCAACAAATGGAATAATTCAGATATTCTTCGCTTAGCTGGAGCCATTGCAATCGAATGCCTGGAAGGAGATTTATATGTTCAGAGGGAATCTGTCATCAATCTTTGACTACCCTGACAACCTAATTTATTAACCTTTCACTTATTTGGTTACATAATTATGTCAATATATTTTCAGTTAACTCTAGACTCCAGTCTTAATCAACTGAGTTCTACTCATCATATCCCATTACGTTTTGTTTTATGATTACGACTAACATATCTGCTAGCTGACTTATATAATTTATTGTTCTAAATTCTACAGTGTTAGTATTTCTGTCCCCATCTAATATCTATGAGAAGTTCCATTCTAATAAGATATATAGTTGTAACATCTTTACATGACATTTTGGCCGTCTTATTTCTCACAGCTTCCTTACTTCACTATGTCCTTGTTCCGCTTTGACTTAACTCACTGAACTGAAGTGCCTTATTGTAATTTGTCATTGTAAATATTCTAGTTTGCAGGTAGTTGATGAAGATCAACGAAATAATGAAATGAATCCATATTATTTTGTCTCAGTATGTTTGTTCTTGCTCTTTTAAAATTGATAAAAGGAAACATGATTGTGATATTTCTCTCTTATATTATGGGTTTTTAGAAATCCATTAAAGTTGTTGATCTGTAGGATCCCTTAAATGGCTCAAGATATTTTTTCTACTGTCTCATTCAAGTTGCTTGCGTGTCGCCTTAGCAATTATTCGGTTATCTTTGTTACAAATAAACAGAATTATTCAAAAACCTGTACGGTTTTAAGGCTGAAATGGCTGTTCAGAAAACTTGTTTCTAGTGGCATTCAGTTTAACTTTTTACCACAGGCTTAACCATGAAACTGTTTCCACCAATTATTAGGCGCTTTAACGATAGAAATAGATACGTTAAAGTGTCTTTCAACCACTTGTGGATAATAACAGTTTGATGTAAAAAGTACAGGAAATATCTGTCAATAAACTAGAGAAATAACAAAAAACTTTGACCCTCAAGTTTATACTGAAACAAGGTAGAAATTGAGAAATGTAACATTGAGTATATATCCGGTTATACAGGTAGACGAACAGTAAACTCAGATTATACTTGTGAATACTATCTCGTGATTTATATTGTTTTAAAAGAAGAGTCTAGGCAAATGAGAGAATTACAAGATAATAAAACAGAAAAGTTATTGGCAGTAGTCTTAAGTTGAGCAGGAAACATACTTTGTTGTTAGAAATAAAAGTTGGCATATGTGTACAACGAAAATGCATTTTCAGACAAAGTTTTTTTTTCACTTGTTATATTCAAATAGCATTCACACACTAGGCGTGTTAAATTAACTCTTTTTTAAAAACTGTACATTTCATATGGAATGAAAATGCGTGTATGAATATATCTTAACAACTGAACAGAAGAAAATGCTTTGAAGTGTTTAGCGAAAATGTTAAGAATAGAAAATTTGAATTCAGTTTTATTGTGTGATGTTAATTTCCTTTTTTTGTGCCATAAACTTACAATTATATTCTATGTGGTTCATTATTCTGTAAAACGCGCCTGCTGATATTTTGTATACTGATTGATTTATTTAAAGAAATTGAGATTTTCAAATTGAACCCATTAGGAGGATTGCTGGTAACCTTAATGAGAGTTCATCATTAATATTCTATTCTCAGCATAGTCCTACACGAAAATCTCAGTCCTTTTTGTCGTTCATATCGTTTCTGTACAGCTTTCTAAAAGTGAAAGGTGAACATAATATGACTCAGTTTCAACAGTACACCACTCTAGTTTGTCACACTTCAAATTGTTGTCACTAGGATTATCTACAAAGAGGTTATGAAAACATTCGTATCAGTAACACTGGTAAATTGCTTTAAAGTTTCTTTAGCGATTGGACTGGTTTTACGGGGTAGGGTTGCTAGCCCTATGCTCAACCTTCCTTCTTTATCCGGGCTTAGGGCCAGCTAGTAACTAAAGAACTAGTTAACCAGGTGAGGTTTGATAGGCAGATCAAGTGAAATAAATTATATATACTAATATGGTGTTAATGGCTGAATGAAAAACAAAGCTTTTCATTTAATTTCGTCATTGTGACCACGCATCATATGCCTTATAATCTCGAAATAAGAAATCCCTAGAACTTATTGCAAGAGTTTAAGTAATCTTTTTATCATAAAGCTCTCAATTTGATAAACCTTCACTTCTTTTTTAGTCACCCTAACAAATTTACCATTTTTTTATTTTTGTCTTTGAATAGCTCACTTGATGGCACCATCATATAAATAAAATGTTATAAAGCCAAAAAGACAGAATGACCACATTTATTTCGTACCCCATAAACTTGGTGACCATATCATAAAGTCATGTATTAGGACATAGTTCACTGCTACACCTTTTACCTGGTGTATCAAAATTATTCTGATACCCCACCAAGGTAACAGCTAGGCTAGATTGACTTGTCACACCTAATCAGTTGCTTAACTAGTATCCGGTTGGATACACCTTTAGCCAAACAGACATTTTGTGAGATTTGATATGGAGTGCGAACATACTTTTCTCCAGAGTGTCGTCCCACATACGCTTTCAAAGGATAGTGGATGTTACTTCATGTTTTTTAAATGTTTTTATCTCTTGTAGGTACATGAGAGGTAGAAAAGCATATAGACAAGAAACTGTGTCCCATTGGTGGGTTGGCGAGGGTTTACTGATTTCAAAATTGTTTTCCTAACGATGTGACAACGCTTGTAGAACCACTGAAAACCTAGTGGCATTGGACAGCCAGCTCGTCCTAGTATGAGAAACCTCAACATTGTTCACTCAAGACCTCACTAGGGATTCAACCTAGGACCTTCGCGGCGATCATGTTTTCACTGAGCCACTTGGTTGGAATCCAGTCGTCCACAGTTTCTTACTTCTGTCAATTCGCGATATAGGGTTAATCAGCTGGACGATAATTATAAGAACGTGTTCGTTAGCTACTTAAGCCTCTCTGATGCAAGCGTTGTAGAGGACCCATTTTTCTTGCAGTACCTAAAATAGTGTTGGTACTTGGTGATGATTGAAGATGAGATGAAAATCTGGGTCTCTGTAAGATTTGGAGGCTGCTGCATTCAATCTTGCCACTGCCCGGATCTTCATTTCACCTTCAATCATCACCAGTATCAATAATACGATTCTGCCCAACCATGGATACCTCAGATAGTCACACTGGAATTGATTAGTATTTGCAGACTAGCTCTTCCATAAGTATGAAGTGAAAGCCTGAACTATGTTTAATTATGTCACTGATGCATTGGAAGTTTATTTTGAGAAAGTTTACACCACGGGTTGAAATAAGCTGGGGTACCCCTTTAACTGCTAGAAGCATTGCTGTTTCTTTCTAGTTTGAGACTTCTCAAGAAACTAGTATTTCATCTCTCTCGCTTCCTTTGATTCACAGCTCAGCGCTACTATTATCTGATGTTTCTAATCAGTAGTGAAGAGAATGCATTGAGTGGCCGTTATGTAAACGCATAGTATTTTTTAGAGTCTCTGAAGTCAGAAGTAGTGTGATTATATTGATATGATTATGAACAATAATTTATACTCGAAATATTATCAACTAAATAATACTGTATCACCATGTATTAAAAATCAAATAGACAAATCGAATAAGGAATAACATCTTGAAAATTACAGCAATATTCACTAAGCTGTTGTTTTACAAGAGCCATTTGTTGCGCGTCACATGTTAGTCATAAGTTTTACTTTCTCATCTTTCATGAAGCATTTTACTGTATGAAGATGTAAATTTATTTTAAGTGGGAAAAGTTTTTCAGTCAGTTGGTTTATGAGCACTTGTCAATAATTATAATGATGATAAACTTTGAAGTAACATCTTCTAAACTGATTTAATTGCATTTACACCAATTTTATTTTCGCCTTCATTGAGAAAATGTTTTTCCAATAAATGTTTTAGTGTTTTTGCTCTTTATTATTGTCCTACGCTGCGTATTCCGATTTTCATCTTGTAACCAGATGTCAACTATAATCCAACAGCAATGTTTAACATGTTTGACCACCCAGGAGGCAAAGGTAGTAGAAAGTGGTTGATATACAGTTTCAGTGTTTCTTTTTCAGTAAAGTATGTAGTAAATAAAATGGGGACAGGCAATAATTTAGAACAGTTGCCATAAAAGCTGCTTTAGTACAGTCTGCCAAAAATAAGACATATTTTAGCTTCCAGTAGGTTGATTGACATGGTTGTAGGGTGTTCGTGTGTAAATGCGGGAAAGGAGAGTTAAAAGGAAAGTTATTTATGTACCACTGTGAGTCCTAACTAGTTAAAATCTTTATATTTTATGCTAATTAACGATCTTACCCATCGAGTTTAAACTGAAAGCATTAGTACAGTAATTAGATGGATTCCTGTTTAGTTGATTTCTTTTTATGTACACTAATCATGAATCTTAGGTAGTTGATACAGAATCCTGTTCACTAATTACTTAAGTTGTACCTCGCATTAGCAAACTGGTCAACATTTTGCGACTATTTAATGGAATTGTTCAGTTTTCAAAAGAAGTATAAAGATTATGTCTGAATACACGAAAAACTAGTTGCCAGACAAGCACTTAGATAAGTCTGTCGAAAGTCTGAAACCACCACATATATTTGTGAGTTATATGTGTCTGTCTGTGATCAACTGTGAAGTATTGTGAAAGAAAATAGATTTCGAATTCCTTAGTGAACGTTTCCTAATGATATTATCTGGTAACCTGTAAATGTATTATTTATTATTAATTATCCCTTTTATTTTCTAATGGAACATAGGGATTCAGTAGCACGCCACCATTTCACTCTCTTCTCTCCAGTCTTTCAGACAAACCTCCACAACTACCAACAAGCTCTCATTTACTCCTCACATCATATCCTCAACGTCACCCTCGCTCATACCACCCAAATTGTCGTTTCCCATTCCCCTTACACTCAACGACCTGGCCGGGCACGTGATGTCACTAAATCATCTTCTCAGTCTATGCCCAATACAATCCATCTCCACTCTCTTCCTCTTTTGCATATTTGTTGGGTGATGGGTTGGTTGTTGGTTGCTTCGTTGTCAGCCAGCCAGCCAGCCAGCCAGCCAGCCAGCCAGCCAGCCAGCCAGCCAGCCAGCCAGCCAGCCAGCCAGCCAGCCAGCCAGCCAGCCAGCCAGCCAGCCAGCCAGCCAGCCAGCCAGCCAGCCAGCCAGCCAGCCAGCCAGCCAGCCAGCCAGCCAGCCAGCCAGCCAGCCAGCCAGCCAGCCAGCCAGCCAGCCAGCCAGCCAGCCAGCCAGCCAGCCAGTCAGCCAGCCAGCCAGCCAGTCAGCCAGCCAGCCAGCTAGCCACAGTTCCTCCTTGCTTATTCTTATTATTCTCACCATCCATCTGATCTTCAGCATCGAGCCAGTGTAGGCGATGCCTGTTGATGAATGTCTGCAGTTTGTTGGAAATGCTTTTCGTGACGAGCCGCCAACTCTCCCAACCATCACATAGAAGCAATGACTTGACTGACTTAGTGTTGAAAATCCACATCTTGTTCACGCTTTATGCTGAGTGGAGTGGAGTGGAGTGGAGTAGAGTGTAGTGCAGTAGATCTCCACACTGATTTCAGATTGATGTGGGTCTGTTTCGCTGTCTTTTAGAACCTTCCTTTGACACCCACATCTGTGCCGCCGCCACCTGTAGTTGAGATGATGCCTGCCAGGTAGGTAGGTAGATAGGCAGGTGACAGAGACAACTTCATTTAGATTTCTCCCGTCGATGGTGATTGGAGCTTGTTATTGTTGTTGTTGTTGATGTTGCTTGCCTGTTTGTTTGTTTGTTTGTTTGTTTGTTGGTTATCTTCATCACCTCTATCTTCTCCACGTTCACCTGAACGAAGTCCCGTCTTCCTTGGCTGTCCTGCCTCCTCCGCCAACTTGTTGGTTTTCACCTGCACATCTTCGAGTTTGTGCGACAAGACATTAGACATAAATCATCATCGGCGAAATCCATATTTCATCTGGGGTATTTTCATCGGTCCAGCTAGCGTATGCCTCTCTTCTCACTCCTCACAGTTTCTTGCGTGATCTAGTCTGGTCCAGTCCAGACCATTTGACCACAATCAGGAAGATGATCGGTGATAGCAGGTGGCAACCTTGTCTTACTCCTTCCTGTCTTCGCTTCAATGGCGTCACTCATCTTTCCATTGTGAATCATGTCGCATGTAGTCTGATCATATGGCATATAGCTGCTGTTGAATGAGGTTGATAAGGGTTTGTGGTGCTAAGATGGTAGTGTTGAAGCAGGTGCCTGTCAAACTACTTCTCGTTGAACACTGTTGAAGGTGTTTTCGAAGTGGATGAAGTTGAGGTAGAGATCCAGTTGACTGTCATTCTATGCTCTGTTCTATGATGATATGAACTGTAGCGTTGTTATTTGATGGGTACATGGTTAGTTCTTCCTGATGGCAGCCAGCTAGCCTCTTACGGTCATAATTTTGAATGCAGAGCATTTTTTAGTCTCTCCAATATGATGTGGCTTAATACTTTGCTTAGGGTGGACAGGAGGATGATTCCTCGCCAGTTCTTGCAACGTTTTAAATCGCCCTTCTTTGGGAGTTTGACAAGGTAGCCATTCTTCCAATCAATAGGCAGGTACCTTTCCCGAAGCCCTATGTTCCATTAGGAACCGAATGGACTGATAACAATTAAGAACATACACAGCTAATTGTAGGTCACAAAACGGGTTGTTTCCAATTTTTCTGGAAAGAAATATAATAACGTTTTCGTACGTAAATGCTCCACTTTTGGCTAGCTGAAGGAGTCATACTTTCTTGTTCTGTGCTCTGTCCTTTTTATCTTGCTTCTATTTTCCACGAATTCCCTCATTCTGTTAAAACTAATTTCTTTAGACTTATTGCCGACCTGGTAGTTTCTGTGCCAGTCGTTTCCCAGTTGGATGGTTGTGAGATGAATTGTTTATTGTCTGAAATCGATGAGTTTTGGTCCTCAAATTATCTTAAACTAAGTCCTCCTGAACACCAGGCTGCTAATTTCAGTCTCAGAGGTGACCAGTACCCATTTATGTGGGATTTTTGTTGATCGTCTTATTTCTTATTGGCTTCAAAACGTATCTTACTTTTAACACATTACACAAGAAAGCTACAACTGTGAGGTATAACTCACCTTCTACGTTTACAGTTCATTAATTCTTGCAGATTACCTATTCTTCTTTATTGTTCGCCTTTAATCTACTCATGTCTGTAACGAGAAGACTACTTTGCTTTTTGCGGGGTGTTGAAAGCTGCCTGTTAGGTTAGTAATCCGCCTCTAGAATAAGTGATTGCAGACATTTGAATTCATGTAGAATAATAGTGGTCTTCATTTCTTAAAACTCTCTCTTTCTATCTCCTCGGAAGGGAGATGAAGTATTTGAATAAGACTTTATGCTGGTATTGCTAGAAACAAAGTTCAATTATACCCTGTTCAGTATGCATTTAATATGAAAGAAAAGTTATAGATCAGACCTTAACCATCAACCTTAACATTAATGAAACAGGCATTTCAGTGTTTAAATCATTCATGTGCTACTATCTTCGTTATTAATATTATTTAAATAGTTCAGTGGCTATATTTATCACTACTGGAAGTGGTTTTTTGAAGTTGATTTCTAATGCCATATCAGATGCTTAGAACTCCAATCTGTATTAAAATTATTATATGGAATAAAGTTATTATTATGATTGAAAACATAAAGAAAACATTAGTTTTAAATTTGTTGGTTTTTACTACTGAGAACTCAAATGAAAAAATGGATTTGACTCTTTGAGATGAACCTATAATGGTGAGTTGCTAACGTACTTGTAATTAAAAACAGGGTCCGTTTTAAGTATCTAGCTCTTTTTTTAGTTGACATACAAACCCTACTAATCGATTTAAGTATTTTGCAAGTTTACATACTCTTCAGTGGTGCGTATATATTACGCAATATTTTTGCCTCCTATCGCCACAGTTAATGTTGTTGCCTTGTTGATAAAGCAGGTTCTGAATATTCATGATAAGATTTTATGGCTGAGTTTTATTTAAACGCATAACTCATAAACTGAACTGTCATCCTTGTAAACAGCTGATTCGATTGAATTCAACTCATTTTTCTAGGAATTCACGTTCAGTGTACTTGCTTACAAAAATCTAACGCACATGACTTGTTACATACGCAGATATTAAATAGTGAATATTCATTAGCCTTTCAATGATTTTCTCAAGTTTCGTTATTTGCTTTGCCACTTTTTCTCCTCTTTGTGTCGTTTTCTATGAATTTTGAACTGATCATTTCAACTTCTATATTTCTTGTCTTGATGTTTCGTATTTTGACGTGCTAATTTTAAGTAAGATGACTTGAAAAGTTATGTAGTATGGCAACACTTCATGCTAATAATGATTGATTGAGTGTTTGAAAGTTGATAAGTTACTGGCAACGTAAGTAACAGAACATGGATATTCTTCTCACTACTAATCACAACTGCTGTCGCATTTGAGGCAGTGTCAAACCCTCCTAGTCAGTAAGTTGAAAAAACTACAAGGAGTATATACTGAAATAAAAATTGTTTTTAAAGGTTACTTATTTCGGGGATTTTTTTAGCTAAATTTCATTGGATTAGAATCAACGATTTGAATCTTCAGAGCATTTCGTGTAAAGCAATGTAGAACAACGTAATCCTCTAAGGTTCAAGGATTCCATCTCGTCTTACTAAGAAAAAAATTTGCCGTTAGATGTGATTCAACTCGATTAAGGTATTGTATAACATCAACATATTTTAGCTCACATCAAATGTTAAACTACAACAATATCAACTCAGACTATGAATTCAAGAACTTAGTACAGTAGTGTATAGCATAGTGTGGTGGTAACGTTAACGATTCTACCATTGAACAGTATTTGTTTTAACTTTATGAAAAGTGGAAGTTATCCAAATTTTCTAATAAAATTTACTGTTATTCATCAGTGGTTATGTAAATAAGATTCATAAGCTTATACTGATAACCTCAAACAAGCGGATTCAAACTTATCAGTTAGACTGCACCAACTAACTTCTGGATGATATTTTATTATCTACTATGACTTCTGGTTATCCTTTTTGTTCTTTTTTGGTTTTGTATTTATGATACAATATTTTTATCGAATCGTAAAAGGGGTAGTATAGTGAAGGATTGATGTGTCCCCTTGAAGCTAAACATACAAATTTATCAACCAACTTTATAGCTAATTTTGATTCGTGAAATAGGTAACTGTTACTTTACGCTGTGCTTCGATAAATCTTGTATGATGAAGAAGCAATAAGAATTTCCGCAATAGTTTGTATGTTTTCTGAGAGGTCAGTATCTCACTCAGTTACTTGGTTCCATCGACACTCAACAGAGAGAAACCAACCATATTGGGTGATCAGTAAAAGAACGAAGTCTTATTTTTCACAGTCTGCTGATTCCCGTAGCTTTTTTTGCAAGCAAGCATTAAAAGTTTAGCTTCCATATAGACTCGGCGATTTTATTTCTGCTTATCTCCACACACGTACAATATTCTGAAGGATACTGCTGATTAGAAATGCACTATTGTTAGTGACTGAATATGTTTGTCCGTAGATGTCAGTTAAAGAATGTGAAGGATTGATTTGGCTGAGTTGAAGATTGTAAGGTCAGAAAAAAGTGTGAATATAACTTTATGTTTTGGACGTTGGGCATTTTTGAGATGAATTTTTCTTGTTAAATGATATCATTGATTGTGACTAGATTGGCAGAATAAACAGTTTAATCAGTTTCGTTTGTCAAGTATTATATGTGAAACTGACCCAGTTAGTGCTGGGGACTGAGTGGATCTGTGAAATGCAAATTGTTCAGTTTATACCAGTTAAAAATACATAAAAATGCAATTTCCATCTCCCGGTTTACGTCTGCTGCACGAACAGTGGATTTACTGTTATGTGACCTGTAACGCCGTGTAGGTACGTGATGAATATTGTTTTCAATGTTTCGTCATTTAGGATATTTTAAAAAAATGTATCATATGCTGTTCGAAAACTTCATTCTGTGAGGTTACCTAAGTGCTTCCCATGATCTGAGCTGAGAATGGAATACTCAAGTGAGCTAAATACAACAGCACAATACAGCAAGTCAGCTTATTTAGACTTATTGTACTTTAGATCAGCTTTGTTTTGGCCTATGAAATATATGTTTTGAACATTCTCTCCCCACTTTATAACTTATAATTGATAAGTGTTTGTCTCATCCTGAGATAGGCAGATATAAGTAATCATTATTCGCGCTAAAATTTTAATGAAAAAGACGTTCTACACGAACCTAATGGTTTCACCTACAGTACTAGTGAAAATAAACAATTTAAACATTTATGGGGTCATAGGCTAAAGCATGAGATTTGTTTATTTCTCCTCTCTCAAGGATTTTCTTTTTTGTATGAATGAAATGACAGACCTTTACAGATGACTATGTGTCCTACAAGATATGCCACATGTTAGAGTCATTGTCTGAAAAATCACAAAGTATGAATTCTTAGGCAAAAGAATCGGTCATACTGACTTCAGAGAACTCTTTCTGTCGTTTCCATTTTCTCTAACTTGAAGTGAATAACTTCATTATACAAACTATTTTCCTCAAATCTTTGCATGACCCAAGTTACCCAGTAATCTCAGTAATCATCCTTGTTTTATTTTTCTTGATATAGTGAATACCTCAGTTTTTAATTAATGATGCAAAATAAGGCTGTTGTATGACGAATAATGTTACAATGCTATTTGTGGAAGTTGACATTATTAGTGGCTTACAGAAGGAATCCTGAAAGTTATGCTTTTATAACATTGTTAACTGCCAGAATACAAAATTAAGACTGCACAACTGGTAACTAATTTAATGTTAAATTAACCGACTATGATGAAGAAACCCTATCTTTAGTCTAAACACTACAATTCATTCATGAATGACAGAATTTTGTTGAATTATACTGAGTTTTGTGTAACTTAATTTTTCTATATCCTTTTCTTATTAACTTCTTTTCATCACACGTTTACGTGCATGAATTTGATGCTTTTCATTTGTATATTTCTATTTCGTTTGTTTATTTCACTTTTAGACTCTGGATGTAGAAGGCAAAAAATAATTACTATCATATTGCTTATATATATATATATATATATATATATATATATATATATATATATACGTTAGGTTCAGCACATGTACAATACTTAAGCATCTTGTTGTTTCATCAGTCTTTTTCTTTTGAAGCATACATGTACACGAAATAAAAAGATCATACGTATTTTTATTACATGGTTATCATTTGAACATAGAATACAAGGTGGTGAATTATTCATCTGTTCGTTTGTTAATTTGCTTGTTTTACTGAGCTGTGTTAGCAAGTGATTGGTTATGAATATTGATAAATTGTGAAAATAACAAGGCTTTATAAGGCTATAAGCAAAAGTGAACATTCTTTTTGAATTGTACACTGAAATAATTACATTCATTTCGTTGTCTAAATGAATCAACATTGAGAGTGTGAAGAATATACGGAGTCAGAAAAGAAAAAAAATTCTTTTAGTCCTTTGATTATATTTCCCTTTTTGTGTTTTACTCCTCTTCAGAAATCTTATTATTAAAAAAGTGAGAAAATCCACTTTTAGATAAAGAAATATTATTGTCATAATAGCAGTGTAAATGTCTTCAAAAAACAATCGTTTTGAAACTGGGAACCAATGTAGAAATAGTGAGAGGAATTATGTATGGATAATTCTGTTTGTTGGTTCACTGATGCTTGTTGGTCAAATTGCGAAAAGTTATGTATACTGTCCCTTTTCATCTGGGCTTAGGACCGGCTAGTAACTAGTGAACTGTTCAACCAGGAGAGATTAGATGCTAAACATAAAGGAAAAGAAAGAAAGAGTGGAGAAAATAAACTAAGTAAGAAACAGACAAGAATAAATTTCGTTAAAATGGAACAATAGAACAGAATGCAACCAAGATGTAAAATCGAATTTTTTCAAAAGTGTTAGAATAACCCAGTCTTATTTCAATCAAAAGTTTATCTATCCATCTGTTACGTGAAAAGATGACGTATATCATTTAGTTTATTGTGAAACTTAGCAAACTAAATCAGGACTAAATTGTGAGACTTTCAATGTTACCGACAGCTCAAAGTAGTCTTGAAGTAAATCTATTGGTTGGAAGTTATAGCTATCGGTTTACTCCTTAAAGCCGCTGAATATGGTCCCTCAACAAATAAAGGTTCACTAAACTTTTAAAAACCGCTTTCAAGAAACGTGAGCTTACCAACTGCCTACATTTAGAATATCGATTTGACACATAAATACTGAAAATGCAACACGAAATCTCAAGTGCTTGCAATCCCATCTAGTTCAGTTGATACTGCGTCGGCCTGTTAGCTGTATATATATATATATATATATATATATATATATATATATATATATATATATATATATATATATATATATTGAAACTCACAAATGAATTTGATGTTGAATGTACACAGAAAAAAATATCTAGGACGATTAAAGGAGGGTAAACTATCTACTTTAAAGCATTTATGGGGTTATATCACTTTTTTTAGAATTTTGAAATGAAAACATTGTCTCCATTTTTATTGCTTACAGGGAGAAGTTTTAGATATACGCGAAAAAAGTAGAAAAAACTGACAATAGTGGTGTAATAGGAAAGTTGTTTATATAAGTTTATGCAGCCATTTATATCATATTTCAGGTAATCAAATGATGAGAGGTTACTATGATTTTGTCATGAATTAATTTAGGAGACTAAGATTTTTACTTGTAGGAGTTTCCATATGAGTTCATTCAAAGTGCATCATTGACTATGTACCAGAAAGTGGTGTAATCCCAATCTTAACACTTTTTACAGTGACATAAATGGTTGGGAATAAGCACACTGAAATAATATATGCTGAAGACCTTCCTATTTTGTGCAAAAATAGATCTTTTTCGAAATTTAAACTTAAGTTCGGTTAAGGCAAACAACTGTGAAAAAAGTGGGACTTCATAAATTCATTGATCTCAATAGAGCTCATCACTTGAGTACGCTACATACTTGGTTATATGTACCCTGAGGCAACCCAGGAAAATAAATATACATAAATAACCCAGACTGAAATATCGACCAATGCGAATTAACTTACAAGTGATCAGTTTTTACCTGTCGGGTTGTTGTTTAAGTCGAATAGGATGGAGATGAATTATGCCATTCTGAGTAGGGCAGACAATAAGCAAATAAGAAGGTGAATAATCATCCAAAGTTAGATCTCTTTTATATTTCAGTTTTATGAACAGTAGTTTCTTTTGAGTGCTAGTTAATTCAGGTCTTCCTCTCACTTTTCCCATGTACTTTCTCATCAAGTTGCTGAATGGGTTGATATATACACAGATGTTTTGATGATTAGAGTCCTGTATTTCTTTGATTATCACGACATGCTTTTGGTAATGCTGGGAAAGTGAGTTTGGTAGCATCATAAGTTTTTCTGATGGACTTATACAGTCTTTGGCTGGTTGGCTTTAACATTTAATTATCTTTATGTGGTAAGGTGATACAAATGTCAACTTTTGCTACGTTTTATTTCCATTTTGTTTACTTGTTATTTGGGTCTTCTGCATGTTAACTTCTTACCTGGATCTTTTCCAAACTATACTTCACAATCAAATACTCTATTTAGCAGTGCTTTGATGAAGCTCTTTTGTATCAGATCGGGTCAAAGCTCTTACTATTAAGTTACTAACACGTTTACGACGGTTTATCTTTAGACAGAGCTTTCACTGGATTGATCGGTTCTTCTCATTGGAGAGACTTCTAAGAATCTCACCACATCCTTTTTTAATGTTTTATGGTGAAAGTCAGATTTGGATGACTTGAGTTAATATCCTTTTGTAGTATTTCTGCTACCAATTAGTTTTTACATGAAATGAGGATGCTATCAATGTGCGACTGGTACAACTCTGTCTACTATATAAAGTACTTAAATCTGGTAGTTCCTAGGCTTGACAGAACAAGTCAGAAACTTTTTTATCTGTTTTAAAAATTATTCTTTCAAAAGCATATCAGTTTCCAGCTGAAAATAAATTCGCATGTTGAAATTTTTATATCCAGATAATGTGGAATGAAAGTCGTTCAGTCAGGCTGTTGGATTATATTTTTGATAAATATTTCTGACAAAGATACTTGATGCTTACAAATTTGAAGGGGTGCAAAAGTGAAAAACACCTCATTTTTTTTACTTGCTTCTCCAAAGTTAACCTTATTATTAGAGTAGCTTTCTTCGTACTTAGATATCACTTGGATATGTCGTTTGTGATGCCAGTTGTGCCACGGTAACACCGTGGATCATGCTTTGGCGTTTGAAGTAATGGGTGTGGGGATCGAGTATCAGCGGGAACAACACTCACTGGAGTGCAGGCACATCCAGCCAACGAGTGAAAGATAGGACGAAACGTGCGTCTTGGATTCAACTGCTTGTCACCGAGCAGGCACTTCAAGCTTCACCAAAAACCTGGAAACAGTGGACAGACATTCCTTTCTCAGTAGAACACAGTCATGACCTCATGAAGGATTGAAACCAAGACTCGTAGCCTGGGCCGTTTGGAAAGATGTAGACTGCCTGGTTAGGGTTCTGGAGACGAAAGAAATCAGTGGTTGAGAACACTTGGTGACACGATTGAAAATCAGTCACAATGGCGCAGATGTATTCACTCCTTGGCATCCTCTAAAGCTTTAGTATTCACGCTAACCTTCATCTTCAAAGTTTTTATTTTTTTCACACTTCTTAATCTACTTTGTAATCACTCCTTTCCATCTACCTGTTCTTTGTTTACTTCTATGAAGTGTGGCAACTTGAGCCGATGGACTCCTGTGTGACGTTCTACGTTAATTTGTCAGTCAGTCAGTCAAGCAAGAAGCATAGTGATAGGAGTGTTTCAGTGAATAAACTATTCAGTTTGTTTTCGTGGGCTACTACATTTTGCTTTATTTCCCTATTATGTTTGTAGAAGGAAATTCTAATTCCTTTTCTAGCGCTTATGGATACAAAATTCATATAAGTAAAGCATTCAGTAATGTCAAGTTATATGTTAATTACAATTTGAAGCAAAACCGCCGGTTTTCGACCTAGGAATTTAAATGACTATTTGATAAGTAAACCACTACCGTGGTGTTATTGAGATGTGTTGACCACTTCTGATTTCACTAGTGACGATTTATTTAGGAATTTCAGTTTTGTGGTAATAAGTAGTTTAGTTGGGTAGCTCGCTGAAATTTCAATAATTCAGGGTAATTACACTAAACGGCGAGAATCCTTTTCTATTTTTGTTCATTTACTACTCCAGAAATAGGTATTTGAGTCATACAACCAAGTTTATTACGGAAAAACCGTGAGTTCCCCACTGCACTTAAGCAGCCATGTGTCGAAGCCATTTCATCCGATGAAGAGAAGCGTCATTCTTGATTGCAACGCTGTCGTAAGTCATTCGACTAATTGAGGAGCTGTCTTTAGGCAAATCGAGTATTATTTTCACAGTTCGGTTGCATCTGTTGGGCATGAATTTAAATTTTCCGAAGATTTATTCGGTGATAACTTACCTCATTGTATAGCTTTTAGTCAGCATGGAGGAAAGACAAGTTAGTTTGAGACTGGAACGCTTGACAATTCATTTACATGATGAGTACAGTTATTCAAATCCGGCTTGCGAAAATACCACACAATACTTATAAAACGAGAAAAACTGTCGAGTCGTATATCAAAATGAACAGGTATATTTTTGTAGTTACTCAGTAGTTGACAACCAGTGTCCCCAATATACTGGATGATCTAAAAATGCATGAGCATAATTTGTGCATTACTTTTGTTAATGAGTGGACTTCAGTAGATAAACTAGCAAAACCCTCAAAATTCTAAGTAAACTGTTGGTCTGATTTCGCATAATACATACTAGTGATTTTCTTTTGGAGCGTTTGTGACGGCGGGGGGGGGTTGATTCCGAAGCATTCATCAGGAACTGACAGATGCTAAGCAGTTGCCTAAAAATAGACTAGTAGTTAATTCTTGTTTGAGATAACTTGGAACGCACGCCCGTGACACCATTAAGGATCAAAGCAGGGACCAACAAGGGATGTGAAAAGTGTGCTACTACTCAACCTTTTAGTCAAAATAAAGTCCATATTTTCCAACTTCTGTCATTTTACTATCTAGCGTCGCGACGATCCAGGGTCATAGATGAGTGTCTGTCTTAATAATCTACCTGACCGCCCATGCAAGTCAAGGTAATTCATTAGAACTTTAAGAACTTCATCTCAATGAATACAATGATGGAAACTGAACAGCTGTCCACCGAGTTATGTGTATGCAATTCTTAGGACTACCAAAATAGGGAGATAGGGATATTTGGTTGTCAATTGTCATTTGGTTGTCGCTGATATCTGATGAATACTTGATGTTAAGACTTATTCATTTCTTCTGGAAGGATAGACTGAGTTATTGCTGCCTCAAATGTGCTGACTTTTCTTCTTCATGTTTCTGTACAACGTTTTTGCACAGATGTTTCAATCAATAAATGTTTGACAAGGAAATGTCCTAAAAAATTTTGATGTAAAATCTCCAGTATGAATGTTTGAAAATCTTTTATTACGATTCAAAATGAACTTGTCATGGTATTACAAAGAGGTATGAACTCAAACAGGAAAACCGCTTTCTTGTTACGCTGGTAATTTACAGCATTTGCATCTACATTATTTTCTTAACAATGCAAGAACAAAGACATTTACAGAATAAAATAAGCTCATTTTATTTCATGGCCCTTAACTAGCTACAAACAGTCTATATTTCAAATGAAGTATTTGTAGTAATTATGGTATGACATACTTTAAATACGTAGAAATAAATGGAGACATTTCATCCAGGATTAACAATAAGGTAGTGAGTCAAGGAAACACAGGATTAATAGTTACAAGTCTTAGTCAAAATCACTGGCAGTTTATATCTAGTGGGATAGAAAATTTCTGGGGAAAAAAAGAAAATCAGTGTGAAATAAGTGACTCTTTAAGAGATAATAAGTTACTTAGTTGCATGAGAAACTAGAAAATTGTTAAGTGATTAACAGTCAGTAAGTAATTCATGAAGAGATGATGAAATCAAAAAAAAGGGAAGACTATATACATGCACATGCAACAATTATATACATTTACCGAGGTAAAGAATAGCTAATTACAGTCTCCTTCTGAGTACGTTGGTCAGGTTGACAATGTTTGATAGTGAGAGCTTCCGCAAACCATGTATTGACTAAACGTTTAAAAGAAATCGTAATTATTAAGACAAATGTTATTTTCACTAGAGTATTTATTATTATTACTATATATGGCAGTGGCGTTGGTGATGGATCCTACCATTTGTAGATTTCATTGATTTTTAGACATGATTATCTTTCCACCGTGTTCAGAAGTAGAATAAAATAGTCGTTTATAAGACACAAGGGTAGTGCGTTCGCGAAATTTTTGTGAACATAAAGACTGGATTTAAGTTTATGAATTGCTAGTGATATGGCTATATTATAAATAAAAGAAATCAAAGATTTTAGCATTGTAAGGAGGTACTCTGTGACGTATTATGAAGGAAGCACTAGAAGTGGCCAGATTACCGGAATAATGATGTTTTCAAGAATTGAACTATTGACTTTTTTCTTTTTTTTTCTGGATAGCAAAACTTAAGTATGTTCAAGAATTCGTTTACTAACTTGCTATTGCTTGTAGTCACTGTACTTTACTTCACAGGAATGTGATGTACACATTGAGGTGGTCAAAGCTGTATCGTGTCCCTAGGTCGTTGATGGGTTAATTATCTACCGGAGAATGTGGTTCCCAATAAAGCTACATGTAATACCTTCTCCAAAGAGTTTCGAAGAAATCAGACAAAATGTGTATGAATTGCATTTATGCGTTTTTCGCCCACAAAAATCTCAAACACCGATAATCACATGAATCACAAGTTTATTTATGAGCTTTTGGGATTTTTAGATAAACATTTGCGTGAATTACTGAATTCATGTGTGCAATAATCGCTTTGTAAATGTATTTACTACTTTTTTGTAACCTGTTATTCACACGGATTTTAGTATACTGTCTAGTTAAGCGTCCTTGAATAGTAGGCTATAACAGTAGTCATCTATTACAGGCAAGAAACCTTGAATGAGATTAGGAAATTACTCAGCAGATGTGATGTCAAGGTGCTCTACAGAAAACAGAACACAATTCAGAGCTGTTTGACCCCTGTGAAAGAGAAAATTCCTCAGTATTCACGATCTAACTGAGATCGTGCAATAAAATGTTCTGACGACGATGGAGAGTAAATAGTGTTGAGAGCTGGGGAAATCAAGCGCACAAAAGATAAACTCTGAAGGACTTCCGTGCATAGCTTTAGAAGTCTAGCAGAGCTCAAAAAACTGAAAATTACTTTAGCCAACAGAATTTCCGGTTAAAGAGTAGACTCTGATAATATTGAAAATATTCAGAAAGGTTTTAGAAATTCTAAGATACATCTGATTGCATAGCCCCTTCACATAAAATAGAATCCAGATTTGTTTAAATGGAAGTGAGGGAATAGAAAGAAAGTTAATCTTATTTCATCTCACCGATTGGAATTGATATAGCTAAATCACTTGTGGTAAAAACTATAATCATAAATGCATATGCAGACACCGATCTGTAGTTCATTCATACAAAGAACCAAATATGTTCGTCATTATTTCCGACCACTTGACAATATAGAATCATTCATACGGACAGACTTTCTTCACTTACCCAGTGCTTCGATTATGCTTAAAAGATAAGTTAGCTTTCTTGGTCACTTCGATGTGTATTTATTAATTCACATGTTCCTGTGGAGTAAGGTACATTGGCTATACTCAGCGTTCGCTTTCCAAAGGCATATCCAAACACATACCACCCTGGTTCCACTAAGGAGAAAGCAGAATACTTCACAGCTCTATTTTAGAAAATTTGATCGATTATGATAATCAGCAAATTCGGAAAACAACTTCCCTGTCATCTATAGAGTTTGTGGAAGTCACGTGAAAGGTGTACACCTAAAACTTCTTCAAATTGCAGAAGCTACAACAACTAATATTCTAAAGCCTGAACTCTGCGTCCAAAAGAAATTTGTCCAGACACTTTAGTTGCAATGAACATAACCTATAAGAACATTTTTACCTTCAAAATCTTTTCATTCAGATCTTCTCACTCATTACATCCCCTCACTACCATAGTTCTGACTTCTCTTTACATTCACCATATTACATCGTATAACTTTGTAACCAAATATCACTTCGGTTTTGATAAGTCATCTCAATATTATTTCAAACAAAACGTAATTCTTTTTCCGAACTCCTGATTTTTAATTATAGCTGAAATTCGTTCAAAATATTCCAGGAAATATTTCATTTCTGTTACAATATGAATAGAATATTTATGTAAGATTGCACAGCTTGAAGATGATATTGATGGAAAAAGTGACTCCTCCTAGACGTCTTTTGCTAAATGATTGAATATTGTAAATTCTAGTATGCTACTACTTGAATAAAAGTTCTAGTACTAAATCATCGGGTGTTTTTCCTTCATTCATTGTGAAATGTAAATAATAAAATATGACCTATCTAGTGTTCATAAACAATCAGATCTCAACTTGGTTTAGATATATACAAAAGCAACAGTTTTGGAGACAGAGATTTTAGATTCAGAATCACATAGACCTAAGTTCTAAGAAATGAAATACTGATGCGATTCAGTGTCACATTAACATTACTTAGGCAAAAAGTAAAGTCAAATAAGACCGAATAGATTCTATGTCATATCATCAGTGCACAATGAAACTGTTCTATGGATTGAGTGTTAAAAGTTCAGGTATTGACGAAAGCTGTATGCATTAAAAAATGAACACAATTGAAAAAATATTTCTTATTTTTGAGCACTCTCTTCGGTCCCGCAAGATTGACAAAGAGAAAACTTCTGTAAGAAATATGAAGTAAATAACGCAAGACTTGAGTACAAATAATGGGTTCATTTTGCATTACACAACTAAACTTATCTACTTTATATATATATGTCTTCACTACAGTAAAAATGAGGAATTTGTGTACATCAGTTATATATAGTACACCACGTGTAATGAACAAATATATCAAAGAATATAAAAGGAAATATTTCCATATCCGGTCGGGAAATATCAAATATTTTTTACAAGTTATCAACTAGCCGAAAAGAAATATGTGTAGAGATAAACAATAAATAGACCACTGAACAACTACCCGTTTCCTGATTAGTTTGCTCTTGTTCTTTTCTGTTTGAGTTTCTTATTCTTGTATGATGAGATTTTCAATCAGTGGTTGTGATTAAACTAAAGTGTTTACAGCATACACCTTTAAGTTTAGGAGTTTGATTTACCGAATTGTGTATTACTGGTTTATTATCAAGTGAATAATACTTTCTGTTTGGCAGCTGTTTTGGTAGTTTACCAAAGAGGAAAAGAATCAGCTTTGACGAGTTACAAGATTTTGGTATACTGATGCATATCCTCACAACTACAATCTGCTAGATGAGAAAAGAAATTCCCCTCTGCATTGGGTTGTCTTTCAGACTTCATTGTTGAATTTTTATTGATTGGTTAGATTTGTCACATACTCGAACAGTATTTTTCACCAGATTACGTTTTGGACATAATTTATTGTCCGTGGTCATATCGAGGTAACTAAACAGTTTTGAGACATTTTTTACCTAGTTTTAATTTCCTCCTTCCCTTTGTGATATGGGTAGGAAGATTTTCTGTTTGTTTGTACATTTCATTCTGAAATCTGAGGATCATGGAGATTAGACATAGCTGTACTCTCAGCGCGATATCATCTACTGGTACCTTATTTCGTAGTATTAGCTCGTGGCCATCACTGAGCTCGTTTCCAACTGCTTACAGAGCTATGGCAATCGGTCTGTTATTATATCATCTAACTACATCAAAAATAACCATTTTTTCGTTGTCATCTAAATGCATGTAATCTAATCTATGTTTCAAGTCACGAAAACTAGAAAGTCTTGATCTAAAACGGTTTCTAACTGAACCTAGTGCCATCGTTAAATATTTGGATAAGTTGGAAGTGGGAGTTTTTCTAAAGTCTACTATGGGTTTAATAGGGTAAACTGGTTTATAAATTTTAATAGTACTTTATAAATGATGTCTCAAAGTTGTGTAACTACCTTGGTATGGCTTCGGACAATAAATTGTGTCCGAAACGTAATCTAGTAAGCAGTACTGTTCGAGTGTGTGATAAATCTGATCAATCAATGAAAATGGAACTACATTCAACTACAGCACACGTTTTAATACTATATTCATTGTTGCACACTACGTCTGTCTTCATTGGTTGCGAAATCTGTTTTCGGCGCTTGTGAAAATTCTCTTCTTATGGTCACATTCAAGTATTTCCTGAACTTGAGGGGAATATTGCCTTATAAGCTGTGATAAGGTTCCAGAATCAGTGAGCGTTTGAAAACTATACAGCCTCATTTTCTGTATCAGACATAGATAAGTGAATTCCATATTAGATTTTTTATTTGGTTTTAGCACACAGCAATACAGTATTATTTACTTGATGACATTTCGAGCATAGATTGTGGCTTATAATCAAACCAGAGACAGAATTTTGAAGAAAACATTCATAAAATTATCCTAATAATCTTGCTACGAAAGATGGTCCTAGTTTGTTGTATAGACTTCAAATAGCGTCTTAGAAAAAAGTTGACTGTGAAGGGAGAGGATAGTAACAAATACTAGTCTTATCCCAAAGTAACGGTCAAAAATCATTCCACTGCAAATAATATTTAATACTGAACAGACAATTTGATATAAAGAAATGTAATGCTAACAGCCAATACAAAAATATCATTTCATTTATAAATACTATAAACAAAACGATGAAGATTAAATGTAACACTTAGGCAGTTTACACTCTTTATTAAACCCATAAGAAAGAAAAGTCATGAATTAAGTTCTCTGGACAGAAGTGAACAGTGCAAGAACGATGGCATTTGTAGAATAAGATGAGCTCATTTTATTTTATTGCCTTTCATCAGTTGCAAACAGCTTATAATTGAAGCGAATTATTGACAGTAATGATGGTGTGAAATACTTTAAATGTGTAGAAATGAGTGAAGATTTGATATTCAGGATTAACAATAAGGTAGTGAGTCAAAAACACGGGATGAATAATCATAAATTTTAGTCGAAATCAGTGACAATTTATAATTAATGAGACTGACAGTTCTAGAGCTATGGAAAGGGGAAGGACACTAAACCGATAGGAAAATAATGAAATGGATTGTTAAAGACCTTGTAGGTTACGTAATTACTAGAAAAACCAGAAGAACATTGAGTTGAGTGTCATTAATATAAGTGTAAAACTTGGGCACTGTGGTAGGGTTTAATTCCATATTTGGTAGTACTATTACCAGCAGAAACAGAAAAATAAGAAGTGACAGGACTATAAAAATCAGATATCGAAAGTAGCGTGATTATGCTGATATGATCATGAGCAATAAGTTATGCTCAAAACATCACCAGGTAAACAATACTGTATCACTGTGCGCTATGTATCAGATAAACAAATCTAATATGGAGTTAGGCTGAGTGACTAGCAGTCACTAAGTAATTAATGAAGGAATGAAGCAATCAAGAAAGGAAGACTTTATACATACGTATGTAAACACTGTTATTTACTGTTATGACTTTGTAATTTCTGAAGGTTTTACATTTCGTATTTCTAATACCGCTGTAATGCATATTCAGGGTGAAGCTAAGGAGATGAAAACGTAATCACTAATACAGGTGTTATCTTACTTATATTGAAACACGAGTTTTTTCACTATCACTTAGAAAATACACAGAAATTTTAGGGGAACAAATCCTGTTTTCATCTTCATCATGTTTACGACATGAAACTGAGGAGGAACCTAATACAGCTACGTGTTAGGCAGATCAATATTTTGGCGTTTGATGTTGGGACTTGTACATAAGCCATGTTCTCTCAAGTATCGGCACTTGCGTTAATGAATGCATAAACTTCACCCAGAAGTGATTTAAGTTATAAGGGATTCCACGGTTTCACTTTTCTTGATTTCACTCTAACATATGTTTAAAACCAGAAAAAGAGTATGACAATGTTTACAGCTCAATAACGCTATCATTTTACATATTAGGTAACACAATAGCTATGAGGATGTTTATTTTCAAGTAGAAAGGTTATGTTTGCTTTCTGTGTCTGCTAACTAGGATTCAAGAGTGGGACATACTAGAACAGCAACTTAGCAGTATTACAGTATTCATTTAGCTTCCAGGGTGGGGAGAAAAGGTTTTGGTTCATTCCCAGGCAATTAAAAAAATTAACTTGCGTAAGATGTCATCTTATTTTGAAATTGGTTAGGGATAATGAAATGTTTGCATTAACTGTGGTGTGAATAAACAGAAATAGAACGAATGTCTACAGATGCAAATATATATTATAAATGGTTTTACTGAGTACTTTAGATTTTCACCAGTTCCAACGATCAAACTATCGAAAGAACAGATGAATTTTAATGGTTAAACTTGATACAATAGTAAGAATGAAGCCCTTACCAGCAATGCAAAACGGGTTACATCTATCGCTTCAGAATTTTATTAATTACTACATTCTTTTCAAGCAATCAAGTATGTAAAAAACCATAGATGGAAATTAGCTGCATTTGACTTAAAATTCAGACGTGGCTAGCTGGGATATTTAAAGTTAACAAAAGATATTCCCTTTTTTTTAGCGAATCCACGTGCAACAAAATTAAAGGACGTTGAAACAATAATAAAAATCGTTTTAACCTAAGCTACCTATGTGATACATTATGGAATTTTCAGAAGGTTATCCTTCATCAAATACGCTTCTTGTAAAATATTCTTAAAAGAAATAATTGTTGCATCTGTAAATTGTTACTAATAACGGTATTAAAAGCACCAATGTGAAACAGGTAGCTAATGTTACATTGGCGTCTGGTCTTGACCTGGGGATGAGTACGGAATTGAGTTTGACTACTGGTTATGGTAGTTCAGTTACCCGGTACAAAAATCTGCAGTTCGATATAGGTATCTTAGGAACAGTACTGTACTGTATTATTGAGCACTTATATGCTCACTTCCATTCGCGTAACCTTTTTCTGTTTCGTTCTAAGCTAAAGGAACTGCACTATGAAAAAAATTTAGGAAGTTTCGAGAACACGTGATACATTTAGAAAACATTTGAAGGATTACAACAGAGAGATAACGAAGACTTTGATGAGATATATTCGATAGAAATTTTTTTAAATAGCTTAAGGTTTAAATAGGCCGCCAATCAGCATGAAATGAAATGAACACGTACTCACAGGAAAGTAAATAAAGAAGTTTTATTTCTAGACTTTGAAGGAAGCTTCAGACTTCTATTCAGTGTGCTTTGTTTATTCAGGATACTAGGGATTTTCTGATGAAGGAAATCCACCCATTACATTAGTGTTCACTGACGAATCTGAGTTCTTACACCTTTGGAGGTAATGCATAATCCTTTAGAGTTGTTAATTTTATCTTCACTTTCTCTCCTATGACCGTTTAGGTGACTTGTACTCTGAAACAAAACACAATGAAGCAACTTATGGACATTCATGAGGTAGGCGATTATCCACATTAACTGTTTGAGGGTAGTGTGACTATCTGATTGCCGAAAATTTGGTAAGTGCGGCGGTGTCTGAGTTTGTAACCCGCTAGGTGAAAGTCAACTACTTAAATTAATGAGACACAGCTCTAAAGAGCTTGCTTTGAAATGGACAACAACTCACCTTTTAGAATATTTCTGGTTGCCCACAACTCATGACTTGGTAAGATAACTCGTTTATGACAAAACGAATATAGTCAAAAAGAAAGCTTAATTTATCGTTAGCAATGAATACCTAATTCATGTGAAATTTAATGCAGTCGTCAGTTGCCTAGTAATGCTATTCATACGGTCTGTGAGCTTTGAATTATTTTACGAATCTGTCAGGGACAGCTAAAAATATCACTTCCTAGACATAATTTACCTCAACAGTTATTAATCTGATAAATGGGAATGCTTGAAGTCTTACGTAACATCTTAAGGTTAGTCGGTGGATCACTTAAGATAGAGGTGGTTTTTTATTAAGCATGCTGACGATCATTCGTTATTCTTTATCTACTGACTATGAACGTAAGTTTTCAGGAATGCATCGTACATTATTGTTACAATGATGGGTGCTGTCATGGTTAAAATCTATGATACATTTCTTGACATAGTCACAGACAGTTGTGACCTATCTGATAACTAACAAGCATGCAAAACAAAAAAAAGCTAGGGCGAAACTTGATACTGAGCAGAAAATACCTACAACTATATGTTTTAAGTCTAATGGGATATAACAGTCATGATTAACACTGTTTCTAAATTTTCGTTTCCATTCTGCAATTAAGGTAGATAGTAATAGCAAAATTTGTTTTAACTAGCATACTGTTAAGCACTTATATATAAAATTATAAAAACGTTGATACTTATCCTGTAAATTTTCCCTGGAAGCAGGTTATATCTAGTGTTACCGCAGGTGCGTCCAGCTGGTGAGTCCCAAATAGGACGAAATGCGCATCCTGGATTCCACTACTAGCCACTAACCATCATCACTTCAGATTATATCTGCTTAATTGCAATCACGTAACAATGGAAGTCAACCTAAACTTTCTGTTCTGATCTTTTACGAGAGATACTTTTGATAATGATCTCCAGTTTACAGATAAAGTATTCACTTAATAACAGGAGGTTCTAAATTCAATAATGTAGGAATTTGTCCGATGTAGTCTGTGGTTAATCAAAGAAGATAACTATCATTTTATGAAATATAACATTTGGTCATATAAAATAAAAAGATTTTATAAGTCCCTTAGATGTATTATCCTTAAAAATCTTTATGTTTATGTTTATCTGAGTTTTATTTGAAACCATGATGGCATTTTTTGGTGCTTTTAAGTTACAATTCTAAAAATAATACATCATTTGAACATTACAAGCAAAATGTTTTCAAAACCTAATAAGATGATTTACTCTTAGCGCAAATTAATTTTAACTCTCATGAAGGTACTTTTGGTATGAAGTAAATTACAGCTTTTCTAATTGAACATTTCGATCTTGAAACAATTCTCACCAGTTTCTTGCTTAAACTCTATTCACATTTAAAAAGGGCAAGAATATCAATTTTGTTAACACAGGATTGATCCATTTTATTTCAGGGTTTCTCGTAGGCTGCTTGCAAATTAGTATCTGAGTATATTCTAAGTAGTTTGCTATTGATAGGTGGAGAAGTCTTCAACAGAACTACTACTCTTTTTGCTGGTCTCTCATTAACCCATATTAATCTTGAATCTTTTTCAGGTCAGCAATTTCCTTTCAGATTGACTCAGTTACGCAAACAATTTGTATAATTTCGTAATAAAGTTGTTTTTCGTTATAAGTAGTTGATAAAACACTCAGAAACAAAATGAATCCATACTACTGGGATAAAACTGTTGTTCTCGCTCCATTTTAATTCATAAAGGGAAGGTATTGTATGAAGTTACACACACTGTTTGTCTAGTCTGGGTACTGACTAACTTATACACAATAAAAGGCGTAAAACCTATGTATTTCAGAAACAACAGCATATTAATGTCCACAACTACTTGACTAGATCGCATTTTGTAGTTATTGTGAGTTCTATAAGTAGAATGAAATCAGTAACAGCGTTTGCATGATTCAAAGTATCAACGCTCATAAGATTTATGCACACAAGTACGCTTTTTAGGTTTCATTATGGCCCAAAAAAACGAAGCACCTGGTTCCCTATGGGTTTAAGTGACTCTTTTGCCAACTAATAAATCAAATCGCTTTTTCATTTAGACACAGGACTACCTACTTTATAGGTCGGCAAGGATTTAAGGAACACGAAGTGTGTCCTGGCTGTAGTATTCTTCATTACTAAAGCATACATTGAGAAGGCCGATTGGGGACATCACGCACCAGACCAGGCCAGGTACTCGAGTGGAATCCAAAGGGGAAATGATGAGTTGGGCGTCCGAGGGTGACACGGAGGTGATCATGTGAGGAAGAAACGAAAGCTTTTGAGCATTGGTGGTGCCAGGTCCAAAAGACCGCAGAGTACACAGTGCAATGGAGGCGTGCTACTGAGGCCGTATGTTCCACTAGGAACTCAAGGGAAAAAATAATAATAATAATAAAGCTTATTTTATTGGTTGATATATGTGTAAGCAGAAGTGTATACAATATTTATTTTTCATGATAAAATTGTATTTGTCCAATAACTGTTGCATGCGGTTTGATTCAGAATGTTGGCAAAAATTCCATTGGTACAGTTCAAAATAAAAAGCTTTCAGTGACTAGTTATTTGTATCTTTTTTACTTGATGGTGTGCTAGTCCCAGGAGATTTGTAAAATATTTTGTTTATTTATTTTATTGGAATTCATTCTAAAGCTGATGACAAATTTTAAACCGTAACTAAAATGCATATTCAGTGATAATATCGTTAGTCATTGATTGACATCATGATGTAAAATTCGAGGAAATATTTAGGTGTGTTTAAAGCATTTAATTTCTTACTGATTGTGATAGGACCTAACTTGCCTTGCCTTGAACACCGAATCAATAAGATGCTGTCTCTGGTGGATTCATGATGAAATGATGGCTGATTACTGAATTTTCTTCATATTTCTCTTTACAGAAATAAGTCGTAACCTAATCAACACCCGTCAATACTTGTTGAAATGATAAAATAAGATAGGTTGCATGAGCCATATCAAAGTGTATAATTTATTATGTAGCTACCAAAATATGTCTGTAAATTTACATGTTCCGGAAGTACTACGTAGAGCTAGATTTTGTTGATAAAAACTGTTCAATAAAATACGGGAAACTGCATAAATATGGTAGGGAAACAGACGTCTTTTGAAACGGTGCAGTGCTTCAAAATCCCCTAGATATGAATCAATACACGGAAGCAATTCTAAAGAACATCATACTACATTTTAAGAATACTAAATTGTGCAAAAGTACACCTTTGAAGCGGATCGTAGTCTTAAGGGTAAATTAATCGAAGGCATTTCAGAGAAAATTTCCTTTTCGTTGAATCGTTTTCAGTAGCTGTACATCAAAATCATAGAAAAATATATATCCGCCAGTAGTTAATGGGTCAGTAAAAGGTCATCAGAAATGGTGAGTAAGATCACAGGATGGTGAGAACTAAAAGGTCAAATCTAGGTCATCAAAATTTGCTTCCAGGATTATAGTAAGTGAACAAGGAAATGAATAAACTCTTTTAAGGAAATTACGGCCACAGCAAAACTGGAGACTGAATGCATCCTTTCTGAACACAAAGATCAGGCTCGCGTTGCTGGATTGCTAGAGCTTCTGCAGTGCTGAGGTAGCGAATACGCACTGGCTTCAAAATGTTCGCCTTCACTTTATAAATGATTTTGAAAGAAAACTCTTGTAGAGCACAGTGGCTAGATACAACTAAATGCTAAAGAATCGAGTTGTTGGCGGCCTTAGATTGTCCTTTAGACAGCCATGCAGTATAGTGTTTGAAGATGCGTTTGGATACAACACGTTTTGTGCGGTCATCAGTTTTTGTAAGAATGCTGCTTATTACAGCTATCCAAGACTCCGTACTACTTAACAGAGGAGGAAAATTTAGTTGGTGAAAGTCAATCGGCAGCAATCCTTAGAAATAAGTTTTGTGCTAGTTGGCGTCCATCAGCATCTTAAAGGAACTGATGACCCTTCTGAGACTCGAAATCGCTCCACTCAGTGCTACAGTTACAGACATTATTAGTCAGGTCCTCAGTTTGCATTTGACCTTCTACAGGGTTAGACTACATACACTGATTGGCTTCTGAGGTGAAACCGATTTCATGTTGTTTAGTCCTGAGTGCTGACTGGTTTCCATTCATCAGAACAGGTTATTAATATTATCTTTTTCAAGTTCATGACTAATGGATTTGTACTCCTTATTTTGTGCTCTGCAATGCTTTTTACTAAATAAGAATTGAAAATTATAATAACCATAGCGTGATTTACTTTTGAACATTTGGCTTAAATATACTGAGATCAGATTTTGACTACCTTATGCGCGCTTAAGTAAGACATATGTTTTGGCCAAAACTATACACCACTGTGAAGATTTTTAATCTCCCAGTCCTGTTCCCAGAAAGGTCTAGTGTTTGACAGCAATGTGAGTAGTTGTCAATGCTTTAAAAAACCTATCGTTGGCTTCTACTCGTACTTTTACTTTGCTTGTAGAAGTTGTCTTGTTTGTCCCTTACTTCCGATGTGCGTTTAATATCAGATAATAAACCAAACTTATGTTCTCAGGCGTTACCACAGTCTATTGTAAAAGCATTCTAAATGAAGGAACTTAAGTCATGGCAGGATTAAAATCACTGGCCTTCAGATAGTATGGTTGCTTGAAAAATGTACAGTACCTTTTAAGATCTATTAATGGACATTTTGTCAATTTGATTCCAGCATAATGAGTACTGTTCGTCACTTTAAAACAACCATTGGAAGCTTACAGTATATATGAGTTTAATTTTTAACTTAAAATGTTTACACTTAAAACCCTAAGAAAACACCAATACTAGATTCCTCTACATGAGTTGACTGTAAGCAATTTGAAGGTTATAAGAAATCAAAGTCATAAAAATTCTGATTGTTTGCTTTCTTTAAAAACTGAGCATGTAAAAAGTATTTGTTGTTGAATGTCCAACATTGGTACTTTAATGGAGATGAACATTCATAAAATTCATGTTGCTAAGAGTATTTCTGTCACAGTACTGTGAAAGAGGTTGTATGTAGGCATTTTTGTCTTAATTTCTTGTCGGAAGCCTAAACTGAAACGGGTTTGTAAATATGTTTCGGGAAAATATGTACAAAAATGTCTTGATATTTAACTGATACTTATATTTCAAATGTTGTACATCTACGAATCTTCAACTGAGAAACTATAATGTGACAGACATTAAAACTGGTTAGGGTATGTCTGCAGCATGAACTATAAAAAATACACTCACGCTACACGACTACTAATCACCTTACGTTATCTTTTACTTTTGTCCATATTTTTCTTTAATTTTTTTCACTGGAAGAGGAAATTAGCAAGTGAATATCGGAGAAGGCAAAGTGTTATAGAAGATTAAGCGAAGGTGGTATTCATTTCAAATTGTCATTACGTTTACTTGGATACTGGAAATACGTTTTCATAAAATCTTCGTTGGCCCATGAACTTCCATTCACTGGGGAGGGTCATGAGTGCATTCTACTAAACAGCCTCAAAATATAACGAAACACCTGTCTAGTGCTTCCAGATGAGCTACTTTCAAATCATGAACTGAAAATTCTTAACGTGTTTGAAAAATCAAAACAAAATGGTGTTTTTGTGTAAGCTTCAGGGTCCTGAGCAAAATATTCATATCTTATGCTGGGTAAATGAAATTTGACACTCACACTCTTCTTGGAGATTCGTAACAAATAGGGTCTCGTTATTTTTTTCAGCTTTTTGTAATGCATACAGCATCATGAATACAGTCTTCATTGTAGACAGGTGTGGACCAAAAGCTGCTAAAGATCATATGCTAGTCTCGTGGTAGTGATCTCTGATGTTTTTATAATGACTTTACATGGATTCCGTCAGTCACTGTGTTGTTTTAGTAAACATTCAGCCATTCTAGCATTGAGTAACCTCATTTACAGCTAGTTTACTACATAATACAAGTCACTATCTAGTAAGCCATCTTCTCAATATCTACTGTTGAATTGATGTGCTTTCAGTTTTGTATAGCAAAGCAAAACACTGCGATACAAGTAACTAACTATTTTTTTGTTCCTTTGTTTCTTGAAGTAGCTGAATGTACGAAACATTTTTATGTTTGGATGTATTTTAACATACTTATAGAAAAAACAGAAGTTATTCCATGTTTACAAAGTAATTGTACATTTTTATTTCATTACAAGTGGAATTAGTATCACGAAGTGATGAATATGCTAATTTCATGAAAACAAGTCATAAAATGCAAAACAAAATAATTATGTTATCATCCATCTTTACAGCTGGTGTCCTTGTTATAGGCATTTTTATTATCCATACTACGATTAAAATTCGACAGTATGGGATTAACAACATACATAGAATTAGATACACAGATAAGAGTAATTGATTAGATAGGATAGTAGTGGTCGCATTGCAAAAAAATGTCAGTAAAGAGAAAAAAACCAGACATTTCAGATGGACGTTGCTGTTTCACTATTAGTTTTATGTATATGAATTATGAACATCTTGCGTGCGTTTTCTTTTTCCCCTCAAGTTAGGAAGAATATTATACTGACGATACATATATTATCTTCTAACTCTTAACTTCTTTTTCCTGTAGAGAGCTCTCGAATTACTCATACTATTACAAATGTCTTGGTTGTCGTGACGATGAATACTTGGCTTACTTGGTGTAGGAAATCAATCAGGCTTACATTCAATTCTGTTTTTTGCTGGGGCATTAAAAGAGTTTGAGACAACTTATCCTTTTTGCGAAAGGTTAAACACTTTTCGTTTTGATTCTCTCCATACAGACTGGATAAAATACAAGATATCTTGGGTGAAGATCAAACATATTTAGTTAACCTAAAACTCTAATTTTCCTAGTAATAATGTAAGATTCTTCATCACTAAAGAATTTGACAATTTACCTCTTTTCAAATAGGAACTGGAACAAGACCCACTTCATTCTAAAACTTATGAAAGAATTCACATACTTTATTGTGATCTGCAAATTTTACCCATCTTCTTGGAGTTTATGACTGGTTTGAGGGGCGAATATGAAAAGGAGTATTACCGAAGTATCCGATAATAACAAAACTGTTATTCAGTGCGCATCCACAACTGGATTAGAAATAGAATTATCGAACTAGTCCTTTATCAGGGATAAGCTTTCTTGAAAAATCCTGGACATTCAGTGCCAATGAGTGACTTGCTTTCAGATGAGATTTCCTGAAGTTCTATGGAGGAGTCGTGATTGTTGAGGGAAAACAAGTCGGAGGTGAGGATAAATACTCGGTGATGGTACTGGATGAAAGTTCCACTATATCGTGATTTTGCAAATGTAGAAGAACACGAACCAGTGAAATCCTACCCAGTGGCGATGTGCTGGTCATGGAACCTGAAGATCCTGGATAAGATCTCTGTTGGGGGTCTACACTAAGTCGAAGCGGCTGTCCAGTGCTCCCAGGTTTTCAGTCTTAATGAATACCATCTTGAAATTTCAGATGTGTTTACTGTCTGTTTTTGAAAATTTAATCTTTTTGTTTGTGAGATACTTAGATACGTATGATCCAAAGCGTAATCACTTAAACTAGGTCTCTGAAGATAAATTTTCCATTTTCGAAAATACTCAGTAATCAGCTATTGACCAAGAAGGATATGCTTTTGTTATCTGTTAAGCATTTTAAATTTTACCTTCTTAAACGACAGCATAACGACGGCTAAATTGCCTTCTATAAATAACTTTTAGGGTTTAAGTTTACTGTTCCAATATCTTAAACACGCAGAAACTGGGTTGGGAGGTTTGTGACGACCTCTTGTCAAAGCTACAGGTCAAGAGTTGTCTCAATCTTGTGATAATAAAAAATACATAGCCATTAAAAACATTGGCATTTCAGGTATCGAACTTCTATGTAGAGCTGTGTTTTGTACAAACCTGAAAATCCACTTGGCAGTCTGATTTGAGGCTGACATAGTAAGCTCCTGTATGACAGTATTTTGACACAAGGAAATACTTGAATGATGCCTAACAGTATGTAGTCATCGTTTCTCATATGAGATAACAAAGGTTTACAATAAAAGTATTATGCAATATGGATGAGACGTGGTTTATCAAGAAACAAGGGGATTAAAACTGACTTTTCTGAAAGGTGTACACGCAGTTCAAGTTGTGAATTCCAAATCATGACCTCCTCATCATATGTTATATTTTTCACGGATTGAGGTATCAAAATAGACTGTTAAACAGCCTGCAGTTTTATCTTAACCCTTCATTAATCGTTCCTGTATGTGTAGAGCTGTCTGTCAATCAGAATCTGAGATAGTGTAACTATTTACCTATTACCTGCTGCTGTTTTTAACTAAGATTGATTCTGAAGAACAAGAGAAGGCATAGATGGTGAAGAACAGACGGTCATGAATCTATAACATCCATAAGCGATAACGGAAAAGAAAAGTGACTCAATTAACACTGAGACCCAATAAGTAATAACGATTATTAGGCCACTCAGTACAGTACAAAGCGGTTAGTTTGAAATCAGATATTTAGAATTGTGTTTTTAGGCCATTTCATTCATCACTCTTGAAAATATGGTGTTATGGTAATACCGGATGTTATCTTCTTGAGTTGTTAAAAACCGTTTCTGAAATACTTTTATAACGATTAAGAATGTCTCATTTATTCTGGTAAACCATAACTTTTCAACTTGAAGATACTTTCAAAAGTTCACTAGTGGTTAGAAAAATATGGAATTACCTGTTGTTACCTACAAAGCTTGGTGTCGGAGGACTCTGGAAGAAGATGAGGAGCAATGCAGTACGATAGTTTGGCACTGTCTCAAAATCGTACTCAGAAATCTTGATGTGCTTACTTTGAAACTATCTTAAAGTAAAAATGTTTTAAGCCAGGAATGTAAGGTCACTTAACTTGTCAATTAAGAATATCTTTCGCATTTACTTTAATCAAGATGATTCATCACGGCTTACACCTTCCTTCAATACACACCCACTAAGCTTTGACAGTGCGCTTTAGGAAATAAATCTCTATATTCTAAAGAAGTTCGAATAAACCCCTCTGATTACGTTGCCAGGTAAAATAACCTCAATAATTATTAAAAGGAAATTTTTGTCAAATAAATGAAGTAATTTCTGGTTATATTTTGGATGACAATTAAGACAGGCAAAATCACTTTCCGTCGTTGATTTACCAATTTACAGTAAACGAAATGAGGTATACTTGATTCGATATAACGTACATTAAAAATTAAAAGTGATACTGTATGATGACTGAGGATGAAATGAAAATCTAGGTCACGGTAGGGTTTCGATCAGGGGTCTCCGAGTTTACCAGTGCGGTGCTCTACCACCTGAACCTCGAGCCCCAGTCGCTGACTAGATTTTAATTTCACTTCGGACACCAAGAGTTTTGTCCAACTGCCTTGTGCATTTATTTAACATTACTGTTTGTTCGTCAGATTCAAATGAACTACCCAATCAGGATATCACATTCCAAGCAAAACCGAACTGTTACGGAGACGTGGAACATCATATAAATTATCAGGGTGACTGACTGAAATAGCCATGATTTGGCAGACTTATATTGTTGATACTGAGCGGAGTATGAAGTGAAAATTGGATCTGGTTACCAGCTGGGTATCGAAGCTTTGTTGCTAGAGCACCATGCTAGTAAGCCAAAGACTGCTGATTCGAATCCTAACCCAAACCAGATTTTCATCTCACCTTCAAGCATCATATAGTATCAGTAATACAAATCTACTGGATTACATTTATCTCAGACAGTCAAACTGATAGAATCAAAATACTGTTATTTCTGAATCAGATTCACAAATATTTGCATAAAACTTATAGTAAAGTTTTTAGTTATTCAAAACTTCAAAATACTTATATCTTTCAGTTTTTAAAGCCAATAAAATTGTCTGTTTGGTAAAAATTAAACTTCATTACGCAGAGTTATCAAAGATAAGTATCAGGATTTCACTGTAAAAACATTTTACAACTGAGTGAAATAATATCTGCTAACAGTATGCAAAATCAAACTTTGAGTAGTTGTTGTCATTGAATATAGGCTTTCAGAGATAGAGTCACAAAAACAATCCAGAGTAGCAATAATCAGTACTTAACGTTAAGCTGAATCATAACAGATTAAAAATATATAAAGAAATTAATAGTATTTTATTCGGTGTTTATTGTTTCGGCAAACAAATGACTTTATCATATTATTCCGAGATAACATAAGCAAAACACACTTGGTAAAGTAAATTGGGTCAACTTGATGCCCGAGTTTTCCGAAACACATTGGTCGATCATTGGTTTGGACTCAGACATATAACAGGATCTCGACAAGAACAAAGAATTGTTCTTACCAATTCTCTTACAACTGTAAAGCAAGCATGTGGGAAGAAGAAGGAAGCAATTGTCTAACGGGATTAAGGAGCAGATGTCTGAGAGTCCAGTTGTGAGAGGTTTGCAATCTGTCAACAGTGCAGTCATCTTTTACTGTTTCCACTGAATACCGAGTAAACACAGGTAAGTACTTCAAAGTATCTAAGAGATACAAGTATTCATGTTTACTCTGAATCGTAACACCAGTCACTAGTTAAATGAGTTCAGTCAGCAGAGTGTGTTCTAAGGTAAGCAATTACTAATTTATTATTGCCCTTGTATTGATTGACTTCACTGCCTCACCTTGACTGCAATGTTTTAATACCTTTATTTCCTTAATCCTCATCCATATTCATACTAACTGTTTTTCCATTATTACTGAAATTTTTTTAAAATGATAATTTACTGCAATTATAGAACTGGTTATACAATTTTTTCACTAAGTTCTGATCTGATTCCAACCATGTTGTTTTACGAAAGATGTATCTAATTTGACTGAATATATTACTTTAAATTCATTTGTATGATGGAGAGGAAAATTTTTAGTGATTTCAAAAACTATTGACTACTTATTCGTTCCGAATCTATTCAACTTTCGAAAACTCTATAAAGTGACTTGACGTCGTCTTATTCTGCAGGCGTTGCTGTATTGAGTTATTCAAGGATGATCAATTTCACTAACATAGATAGTCTTTATGTACAGCTGCACTAGACTCTATAAATTATTTTTATTCATGTATTTTTGAACAAATATGAATTATAGAGTGCAATTTAACTGTATATAACTGATCACTAAAAAGTAGCCTTTTTTAAAAGTTTCCTTATTTTAGTACATCAGACATCATACACAAAAACAGCTAATAAGTGAGATGCATTTTTCAAAACAGTATTTAAACCACAATTTCTGGCATTTATTTACCATTTTGATCTAGACTATTGGAAATAATGATTCATTTCAAGCACAATTCTCTGTGGTTACACTAGAAACTAGTTCAAAGGTCTTTTTTCTGTATGGTATGTATCAGGTTGAACTTTATTCTTGACATTATCCATTGGACTGAAAGGTTGGTAATTCATTGAACGCTTGCTACGTACACAGCAGCGATTCCTTGACCCCAGTTAAAGTGACCCATGAACCCCAAAATTATCGAGCAAAACTGCTGACGTTCATTATCAAGATGGTGTTGTAACCAGGGATTATAACCAGAACTGAGGCACTTCAGTAGGGAAAAACTCCAAATTGATTGCAAAGAGGAATAACAAGCTTTGAATAAATCTAAAAACGATAAAAATTCAGAATTGAGAAATCATTCCTCCAACAAGCAGACTGGTTCAATGATTAAGATGAGCCCATAAACAAAACCAACCAAAAAGACGGAATCAGCTAAACAAGACGGAAGTAAAAAGCATATAAAAGGTTATGAAGGCAGAAATAAGTATGACACAAGCGTGAATGTTGATCAAATAAAAACAGCGTATGGTCGGGGGAATGCATCAGAAATACATCTTACTCGGCAGCGCTATTACTCCTCAAACCTGCATGGGTTATCTAGCCGTCAAACTCACATTGCATCCAACCATCAACAGTCGACAGAAATGTTACGGTAACTCTATACACCACCCTGTAGGTTAATCATTTAGATGTGATCTACGTAACTAACTTAGAAGCCCGAAGTGGGCATAGTCTTTGCACATTACGCATTAAATTGCCTATTAAAGTTGTGACAATGGCTTTGCGAAATATCTGTCTTCCCCAACTGTACCTCTCAACCTAGTTGCATATTGCCATCCGGAACTATAGAAAAGGATGGGCTGATAAGGAAAAATTTCTCTCCTACTTAATCAAGAGTTTGGTACAATTCTAATCAAAGATCCACACTACTGATAAACTGAAATGCCCATCTGCTTGAAAGGCTAATCGGCAGTTTTAGTTGATGCAGTATACACGTCAATTTGAAATCATACATAATTTAAGAATACATATACTAGCTGAATGCAGTGGAGTCAAATAATGAACCATTTCCATTTTTTAATTTCGGTATTATGAACTAGGTGACATTAAGGGTTCTGACATCTGATCAGAATTCAGGACGAATACCAATAATTGGGGATAAAATGAAAAGGTAAAAGTCAGTAGTGTCACTGCACAACTTGCTAGCCGTAGCATGATAACGTATTTCCTTGACAGTTAGTATAATATTCATTCTTTGATAATATGTATAAACAGAACTTTATGGAAATTCAACGACTGTTAGGAAAACTATAAAAGATGCTGTTTAAAATATTTTAAATCTGTTCATACAGAACTACAGTCAAGAAGAATTAGGTAAGCAATAATGAAGAATGCTTCTAAGGCAGTTTCCATCCATAAACGTTTGTCGATGAATACAGAAATTCAAATACAAAAGGAATACAGTATATCATATTTAAGAAAAGTGTACTCTGAGGACCATATATATATATATATATATATATATATATATGCAGTCGTTGGAAACTAGGAGAGAACTAATAAGTCTTGTGGTTTATGCCATCCTCCTACGTTTGGGCAGTTACTGTTGTCTCATTCTTACCAATGAAATTTTCTGTTCTCAAACACTTTGAGGATTCAGTGCTACCTTACAACTACACATTTATATGATTAATGCTTACAGACAAACAACCATGTAAGGAGACCAACTTTTGAAAGCCAAAAGTAAAAGACTTATATTCAGATCATAATCTGTTGTTTCTGCTAACATAATTTTCCTCAAGCGAATAAATGCTTTGCTCAGAGATGGAAAAATTGAAGCCAAAGAAAATGAATTAGTAGGCCTTATTTGTCTCTTAAAATAATGTGTAAAACTTAGTAAAATGTCTTCAACTTGGAATAAATGTTGTAGAAATATATTGTTACCGAGGTGTTATAATTTTTCGATAAACTTTCATTTCTTTTCACTAAAATAATTAGTAAAAGCAACCTAAGTTGTTTCTATAAGGAATATACTTTTATCTCTCTACTTTTAGTTATGTTATAACAATAAGTAAACAGAATTTTCAATTTATTTTTAATAACAGTTTTCAAAAATTAACTAGGAGTTATTAAGAAAAAGAATTTCCAAGGAAGTAAATTTATTCTGTTAGGTTTATACACTAAAACTATAACAGAAGTTTAACAAATCAACCTTCTATTACTTTATGAAATTATAATAGTTCAGGCTTGTAGGTCAGAAATATTAGATTAAATTTCAAGAAATCGAATAATATCTGACAATTTCATCAGAGCGTCAGTTATCTCAAACAAAAACTATTTGTTATTTGATAACAGTGAGTGATGGTTGCAGCGCTCCAACATTTGGGAGTATTTAGAAATACCAGCCATTTTATTTAAATCTAACAACTTAAATGTTTATGGTGAAAATGGCGGATCTTTTGTCCCACTACCTGTGGAGTTGTGGATGTGTACTTCAGATGGTCTGAAACTTGCATGGACTATTTTATCAGTGTTGTCTAGTTATTAATGGTTTCTTGTTTGTTGATTAATAGTAATGAATACTTTTAAAAGGTGTTCAGATTTCCTCTTGATCAGTAATCGAAACTGACTTCTTTAATAAGATATTTGTAATCATTATGTAATACTGAAAAAACAAGAGTTTGAACGAATGCCTATTTTCCTGAAAGTCTCATATTCAGTGTGAATCACAAGTATCTGTGCGTTTTAATTTTATTATAATCCACTCAAAATCGTTAATAAGTAGCTGCTCTGGTGTTTGCATTTTATCTTTTTCCTAGCTGAAGTAGTAGTTTGAAGGTATCCTAACCAACAATGAACTGGATGGTTTGAAAAAACTTGGACACCGAGTTAGTATGATTAAGATCACCACTTTCTGTGCCAAAACTTGAATATGAACCTAAAAACTTAATGTAAGAGTCATTAATTTGAAAAAGATCTTCCTAGAAAGATCGAAACGTTGAGAAATAATACAAAATATTTGTTTATTTTGTTATTTGTTCTAATATACTACGCTGGGGTTACACAAGTAAAAATACTCCTTATAAAATGATGTAGTAGTGTTTAAGGATGCAAAAACAACACTAGATTTCTTCTGAAACTTCTTATTCATCAATTAAAAAGTATGGCCTTTGGTTACTGCAGCTACATTTTCCTAAAGTACCATGATTTGATGTTGATTTCTTTACATAATGATTTTCATAAGTTATCTGAGGTTTCTACAGAATATTTAAATAAAAGTGAGTCATATTAAAAAGAAAAAAAGATATTCTTTGCATAAAAACAATTAGCAAGAGTCATATATTGTCTTAAGTGACAGACTGGAAACCCTGTCAATAAACCTCTACAAGTGTGTGTTTACATTTGTTGAAACACCAATGACTCCAAAATGTTTGAAAAAGTTAACTATTCTCCCGTCAATCTTATCATAGAAATTAGCCAGAAAGTTGATTATTTGCAGGAAATGTAGTTTTTTAAACAAACAGCAATGGAAATTTGCTAACTGATTATCGCCTACAAAAACTTTTTATCTTTCAGCTGAGTTAAAACAAGGGTCACTGGTAATAAATTGGGACTTTACAAAGAAATATAATAATATGGAAGTGCATATGATTCCATCATTTGAAGATCAAACTAAGGCAGAACAAACGAAACTTCAAGAACTTATAATTACTAAGAGCAAAGGACTTCCAACTTTAGTAAAAGTAAAAAAATATTAACAATCATGAGGGACAACTATCCTAGTTCACATTGTGCATCTTCATCAGTGAACGCAAAATCCGACTAATACAGGTGTGCAAAACGTCATTCGCGTGGCGAACTATTATTAGTCTTACGATACTTTAATGTAGTCGACTTTCAGGAGAAATTCTAAATTATGTCCAAAATGTTATCCAATGAATAAAATTGTTTCACAGTCTGACAATTTCAATAAACAGACTAAAATGCAATTACACTCTACCACAATACCCAAGTTTTACGCCTTCATTAGTGTTACAAAGTCAAGATAAGTACTAGCCAAAAGAAGAAAAACAGGCAAGTAGAATAAAGTGTAACTTTATACAAGGTATAATTATCAGCTATGTATCAAGGAAATTATTATTATTAGTTGTCCTCTGGGTTCCTAGTGGAACATAGGGATTCAGTAGCACGCCACCATTTCACTCTCTTCTCTCCAGTCTTTCAAACAAACCTCCACAACTACCAACAAGCTTTCATTTACTCATCACATCATATCCTCCATGTCACCCTCGCTCACACCACCCAAATTGTCGTTTCCCATTCCGCTTACACTCAACGACCTGGCCGGCCACGTGATATCACTAAATCGTCTTCTCAGTCTGTGCCCAATACAATCCATCTCCACTCTCTTCCACTTTTGCATATTTGTTGGGTGATGGGTTGGTTGTTGGTTGCTTCGTTGTCAGCCAGCTAGCCAGCCACAGTTCCTCCTTGCTTATTCTTATTATTCTCACCATCCATCTGATCTTCAGTATCGAGCCAGTGTAGGCGATGTCTGTTGATGAATGTCTGCAGTTTGTTGGAAATGCTTTTCGTGACGCGCCACCAAGTCTCTCAACCATCAAATAGAAGCAATGACTTGACTGACTTAGTGTTGAAAATCCACATCTTGTTCACGCTTTATGCTGAGTGGAGTGGAGTGGAGTAGAGTGGAGTGCATTAGATCTCCACACTGGTTTCAGATTGATGTAAGCCTGTTTTGGTGTCTTTCCGATCCTGGCTTTGACATCGACATCTGTGCCGCCGCCACCTGTAGTTGGGACGATGCTGGCCAGGTAGGTGGGTAGGTAGGTGAAAGAGACTACTTCCTTCAAGTTTCTTTTGTGCTTGTTGTTGTTGTTGTTGTTGGTTAGGTATCTGCATCACCCCTGTTTTGTCTACGTTCACCTGAAGGAAGTGCCGTCTTCCTTGGCTGCCCTGCCTCATCCGCCAACTTGTTAGTTTCCACCTGTAGATCTTGACGTTTGTGCGGCATTCGACATAAGTCATCGGCGAAATGCAAAACTCCTAGGGTCTTTTCATCGGTCCAGCCAGCGTGTGCTCCTCTTCTGGCTCCTCATAGTTTGTTGCAAGATCCAATCTGCCTTTTTGTAGGAATCCCATCTGATCCTGCTGCTTTCTTGGATCTCACCAACTTTATGGCGTTCAGGACTTCACTTTGACTCCTGTTGGGGAGGGGGGCTTGTCTGCTGGTGGTGGTATTTCTGGATGAGTTACAGATGGTGCTAGTGGCTGACTCAAGAGTCTTCTGAATTGGCCAGCCCATTGTTTCATTTGTTTCTCCTCTTTGATGGTAACTGGGTTTCCTTCACTATTTCTCATTGGTTTCATCTGTGTCGATCTCCTCCCAATTAGTAACCTGGTTGTTTGATATAATGTTATCAGGTCTCTCCTACTTGCAGCCTCTTCTGCCTTACTTGCCAGTGTTTCGTAGAAGTGTAGTTTGTCTTTGCACGCACTCTTCTTCACTCCTTTGTCCAGTGTAGTGTTTTATAGATTTTCCTCAGTTCCTCTTTTCGTTGTTGACCACTGCATTGCATTGCCTGGTTTCATCTTCTACTTCACCATCGCCATCTTCCTCTCCCTCCTCTATCAGCTTCCATGTGTCCTTGGAGATCCATTTTCTGTCTTGTTTCGCCTTCTTCCTTCCTGACACGGTTATTCAGGCTTCCTTTCACGAAATTACAACCAAGCCAGTTTTGATATAAATATGAAAAAGAAAGAAGGCTTGATCCTTCTGATTTATTTGTAATCCGCAGAACTGATGGTACAGTCACGAAAAATATTAATCGGCATGATAAATGAACAGGCCAGTATCTCAGATACATCAGACATTTACGAAAGAGGTTTAGTCAGAATCCTATTCACAAAGGGTAGGAAAATTGTTCTTTACAGATGAACTGAGGTATGGATCATCTATGATTGAGAGTTCCAGGAGGAATCGATACTTTAGGAGGTTTTTTAAGAAGTAGGAGAAAGAAAAACTGAAGGAGCTGATTACTGAGAAGAAACCAGTTATTTGCCGCCAGATATTTGATAGAGATGAAGTACAATAAAACAGTGGACATTTGAATGAAGGTACACCTAAAAAGGTTTCCTTCTTACTACAATGATGCCACTTATATCACCAATGGCTTACTCGCTGAGCCAAAAGTAGACAAACACCATTCCTCTATTACATCCAACTTCATGTATCAGCTCAAGCGCATTGGTGGAAATAAATATAAAGAGATAACTGAGTTGTTTTGCACTTCATTTTATTAGGATGTTCGTGAAAGTTTGTGTTTCAAAAACGGCAACCGTCTTACAAAGGCTGTAGCTAAACATCTGATAGAAACCAGAAACCGTAAAGATGCATCCAAATCCCCCACGAAAATGAATAAATAAAAATTGAAATCTTTTTCCCTTTTTTCTGAAGCCCTTGCAGTCATATATCTTATAAGTAACTAGTGAATAAGCTTTACTGGGATAGTTCAATTAACACTGAACTATCATATCATGCTTTCATTAAGGTATTAGGAGTTTTAGCTCCATTTAATTTCGGATTGTTTGTATGCTTACTTATTTTCTCGGTGGTTCAACAAGTCCCTTTCTTTGATATTGTGTTTGTCTAACACTTTTTTCAACCATCAATATCTTGGGTTGTCAATGTAATCATGCATAAGTTGTCATTGTTCCTGAACAAGATAAGTATTTCATGTTTCCTCCTGTTTATCTTAATCGCCCTTCTGCTGTCATCACATACTTACAGAAAGTCTTAATTGTGTTGTCCTACCATTGTATGCAGCAGATGTTCAACCATCTCATATGCGAAATGCATCATTAAAACGGCCATAAAATAAAAGTTCCGACATTCTTAACTACGGAAAATGTCATGAACCTTCAAGTTGTGAAAACTACAATCAGCGGAATGGGAAAATCAACTTTGTGTTTGCTGTCAAACATCTTATCATCTCACGTAACCCTTTTTGGTAGATTGAGCTCCGAAATCAAGGCAACTGCTTCACTGACTTTAATTTGGCTTTCAATTGACATTTCTCACTTTTTCCTCTCTAATTATTTTCCATCTTTGAAATCAATATCTAAGATATCCATGTATATGACATGACTACTTGAAATGTACTAACAAATACATTGAACGATTCAGAAAATTGATGTCTCATTGTTTTCTTTATGTGGAATTAGAAAATAGCTTCATGGTTTCGATTTCGAAGGATATCTAGCCAATCGGCGGAACTTCATTGGAATTGCGCTCTTTATATGAATTGAAAATATACAGGAAAAAGCGTAACAGAAGAACTCATAAGCCCAGAAACCATCACGACTCCAAGCTGTCGGTTACAAATTTATGCGAATTAATTTGGAGATTAAATATGAAGGAATCAATAAAATTCACCCCATTACACTGAAAAACAGTGGACAGATTTAAACTGAAGCCTGATAACTACCTTTGTGGTTCAGCAGACCTGAGCAAGAGCGAAAATAAAGATGAGCATCTAGGAGTGACTTTAAAAGGTGTCCTAACAACTGGTTAGATAACTAGTTACGTTTCTTTATTTCATGAAAAACTAACTTTCTAACCAAGATATGGCAACTTGATCTGTTATTTCAGAAGTTTCTGATATAGTCTTTAAAGTTACTTGCATCTACTATAAACGTGCCCCTTTTTTTTAAAGTACTGCGATCAATATTTGATCTAGTAAAATCTAATGAGTTGATAATTAGATGCATTGTTTGTCATGAGTACAGATTTATCAAATCCCAGTGATGCAGATAATGAAATATTTTCAGTTTATGCATGTTGTATTGTGGAATTCACTCGTTTATAGAGTTAAACTTATACAAATTATTACAAATTTTGACAGTAAAGACAGGAAGTCAGTATATATTACTAATGAGAAAAATCTATGGCAGTAATAAATCTTATTTAGACTCACACAGCGGTAATGTATTCTCATTTGTTCGTTTTATTGTGCAACCACTGATTTTCTTTCATTTGATAGAGAAGCGTTTAAATTTACTTATTTATAATTTTGGGATCTCACAGGTATATTTCTAGAATACTTCCTTCAGGTTCACATGATAAGGGCACTCAGGCATAAACGACTTATTAAGTTTGAGATCTGCTTGATGTGATACAACTCAATAGTCATTTTAATTCTCAGAATTATTAACTTTAACCGTTGATTGCACGTGTAACCGATTTCATATCTCATTTTGTTACACAATACAAAATAAAAGGAAATGCTTTTAGGATTCTAATTTCGCTTTTCCTTTTCAACAAGGGGGAAATTAGAGTGAATAAACAAAAAGTACAGTCTCTATTTTAGTTACTTAGGTAAACATTCATGATAATTCCAAGCTGACAAATGAATAAATATATTTCGAACAACCGTTCTTTCTTTCACAAAGTTATCACCCACTATTCATTACCCGAATATCTGTATTCCCCCAATTAATGACGACTAAAACTATTTGACAATTAGTACTGTCTTTTAGGGTAGTGTTCACCAAGAACTGATGTTATTTGGAGAACCACTAAAAATCTGGGGGCACTGGACAGCTGTTTCGTCCCAGCATGGGGTTGCTCAGCAGTACGCACCCATGGCTTGGCTAGGGATCAAACTTTGGGTATTCGATATTCAAGGCAAACGCGTTAATCGTTCAGCCACTGGGTCAGATTTCAGTGGTTCACAGTTTCCACCTTCTGTCAATTTGCTACATGGCACGACTATCATCCAGGGTCTTCAGTTGGCACCCGATTCACTTCTGACTGATTGATCCAGCAGATCACGGCTTCTCAGTAGACGTTCCAGATATCCATACACAAGCACGTCAATAATGAGCAATGTAAAGCAATATATTTTGAGGTGAATGAGGATTCTAATTTTTGAAGTAACATTTATCGCGGACCGACATCAGTTGGAGAATCATTGAAAACGTGAGATTACTCGACAGCAACTGTTTTGCTTTGGTTTAGAACTCCTGAGCAGTGCGTATCCACGACCACACCAAGTGCCTAACTCAAGAGTTTCACGTTCCATGGCGAATTAGCCTAGTCAAAAAACATACAACTCATTGTTTTTTCATCGAGATCTCCAATTATATGGTGATATGTACAAATATTTATATTTTGCAGATCACAGACCATACATCATAAGATTTAGGTCATGAAAAGCTTTTATGCATAGTTTACTACATCCAAAAATAGCAGAGAACTCGGCTATCCATGAACTGAAGGCTGACCTATTTTACAAGCGATGTATATTCAGTCTTTGTCTCTACCTTGACCTTAACTAAATTAAGTTGGTTTGCTTCGTTTTTTTCAGCTTCCCATCTTATTATATTAATGTTTGTACTCTTACAACGTCATTATCATTATTATTACTACTGTTCATTTGAGAGGTTCTGGTGTTACTTCATTTGATCTTCGCAATGACTGTAACTTTTAACAAAACATTTTCCATTTATTCCAATTAACTTGTCTCATATTACCTAGTGCTCTGGTTGTTTAGTAACTCTCCCCTGTTTTCAGCTCTTTGTAATTCATATGCACCTAATACGTGGCCAGAACTCTTACGTAGCCCGTCTTTGTTATCATTCAACCTTCACGTCATCAGCTAGCAACATTACTACTACTACTACCATCATTATCGTTATTCAAACCACCCTTTATTTAAGTTAAATTTTCACAAATTGCGGTATTTAAATATCATGTATATATGAAGTATGAACGAAAATTGTTCTCTCAAAAAACTGCACCTTTTGAACATGCTTCAGTTATTCACATGTCTACAAATCAAATCATATTGAGCTGTTTTTACTCGAACAGTGTGTAATAAAATTAAGAGAAAACACTTTAGCAGATGGGAATGAGCCTCCAAATCCATTAGAATGTAATATATAACTATCACTCAAATAGACAGAAATAAGGATTTTTGTACTGACTGAATGAAGTATCCACCGTCAAAATTTAGCATGATTTTCTGTTCTTCTTCTTACAAACATTTACTAGTAACCGAGTCGACAACATAACAATGGCTGGTTGTCACTTTTTAAATACAAATATAGATGACTATCTTGTTTAAAAAACATGGTTGAAAACAATTACTGATGAGTTGGCTAAATTCACACTTTTGGTACCATTTAATTATGCTATTAAATACAACAAGATTAGTATTACTTGTCTTGTCGCATTTAGGTTAAACTGTTAGCACAGAAATTGCCGACGGTAAAGTTGTTACAGGGAGATTAAAGCCGAGTAAATGCTTAAATTTACAATAATTTCCTATGCTAATACCGTTGATTTGTTATTCGTATGAAAAAGTTGGCATTTTAGGGAAGTTGTTGGTCAATGAACATAGAAACCAATTTAATAGGGCATGGTCCACATAAAATGGTATGAAATAAAGTTAGCAAATAACTTCTTATTTTGTTTTAAGAGATCGTCGAATGTATTGATTATACTAATGTTTTTGTGTTCTATATGGCCTTTCTGTTCAACACCAGCGGTACATCTACGTATGCTTTCCAACTAATAACTTCTGTATGTTATTGTTCTGATCGCACTATTGACATTACAGTTAGGGTCAAAAATAAGATTCTATTTTATGAAAACACTAACACATAACAAACATAGAATTGAAATTTTCGGTTGCTTGATCCTCTACAAATTCAAAATAATTTATCACTCTTTTCCCTTTAGAGGAATTTAGGGAGAAATATGAAATTTTTCTCTCTTCAGTTGACATCATTTTTGTGATTTTATTGCATAGATTTGATGCATCCTAATAAAAGTATGAAACATTGTTGAAAAACAGTACTTCTCATGCAATATCTTTATATGCTGATAACATTATTTTGTTCAGACTATTCAAATATGTATTATGTGTATAAGTGAAGTTTATCTAATATTATCTTTACCTATATGACATTTGTTTATCGCACATATTGTATACAAATAGTGTTCATGATCTGTGGTACATATTTAGCATGAATACTTAAGAAAGATAAGTTGTCGTTTTCTGTTCTTTATCTCATTCCATAAGATAAAATTCTTCATTCTGTTTATCACACTTATTTATATTATTTTTATGAACTAAGGGTAAAAATCCAGCTGAAATTCAGATCTAACTTAAACTAAGAATGTTCGTGTTGCGTTTGTTTTACTAGAGGTTAGTCCTAGAAAATTTTCCTTTTGATACAGGTGTAGACCTAGTATTATGGGGATTATTACCACTTGACTCCTGCTTATATTCCTAAAAGTCAAATTTCTACATTGGATGAACTGAAAACTCACAGAAGAATACACGGGACTTAAAAATAGTACTTATTATTTATTGTGAAACAGATTAAGGTGTTGATAACTAAACTCAAGCTATGCATGTAAAAATGTACTTGTAAATTCATGCCTAACCGATATCTCCGTATGGTTGTATATCCTGAAAAAAGCAAGAAACTTGCTAGATTTCAATATCTGTTTGGATGGAAAACTCTGAAGCATCGGTCAAGCGATAGTTTACTCAGAAAAGGAATAAATTTAATAAAATGTTATTCAATGACACTGATGTTTTGTTACAGAAATGAAACCCTATCATGTTATTTGATCAGTGACTCTAACAATGATGATTCCTGAAAGAACTACAAATAACATTGACTTTGTAGGCTAAATACGTCAAGGGAATGACTTATACATTCTAAAGGAGAGCTAGTTATGCTACAAATCATACAATAACCCTTTTTCTTTTAATGTGGGATTTTCATTTTTTGACAAAGAAAATTATCCATTTGCTTTTGTACCATTTATTATTGCAAGTAAAACCCTAGTGAAAGCCTACGGTTACACATTTTGCATAATTATGAAATTTGTTATGTCTAGAGAGTAGTATCTATTAAAGTGTTTCGAACACTATTGATTCTAGATGTTTATCCATGTTTATCTCATAATGAAACAAAATTTTTGGTTTTTATCTCATTTCGCATGTTTATAGACCATGAAAATATACTTTGAGTAATTTTCATGAGTATTGACAATTTCAGTCACATAGAGGTAGCCACTATAAGAAAAATGTCACTCGTCATTAAATCATAAATTTCTTTGTAAATGATTTTCTTGTTCTTGAGTAGGACATAAACTGAAATTGGTTCCATAAATATCGATAGAATGTACTCATGAGGTTGATCTCAACGTCAAATTTATTAGTTACTAGACAAAACTATAAGATTATGCAAGAAATCTGAGACACATAATGTATTGCGATACATAATGTAAATAATCTGACCGTATACGTACGTGGAAATGATAGATCAAAGGTTGAAGTGACAGGGGAGGTGAGAATATGCAGAACAGTCAAGTTCAAAGGTTAGGTTAAAGGCTGCATGAGCAGGGAAAATCAACAGAGTAGGAGTAACAGTATATTGAACTTACTTTTATAGCTGAATTCACCAAGTGGGGTTTAATGTGGTACGAAACTATTTTAAACACAGAAAGTTGGCTTGAAATTCGCAACAGCAGGGGTCTCGTGAAATTTAAGGCTGCGCTCACTTGTTTTATAAGTAAGTTTAAAGAATGTATAAACAAGTATACCTGTTTCAGCGATATATTTCGCAACCCGACAGCTTGAATGTCAGTTAACAATTTTCATAAATCTGGATGGTAAGGTCTTATTTCAACCTCCAATTTACCATTTTTAACTTCGTATTCCTACTCATCACCAATTTAAAGCTTTTCATTTAAATCCCATTTTTCAGTTAATTTATTAAATGTATCATCCACTGGAACAGTACTATTTACTACGTCATTTCTCGGACACAATTTATTGTTCATGGTTAAATCAAGGTGTAGATACCTACATCAAGTACCCAAGTGATCAGTTTGCCCTCATTAGGTTTCCCAAATACACTACACAATTCAGACAAATTACATAATCTTACTGTTTTGTCAAGTTTAATAAACAGAATAATTGTTTCATTCTTGCCAAAGCTATGTTAAATCTTGAAGGAGATATCTTATTAATTTCAGTCATTGCTCATTTACTATGACTTTAAAATTTGTAGTCATGATTTATGACGATTCAGTTTCCCAGATTCACTAACCTGATAGCTTCATACTTTGGTCAAAACATAGGATTGTCGGTACTGGTCTCCATAACTTGTTAGATTGTTATTTTGATACTTTACATACCGTTGTAATATTGTATCACTGTGAGCCATTTCAAATAAACAACATAAAATTTAATTGTACAACACCATAATGCCTACATTTTACTTTTGAATCTTACAACTTGTGTTGATTTTCCGAATTAAAATGTATACTGCCAGAGATGGAGCCTTCATGTTATCTTGACAGCTTGAGGGTTTTTTTCATTTTGTTTCAAAAACAAGTCGGTTGAATTTTACAGCTTTTCAAATAACTATTTTGTTTTTTCTGTGTAAGTCCAATACAATTACATAAATCCAGTTGATTAAGATACTAGATGACGTATAAACCATAGCTTACATTGAAAACTTTGGAAACAGTGTTAGTGCTAAGTGTATGTACAACAAAATTTTCATCAATTCAATTAAGCCATTACGTCATAGTAATGTAAATAAAGCAAAACGGTTCTAAAATATACTGACCGGAGTTATAACCGTCTAAAATTACATGACTGAAAATGGCTAGAATTTTGCCTTAAAATGGCTGATGATTAAAATGCACTTGGGACACACAATAACCGGGCATTTACAGTGAACAGTTAGCAAAGAACTACCAGCTACATTAGCAAAAGTAGAGTACTTTGATCTCAAGTAGTAGTTCCTCTGCGTTTAAACTTCTTATTAATCAAGTATGAATGGTTACAAAGTCAACGAAATAATTTTTTAATATGCATGAGGAAACATTAAACCCCTGAATTCTAATTCAGGGAAGAAATTTCATAGCCATATAGACTCTTAAGAATTGTCACTACCATTAAATCAGGAAACGCAAATACCACTCTTATTTTTTTTGATTGGATTCCCTTTTATTTAAAAGTTTTAACACAATTCATTTTTTAGTGATCAGAACTTTCCAAAGTTACCTGCTAATATTCACACACAAATGATTTCAGTTTCCAGAACAGCATGAAACGATTCACTACTCAATTTATCTTATTTATTAGCATAAAAGGGCTTTTTCGTTACATGACATGATTTAACATCTGAGTAACAGATGGGACACTTCCCAGCTAGTTAAATTAATGTTATTTACTGAAATTTTAATTATATTTATTTGTCCCATAGGTTCCTAGCGGAACATAGGGATTCAGTAGCACGCCACTATTTCACTCTCTTCTCTCCAGTCTTTCAAACAAACCTCCACAACTACCAACAAGCTTTCATTTACTCATCACATCATATCCTCCATGTCACCCTCACTCACATCACCCAAATCGTCGTTTCCCATTCCCCTTACACTCAACGACCTGGCCGGCCACGTGATATCACTAAATCGTCTTCTCAGTCTATGCCCAATACAATCCATCTCCACTCTCTTCCACTTTTGCATATTTGTTGGGTGATGGGTTGGTTGTTGGTTGCTTCTTTGTCAGCCAGCCAGCCAGCCAGCCAGCCAGCCAGCCAGCCAGCCAGCCAGCCAGCCAGCCAGCCAGCCAGCCAGCCAGCCAGCCAGCCAGCCAGCCAGCCAGCCAGCCAGCCAGCCAGCCAGCCAGCCAGCCAGCCAGCCAGCCAGCCAGCCAGCCAGCCAGCCAGCCAGCCAGCCAGCCAGCCAGCCAGCCAGCCAGCCAGCCAGCTAGCCACAGTTCCTCCTTGCTTATTCTTATTATTCTCACCATCCATCTGATCTCCAGTATCAAGCCAGTGTAGGCGATGCCTGTTGATGAATGTCTGCAGTTTGTTGGAAATGCTTTTTGTGACGCGCCACCAAGTCTCTCAACCATCACATAGAAGCAATGACTTGACTGACTTAGTGTTGAAAATCCTCATCTTGTTCACGCTTTATGCTGAGTGGAGTGGAGTGGAGTAGAGTGGAGTGCATTAGATCTCCACACTGATTTCAGATTGATGTAGGCCTGTTTTGGTGTCTTTCCGATCCTGGTTTTGACATCGACATCTGTGCCGCCACCACCTGTAGTTGAGATGATGCTGGCCAGGTAGGTAGGTAGGTAGGTGTGTAGGTAGGTAGGTAGGTAGGTAGATAGGTAGGTGAAAGAGACTACCTCCTTCAGGTTTCTTTTGTGCTTGTTGTTGTTGTTGTTGGTTAGGTATCTGCATCACCCCTGTTTTGTCTACGTCCACCTGAAGGAAGTGCTGTCTTCCTTGATTGCCCTGCCTCATCCGCCAACTTGTTAGGTTTCACCTGTAGATCTTGATGTTTGTGCGGCATTCGACATAAGTCATTGGCGAAATGCAAACCTTCCAGGGTCTTTTCATCGGTCCAGTCAGCGTGTGCCCCTCTTCTCGCTCATCACAGTTTGCTGCATGATCCAGTTTACCACAATCAGGAAGATGGTCGGTGGTAGTAGGCGGCAGCCTTGTCTTACTACTGTCCTCACTTAAATGGCGTCGCTGAGCTTTCCATTGTCAATCAACTGACATGTAACATCATATAGCATAGCATATAGCTGCTGTTGAATGAGGTTGATAAAGGTTTGTGGTGCTAAGATCGTAGTGTTGAAGCAGCTGCCTGCCAAATTACTTCCCCGTCGATGCTACTAAAAGCCTTTTCAAAGTCGGTGAAGTTTAGGTTGAGATCCAGTTGACTTCCTTTCTATACTGTGTTCTATGATGATGCACAGCGTAACGTTGCGATTTGGTCCGCACATGATTTTTTCGTCCTGAATCCAATCTGTTCTGGCCGTAAATTTCAATGAAGAGCATCTTTTAGTCTCCCCAGGACGATGCGGCATAATATTTTACTTGGAGCGGACAGGAGTGGTGCATGATTCCTAGCCAGTTCTTGCAAAGACTTAGATCTCCCTCCTTTGGGAGTTTGACAAGTTAGCCCTTCTTCCAATCGCTAGGTAGGTGCCTTTCCTTCTTACCTTGCAAACCTTCTGCAATAGTGGTGTGAGCACGTCCGCTGTTGTCTCTGCATCTGTTTTCAATACATCTGGAGGAATTCCATCTGGTTCTGCTGCTTTCCCGGATTTCAGCCACTTTATGGCACTCAGGACTTCACTTCTGCTTTATTGGAGGGACTGTGTTCACTGGTAATTCTATGGCTGGGCTGCCGGCGGTATTTCTGGATGAATTACAGCTGGTGCTGGTGGCCGATTCGAGTTTTCTGAAATGGCCAGCCCTTCGTTTTCTTCTTTTCTTCTCTTCGGTGGTAACTAGGTTTCCTTCACTGTCTTTCATTAGTTTCAGCTGCGTTGATCTCTTCCCACAAAGTTATTATTTATTATTATTTTATTTGTCCCATAGGTTCTCAGTGCAACATATGGCTTCAGTAGCACGTCTCCATTCCACTCTCTTCTCTGCAGTCTTTTCAACCTGGCTCCACGACAGCCAACAAGCTCTCATTTCCTCCTCGCACGATCTCCTCCATGTCACCCTCGCCTCAAACGCCCAACTCGTCGCTTCCCCCTCGGGTTCCACTCGGGTACCTGGCCTGGCCTGGCCTGGTGCGTGATGTCCTCAGTCGGTCTTCTCAGTGTATGCCCAATCCATCTCCACTTCCTTCTGCATATTTGTTGAGTGATAGGTTCTTGTTTGGTTCGTTGCCCGGCCAGAGATTCTTGTTGTTTATTCTTTCTGGCCATCTGAACTTCAGCAACGAGCGTAGGCAGTTGTTGATGAGTGTTCCCACATAGTAACCTGGTTATTTGATATAATGTTATCAGGTCTGTTTTACCTGCAGCCTGTTCTGCTTCACCTGCCAGTGTGACGAAGAAGTGTCTTTTGTCTTTCCGCGCACTCCTTTTCACTTCTTTTTGCATTGTTTTGCACGTTGTTCTCAGTTCTTCTTCTTGTTGTGTGTGCTTGCACTGGTTCATCTACTGCTTCACCATCTTCCTCTCCTGTATCAGCTTCCATGTATCCGTCGAGATCCATTCCTTGTCTTACTTTCTCTTCCTCCCCATTACGATTATGAAGGTTTGCTTTCACATCTCTTTCAAAGAGCTCCAGTGTTCATTCACGCAGGTTTCTTCAGGGATGTTTCTCAATGTCTCACATTTTTTCCTAATCACTGGCCGACTTGAAGATGTCCTTTTCAGTTCAGTTTCTATTCAGGGTATTGAACTTAAACTAGGGTGTATCACCAACTTCTATGAAAGCTTTCAACTTGATTTCGAAGGTTTCTTGCACTAGACAGTGAGTGGTTTGAACCTACATCTGCTCCCCTTCTTCATCTTGTATCCAGTAGGCTACGGCTTCACTTTCTGCACATTGAGATGAAGTCGATCTGATTTTTAGTTTCTGGTGAAGTCGAATCCATGTCGCTTTGTGAATATCCTCGTGTTTGTACACGCTGTCTCTAATCCCCAGATCATTGAAAGTGCCGAATTCTGCAAACAGTTCTCCATTCTCATTCATTTCACCAACAGCCTCTCTACTCATGACTGGTTCTTTTCCTGTGTTGTCTGCTCCCAGTTTCCCATTCATGTCGCCCCACCCATTAGAATTTTGATGTCGCCATCTGAGGTGTTTTCTTGTCCATTGCTAATTGTGGTTGTCTGTAGAATTCCTCCTTCTTCTCTTGATCAGCATTATTTGTAGTTGCACAGCGAATCATTGTATGTTTTTGACTTTCAGTCCTTTTGAGTTGAATCTTCCTGTCATGATGCTGCAGGAGGAGATTGGCTTCCGCTACATGAGAGAGAGCCTTCGATGCTGTTGACGACATCATGATAGCCATTCCGAAACTCAGTGTATTCGTGGTTGTCGTCTTGGTGACAATATCGGAGTAGCTTATTGACTGTCCAGTTGACAGTCTAGAGAGTTTACTTCCATTCCATCTGCTTTCTCAGATTCCTAGCACTTCTATGCTATATCTTCTTATTTCTTTTGCAATCTAGGCAGCTTTGCCAGCCAGCTCACAAGATTATGCGGACATTCCATGCCCCTATGCATACTTTTGCTTTCATCGAGAGAGAGAAGATACATCGGCCAATTGGCTTCCTGAAGGCTTTTACCAACTGGCATCATTTCTTCTCTCCGATTCCAGCGAGGAATAAGTTTAATTTTATGTTTTATATTTTCTCTGTGCTTTGAAGTTTCTTTAGCGATTGTACTGGTTTTATGGAATAGGTGTGCTAACCTTGTGGCCAACCTTCCCTCTTTATCCGGGCTTAGGACCGGCTAGTAACTAGTGTACTTGTTACCTAAGCGAGGTTACTTACTGAAGTAGTTCATGATTTTTGGAAGCCTTCGTTTTACAAGTAAGGTGCAAATTATTGGTTAACATTCGTGACTGGAGTGTGGAGCTTCGTGTATGCGAATTCCATTGGTGTTAAGATCTGCGTTAATAATTATAATAAGCTTGTAATGAAACAAACAAAAATGGATTAGAAAACAAACAATGTAAATCAAAATGCGAAATTGGAGATAATCAAAAAGACTTGATAGATCGGAAACTTACCCTTATAATAAAACCAGCATATATATGTGTATATATGTATCCATTTAAGAAAGATGTATGGCCTAAATAGCTACAAATTTTATCTAAACAGAACTACTGAGATAGAATACCTGATGAAGGATGCTACACTGTTTATTATGAATGTGAAACAAAGATAAGTGCACTTGAATATTACATATAGTGAATCAGACGAATAGATAACCTAAAGAAACATCAAAACACGTTCATAGTTGAGAGACTGAAAGTGCATTGTTAAGACACACAGAAAAACACAAAGTTAGTCTTGGTTTACAGGTATTAAAAATATGTGATGTGACTGAAAGTACAGAAGAAACAATCAAGCAATCAAGACTGTTTCATCATCAACATCATGGAAGTTGAAGGGCTCAAACTGGAAGATAGGTTTTCACTGGTGACTTATGTGCTTAGTTAAACAGTCTTCACTGACAGATTAGGGATCAGCTAAGATATATTTTAAGGAAATGATATACAAACTTGTTTTATAATGATGACTCAACTTTTATAGTGCGAAAATCAAATTCTTTGCACAAATCACAAATAAAATGGCAGGAAATTGTTAGCAGCAAGTCACTTTTTGCTCACGCGTTTGCAGACAATCATATGTTATATATTAGTTATGAATTAAGAGCAACATAGGAAATAAGGAAACTGACGGACCTTTGAAAGGACGCGAAAATGAAGTGCAATAAGTAGAGAAAATGCCTAGTAATAGCTGAAGTTTGAATAGCATTTCTAAAGATTTCACGTTTCTAGAGTTATTAGACAGTGAATATTATAAAACCTATTTTAACAATTTTAAAACTGAGCTATATCTTCTCGTCAGAGAACCTGATATACTGGTAATGGCAATGGTATGTGTTAGAATTGTTGTTCTTAAATCCTAAGTCTTCTAACTTGCCTTTCTACTTGTAATTTTGGCAAGATACTTTTGAACCATAAAAGTACACTTATAATTTCCGCAAAAATGACACGACTTTCGTCTTTTACGCGTGTAGAAATAGAAGAGAATTTCCAAGTTTGCTGGCCAGTTTATTGAATTTTAACTAACTGTTGTGTATTCCTTTTTGGTATTTTGCTTCATCTGACAGTTTTGTTTATTCTGTTTAACTTACTGGCTATACGAATAATCAATGTCCAGAATTTTTTTCTAATCGATATTGTTCCTAAAAAATTTGAGTGGTGTTGACGAGTATGATGCTATGTATTTTTTCAGACTTTCAATTTGACTTCAATCTTTTCAATTCTTCCTACATTTCAGCTCAGAGAGTATCCTGTTGTGAATAAACGTTTTCTGCCACATTCTTTTCCGTTCAAAATAATATCATTTTGTAATGCATTAAGCTGAGTTTAATTGTTTATCTCACTGTTTTGATCACATCAATATATCTACTGAATTGAGAAACATATTCAACTTAATGTATGGTTAAACTACTGTCAGTTGACATACACATATTAAGAAGTGAGATTCTTAGTGGACAACACTTCGTTATGTCACTATGCCTACATCCGTCCAAATATGTTTTGATGATAAAAAAATTGATTTTTATTTAAGCATAAGCAATAACAAGAGATGTAGATAATTTTTTTTATAAAAAGGTGTTAAGAAATAAAGTCACATGAATCTTCATCTTACACTCACATCTTCATATTAGTGTGGTAGCTTAGGTGGTTAATTTTTGTCCAAGTCTATTTATCTGGATCTCACTACCATGAACAAACAAAAAAAGATATTGAAGATTATGGATTATATACTTCAAGAAACATGTAATAAATAGCCTGCAATGAAAAGATATTCAACGTACCTTACAGCAGTCATTATATGATAAGTTCTTTGATGATTTTTATGAAGTGTGTTTAGGTAATTTATTTCATTTGATCAGCAAATTTCACGAAAACATTTTAAAATCATGGGTAAATTAAGTAGGTGATGGTGAAATAAGCCTCGGTAATATCACGTAAAATTCCATCAGGACTAAATCTTTCAGGGTTCTTTTTGCAGTTCTGCATTACTTGAACTTCGGAAAAGCAAAATGGAAGTTGCCTCATTAGGTGCAAGTTGCTTTCATCACAGGTTGATATCACCTTAAAAATCCAGGGAATGCTGTGAGCTATGAATAGCTGTATAGAACCGGTTTAAGACTTCTAAGCAGTATACAGCTGCAACTCATGAGTGATTTAACTTCGTATCATTAAGCCTCCTGGTTGGATAAAACTGAATAGTTCTGACTTTTATCCTCTTGCTATATAATACCATCACTATCCAATGTTATCGGTAGATATCTGTCATCTTCCTTACTCCGGTTTACTGTTTATCGCAAATCAGATGTGAATTAAAAAAAGCTGTTGATTCCAACTGCTGTGAGTGAATGATAGCACGTCAGATAAGAGATCTGATATTGCAGAAGTCAATTATTAACAGGGTCAGAAGTGATTATTGTTGGGTAATTTCATATTGCAGTAAAATAGCTGCCACATGTACTCAGGTTTTCAATTTTTCTTAAGAGGTAATCGGTTTGTAATGAATATTATCTCAACATCAGTCATTCTTCATAAAATCTCTAGCTGAATATGATATCAGCTTAATAACACATCGATATATCTGTGCCATCGGTAGTACTGATCTTCACAAAGTCATCTGAACATTGGCCATGCTGAAAGAAAATGGTTTCACGACCTTCTGGAATCCAACTTATTTATATTCAGGAAAGGTAAACTAAATTTGCATATTTTTAGAAACAGTTTAACTAGACAGTTGTGTTTTTGGTTTTCTCATAACCACAAAGTACAAACCTTTTAATTGAAATTATGAGGTGTTACGCAGTCAGTCTTAGAACTGAGAATAATAGAGGTTTTTATGCACTGTTGTAATAAATCCTCTAAAAATGTAACTTGTAATGTGATTTCTGGTAGACTGGATAGTGAGTTTAACTGTATTAGCAGCTGTTGAGCATGTTGATTGGTGGGAATATTTTTGTTTCTGTATAGAAATATCCATGTCATCCAGCTACTCATTATATTAAAAGTCAGGTATTCAGAAAGACAGCTAGCTTTCTTTGGATTCAGTCAGTTGTTTGAGTATCCTCAGTATTTTACAAGGCCAAAATAAAATGGGAGCTGGCACGTTACTCTTGAAGTGTGTATGATAGTGGCAAATGATACCTGTTTCTGTTAATGGTTGTTGGTGTTATACATTTTTGTTAAACTATCTAAGCATATTCAACAGATCCCTTAAATCTGATTTCCTTATCGTTTTAGCAGTTTTCAAAAACAAGGAAGACAGAAATCACGTCGAATTTAAATAATCACTATTTAAACACAAAAAAAACCACCGATTATTTATTACCACATATGTGAGAAACAGTCAGATAGCTTATTTCGTTTTCTCAATAATCTAACCATCTTAAGTTGGAGATTTATTCACTCATACGAAAGAACAATCATACTTTTTCCAGCGACATTTTGATTGCCTTCATAAATTTTGCGTCGTCACTAAGATCGTCGGCACTTGTTTAAAGTCACTACGTGAACTGAAAAGGTCGACCACTTGAGGATCTATAGGAAATGTTATTCCACTTCCCCGTCCACGCAACCACACATTCTGATAAGCAACCAACTTGACCTTAGACCAGAACTTTCTATGACAAGATGACAAACTATTGCTAGTAAATGAGAAGACAACTTGCCACATATGTTTCATATTGTTTTGCTGTTAAATTTCACACCTCATAATTAAACATTTGTTTCATTGAACATTTCAAATTTTTGCTGCCTTGTCTTTTATTACAGCATCCTGTTTTACACCTAACATTATCTCCTACTATTTACATTGTTTAGTAGTAGTGGATCAGTAGTGTCGGGAATAACAAGAAGGGCGATAGTTTTTCAGGAAGCGTAAGTGTATTTGAAGTCGGATTCCAGTGCTTGGCAAACTGGTGAGCCCGAACTGACTACTCTTTTTCAAGACACTTCGTTGTCATTTACAGTGCAATGAATTTAAGAATTCTGTTTCAAACTCCAGTTAACATGTTAAGGTGATCTCAAGAATTTAACAGACGAAAATTTATCACACACGTATAACTTACAACTCAAAATAACACCACTGTCAGTTTTCGTGGAAGTAGTTATTTGCAGTAGCTACATATGCCATCACTCATGAATGCATCTAGAACTAAAGTGGTGGATATAATACTTCAGCTTATATAAAAGTTTTCTCTTACGGTATATTGAATAGAGGACTAATCCAACGTTGTAGTATTCACTGTTGTCCTGTTATTTAGACTAGTGACATTTTCGAAGTAAAAAATATGTAGCATCAGATTTTTCCGTGAACTTAAGACCTGCACTCCGTTCCATGAACACCTTTACCTGTGAAGCTGGTGAAATATTATTTTACGTCAGAAGAAGCTCATGTAAACTTTTTTTACTGAGATGCTTAAGAAATAGTATTCAGCGACTCCTATTGGCAGCTCTTCTTGCGAAAACCAGTAGACTTCTTCAATAGTGAGAATCACTTGATGAACTCCAATAACTCTAAAATACTGTCCATAAAACCTGAGGGAATCATATATCAATTATTTCTTTATTTCAGATGACCTTGTTAACCATTTTCATCTCTTCAGAGAGAAGATATATCAAACCACTATGCGTTTGACAGCACACCGACTGAATGAATCCATAGAGGGACGATCAGTGGTTTCATAGAACTCATACTAGAATAAATTCCTTGTATGTTAACTTACAAAGAAATGCTTGGGTTTAGTATAACACATGGGATTTACCGAAACCAAATACCCACACAACTGTGCTAAGAAATCTGGAAGTTCTCATTTATGAATTAGACACAGAACATAAGCAAACAGCATACCCAGCAACACTGATCTTGAGGAATAAATATTGAGAGTATTCTAATTTGGTTTGAACCACTTTTAACAATTAGAATGATCTACATGGAGTGTTGATCTAGCACTTATCAAAGAGATGAATAGAAATTTTGTCTTCACGTCTGCCAGTTCGTTATGTAATCACAGATAAGGAGTGCATTACCTCCTGTGGTCACCAATGAGGTTACTTAATTATAAACTTGCCACAAATAACCTAATAGGATGAATGATTGTTTTACGACATCATTTTGTACTGTTACTGAAGAACCCACGAAAAATTCATCACTATTCTGTAGAGTAAGAAATAGGTTGCCAACGATTACATGAAGTTAAGATTAAAGTTACTTTTTATGGGTTATAAATAAGGTTAGAGTTAAACGATAGGTTATGCATTTTTACTAGCTGTACCACCCATAAATTTTGATGATAGGTTAAAGACAGTAGCGATGTTTCACATCTTTAGGAAGTTTCTGTGTTGAACTTGAAAAATGCCAAAGTTCGAAATGGTTAGCAAACATTTTCAATAAAGCAATATATGGCGTAAGCAGCTTGTAGAATATACTGACTGAAATCTATTTGTTAACTTAGTTTACTATATTAATAACCAGTCTGTCGAACTATGTATTAGTATAAGAAATTAAGTATATCTGTTATCGCTGACATCAAAAATATTTGTAGCTTTGATGCATGAGATGAATACGGTGCACCTATATGTTTCCTTCCAATTACGCTAATTCATCCGGACAAAGTGACACTGTCTCATATAAGATTCCATATATATATATATATATATATATATATATATATATATATATGCTTCTAAAAGGCTTGGTCACTGGTTTTATTAATAGCCAAGGGCACAAATGATGGAATTTGGTTGGTATTGATTGTATAAATATGTATCAGCAGTTAAATGGCTCAGAATATATACATTGGTTAAGTAAAGGAAATTGACGATTCATCAAATTTTAAAGCAAAACAAAATAGTTGTTCACACTCCTTTTCGCTTACCTCGTTTTATGGATATATTTGTTCTTCTCTAAGCAATGCTCATCTACGGTGTCATAGCAAAATGTTTTGTTCTTATAAAGTGAAAGCTAACATTTTTCCAACTTCTTTTCATGTAGTCAAGCGTTTGAAATGTCATCAACTAGGGGCCTTGTTATAAAATAGGTTTTGTGCATACTCCTCTCCATCACAAAGGTATATTTTCTTCTTAGTTAGCGTTGAAACTTACTGTAACAATAATGTTGAAACTGAGAATTATTTTTTTAGATGACATTTTATAGATGTTTGAACATATTTTTCAAGTGGCAATCAACTAATTTGTGATATGAAACAGAAGAGTTAAAAACCAAAGTTCCTGGATATTTCTATAAGTATCCATGCACATAAGTAATTTGTCTGCATGGAAAAACAAGAAATATCATTTCCAAAACTCATCACCGGAGAAGTGTGCATGTCAGTAAGAAAGAACAGATTTAAAAAGTCATTAATATTGGATAACGAATTCGGTTCTGCAGCTTGGTAGCTATTCACTGCAAACAGTCAAATAACGTAGTCATAAAAGGTATGAAACTGAGAAATATCAGCAAAACCAGCTCCCTTTTAATTTCATCCTTAGGTATCACTTTTTCTCCTTCAAAGCCACATCCATTCAGTATCACACACCATAACACCAACTACTTTGGTGATAAGTTTCGGCTCTACCTTACACAGATTACTTAAAAGTAAGGTAGCCAATTTATAAACCTTCATTATCTAACAAAACGTTCAAACACTTTTTTCTACCAGTATTTTTTATCTGTAGTTGATAAACCAACGATCCGTTTTCCACGCTTTCGATTAGTTACTTTCCTGTGATATACATACCATTTCCAAGACATACTTGAACGCAATAGGAAGTAAAGACATCATCTTCTCACTAGACTGTTTAAACAAATCATGGCGACCGTTTCGAAGCTTTTTTTAGTATAGGGAAACGATGAGTTAGTATTAAGAAGTCCTCTATAGCATTTAATGATTGCTCATCCAAATGGAAATCAGCTGAAAATGTTGTGTTTATTTCCATTTCCTCACAATATTCTTTGGTTACAGCCTGAAGATGGGATTTTAGCTAAAAAAACGTAAATCACTTTAGACCCTGTTGAGTAAGATCCAGGAAGTGCATCTGAACTGACTGCTAAAAATATTAGTAAAAATGCCGTATTCAATAAACCAAGTACTCATGTATTTGCACAGATTCTGTTGAGGTTAACCAGTGAATTTGAAGTAGGGGATTTTCAGTATCATAACAGAAACCAAACTATTCATTAAGAAGGTAAAAACTAGAAGGAGGGAATATTGAGTTCCGTTTATAGATTGAGAAAACCACAATCACAGCTTATCGTCCGCTTAAGACCTTTGTGACTCGCAACTTATGACATGAAAAACTTTACGAAATTAAAACTTCATCGCGACACCTGTAGCATTTTCTCCGTTGAGCTTTTGCTTTTCGTATAAGTCAATTAAATGTATGATGAGAGTCATCATGACTCATAAGGTAAAAACTTCAATCAGGAGTGAAAAGTTCAGAATTATTTTAAGTGAAAAATGAAATACAAGGAAATTTCCTCATATATGTTTTTTAAAATTATGAATAGAACAGGAGCAACTAATGCTGGTAAGAATCATAAAACTGTCAGTGTTACAGAAATAGTCTACGTTAGGAAACATACTAGGAATAATGATTGACGTTATATATATATATATATATATATATATATATATATATATATATATGTATATATATATATATATATATATTCAGAGTTAGGTACAGAAGTCGATGCATCTTGCTTATAGCTTCCTTTATGCACTATAAATTGTTAATAGTAATCGTATTTTGAACAAAACTAGCAGCACTTCACCCAGAAACGTTTCACATTGAATTCTCAAGTTTTAGTTTAGGACATAGACAACAAGTATGAGAGAATGATAGACAGGAAAAATAAAAAGGAAAACATTTCCATTTTAACACAGTCTTTATTTGTATTTAATATTTACATTGTTTGGGTTAAAATGTTGATTTAGGACGTGAAATACATTTTAAAAAGGCTACATTATTATTATTTATTATTTATCCCTTGGGTTTCTCTTGGAATATAGGGCTTCAGTAGCACGTCTCCATTCCACTCTCTTCTCTGCAGTCTTTTCAACCTGGCTCCACGACAGTCAACAAGCTCTCATTTCCTCCTCGCACGATCTCCTCCATGTCACCCTCGCCTCAAACGCCCAACTCCTCGCTTCCCCTTCGGGTTCCACTCGAGTGCCTGGCCTGGCCTGGTGCGTGATGTCCGCAGTCGACCTTCTCAGTGTATGCCCAATCCATCTCCACTTACTTCTGCATATTTGTTGAGTGATAGGTTCTTGGTTGGTTCGTTGCCCGGCCAGAGCTTCTTGTTGCTGATTCTTTCTGGCCATCTGATCTTTAGTAACTAGCCAGCGGAGGCAGTTGTTTGTGAATGTCTGCATTTTGTTGGAAATGCCTTTCGTAACGCGCCAAGTCTCTGAACAATAGTAGCAGTTGCTGGATAAATAATGTAAAAGTAATAGTCAACTCTTAAATCAATTTGATAATATATAATAATCCAATGTTTTCGTTCAATATATCACCAACCTAATTTTTTTCGAAAATGCACAGTAGGATGATTAATCTTTGGTTTTTTCGAAAATCAGTTTATTCTAAATTGATCAAAGATTTTCATAAATTAATGACTCCATTAGGCAAAAACAGTAGAAATACCAATCAATATGCAGAACTTAGTTTAGAAAATAGTCATTTAGTGATAGCATAACTTTCGCTTACCTTATTAGAAAGTATGAACTGACTGGTGGGTTACCTGAACTAATAGTATTCTTTTAATAACTGCTACAAAAATTTTATTTAAACGTACTGATTAGCATAGAATGACTTAGCTTTCACATGTGGTGTCTAAAATGAGAAAGTTGGCAGGAAGCCTAAGACTGGCTTTGTGCTTGTTGGTAGTCATAAGCAGGGCTTATTTGCAGCTTCATGGACATATTTACCCTCTGTATACCTAATCTGAGTCACTTAATGCTAGAATTATTAATGATTATAACAGATTTCCTACACTATGTGAAAGTTATATTTATGACTTTCAGCTGCTTGATAAATCGTACAACAACAATTATATTTGATAAACTATTCTGGTTGTACACTTGCGGGGATACTGGTATCTACCTATGATTTCCATATAAATTTGAGCTTGATAAAAATTAATTCTCATAAGTTTGCTTATTCAATTTTGATGGTTTATGTAACTTATAGTAAGAGTATCCGCTTCTTTCTGTCTAAAGTGATTTTAGCTTAAATGACGAGAAAAGAAGATACACAGTTCAGTCGTAATCCAATTTATCTTCTACCTTGTATAAAGGATAAACACAACATGTTAAAAAAACACAGAACATACGAAACAGTTGTCCACTCTACATCCAAAGTAAATCAGGTTGAAATTTATTGTAATATTTACTCGTTGCTATAGCGAACTTCTTTAGCAGAGCATGATCATTGAACGTTGCTTCACAGACTGTTCTTTTTAACACATTAGGTCTCCAGAAATCATCCCAATTTTCGTAGACTGGTTTATTTAAAACTGTATACTAGTTTTCATCTAAAACTGAAGTCCATAAGATAACTTCATCGACCTCAAGGGTTTCGTAGCACTCCTCTCTTTTAGTCTTCAGCATATATTCAATTGGTCATACCAATTCAGTGTCGTTGATGACTCTGTCCATCCACAATATGGCGACAACACGGTCTGAACTGACAGCAGTGCAGGTCACTAATTGATGTGGGAATTATAGCAGCAGAAGCATATCAGCTAGAAATCTTGAAAATGAAACTGGTTATCCATGGCTTAACTTACGCCTGAATCAAATTCGAAAACACGCAGAAAAACAGTTGTGTTTGTTGACTAAACAGTTGACTGATTTTCTTTCATGATAAGAGACAATATTGAATTCACTAAGTAAACTTCTCATTTTTCCGCATCTTTGACAGTTTGAAGTTTGGTATCAGGGCTTTAGTTAAAGCTTTCAATGAAGCTTACAAACAGTGAGACAAAGTGGATATGTTAAGTTTATTCTGTAGTATAATCTAAACTTCCCTAAATGAATGAAAGAAGCCTATTTTGAACCGTCATAAGATGTCTATTTTTATCATTACGTAAATCAGGGTTATGTATGATATATATGGATTGATAACTGTAATCGTCCTTTTTTGGCGTAAAGGTACGGACGTAATTGCAAAGTATAACATAAGTAACACAAGTAATTGCCATTCCTCTTCTTGAAACAGAATTTGAGTTGTTGCGACGTTTTATAGTTGGTAATGGTCACTGTTATTACTAATCAGCGTGAATTCATCATTCAGTCAATTCTTTACAAGATATTAACCTTTAATCATGGTTTAAAATAAGTTTAGTTTCTAGTTTTGATGGGATAATGAAAAAGGTAAGATCATAATTAATAACACTCATCGTCTAAAGTCAGAGACTGCTGGAACTAATGCAATATATGTTTTCATAAAATTATGCTTTAAAGTAGAATATAATATCAAAATTACATCAGTCCTATCTGTTTACTTCTTTAATACCATCACGGTATTTCTCCTATAATGTAGTCATGAGTAAAAATGTAGGAATTTTCTTGTGGAAATTACCTCAAGATTTTATACAGTGTCCAGAGGGCACTTTGAAACACAACGATTAGAACAATCCTAAGGCTATTCATATGAATGTTATTATCGTGTGCTGTTACCATACTACTCGACTAGTAGATGTTACTAAGGCTTCAAATGATACATTTTCAAAACACAGAGTTGGTGATTATACCCGGTACGTTTTCAGTTTCATGCAACTGACGACTTCTTAGTCTTCGAAATCTTCAGAATGGCAGGTTTTTTTTAGAAAAAGACTAACTGAGCAAAGAAATATATTTCTTTTCAATTAGGTCTTCATCTTGGGCTCTACACTAATATATTGGTTTACAATTTAATCAAATTACCAATCACGTGGTGGTGTTTCGGAAATAATGATGTAAATAATCAATAGAGTTGCTAAAATAGGAAATATGATTATTCATAGAAACAAGAAGGGAAGATATGTACAAAGTAAACCTAGAAGTTACATCATGTACTAGATAAGTTACGATCAACTACAAGTAATATCAAACAACGATTGCTGTGAAGTCATGCGAGATCTAAGTCATACTAGTGTGTCACTGGACGCATACTCATTAATTAAATTTCAACTAAAACACCAATTATTGAACAGACGAATACATTCTCATCCACAGTATAAAAATAAAAAGATCTTTTACAGTTCGGTTCGAACAAAACGTGTGTATCGTCATAAGTGAATAGTACAATCATCTGTAAATTATTCTAATTTGAGAGCCAGTGAAGTGTAACATCATGACACAGGTTAGATTATGAATTCATGAATCTTTGAGTAATACACATTAAGTATTCAGTAAATTTTGGAATAAATATTTGCCTAAGCGTTTTGTACAGAATTCAACAATCTGGAAATCATTTCCGTTAATTAAAGACAGTTTCCTTTGCTAAGAGTGGAAAAACTTTATGTCACAGCTCAAATTAACAAAATTGTACAAGTAACGCGAATGTTATTTCTATTTGGTATGAAGTCAGGAGAAACAAAATTGCAAACCAAACCATGAAACGGTATTTTCCGTTTGTTTCAAGTCGTAAGGGATACTTTCAGTCCTTTAAAAGTGATATGGTTTCACTTTCTGTGCATGAAAATTTATTTTTGGAAGACTTTGGGCTGAATTCAATTCATATTTGCAGTTTTGAAATAATGACCGTAACTAACAGTGACTAAAAAGTATCCTAGAGTTGTCGAAAATTCATCTCTTTTATTAACCATATAATTTTTTACACCGTCTGTGTTCACAATGACTTTTGTATTGTATCATTCAAAGGTAACGAGTGAAATCATTTAGAGTAAAGTGCATCGAATGCCGGTAGTTAGAACGAAACAAACACTGTCAGCTATTTAATTCTAGACATAAATGATTCAAAACTCACTCGTGTTTGATGGTTCCCTTAAATTGACTCCCTTATTCCCCTCTCGCCATGATATATTTATGCCTTTATATAAAACGAATGTACATATTAATACATTACTCATTCCGTTCCTTACCTTTAGAATCATCGATAGATAATAATGCCATTCAATTCAGAGGAAATAAATTACTGCATCAACCCAAATAGCAAATATTAATTTATGACTTTACTGCTAAATTATTTTATCCGATTCATTTTTGTGATATATATCCTGTAGACTGGAATTAAGATTATCTGAACGCACGATCGTTTCCTTGTGCACTTGTGTGTGTGTTGCAGCACTGATGACATCTACTCTTATAAGTAAGCCTGACTCTGCAAAAAGTGCTATTAGGTAAACTAGAGCTAACATTTTTATATTCAATATATCAGTTAGCAAATATGTGTAATCAACAATCCATTTGGAGAACCATGGTTTTGATAGAGTACATATTATGTGACGTAATAAAAGTATTATTGATGTGGTCGCCAATACTGCCTGTTTCCTGGAGTGGAGGTAAGAAAACTTGGTAACAATGAGTCACATTGCTACCAAGTAGTTAATCCCTACCTTGGTTCAGTAAGTAAAGTTTTCACATGATTACTTTGTCGATAGCATATTCAAAAATTAGTTTATTCATGGAAACATTTGGGTCAAATCTTATTGTTCACTAAAAAAATCTATATAAAGAATGTCTGTCAAAGTTACAAATGTTAATAGGTTTTTCAAACGTGAATCAACAGCAACGAACCATGGTTAAATAGCTGTTGTTCTCTCCTTAGTTCTTGATTGTTAGTTATGAAACAAACGTTTATTTAAACAGCTGTTCTGTGTAAGGCATCAGATCATAAAAAAATATAAACACATCGATCGTAGCACTGTGTAAAATAAAACTGAATATTTTATTTTGTTCTATAACAAATGAAAACTTTAATGTTGGGAAGTACTGAGAAATTCGGGAGAAAAATTATTATTCTTCTAAAAGTGACCCCATGTCATACATATTTTCAAACATTTTATTGCACATTTGCCTGCATAAAGTAGATTTGAGACTCGTTTAGCTATTTTCAAGTCACAATTATTCTGGTGATCAAGAAGATAAAGCCATCACAATTTCGTTGCTACAGGATTGCTACTTTTAGAAGTATTCTCACGATTCATTTTTTCCCTCACACTACTATTTTTCCAGTCAAAGAGAAGATAAGAGAGCTCTTAAGTTTGCTAGGCACTCCTAATCTGCCAGTTACGATATTTTTAGTAGTTTATTCTTCTATTGCAAAGTTGTAAAATGTAATATTCGTGTGCTAATGGGTGTTTTACAGCTTCAGTTCAAGATATTGTGCGCATATACGTCTTATTACCATGAACTTCTAGGGTGCTTAATGTTATCTCATGGTAATTGAAGGCTGTGTGGTGAAACTATGTTGATAAAATAACCTGTTTTCAAGATTACAAGTTAGCTTATAGACTAGGTAGAAACGAGGGTCACCAGGTGATTTGACAGCGAAGATCCTTTCTAAAATATAAGCACTTGTTATCAGGAACAACATGACACATTCATTCAAGAAGTTTCTCTATTACTGTTTTAACAACCCATTCGTGAACGAAGCGAAAACCCTGAAGCTAATACTCTAAGACCTTGAAGCAAGGTGATAATAGTCCTTCAGCAAAGAGTCCTTTATTTCATACCTATCTGAACATCCTTCACATGCACCTAGTCGTTCAATAAAGCAAGGTTTACAGTCATTATGAGAAAAACTTTTATGTAATCCTAGAGTGTTTAGAATATCAAAACAAGGTATTTCTGAATGTTTTGCTGTGTATGCCACAGCTTCTTCAGTTATTATTATTATTATTAGTCCCTTGGCTTCCTAGTGGAACATAGGGCTTCACTAGCACGTCTCCAGTGACCTCTGTTCTCTGAGGTCTTTTGAACCTGGCTCCACGACAGCCCACAACCTCTCATTTCTTCCTCACACGACCTCCTCCATGTCACCCTCAACTCGGACACACAACTCGTCGCTTCCCATGGGGATTCCACTCGAGTACCAGGCCTGACGCGTGATGTCCCCAGTCGGCCTTCTCAGTGTATGCCCAATCCATCTCCACTCCCTTCCACTGCATATTTGTTGCGTGATAGGTTCTTGGTTGGTTAGTTCCCAGAGCTCCTTGTTGCTTATTCTGACTATTCTGACCATTTGATCTTCAGTAGCGAGACAGCGTAAGCAGTTGTTGATGAATGTCTGTAGTTTATTGGAAATCCCTTTCGTAACATGCCAAGTCTCTGAACCATACAGAAGTACTGACTTGGCTGACGTTGGTGTTGAAAATCTGGATGTTGTTCCACATGCTCAGTGCAGTGCAGAAGATCTCCACACTGGTTTCAGGCTAATCAACGCCTGTCTTGCTTTTCCGATTCTGACTTTGATATCCTCGTCTGTGCCACTGCCGCCTGTAGTTGAAACAGTGCTTCCTAGATAGGTGAAGGAGGCTACTTCCTTTAAGTTTCTCCCGTTGATGGTGATTGGAGTTTGTTGTTGTTGTTAGTGGTGGAGAGTTATCTCTATCACCTCTGTTTTCTCTTTATTCACCTGAAGTCCCGTCTTAGCTGCCTCTTCTATCAACTTGTTAGTTTTTGCCTGTAGATCTTCAAGTTTATGTGACATCAGGCACAAGTTATCGGCGAAATCCAAGTCTTCTAGGTTCTGTTCTGCGGTCCATCGTATCCCCCTCTTCTCGCCGTCCACTGTTTGCTGCATGATCCAGTCGACCACAATAAGGAATATCATGGGGGATAGTAGGCAACCTTGTTTCACTCCTGTCTTCACTTCACTGCAAAGGCATCACTGAGCTTCCCATTTTGAATTACTTGGCATGTGGCATCTTCATATAGTTGTTGAATGAGGCGGATAAAGGTTTGCGGTACTCCGTAGTATTGAAGCAGTTTCCAAATTACTTCTCGGTCGACGCTGTCAAAGGCCTTCTCAAAGTCGATGAAGTTGAGGTAGAGAGCTGATTGCCACTCTGTGCTCTGTTCCATGATGATGCGAAGCGTTGCGATTTGGTCTGCATATGATTCGTACCTCCTGAGGCCAGCCTGCCTGTTCCGGGCGTAGTTTTGAATCCAGTGCATTTTTAAGCCTCTCCAGGATGATGCGGCTTAATATTTTGCTTGCTCTGGGTGGACAGGAGAGTGATTCCTCACCAGTTCTTGCAAGCACTGAGGTCTCCCTTCTTCGGCAGTTTGACAAGGTAACCCTTCTTCCAATCACTAGTCAGGTACCTTCTCTTCCTTCCACACCTTCTGCAATAGTGGTGTGAGCATGTCCACTGTTGTCTCTGCGTCTGTTTTCAGTGCTTCTGGCGGGATCCCGTCTGGTCCTGCTGCTTTCCCGCATTTCAGTAGCTTTGTGGCGTTCACGACTTCCATTTTCGTTGGAGGATTTATGTTCACTTGTGGTTCAGCGGCTGTAGGTGGTATTTCTGGACGAAGTGCAGGTGGTGGTGGTGGTCGATTCAAGAGCTTTTTGAAGTGGTCGGCCCATCGTTTCCTCTGCTTCTCTCCTTTGGTAGTTAAATTTCCTTCATCATCTTTTATTGGTTTCATCTGTGTTGATCTCTTCCCTGATAGCAACCTGGTTATTTGATACAATGTCGTCAGGTCTCTCTTACCTGCAGCCTGTTCTGCTTCGCTTGCCAGTGTTTCATAGAAGTGTCTTTTGTCTCTGCGTGCACTCTTCTTGACTTCTTTGTTCAGTGTTTTATACATTGTGCTCAGTTCCTCTTGTCGTTGAGCGTCCTTGTACTGGTTTATCTTCTGCTTCACCATCCTCCTCTCCCTCATCTATCAGCTTCCAGGTATCCGTCGAGATCCATTCCTTGTCTTCTTTCTTCTTCCTTCCTAATACTGTTTTGCAGGTTTCTTTCCACATAGCTTTCAAAGACTTCCAGTGTTCTTCCACACAGGTTTCTTCAGGGATGTTCCTCGATATCTCCCATTTTGTCTTGATGGCTGGCTGCCGTGAAGATCTCCTTTGTAGTTTCATCCTTCAGTTTCCGAGTGTTGTACTTGAAATGAGGTCTATCACCAGCTTCCTTGAAGGCTTTCAACTTGATTTGGAAGGTTCCTTGCACTAGATGGTGAGTGGTGTGAACCTACATCTGCTCCTCTTCTTGACCTTGTGTCAAGTAGACTGCGTCTCCATTTTCTTGAGATTGAGATAAAGTCGATTTGATTTTTAGTGTGTCCTGATGTCTGGTGAAATCCATGTCGCTTTGTGGATATCCTTGTGCTTGAACACACTGCCTCACTGCAATCATCAAATCGTTGAATGTGCAGAATTCTGCAAACAATTCTCCATCCTCGTTCATTTCACCAAGCGCCTCTCGATCCATGGTTAGTTCTCTTCCTGTGTTGTCCCCTCCCGGTTTGGCATTCATGTTGCCCATTAGAATTTTAATATCGTCAACTGTGGTCTTGTCCAGTGTTGCTTGAAGTTGTCTGTAGAATTCCTCCTCCTTTCCTTGATATGCATTATTTGTAGGTGCACAGTGTAGCATTGTATGATTGTGACTTTCCTTCCTTTCGAGTTGAATCTTGCTGTCTTGATCCTGCAGGAGGAGATTGGTTCCCACTGCATGAGAGCCTTCGATGCTCTTGGGGACATGATGATAATCACTCCATAACTCAGTGTGCTCGTTGTTGTCGTCTGGGTGACATTATCGGAGTAGATTATTGATTCTCCAGTTGACAGTTTGGAGAGTCCACTCCCATTCCATCTGCTTTCGCAGATCCCAAGCACTTCGATGTGATACCTTCTCATCTCCTTTGCAATCTGGGCTGCCTTACCGGGTTCAAACATGGTGCAGACATTCCATGTCCCCACGTTTACTTTTGCTGTCATCGAGAGAGAGAAGACACATCGGCCTGGCCAATTGGCTTCCCGAAGACTTTCACCAACCGGCGTCATTTCGCCTCTCCGATTCCTGCGAGGAATAATTTTGTTATTATTTTGTATATATCGTTTGTACTTTGAAGTTTCTTTAGCGGTTAGATTTATTTTACGGGGTAGGGTTGCTAGCCCTATGCCCAACCTTCCCTGTTTACCCGGGCTTAGGACCGGCTAGTAACTAGTGAACTAGTTAACCAGGCGAGGTTACAGCTTCTTCAGTAGAATATACGAATTTTTATTAACATCAAAAGAAGTTGTGGTTTACTAAACGAATCATTCAGAAATGTCTTGCTTTGATTTTCCATACACTTTTGGATTTTATTAAAATATATTCTTATAATGACTCAGCCTGACTCGGCGCCAAACTTCTTCCAGGGGGCTCGAAACAACCGAAGTCTGGATATTTATAATCGTTGTCAAGTCATTGTTTTGTTAAACGAGTTAAAGTTGAATGCGATTTTCAGGCGAGTCCTTTCGTGTCATGCAGTTCGTTTGCTAGTATAAATATTCAAGTGTCCGAATCGGCTTTGATCATCAACCTGAGCTCTTCATACGTGAATGTAGGGTTTAGTCAATGGTGTATTACATATGACTGATGGAACAAATACGATGTCAGTAGTAACCACAAATGATAACACTTGTTAGCTTGCCGGTAATATAATTAGATGGGGCAGGATAGTGCTATAGTACACTAATAGTAAAATTTTCATTTGTTTCTTTCGACCGACATATTTGTGGTTACTGATTTGGTCATTTCACGAACTTTAAATAGAGAGCAAAGTTTTAACAGCAAAGCATAGATGCAGCTTACTTCGTGGTGAGATGAGAAACAGATAAACAAAAAGGATTCATCCTGTCATGCTAAAAATAACCCTCTCACTCCACTTTTTAAGTTTGTGAAGGTGATGATTTCCAAGTTATTTCATGAACATCCTACGATGTCTTTGTTTTGAGAAATTATTTTATCGTTAACTAAGTCCTACTATCTTGGAAATAGTAACAATCATACTTTTTATTTTAACCTTTACATGGTTGATAATAAAGAACGAATTGACTGTGGGTGTACTTTATGTTTCCTTTGATTCATTCAAAGCCACGATAAAACAATAACCCATACAATAGGTAAATTATCCACCTAGGTTTTTGCATTTCATAAAAATTCAACTCAATTTAGTAGAAGTAGAGATTATTTACCAAATTATTTGTTGTGAAATGTTTACGAGAAAGAATAGCAGCTGAGTGTTTTATACCAGCTGTTAAGAAATCTTAGCATCTTTTCTCCTAGACGATAAGAGGAACATTTGAGAAGTTCATGGCAAGCTTTTAATAGTTTCTCTGATAATATTTATTCATCTTAACATCAATACTTTGTTTCTTGGCTCATCACTAGTTGCCATAACCAATACTGCAGAATTTGTGTGAAAAGTGTCATAGATATATTTTTATAGTAAGTGATTTATTTTTTAACTTGGGATTACACTTTCGTTTACGTTATTCAGACACTGGTCTAAATAGTTCTTTGACTAAAGGTTAACCGTTAACATTCAGATATTTGAATATATTGCCAGAAAATACCGACTGAGATTTATGCATATGAGTGAAGAATGATAAAAGGCGTTACTGGCCACACAGTTCACAAGACAAAAGGTATGAATGCAGACTTCTACAAATACAAAACATGCTAAAAAACCATAAATCAAATATTTTCATTCATTCCGTTTCTTTATTTTCAGTTAAGTTTTCGTCTACCACAGTTGACCTGTTTCTACAAATGACAAAAACAGAATGTTAAAACAGTGAAAAATTGCAAGTTTTATTTTCTTCAAAAAGGATAACAGTAACATTTATTAGAAGTGAACAAAAGGAAAAAGTTGTTGATAATAATAGTAATAACAAAATAGACTGCGAACGTTGTATAGTTTTCAGTATTTCCTTTAGTTTTCGGAAAGCATGAATAGGTGAGCACATGATCACCACGAATAAACTCAAAGTTATTTGGAAAAAACTTGTGTTGGTATACTGAATAGAAGATACTGGCACACTAAACAGCTTACAGGACTTGTATATATTCATTAGTCATTGTACAAGGCCAATAAAAACAAATTCTTTGCTGTCATAATAAGTATAGATAGGAAAATGAAAGTCTTGTTCCTTTTACTTACCAGCAAAGCAGTTTTTGTTTATGATGGACATTTTAATGATTACTGTCAGCGTAGTAGTCATCTCCTGTGTATTGTAGGAGGATCAGTGTTACAACATGTGGAATCTCTTTCTTTCAATGAGGATGTTATATTTCAACATATTAATGAGGAACAGATTATTAAAAATGCAAAGACACACTTATGGCATTAGATGATTTTTGGTAGACGTAGTTTTTACTGTCTGAATGTATATCCATAGGGGAACTTTACACTTTCAGTCCTCAATGTTTCTCTTTTGTTTGTCAACAGCACAAATTCAATAAACAATAGTCGACTGATGTAACAGTTCCCTTTGTTAGATGGAGCAAAGAAACTTATTTTATCCTCAGTTATGCTGGGATAACAGTCATACAGTCTCGGTTGATCAATAAATATTAAATGAATCAGCTGTGTTTTTTAACTGTGCTTACCGTAGATATAGTTTGTTATTATTTACCGGGATTACCTACTCATTCTTATTCCATATCTTCGTTCTGTATAGTGTTTACAAGCATTAACTGCTATTATCGCAGGTAACAGTAATCAAAGTAATTGAACTAGAAAACATATTCATCAGTCAAATCTGGTTAATCAAGTAAACGAGAACAATTTTACCAGACATATTGTTAGTTTATTTACCAATGGTTTCACCAAAGTTTTAGTGCCATGTGAGGTTAAATCTACTGGGAAATGGGGGGTATTTGAAGGGAATCATCTGGTTACTGTACTTATTGGCGAATAATTGAGATAGTGGGTCACAAAACTTTCAGGGTGACCATAGAGGAATTGTAACTGAGGTGGTAACTGACTCAGTACTGTTGATTAAATCGATGGTGATTTGCTGAACAGTTATTTGGTAGACAAAGCCCTACTTCTTCGGTATGTCATTTCTTGAGACCACTAACCTTTCCTATCACATGATCCTGTACCTACGCCTATACAAGAGTAGGTTTTTTATCCAAATTAGTAATGCTTATGGATTATTTCTTAGTGATGTTAGTAACCCTCAACGGTTCATTCCGTCTTTGTTCTCGACCGCACAGTCACTAAAGAGTAATTGTTGCGTTAAATTATCTTCTTCACTAAGGGTTGTAGCTACTACTATGGAAAAAGTGAGTTCCGGGTGAGATTTTGGGTTTCATCTATGCTCCTTTCTAAAATTTAATTGGAAATTATAGAGTTAGCATCATAGTTGCCTTGACTAAACATTTTGCTACAGCTGCTTCAACTTTTTGCAGTGAAATGAGTGGAAGTTCAGTTCTGGATTTCTTAAAGTAAATTTTACTTTAAACACTACTATCGAAACTCTTACATTTCCTACATTTACCTTCCCACTTCACTGTAACTTATTCCTTTTCTTTCACTTTTCTGATTAGTAAGTTAGATCACATTTGAATAAAACTCAAATATCGTTTGATTTCTACCCACATATGTGTGAATGCAACCTTGGAAGTTGAGTGAAATAAATTTCAGAGCCATATGCTCTTAAATGACTACTGAAGATGTAATGTATGTTTGTCTCCAGCATGAGCTCTTCAGAGTCGTTAAAAGATTGCACCACTAGATACCTTTATAGCGCTAGGGATTAGTATATCCTAATGATGTAGTACAGTCCTATCGAAGCTAACCACCTGTGAATATTTTAGAGCTCTGACATATTTGGATAAGTACGACGTCAGCTACTGATCTAATGCAATCATCTGATGTATATATAAACCTTGGTAATACCACGTATAGCGCGCTGGCTTTGTATTGATATTTACAAGGTGGCATAGAATTCATTTTAGGAGTTTTCTGATATACTTATTCAAGTGGATAACAAAACTGTCCATCCTTGAAGTCCCAGCTTTTGCACTGAATAAAGATATCATTTTATTTCGTTTACGACCATTTTGTAGTGAAACCAGGGATTCCGTTGATTGAGAAAAAACGTGGAAAGGAGGAAAACTTTTTTCTCTAGGGTTTTCATTTTAATATCGAAACACTTTTCGGGTAAGTCTTTATTAAAAATGACTTCAAAATGTATGTATGTAGAGTTTCGAGGTATCCTAAACATTCATAATCTTTGCTTTATCTAGATACTGCTATCTTATATGTACTATTAACTTACCTGCAAACATAAATACAATATTATTCTTAGGTTTTATAAGCACTCTACTAACTTATTAATCTGAATTTCAACATACCACTGATAGGCAGTTATTTAGCAGTTAGTGAAAAATTGTTGTCATGAAAAATAGATTTCATAAACTTCAGGACTAAAATTTGACGTAATAGAGTTGAATGAGTTCAGCATTGGGCGAATGGATTTTAAAAGAGATATATTTGAGAAGTCTCAGTGAGGTAGAAAAAAATTTTCTGACGTCCCACAACTTTCTGGAAATCGCTTCTACAGAGAATAAAGCCTGTACAGGTTATCGACTTTTTAAATAATAAAAAATGGTAAAACGATAGGGTAAATAGGGTTACTTCAAATCATAGTAAACTGACCTTGAGTAATCATCATTACTGGATTTATATAACATTAGGTACATATTATTATTGTATTATTATTATTAGTCCCTTGGGTTCCTAGTGGAAAATAGGGCTTCACTAGCACGTCTCCAGTGACCTCTGTTCTCTGAGGTCTTTTGAACCTGGCTCCACGACAGCCCACAAGCTCTCATTTCTTCCTCACACGACCTCCTCCATGTCACCCTCAACTCGAAAACACAACTCGTCGCTTCCCATGGGGATTCCACTCGAGTACCAGGCCTGACGCGTGATGTCCCCAGTCGGCCTTCTCAGTGTATGCCCAATCCATCTCCACTTCCTTCCACTGCATATTTGTTGAGTGATAGGTTCTTGGTTGGTTCGTTCCCAGAGCTCCTTGTTGCTTATTCTGACTATTCTGACCATTTGATCTTCAGTAGCGAGACAGCGTAAGCAGTTGTTGATGAATGTCTGTAGTTTATTGGAAATCCCTTTCGTAACATGCCAAGTCTCTAAACCATACAGAAGCACTGACTTGGCTGACGTTGGTGTTGAAAATCCGGATGTTGTTCCACATGCTGAGTGTAGTGCAGAAGATCTCCACACTGGTTTCAGGCTAATCAACGCCTGTCTTGCTTTTCCGATTCTGACTTTGATATCCTCATCCGTCCCGCCTGTAGTTGAAACAGTGCTTCCTAGATAAGTGAAGGAGGTTACTTCCTTTAAGTTTCTCCCGTTGATGGTGATTGGAGTTTTTTGTTGTTAGTGGTGGAGAGGTATCTTCATCACCTCTGTCTTCTCTATATTCACTTGAAGTCCCGTCTTCGCTGCCTCGCCTCTTCTATCAACTTGTTAGTTTTTGCCTGCAGATCTTCAAGTTTATGTGACATCAGGCACAAGTCATCGGCGAAATCCAAGTCTTCTAGGTTCTTTTCCGCCGTCCAGCGTATTCCCCTCTTCTCGCTGCCTACTGTTTGCTGCATGATCCAGTCCACCACAATAAGGAATATCATGGGGGATAGTAGGCAACCTTGTTTCACTCCTGTCTTCACTTCACTTCAAAATCATCACTGAGCTTCTCATTGTGAATTACTTGACATGTGGCATCTTCATATAGTTGTTGAATGAGGCGGATAAAGGTTTGCGGTACTCCGTAGTGGTGAAGCATTTTCCAAATTACTTCTCGGTCGACGCTGTCAAAGGCCTTCTCAAAGTCGATGAAGTTGAGGTAGAGAGCTGATTGCCATTCTATGCTCTGTTCTATGATGATGCGAAGCGTTGCAATTTGGTCTGCATATGATTCGTACCTCCTGAAGCCAGCCTGCCTGTTCCGGTCGTAGTTTTGAATCCAGTGCATCCCTTAGCCTCTCCAGGATGATGCGGCTTAATATTTTGCTTGCTCTGGGTGGACAGGAGAGTGATTCCTCACCAGTTCTTGCAAGCACTGAGGTCTCCCTTCTTCGGCAGTTTGACAAGGTAACCCTTCTTCCAATCACTAGCCAGGTACCTTCTCTTCCTTCCACACCTTCTGCAATAGTGGTGTGAGCATGTCCACTGTTGTCTCTGCGTCTGTTTTCAGTGCTTCTGGTGGTATTCCATCTGGTCCTGCTGCTTTCCCGCATTTCAGTAGCTTTATGGCGTTCAGGACTTCCATTTTCGTTAGGGGATTTATGTTCACTTGTAATTCAGCGGCTGTAGGTGGTATTTCTGGACGAAGTGCAGGTGGTGGTGGTGGTCGATTCAAGAGCTTTTTGAAGTGGTCGGCCCATCGTTTCCTCTGTTTCTCTTCTTTTGTAATTAAATTTCCTTCTTCATCTCTTATTGGTTTCATCTGTGTTGGTCTCTTCCCTGATAGCAACCTGGTTATTTGATACAATGTCGTCAGGTCTCTCTTACCTGCAGCCTGTTCTGCTTCACTTGCCAGAGTTTCGTAGAAGTGTCTTTTGTCTTTGCGTGCACTCTTCTTCACTTCTTTGCTCAGTGTTATATACATTGTGCTCAGTTCCTCTTGTCGTTGAGCATCCTTGCACGCACTGGTTTATCTTCTGTTTCACCATCCTCCTCTCCTCTATCAGCTTCCAGGTATCCGTCGAGATCCATTCCTTGTCTTCCACCTTCTTCCTTCCTAATACGGCTGTGCAGATTTCTTTCCACATAGCTTTCAAAGACTTCCAGTGTTCTTCCACACAGGTTTCTTCAGGGATGTTCCTCGATATCTCCCATTTTGTCTTGATGGCTGGCTGCCGTGAAGATCTCCTATGTAGTTTCATCCTTCAGTTTATGAGTGTTGTACTTGAATTGAGGTCTATCACCAGCTTCCTTGAAGGCTTTTAACTTGATTTTGAAGGTTCCTTGCACTAGATGGTGAGTGGTGTGAACCTACATCTGCTCCTCTTCTTGACCTTGTGTCAAGTAGGCTGACTGCGTCTCCATTTTCTTGAGATTGAGATAAAGTCGATTTGATTTTTAGTGTGTCCTGGTGTCTGGTGAAATCCATGTCGCTTTGTGGATATCTTTGTGCTTGAACACACTGCCTCACTGCAATCATCAAATCGTTGAATGTGCAGAATTCTGCAAACAATTCTCCATCCTCGTTCATTTCACCTAGCGCCTCTCGACCCATGGTTAGTTCTCTTCCTGTGTTGTCCCCTCCCGGTTTGGCATTCATGTCGCCCATTAGAATTTTGATATCGCCAACTGGGTTGTGGTCTTGTCCAGTGTTGATTGAAGTTGTCTGTAGAATTCCTCCTCCTTTCCTTGATATGCATTATTTGTAGGTGCACAGTGTAGCATTGTATGATTGTGACTTTCCTTCCTTTCGAGTTGAATCTTGCTGTCTTGATCCTGCAGGAGGAGATTGGTTCCCATTGCATGAGAGCCTTCGATGCTCTTCAAGGGGACATGATGATAGCCACTCCATAACTCAGTGTGCTCGTTGTTGTCGTCTGGGTGACATTATCGGAGTAGATTATTGATTCTCCAGTTGACAGTTTGGAGAGTCCACTCCCATTCCATCTGCTTTCGCAGATCCCAAGCACTTCGATGTGATACCTTCTCATCTCCTTTGCAATCTGGGCTGCCTTACCGGGTTCAAACATGGTGCAGACATTCCATGTCCCCACGTTTACTTTTGCTTTCATCGAGGGAGAGAAGACACATCGGCCTGGCCAACTGGCTTCCCGAAGACTTTCACCAACCGGCGTCATTTCGCCTCTCCGATTCCTGCGAGGAATAATTTTGTTATTATTTTTTATATATCGTTTGTACTTTGAAGTTTCTTTAGCGGTTAGATTTATTTTACGGGGTATGGTTGCTAGCCCTATGCCCAACCTTCCCTGTTTACCCGGGCTTAGGACCGACTAGTAACTAGTGAACTAGTTAACCAGGCGAGGTTACAGCTTCTTCAGTAGAATATACGAATTTTTATTAACATCAAAAGAAGTTGTGGTTTACTAAACGAAACATTCAGAAATGTCTTGCTTTGATTTTCCATACACTTTTGGATTTTATTAAAATATATTCTTATAATGACTCAGCCAGACTCAACGCCAAACTTCTTCCAGGGGGCTCGAAACAACCGAAGTCTGGATATTTATAATCGTTGTCAAGTCATTGTTTTGTTAAACGAGTTAAAGTTGAATGCGATTTTCAGGCGAGTCCTTTCGTGTCATGCAGTTCGTTTGCTAGTATAAATATTCAAGTGTCCGAATTGGCTTTGATCATCAACTGAGCTCTTCATACGTGAATGTAGGGTTTAGTCAATGGTGTATTACATATGACTGATGGAACAAATACGATGTCAGTAGTAACCACAAATGATAACACTTGTTAGCTTGCCGGTAATATAATTAGATGGGGCAGGATAGTGCTATAGTACACTAATAGTAAAATTTTCATTTGTTTCTTTCGACCGACGTATTTGTGGTTACTGATTTGGTCATTTCACGAACTTTAAATAGAGAGCAAAGTTTTAACAGCAAAGCATAGATGCAGCTTACTTTGTGGTGAGATGAGAAACAGATAAACAAAAAGGATTCATCCTGTCATGCTAAAAATAACCCTCTCACTCCACTTTTTAAGTTTGTGAAGGTGATGATTTCCAAGTTATTTCATGAACATCCTACGATGTCTTTGTTTTGAGAAATTATTTTATCGTTAACTAAGTCCTACCATCTTGGAAATAGTAACAATCATACTTTTTATTTTAACCTTTACATGGTTGATAATAAAGAACGAATTGACTGTGGGTGTACTTTATGTTTCCTTTGATTCATTCAAAGCCACGATAAAACAATAACCCATACAATAGGTAAATTATCCACCTAGGTTTTTGCATTTCATAAAAATTCAACTCAATTTAGTAGAAGTAGAGATTATTTACCAAATTATTTGTTGTGAAATGTTTACGAGAAAGAATAGCAGCTGAGTGTTTTATACCAGCTGTTAAGAAATCTTAGCATCTTTTCTCCTAGACGATAAGAGGAACATTTGAGAAGTTCATGGCAAGCTTTTAATAGTTTCTCTGATAATATTTATTCATCTTAACATCAATACTTTGTTTCTTGGCTCATCACTAGTTGCCATAACCAATACTGCAGAATTCTGTGTGAAAAGTGTCATAGATATATTTTTATAGTAAGTGATTTATTTTTTAACTTGGGATTACACTTTCGTTTACGTTATTCAGACACTGGTCTAAATAGTTCTTTGACTAAAGGTTAACCGTTAACATTCAGATATTTGAATATATTGCCAGAAAATACCGACTGAGATTTATGCACATGAGTGAAGAATGATAAAAGGCGTTACTGGCCACACAGTTCACAAGACAAAAGGTATGAATGCAGACTTCTACAAATACAAAACATGCTAAAAAACCATAAATCAAATATTTTCATTCATTCCGTTTCTTTATTTTCAGTTAAGTTTTCGTCTACCACAGTTGACCTGTTTCTACAAATGACAAAAACAGAATGTTAAAACAGTGAAAAATTGCAAGTTTTATTTTCTTCAAAAAGGATAACAGTAACATTTATTAGAAGTGAACAAAAGGAAAAAGTTGTTGATAATAATAGTAATAACAAAATAGACTGTGAACGTTGTATAGTTTTCAGTATTTCCTTTAGTTTTCGGAAAGCATGAATAGGTGAGCACATGATCACCACGAATAAACTCAAAGTTATTTGGAAAAAACTTGTGTTGGTATACTGAATAGAAGATACTGGCACACTAAACAGCTTACAGGACTTGTATATATTCATTAGTCATTGTACAAGGCCAATAAAAACAAATTCTTTGCTGTCATAATAAGTATAGATAGGAAAATGAAAGTCTTGTTCCTTTTACTTACCAGCAAAGCAGTTTTTGTTTATGATGGACAGTTTAATGATTACTGTCAGCATAGTAGTCATCTCTTGTGTATTGTAGGAGGATCAGTGTTACAACATGTGGAATCTCTTTCTTTCAATGAGGATGTTATATTTCAACATATTAATGAGGAACAGATTATTAAGAATACAAAGACACACTTATGGCATTAGATAATTTTTGGTAGACGTAGTTTTTACTGTCTCAATGTATATCCATAGGGGAACTTTACACTTTCAGTCCTCAGTGTTTCTCTTTTGTTTGTCAACAGCACAAATTCAATAAACAATAGTCGACTGATGTAACAGTTCCCTTTGTTAGATGGAGCAAAGAAACTTATTTTATCCTCAGTTATGCTGGGATAACAGTCATACAGTCTCGGTTGATCAATAAATATTGAATGAATCAGCTGTGTTTTTTAACTGTGCTTACCGTAGATATAGTTTGCTATTATTTACCGGGATTACCTACTCATTCTTATTCCATATCTTCGTTCTGTATAGTGTTTACAAGCATTAACTGCTATTATCGCAGGTAACAGTCATCAAAGTAATTGAACTAGAAAACATATTCATCAGTCAAATCCGGTTAATCAAGTAAACGAGAACAATTTTACCAGACATATTGTTAGTTTATTTACCAATGGTTTCACCAAAGTTTTAATGCCGTGTGAGGTTAAATCTACTGGGAAATGGGGGGCATTTGAAGGGAATCATCTGGTTACTCTACTTATTGTCGAATAATTGAGATAGCGGGCCACAAAACTTTCAGGGTGACCATAGAGGAATTGTAACTGAGGTGGTAACTGACTCAGTACTGTTGATTAAATCGATGGGTGATTTGCTGAACAGTTATTTGGTAGACAAAGCCCTTCTTCTTCGGTATGTCATTTCTTGAGACCACTAATCTTTCCTATCACATGATCCTGTACCTACGCCTATACAAGAGTAGGTTTTTTATCCAAATTAGTAATGCTTATGGATTATTTCGTAGTGATGTTAGTAACCCTCAACGGTTCATTCCGTCTTTGTTCTCGACCGCACAGTCACTAAAGAGTAATTGTTGCGTTAAATTATCTTCTTCACTAAGGGTTGTAGCTACTACTATGGAAAAAGTGAGTTCCGGGTGAGATTTTTGGTTTCATCTCTGCTCTTTTCTAAAATTTAATTGGAAATTATCGAGTTAACATCACAGTTGCCTTGACTAAACATTTTGCTACAGCTGCTTCAACTTTTTGCAGTGAAATGAGTGGAAGTTCAGTTCTGGATTTCTTAAAGTAAATTTTACTTTAAACACTACTATCGAAACTCTTACATTTCCTACATTTACCTTCCCACTTCACTGTAACTTATTCCTTTTCTTTCACTTTTCTGATTAGTAAGTTAGATCACATTTGAATAAAACTCAAATATCGTTTGATTTCTACCCACATATGTGTGAATGCAACCTTGGAAGTTGAGTGAAATAAATTTCAGAGCCATATGCTCTTAAATGACTACTGAAGATGTAATGTATGGTTGTCTCCAGCATGAGCTCTTCAGAGTCGTTAAACGATTGCACCACTAGATACTTTTATAGCGCTAGGGATTAGTATTTCCTAATGATGTAGTACAGTCCTATCGAAGCTAACCACCTGTGAATATTTTAGAGCTCTGACATATTTGGATAAGTACGACGTCAGCTACTGATCTAATGCAATCATCTGATGTATATATAAACCTTGGTAATACCACGTATAGCGCGCTGGCTTTGTATTCATATTTACAAGGTGGCATAGAATTCATTTTAGGAGTTTTCTGATATACTTATTCAAGTGGATAACAAAACTGTCCATCCTTGAAGTCCCAGCTTTTGCACTGAATAAAGATATCATTTTATTTCGTTTACGACCATTTTGTAGTGAAACCAGGGATTCCGCTGATTGAGAAAAAACGTGGAAAGGAGGAAAACTTTTTTCTCTAGGGTTTTCATTTTAATATTGAAACACTTTTCGGGTAAGTCTTTATTAAAAATGACTTCAAAATGTATGTATGTAGAGTTTCGAGGTATCCTAAACATTCATAATCTTTGCTTTATCTAGATACTGCTATCTTATATGTACTATTAACTTACCTGCAAACATAAATACAATATTATTCTTAGGTTTTATAAGCACTCTACTAACTTATTAATCTGAATTTCAACATACCACTGATAGGCAGTTATTTAGCAGTTAGTGAAAAATTGTTGTCATGAAAAATAGATTTCATAAACTTCAGGACTAAAATTTGACGTAATAGAGTTGAATGAGTTCAGCATTGGGCGAATGGATTTTAAAAGAGATATATTTGAGAAGTCTCAGTGAGGTAGAAAAAAATTTTCTGACGTCCCACAACTTTCTGGAAATCGCTTCTACAGAGAATAAAGCCTGTACAGGTTATCGACTTTTTAAATAATAAAAAATGGTAAAACGATAGGGTAAATAGGGTTACTTCAAATCATAGTAAACTGACCTTGAGTAATCATCATTACTGGATTTATATAACATTAGGTACATATTATTATTGTATTATTATTATTAGTCCCTTGGGTTCCTAGTGGAAAATAGGGCTTCACTAGCACGTCTCCAGTGACCTCTGTTCTCTGAGGTCTTTTGAACCTGGCTCCACGACAGCCCACAAGCTCTCATTTCTTCCTCACACGACCTCCTCCATGTCACCCTCAACTCGAAAACACAACTCGTCGCTTCCCATGGGGATTCCACTCGAGTACCAGGCCTGACGCGTGATGTCCCCAGTCGGCCTTCTCAGTGTATGCCCAATCCATCTCCACTTCCTTCCACTGCATATTTGTTGAGTGATAGGTTCTTGGTTGGTTCGTTCCCAGAGCTCCTTGTTGCTTATTCTGACTATTCTGACCATTTGATCTTCAGTAGCGAGACAGCGTAAGCAGTTGTTGATGAATGTCTGTAGTTTATTGGAAATCCCTTTCGTAACATGCCAAGTCTCTAAACCATACAGAAGCACTGACTTGGCTGACGTTGGTGTTGAAAATCCGGATGTTGTTCCACATGCTGAGTGTAGTGCAGAAGATCTCCACACTGGTTTCAGGCTAATCAACGCCTGTCTTGCTTTTCCGATTCTGACTTTGATATCCTCATCCGTCCCGCCTGTAGTTGAAACAGTGCTTCCTAGATAAGTGAAGGAGGTTACTTCCTTTAAGTTTCTCCCGTTGATGGTGATTGGAGTTTGTTGTTGTTGTTGTTGGTATATATATTCAGAGGTAAAAATCTGTATTGATGTATCAACTTCATAGTCTTAACCAAGTGTTTTATCAAATGGTAAATAATTTCTCTTCTTATTTTCCCTCTCTTTTATGATAATCAAAGTGCAACAAATTATATTTTCACTTTTGAAAAACCTGTTATTATCCTGTTGATTATATGTTTTTATCTGCATTATCATATGTAAACTTCTACGTGTGAACTACTCGAAAACCAGATTAAATTTTTAAATTAAGTCCTCCAATCGAATAAGCTTGTCTGAAGTTTACTTATCTGTTATATGATATCCAGTTGCGTCATTATTTAAAAAATCTCGGAATTTGATTCAAAAGGACTGAATTTACTCATTAGATAACTGGTGACATATCTCTCATGCGAACTTTTAAGTTTACAAATCATCTTGATGAAATTCGTATTAGTTAGAAAACCAATAAAATATATACAGGAAAAATCAACTAGAACAAAGAATATTCTTTTCAATAATTTCTCTTCAGCCTCCGTCATTACAAACTGCATTTGTACAGCGTGAAAGCATGCTGGGATTGGGTAAATGCATTTTCAAAATAAAATAAGCATTAGGGACTGCAAGGAAATAGTTTTAGATTAATGCATCTTCATATGACATCATTTATTAGCCTGTGAGGCTATTACCGATCACACACAATACCGATGGGGCGGAATCCAGAAAACTTACAGTTAAAAGACCTAAAGTATAGCCTTTAACCTTAAATATTTTTAAAATATAGAAAAGTAACATCCTTAGCAATGATGACTATGAATGAATGGTGGTTTAAAAAAGTAAATGTTGATCTAAAAAATGAGGAAAATAGTTTACTCTGTTCTGTTGTGTCATAATTACTAGTGATCACTCATCACGTATCAGTTTGTTGTGATCCGAAACAGTATGAAGCATTTTAAAATACCTCTGTTTCAAAGCAAATTTTCGACAAGTAGAGAAAAATTTATGAATTCTTGTTCTGAACTAGAAATCACTCATTCTAAAGACTCTTTCACAGCCTGCAACAAGCAATTACGTGAAAATTTGCAAAGAAAGTTAGACATTAAAATTGGTCGTGGTATTTGAAGTAATTTTAAGAATTACTGATTAATTTATGAAACTGAAGATATTTTAGAACCTGAAGTTGTTATTTAATCTTACTGCAGTCAAATGCATCATACAAAATTTTCTTTAACAATACTGTGAAAAAGAGTTTGTTTCGTTGTCGTTAAGTAAATTTTGCTCACCGCTGTTTACTTCAGAATTACTTACAAGTCAGCAGTTGAACCATGATGTAATGAACACCAAGAATTAAGCTCATAAACACTTGTTTTAATTGAGGTTTAGTGCCGAAAACATTTAAGATCATCCAGTTACGAACGTTACACCCCGTATACGTCTATACTGTTAAATAAGGTGATTCGCCATTATTATTGGCATGGAATATTTTGAAGTTATGGAATGAGTACCCATATTATAGCGAATAACTGTATCTGCAAATTCACTATGTAAAGATCGCCATAAAAATTAACTTGTGAACTATTTGATAACTTTAATGCCGGGCACTTGTTGAATACCCCAAAGAATAAATCCCAACATTATTCATTCGCTAAGAGAAGATTAAAAAGATCATAGTCCAAGGTTGATAAGAACGGCTAGAAATCACTTTATTTGCTTTTTATCACAGCTATCAGTTTAAAAAAATATCTAGTCGAAGTAACATAGAATTGCTTAAAAAAACGAAGTTTTCGTAGATGACCTGAGTTTCATTTTCCCTCAAATAAATAAATTACAGATTTCATTGACTAAGTCTTAATCACCTTATAGTATTCCTTACATTTCTTTTCTTATAGAACGTTGTCATAAAGGAACGGCAAAATTTGGACGTTTCCAGTACAGTTCATTGTCCGTAGTCACATCAGAGTGACTGTATAACTTTGAGATTTCGTTTAAGAAGTGTCAGTTGTAACATTTTCGAAAAGGTCCAGAACCATCTATTTCGCGTTTATGTGGTGAAGATTCTCTTATCATTCTCAACCTATACCCAAATACTTTAGTTGTAGAAGACGTCACTGTCCCATCTGATCATATGTCATTGCTTCGATATTTATATGTATTCGAGTCGTTTTTGAAACTGTTTACTTTGTTAAGAATTACTAAATATGATGTAGCTGAGTTTTGTGCTAAGCAGTTTAAATAACTTGGTCGCCTATTTTAACTCATGCGCTTGATCATACAATCATTACAAGAAATTTTGTAGAATAAATCATTTAGCCTGATTGGATATTCTACGCTTCCAGACTGGTTTCTAAATGACATTGTGGGTCCAAATGCTATTATTACATCAATTCTATTAAGAGTTCCACTTAGTGATCCTTAGGCGTCTGGCTTGCTTGAAAAAATCCCAAACTTTCCATTTGATTTATGATCATCAGTATCATTTTCAATACTGACATCTTCTGGACATTATAGTTATCACAAATCAAAATATTTTTCCGAATTAAAAAAATTATTGTTGATTTACAGTAGTTATTGAGGTCACAGTTATCATTACTGCGTCTGATTTCTTGCTACAGATTTTCTATCTTACTGATAAGTGCTTTGGTTGCTTAGCTAGATATTTTACGAATCTTTCTTTGACCGACACATAGTCTAAATAACGATTCATTCGTGAAGGTTGGCTGAAAATACTGACATCCAAATCATCAAATTGTACCGGTTTTCTTGAACAATCCAGCATAGTTAGATCCTCTGCATCACTTTCTAATTCACAGGTAGACTGGATCGAATTGACTACTTAATTTATTTGCTTGAAGAATCTATGCCTTCTGATTTCATTCTGTACAGCATGCTCTGAATTACGTTTTTTCGCCGAATTCTCCTTCTCACTGAGTTATCTATGCTAAATATATTAAGAAAATAGACGACTAGCACATTTTGCAAGAACTTTTGTTTACTTTTAAACTATGAGAGCTTGTTGCATTTCAAGGAATGTCAGCAAACAAACATGCATCACTTTGTGGATTGAGGTTTCGTACACCATATTATATCCTCTTCAGTGGTATACGTATTATCTAATCATAAAAACGAGGCTTTTGATCTCATACATTAGTCTTGGATACCCATAATTAAGCGAAGTAAAGCTATAAAACAAAACTATACTTAAATAGAATAGTATATCAGCTTCAAGTAGAAATATAGACTACTCCCACTGCTTATTTGCAAGTAAACTGAACAAATGAAATATTCATGATATCTGCAAACAAGAAGTGTGTATTAGGGACAACAATTTATATTAGGTTATTTTAATTTTTAAAATTTTCCAAGAGCGCAGCTGAATTAGTATACATGATTTCGTCTGAAAAGTTAATGATTCTGATTAACTCTTTGTTGTGTTACAGATGTTCATATTATTGCACCAAAAATTTTGAAAATCACCTGTATACTGAATAAAAATATGACTATACAGCATTTCTTTTTCAAAAGATAATTAATTTCGTGTATCTTGATGATTAGCCTACAGATTCTTGTTGGATTTCTGCTTCAGTTCCTTTCAAAAAATAGGAATAAATGAATGTTATAAATGTATAATGATGTATTTTTTAGTCTACAGATGTCCACCTACATAAAATCAAGACATTCAGTGACTGTCTACTAAAACTGTAATTACATGAGACTGGTCAATTTACTTGCTGATTACATCTTAACATGCAACATAAAACTTATTTTCCCAAGCAGTTTCTTACAAATAAAAGAAATGCGAATTCATCACTCGTGTTTATACTCAAATTACTATGATATTATGAGTTTCAGTCATATTTCAACACCATGAAGTATATTGTGAAGAATAAATATATACTAATTAGTCATTATATCAACGAAGCAGTCTTTCAGCATTCATGCCTAAACAAGTTTTAGTAGAAAATTGACTGCTTCTGTCTCAATCAACACATATACATGTTCAGATTTCAATATTAATTTTATGTATCCATTCACTTAAATTTCTGTGTGCACAGACAGTCCGCTCACACCTGCAATCGTGAAGATAGATAACTTGAAGTGTTGGCAGACCAAGGTTACAGTGTATTGTCAGAAGTATTCTACTACCCTTCTACTATAAGTAAAGGACTGTTGTGATTTTTGCTCTTTGGTACAAAAGAGTATTTTAGAGAAGGTAAATTATGGTTATTATTCACAGCTTCTGTGCAAAATGCAAATTACTAATATCAGTCCTGCTTTAAATTCACCATTTATCCTGCATCATTCGCTTAGCGACTGTTTAAAAAACTCATTCAGGTCATCTAAAAACAGACTGTCATTTCCGAATGACAAGCAAATCAATGTCATTGTAGATTTAAACTGCTTCAAACAGTCTCATTACTGGTAGTACTAAAAGTCTAATGAACGCATCATGTACTAAAGTGATGGTCTAAGGCCAAAATGTACAACTTCTCTATAGACACCTGAAGTCTCGCACAATATACGCCACATTTCTGAGAAAGTAATCTGATCATACTTGAAAATATAAGGCCTATTGATAAGACAACTGCGTAAAGATTGTGCTTCTAAAAGGGCATTGATAATTGCAAACAAACAAGTACCACGGAACCATTATGTAGAACTAAATTTGCAATTCGACTTCTGGCTTTTCTATTTTCAATGAGTGAAATGAATATCAAGGGTGGAATCCAAAACCCTTTGTTTCTACGCTCAATTACAGAAAGTATTCTATTGGTTCATAAATTGCTTTCCCACACAACGCCTTACAAACAATTATTACCGTTCATCTTTTCGAACGAGTCACTTATTATGACATCATGAGAATAATTCGAGCCATCATCGAATATTTTTGGGAGAAACATGCTTCTCCTAATAAATAGCATAGTCCTTTAGGAGTTAAGATTTCGCTATTTGTAATTAGTAAACTTCTGCTGCTATGCGTTTAAAGAAAGGTTTTTTAGTTACCTTTCCATTATTTCACAATTACTCAGTTAACATATAATTAGTCTGGTCCTTAAATAAAGTAGTAATTGAACTAGGAGGAAATATTTTATTCCGAACATTGTAGAACGATATCACGGTTAGTTTGCTTATCATTGAGAATGCAATCATATGCTTTATAAACATCAATCAGAATATCATCTTAGTACATTTATAAGTTCACCAAATTTTCAATGTCGCCTATGGTTTTGCATAGCACATACCTTTTTTTAGAATTGGAAAAAGTAACATTAAGCACTTTAACTATACAATCAGTACTGAAGATCCTAAGAAACACTATAATAATAGTAGAGCAAACTCTTTTCTGATTAAGATGCCACTGAAAATGAAATGAAGAGCTCAAATTACTAAAAATGTTTTCGCAGTAGATGCAGTATACTAAAGGGCATCAAATATTCGTCTGGTCAAAGATTGAACTGACTGAAATCTAATTTCTCATTTCCAAAGACAATTGTTGCAAAAAGTTTGTCTTCTTCAAGCAGGTACTTTCGAAATTTCAGGGTAATACAGAAACTAGTAAAAGCCTCCTTCTGCTCACTTTGCGTATCATTCAACAGTTTATCATCTGCTCCCAAATATTTTCTCATAAAGTATTTGTTATGCCAACACTAAACTACTGGAAAAGCAATTCCATTGTTAGTGAAAATGTTGTCTGTAACAGCACTATGTGCAAGAGCAACTCTTCAAGAACTTGTATCCCTCTACCGCCTAAATTCAGCTTTTTTTCTTTAGAACTGGTGCCTTGTTTGACATTAAGGAGAAAAGCTGCTGACCGTATTGACCAAACAACTTATCTCAGAAGGCAGACAAACGTTGGATGTTTACCAACGAAATCTCAGCATTGATACAAAATGACTACTAAGTCTTCTCAATTGGGTTTACGTGACAACCCAAATCGGTGGTCACAGAGTTTGGGTGGTGTGGCTCAGAATCAGTCTCAATGTCAAGGATGTATTCATGCATTATCTTAAGCCTTAACGTTATATCAAATCAGACTATGGCCTCTTTCTTTTTTGTCCTCTTTTCATGGCTCTGCACCACTAGTTACCGTTTTCCCCATTTCTCTCTCATCTTGGCACTTTTATCAAGTTTCACTTAATGAGCTGATATGAGGTGCGATATGCTTTAGTATACTGTTCTCTAACTTAGAAAGGTTAAATTATCAGGATTACCCATCTATTTTGATTATCATAATTTTCAGATACGAAACAGTGAGGTATTATTTAGAGGGTATCCATTAATTTTTATACTTAGATAAACGAACAAAAAATCTTTCTTATAAATCTGCCTAACAGGAGGTTAAATCTGTTGTTTATCTCTTTAGCTTCCTTGGTTATAAAAACAAGAAAGTGAGAGTAAACCATTCAGAAACCATATTTCCCATGAGACATATGAATAAATTGAATTTTCTTTTCCTTAGAATTTCTAGTCAGAAAAATATTGTTAAATTGAAAATGAATGAAATTTCATGCATTGGAATTCAGCAACCACTAGAGTCGTCATCCTCATCACTATAGTATAATCAGTGGTCATAAAAGAATTTAATTGTTTACAAAAACATTTTGTGACCATCCAGTCCACTGTTGGTCAGGATACCTTCAAATATATTTTCTGAATATGTTTCTATTTTCTCAATAATGCATCTTGAGTCACATATAAGATTAAGAGCATAATTTTCAACGTTTTCTATTTGGCTAATCTGTCCTGTACTATAGATCATGAGGCTTCAAACTGATGCTAAGTGCAAAACAATTGGATGTATCCTCGACCTCTCTGTATCAACGGGTATGGAACGCCGAAGCAACAGAATCAAATGTCACAAACGTGAGACGTGATTCATACTACATAACTTCACGAAGGGCAGAAATATTTTTTTGCGACAGAGCATTATCATAAATTTTTATGTACTTTCCTCACCATATTTGACATAAAACAATTCAACTTCCCATCCTTTCCTCCTAGTGGAATTTAACATAAATTTTGAATAGAAAGGCTGAAGAATTAAGGCAAGTTATATGCAAATTTGAATAACATGAATCGACGAAGGTCATTTGGATGCATTTTAAAAGCTCACTCACTTGACTGAGTCTGTTTTCCTAGTAAAGAATAACTAACAAAATACTGGTCAATACATGCTGAAAACCGTCTTCCTGTGTCATTGTCATGTGTAGCCAAATGTTTTAGCCTGTTATCAGATAGTGATTAATGACAGATGTACATACTGCCGTTTTTCTTCTCTTTCTGTACTTATGAGTCATTTAGGTTCACATATACAAGGTTATGAGAAAGTAACATAAGGCAGCTATTTATTCTGTGAGTGAGCAATCTGATCAATGCAAATGCGATATTGAATTAGTTAGTCACTGATTATTTCACTCACCTGTAAACAATGTATTAGAAGTACAGCTCTTGATGTTATCTTTTCTGCATTGGTTAGTATTTGTAGCAAGGTTAGTGAGAAACCTTTGGGCTGACAGAAAATGGTTTTCATGCTAAAGGACTTAGTGAATATTCCTTCAAAGAAAATATGCCATCATAAATAAAATGTGTTTAAAAGCGATATCAAAGCGTTTACGCAGGGGTCCACATGTCAATAGTGATTGGCAAATTCGCCAAATTATAACGACCGGCGGGAAAGTAGAAGTATTATTAAGTGACTGTTTGCGACTCGTCGTCTTGATGTACCTCCTTCTAGTGAGTACTGTTGTCCACGATAGGATTCGAACCTGGTACGCATCGCTTCAAATGTCAAATCGTTATTCATTAGGCCCATGGAGCAAAAGAGAGGTGGTACTGGTGATTCACTAACGTGGCAAGTTACTGTCTGGAGTTGTAAGTGATGAATATTAAGTTGAATTTCATTGGGAACCCCATCTCCGGCTGCAGACTCTCAAACATGATGGAGCGTGCACCCTAAATTCCTCTGCTAACTACAACCAAATAAACTAAATCTTTTAATTATTTTCCTATTTGAGACGAATATCTCTTTAATTATAAGAAGCCAAAAAGTATTAATGATAAAAAAGTGATTATGTTTTGACGAATGTATTTTCCTCACCTAAAGCTTTTACTAAACGAAATCCTTAATACTTGCAAAAGCTGCGTTTTCATATTTCAGCATTTATATGTAATTCAGCGTCTTTCACATGTTTCTGAGCAAACCTTTTGATGTTCACAACAGTTTTATCGCTCGTTTATCTTCAAGCTTTATCAGAATAACACTGGGTATCAGTTACTTAATATCTTTCTTATATGTCCACATATTTAGAGAAAAGGCTTCAAAAGAATCAAGGATAAAGACTGTTAAAAATAGCATAAGGTTCACAATCTTAGCTATTAATGTAGCAACACACAAGATTTGATTCCTAAATAATTCCAAAGATCCAGCCGGTTACATGTCTAATTACATATCACAATGGCATTTTAAACTTGGATCACTCTGTTCGTCACATTTCCCTGAATTCGCATAGACGACGAGCGTAAGTATTATTAAAGGCAGAGTGTTTGGCTTATTTCAAACAACTATGAAGAATGTGATTTGGCCATGAAAAAATTTCAGTAAGTCATGAAAAACTGACGGGAGATAATTCTGTAGAGAAATTTTTCTTTCCAAAGAATCATTTTGAGAAACTGCAGATTCGTATTTACGACTACTATAAAAATGTGTCCATCAGTGGTTACCGGTTCAGCATAACGTCATCTAGAACTGTCTCTGAAGATGCAAGGTGATGTCTGGAAGGTCAGTACAAGGTATTCAAAAAGTAACAGCATAATCATCTTTGAAGCATTAGAACAGTTAAGAAAAGTAGGTCAACCACTTGGAAATTAACAGTTGTAGAGCAAGGGAAGATAGTGAAATTATTAATGTTGATAAACAAAATAAATCTAAGGTCTTACGAAGATTATGGCCAAGATATGTTTAAAGATTGAATCTACCTTTCCACTTCTTGCCATACAACTGATAATTTATAGGTGAACGTCCTACCTTTCTTAACTGTTTAATACTTCATTGATGATTACGCAGTCACCTTGTGAATACCTTCTGCTGACCTGTCAGCCATCATCTTAGAACTCCCAAAAGAATTCTGGTTGACGTTATATTGAAACAATAATCAGAAATGTTCGTCGGAAAGAATGTTTTTTTCATTCACTTGTCCTCTCTTCATATAATTTGAGTAAATAGGTGACAAATGGCAGTTGACTAAACGGTGATACAGAAAATGTCTTACAGAATATGACCTTTGAAGAAACAAAAGCAAATACTAAACATAGTTATGCATTCCACTTACAAAAGGCTAAGTAATCAGCCTTATACTTATCTTCTTGCAATCCACGAACACCTCGCGTGTATTTAAATTTGTTTGCTACATAAACTTGGAAAGTCAGTTGAAAGAAATATTTTTCATTATTGTTTCCTACAAATTCTTCGAATGAAATGGTCAATCTCATTATCTGATTTTTGAAAGGAAGCCAGATTTTTTATTTATTCCCTGTTTTCATCAAAACTGCCGTGCAAATGATATTTGCTTTTGTTACTATAGAGCACAATTAAGTGTACACGGTTATCATCCATATTATACAAATAATATTACAAGTGAATATACAAGGGAAATAATTTTCCCCTTCTTTTTACTTCGTAACTTAATTTGTTTTACTGTAACAGTTGGTATTCAAACATGCTGATCCTAGATTCATCTCTCTTGATGAAAATGTGGCATGCATTTCGGGGCCAAATTTTCCCTTGTGTGGTTGATTCCAAAGTAAGATTATCTCTTTTTAGATGAAACGTTTCTGCAAATTCAGTTTGTCATGGGTTAGTTTTGAGGGACAGTATGTATCATTTTAATAGTAACTAGAATAAAATTAACTTGTCTCAAAGTACTTCGACTAACAACTGAAGTGAGTACATTTGTAGATATTTAAACCGATTGTATGAATTAATTATTCGGAAAAATTTGATTATTTGGTAAATAAATTAAACCTGCCTCTAGAGCTTAGTTCAAACAGCACCTTCATTAAAACATGAAGTACTTTAAAATACAATTTGTTAAAAGCCCTTGTCATGAAGTGAAAACAGAAAAAGTCTTAAAAATGCTCAAATCTTTTCTGACTTTAGAACTAGCAGCCACTCAAGTATCCAAACCCGCTTCCAGTTCCTTTGAGAATGATCCTCAGCCTGCTGATGAAATCTCAAGACAAATGATAGTTATTGATGGAAATGTCATATGTCAACAACACTATTCTTCACACTGACATATTTTATAGTTATCATTATCATCACAGAATGTAAATTGAACCTCTACACAGGTATACAGTGATTGGCTGAATGAATGTTTAATTGTTCATCGTGAAAGTAACCCATTACTTTAATAGTCTTCATGATCTTACTACACAGAGGAGCGCAGTGCCAATGAATATATAGTCACAGCTAGAAACGTATTGTCAGTATCCGACTGGTTTCGCTTTATGCATAATCCACACAACTATTTTTTAGTTTTAATTATGTTAGTACAATATACGAACTATTTTTACTCACACTGCTCTCATATAAACTGAACTGGGTGATTGTAGACAAACATGGTTATTACCACTTATTATATCAAGGTAGTCGTCATTACGGATAGACACCAGTTGGATAACTATTGATGGTCTGTGAGCATTGAAAGACTGCTTCATTGCAGTATAGTAGGAGTTAATTATGACAATGCACATAAATAGTATATATACAAACGTCGGAAATGAATACGAAGTATTGGTGAGGAATCAGGGAAGAATAATATGAAATACTGAATGAGAATACAGAGCACGAGGAGTGGGGAGAATAACAAACAGAAGAGGATATAATTTGCAAATGGATAAATTATTGCTAAATATAGCTGTTTTGCTGTTGGTATTATCTCAGTAAACGATTTCAACTGCTAGTTGGAATTCTTCATCAGCTTGGGTCCTTTATCATCAATTCACATATGGTTTCTTAAGGGATAGAACCCGGAATCACCAGATCCCGTGACAAACATGTTATCGCTCAGCCAGTTACTTGGAATTCAGTGATTAACTTACCTTACCATTTTCAGTTGACTTAAGCAATTCCATATTATGACCAAGAAAAGGTATGCTTAAATAAGAAATACAGCATGTTTAAATGAACATCTGAACTACCTTTTTTAATGATTTCTACTAACAGAGGGTCTGAAAATGTAATTTACCGCATGTTTATGATTAAAAATCCACTTGTAGGATTTATCATAATAAAAGTGTTCATATTTCAGGAATCACTGAGTAATTTCAAGTTCTAGTAACCTTAGACATAAGCTATTATAGCTGTTCTGAAGTATATATTATGCTATCCAGTTATTATTATAATAGCTTTGTTAAGACAAACTTCTTTATTTCTTAAGTCAAGTCTTATTGTGATTTTTGTAATATAAAAGAAAGCAAATGATATCGTGAGAGACGATAGTTAATACGTGTAGTCATATTTTTCTTTTTGGCACCCTAGGCTGTTTTCTTTCAGCTAAATAAATGTCACTTGTAAGAGAATTAATTTTTTCACTTCTGCAGATATTTGATAACTAGAAATTTAAGATTTATGTTTTTCCTTAAAAGCGTACCTTTTGTCTTGCTGTCAAAATATTTCGTTTAGCTGTCCAATAGTTTCATTAATTAATCTCAGCAAGGGTGAGCAATGTAAAGTAAACTAAAGACATTCCTAAATCCGTCCCACCATAGACAATCAGAATAAAGCAGTATAATTAAACTATCCGACAAACTTTAGTAAAAATGCATGTGAACAGTTGGTACTCATTATGATGTGTCACGAAGAAGACAATATCACACCATTCTTCAACTATCCATATCTTTTAAAAAAATATTGCAACAAGAAGTAACTTTCACAATTATCGATAGATATATCAGTTACAATCGGCATACTATTATGACTGTCACAAGCGATACCACTGTACTAAATTATTTATACGTCGCACATAGCTTTCGAGTGTAACACATATGTGATTTGAATGTTAGTTAGGAAGGCAACAGTTTCGAGAAAGGTTGTGGAGAAGAAAGTAGTATTGCGTTACTTTACACCATCATATTGTTTGACGTACGCTTGATCTCTCATAATGGGAAACAGGCATTGATTTCATGCAACAAGGCTACTGTGCCAAACTATACTGTTCTGTGTTACATGGTTCTTCACGAGGTACTACTGAACAGCATTCCGTTATAAGTATCCCGTTAATCATTTGTTAAATGTCCCAAGGTGTATTTTTAAAGCTTTAATTAGATAATATGAATTATGTTAAACTGTGAACGATTGAGTTTTGGGAAACTTCAAACAGTCATTTGTCGACTGAGTGTAACCTAAAATTGCCAGAAGTTTAATGGTAGTCCACTGGCGAAATAGTGACAAACTGGTTGAAACTTTATAACATTTTGAACAGTAATTTCTATTCTCTCTTTCTCTGGGACGCCTCATGTTGGAGAGCAGCACCCTTACACTCAGTCGTAGTTTTGAATTTTTGTCTACTTGTGGTCACTTCAGGGTTAAGATTCTTTCGAATTATCCACGCATCGTAACCACCTCAATATATTCGTTATTTACTAGGAGCTAATCATACTGTTAAACTTTATCAGTTTGAATCCTAAAATTTCAACCTTACGTAAAACATTATCATCTTTGATTAACCTCCCACCGAAATGTGTTTTGGATGAAATAAGTTCCCTTGTCTTCCCTAAAATATCCTGCTACCCACGTACATGTTTTCCGATACCTCTATTAAAAAAAGTAACTGCTAAAAATGTATTTATCTTCCCGACTATTTTATCGACCTTCCTCATACTGTGTTGACCACAAATAAAACAGACTAGGAAAAGTACATATTTACACTCATTATTATAGCAAAATAGCTTGTAAAGATAATTCTGGTTAAGTGTCAACTAATTTTCGCCAGAATAATGGTGAATAAGACCACTTAAGTTGTAGTAACAGAGCTCCATTCATAGAAAGTGTAAAGCATTATTTAATCATCAATTTGGCTGAAACTAGAAAAGGTTTTATGAACTGAAATTCGTGTGACTAAAATCTGAGGCAAAGGGATTATCTGGGAAAAGGATGAAAGGACTAACGGTCTTAAATTCCACTAGTTGAGCTTTGAGGCCCTGCTGCTTATATTTCAGTGACCATTTAGAGCTAACTTTTGCGCAACCGTAGAATATCTAACCCCTTACATTTTTAAGCTTTGTTCATCAGTATCAAAAAGTATAAAATTAACTTGTAGTAATGAATAGGACTTTATTTTTTTTGAAAAATAATATCGATGGAAAAATGAAATGTTATTCATATTGAAAAAAACATTTATCTTATGCCGTCAACATTAACTAGATGTATCAAAACCGTCTGATGCAACTCTGCTTCAACCACGGGCAACCATAATGAGCATGCATTTCTAAAACGATAATTTTTAGTGAAAAAAGGTATAACTGAAACTTGAAATCATCTCAAAGATCTAAAAGTCCTACGTATTCAGCTGTTAAATAGGATCGGACTAGTCTATGAAAAGACATTGGATGAGTGATATGCATACACACTGAGTTAGTTAGTCTGTAAGCTGTGGTGGGAATTTGTTTAGAAAACAGAATCTTCATACTATTCATAACCATATCAACTTCGCAAACTATTCATTCAGAGGATGAATACGCTTTCAGTCCAAATTTGAAACCTGTTAGTGTTAAAGTTTCTGTTTTACAACTGAGATAATCTTATGCTGCAAGACTGTTATGCGATTTATGCTTCTTACAACATATTTCACTGTCAGTTAATGCTTTCTTCTTTTTTATGCAGACACCGTTTCTGTTTAAGATATATTGTAGGAGATTGTCAGAAAAATAAACCACATTTATATCAACGCCTCTCGTCCATTCAATATATGTTTATATTTCGTATTAATTAACAGACATATGAAAGACGCAAGCTGATTGTGTTAAATTCCATTCACCAGCATTGTTCTACATAGACTTTTATCATTTTGCAAAATAATTTCCTCCTTAGAATCCTAAGTGATTGACGGTCATATTGAGTTTTTGTTAAGGTGTGTATATTCAACACCTGAAACCAGCATTAACGATGACAGTACCCTGTGACTTCATTTTATTTATCACAAAGCTAACTCGTATTCTAAATTCTCTGAACGTGGTAGAAAAGATTGGGAGTACAAAGAATGTTGTTTAATTACTTGTCTCTATAAAACTGAACTACAGTGACTAAAATATACAGTCGAAAAAAAGGGTGCTTTAATGTTTTTATCTCACTGTCATAAATCTTGATAATAAACACATTTATGACAGGATAGATAAATTATTCCCTCATAGATTATTGTTGGAATAAATTAGCTTTAGTTTCATATATAATTCAAAAGATAACAAACAAAACACTATCCAATAGTCAGTCTGTCAAACTGTTCGTAAGGAATCGGACTAGCTAATTCATAGAACACTATGTCAAATAACCTTAATCTTTTGCGTTATTAGAGTCACTGGTAATTATATAATCTATTGCAAGAAGTTCATCTCATTCATTAAAAAAGTTCTAATAGTCCATGGGAATACAAACGAAGTGTTTTATTCTATGTCTTTTATAGTTTAAATGTGCTGATCATAGGCATTTGTTTATATTAATTATGTACACACAAACCGATATTTTTGCTTCTTCCGTTTAAATTCAGCGAATAGATTCATCGAAAAATAATTTACAGCTTCCCTGAGGTAAAAACTGCTGATTATGCAACATAACAGCTTCAGTAAATGTTTGGCCTGGCTGTTATGCAAATCAGGATCACCAAGTTTGAAGACAAATTATATTGTGCCAGGTCCAGTCACTGACGTTTCTGAAGATTAATCTTGAGGAATCGATTTCAAGACCCAGTGGCTCAGTGGCAACCTGCTGACCGTGGAACTTGAAGGTCATGGTTTTGATGTTTGCCGGGGTGAGTCATGGATGCACACTACTGAGGAGTCGCCTGCTAGAACGAAACAGCTGTGCGTGCTCCCAGGTTTCCAATGTTTTTCCAAATAATATCAGTCTATGATGAATTCCAACCTAAAAGCAATCCTCTTAATTCTCACTTATCAACCAAAAGTAGGCGCTTTTCTTCAAGTGAAATACATAGTGTTATCACAACTCATATTTTCCATACAGTCAGTTCTCTAATTCACAGAGCACTATCACTTAGCACATTTATCGTCTCAAAAGAAGATCATAAACTTTGGTTTCAATATGTTACTTAAAGTGAAGAAAGAGGTGTCAAAAGAATAATTTTTTACTCTAAACCAGATACCACAAGTTTTAACCAACTGATTGCGCTCAAATAAATGTCCGAGATCCGATCAATATCCAGTTATACTGATTCGATGTACTGAGAAGTATTAACTTTTTTCAGACGTCAAACTTCATTCTGCTTTTCAAATATATTTTTTATGCTGCATCAAGTAGTGGTGTCAACTTTTTGTTAGCAAATCGCATGTGGTTCCATATCTACGATGATTTTAAATGTAATGAAGATTATATCTAGTACTCGTGATACTCTTGAAGTCAATGTTCTTTTCTTATTTTTTATTTTATACTTTATTTCTGATTTAAAGTCCTGTTATCAGGACTCTCACGTCTCACAGATTTAGGATTTCTGCCAAATCAATTAGTTTACATTCAACACTTGGATTTTTTAGTAAAGTGAAGTGTGTTGCTATGCACAATGAGTTTATGTTTCAGATTAAAAAAACAATTTAAAATTGCATTATCAGAAGAAATATATTCTTCAGAAAGCATTCCAAGAAAAGGATGAACTTGAAGATATTAAGTATCATGTATTACTTCCAATTTTACGTGAAGTTTTGATATGTTACACGCTGTGTTAACTTATATTACACTACAGAAATTCACTGCAACTATAGCAATATGCACACATGAACATATGAGTGTTGATATTATCTCAGCAGTCATCCTTGTCAGTGAAAGTATAGATCGAAATTCACCATAATGTTGATCTAGGAGTTTATATGTAACTTCGGTATCAATGATAACTAAAGAAAAATTTTCTGACGGATGCAAATTATTATCAGAAAACATGAAAAAACTTTGAAAAGCAACATGATGAAGTATTTGGTTTCACCATTTTCTTCAGGAAAATTAATTCTGATGGCAATAACATTGTGACGAGCTGGGTCATATATCTGCTTTTTTCATTCATGTAAATCATAACGGTAACAAATGTCAGTATGGACAAGGCTTACGGCCTAAATAATTAAACATGTGTATTTGATAAGCTGAGTTTGAAAATGATAGATTGCACAGAACATGAAAATAAGGATAAAGATGGCCGAAGGAAAACTATAGACAACGCTTTCTACTGCTGCATATTGATAATTCCTAACCTTTGTCTGCAAAACCTTGACTGGAAACCAGTTACTGAGTACAGTGCAGTCTCTGGTTGAGGACCGACAGTGAATGTTGGTTAGTTTGAGAAGTTTAGGATAAATTGCTCTGTAGAAAAACTAGACCAAGATCAGTTAATTATAGATTCATATAGATTATTTGCAGTCATGACTAAAAATAATAAAACTCACATGACCCACAAGCTATCTTGAAAATAACCAACAGGTGTCTTTTCTTACGTAAGTGATGAATAGGTTTTTCCATAGTCCATATTCTTCTAACTAAATAAGCTGAATAAACTGTATATACCTTCAAATTTATTTAGCTGTGGTTCGTTAAAATGATTTATCGCAATACTTTTTAAATCTGAAAATTCAAAAAATTGACAATAATTCGTGAAACTGCTTTTTAACCATTTTATGATTCCATTGATGGTTATAATCTTCGCATGAAATTCACACATGCGGAAAGCAGATACTAACTACTGTAAGCTATTCTTTGAATTCTAAAAAGTTGAATACACTGAGAAATGTATTATCAATGCAGTCTCATGAATAGCACCAGTCATTTTAGATCCGACAAAAGTTACAAATCTAATGCAGTTTATTTTTTCTTCCTTACTACTTTTAAGTGCATGAAATAGGATTTAAAGGCCAGCAGGCTTCACTGATATACCTTTAACTTGATAATTAACCACATCAAGACATCTAGTAAGAATATCACATGTAAAAGAAAGTAACTGAGCAACTCAGTTTAACGTACAAACGAATAGTAATGAATATTTGTTAGAGATCTAGTGTTTGGTAGGTCACGTTCCCAACAAAAGCTCAAGTGATCGAGTGTAGAGGGGTATAAAAATTTCATGTTATGTTTTTATAAATGAGTATTACAAAAACGCATCGAAGAGTCAGAAGGATGATACTTAGCACTCTTGTTCAAATGCTTTTTTAACTTAGTCAAAATCTGTGTTGAAAATACTATCTAGTCAAGTGAGATCAGTTTTATTAGAATATAACTGCACCTCCTGAAGAGATGAGTTCCACTCATCAGATTCCACAATTATTCTCTCGTGTGTCTAAGCATCATTTTGCTGCATAATAGGGGAAAGAAACCGTGTACTCACTCTTCATTGCTTCTTATTCCTGCTTCCCATGTATTACGTAGACACCCATTCATAAGGTAGTTGCATTTCATTGTTGGAAGAGTCAACTAAAAGGAACTTAATGAAATCAGTGAGATCGTATGTGTTCAGCCCAATGGTTGAAGTAATCCTCTTAATTTTTTCGAAGAAGATTTCGAACGGAAATATGGAATGCCAAAATAAGTATCCTTCATTGTGCAACGTTAAGCATTTCTTTATATTTGCCTCAATTTTATAAGGTGTGATAATAGCATTTAAGCTGACTGAACAGATTTGTCACACAGAGGAACAGTAGTATTTACTGAATTACGTTTCGGACATAATTTGTTGTCCATAGTCAACTATACAAATACAACTAAATAGAAAGGAGTGTGATTGAAAAAATGGTAGCTGGGTAGAAAGACATTCTGTAAAATGTCTCTGTTTATGTATTATACCACAATATCGGTTTTAAAAGATACAGGAGGACCAGATATTATCAACAGATGTACGACTAAATGCTAAAGAAAAAGCTCTTCCAGTTGAGCTTATGTATATGAATTATTTATCCACAACTAACTGTTTCGTAATTGATATTAGGCTGGCAAGTATTAGTAGCAGCAGTTTAGCTATGCTCCTCCTAAACTGCTCTGAAAGTCGTAGCACGAAAGTGATATCATATTTTTATTTATCTCCTTTATAAACTGTGGTGCTGTGGTTGCTGACCTAGAAAAGATTCAGTAGTTAAGAATTAAATCATTGGCAATTTTGTGCAAACAAGTTGAACAAAACTTTTAGGAAAATGTTTTTCCCGCCATAAAGTCATTATGGATTATAAGTAATACCATCACGTTTGTTGTTATAAGATCCCAGCCTCCATCTTCTAGATAACTAATTAGGTCATAAACTGAGTGTTGCGTAGTTGAAGTGATTTCAGATTATCCGTATCCACAATACCCGTATTCCAGTAGTTTCAATAATCCTATGCATAATTTTCTACTAATGAAACAATGAACATAAGTTGTTATGGAGAAACAGTTTGGATTATGTCTAAAAGAGGTTGTATGAGAACCTTTCCTTGAATTTGAGAATATGATGGCAGCGATATTTTACTATCATAATACCAGAGCATTTTACTTGTAAATTTTTCAACGAAGCAATTATCCCTACATTTCTGAATTTTTTCAAACATCGAAAGCGAAATGTTGACCAAACCAGGAAATGAAAGAGTACTTTCTCCGCTACAAAGTCAGCGGTATCACTTCTATACGTACACGACCATAAACAATCGTGAAAACTTTGAGTGGTGACTATCAATGCAGGCAGGGTTCAGCTAGTGGCGTGAAAATTAGAAGCAAAAAACGTCTTGTTTACCTTTTTAATATTTATTGCATATGGGCAAAAAGGTCTAAATGGGGACGACTTTTGCAAAAGATCAGGCAATAAAGATAGGCAGCTGATTAATATTCGTCAATATTAGTAGTGTTTTTACGGAATGCAGTTTCCCATCAACTCTATTCCCGTTAGAATGTACAGGTGTCACATTTTGGCAGTTATTTATTTTGACAAAGCATTCCGCATGCATCAAGAATTCCAGGAGTTGATATCATTTCATATATAGTTAACTGATTTCTAATTAAATAAAAAATATTGTTCAGAGTAGTTTTATTTCTAAATTCCTTCAGATAATGTTTGGTGTTATTAACAGTCGACGTAATTTAATGTTGGTATAAATAAAGTTTTTTCTTATGCATTGGAAAACTATTCTGTCCTAGTTGAAAATAACGCAGGAGTATGTGTCAAGCGCTTCACAAGTAATGAAGCCCACGACTTATGGGTTTCCTAATGAACACTCGGCATTTCAAAAATTCGGTTAGAATTCAGTGGTCCTGAACTTTAATGTATTGCACTTATCACGAGACTTCATAGTCTTGGGCTTGAACCTCTGGGGTTCCTTGGTAAGCACTGCTCATAAGCTTTTTAGTACGATGCTCTTAGGTTTTTCGTGCTTCGTCAGCTACAATCAGTTCGTGATGAAAAACACACTGAAACTGATCAATTGTAACAATCCATGAAGTGGAAAGACTTCATTTAATTTCTCAGCCTCATTACAATGATTTTGAAAATTTCGCTCCAGTTAGTTTATTTGGTTAAGTTACGTTGTAGAAAACCTACCGATCAGTTTACTAGAAAGAATATGTCAAACATGTGGATTTGTTAAGTTACGAATTTTCTACTTATTTGACCACTCAAATGATTCGTCTGTAATTATTTTCTATAATAAAAGGGTTGCAAAACTTCAAAAACTGAATACTCTGGTGCCCAAATGATGCTTTTTTTGGTAACTATTTCCTACTGGACATTCACTTACGCAGCAAAAACCTAGGGCACCTAATAAATATAGTTTTCAGTGATCAAGCGTTTTGCTGGCTAGTCGATGAAAACCACTGAGCACATTCACAAATAAAACCTTAACCAGCGAGAGAACAATGCGTTCTTTACCCACAAATGATTTCAACGTTTTGCTTACAAACTTTTTGTTCTTTTTCATATTCTTGTTCATATTTTTCAGAGTTATTAACTGTTGGCACGAAAACAATGGCTTCACTGGTTATTTTTCCACAAGACTTCAAACTAAAATCAAAGTTTGCTCTGGTTCTTTTATTTACGTTACAGTCTACCCGTTGCAGAAGAGTCATTGTGTAGAATATCTTTTAATATTTTATCACCACTCTGCCTTTTAGTATTTTTGCCAGATATCTTGTGTTTAGAGTGAGGTTTCACATAATGAGATTCCATGACTCTTATTACTCAAGACTCAAGCTTATATAAGTATTCGGAAAATAATTAATGTTTTATACCCTTATATGTAAGCGCTACTCACTTAGTTTTGCTGGTTGATGAGAAAAGCCATTATTATTTAGTTCACCGATAGAGTCTGGGGTTTTTATATATCGCTACTTGGTTATAATGGTAACAATGCTTATAACTCATCATATTACGAGCAAGTGAAATTAAACCAGTCAGAAGATGCTCTAGTATAGTATTTTATAATGAACAGAAACAGTTGGAGAATAATATTAGTTCGTTTCTACTCGAATTACGTATATACGAACATAAAACCTGTCAACAAGTAAACTAATGACATTTTTTTCATTTCAATATTTTTCACATACCTACAAGATGAAAAATAATGGTTGACAAATGGTAGTTACATTTTTCCCTCTTTAAATTGAAAATGAAAAACAGATTTTCGCATAAATATTTTTTCTAGAAAAAGATATAAATAATTATGCCAAACGAAAGTGCTTTTATATTTTTCCCTTCTATCATTAACGTTTAATATTCATAAATAAAGTAGTGAATATGTTTTTTTCATATTTTTGACAGTCACTGAAAAACTTCTTATGCAGTTGAATTTTATTCGTTAGATATACTTTTTAGTACGGGAAAATTTTAAGTTTGAATCGTCTGCTGTTAAAAACTACATATCTTTTTATTCTAATGAGCTCACTGACACTCGACGTTGTGGTAGATTGTTTTGTTTGCAGATAAACTATAGAAAGCTGAACTATATCAACATATTTTCAACTTTCACGTTATTACTACGAGGAATAATATGTCAGATGTGTTGTAAAAGAATGCAAACAACTTGTTGAATAGTGAATGCAGTCCAATAACTAAGTTCAATTCAACAAAAAGTCAGGTAAACAGGTATTCTCCTCAGACTGTGACATGTAAAAACAGTTGGATGAAAGAAAGCAGATCTGTTTAAACATTTTCTTGGGTTCGGATAGTTTTCCATAATAATTAGGTATAAGTGCACATCAGCAACCAAACATGTTTCTAGAATACTGGGTCATCCACAGAAATTATTTTAGGGATTTTCTGCAACCATAAACAAACCAGTGATGGTGCCAAGATTTAAGTGCCTTTGGAATTCTTTATAAAATGAACACGTACGTGACAAAATGTTCCGTACAAATTTAAATAATTGAAAACAAATATTCAGTGCAAACCTTTGACGATGATAAATTTTAAAGACTAAAAGCAAGTGGCTATTGCGGCTCAGTGGTGCAGTGGTTTATACTCTGGAGTTTGAAGCGGTCGGTCCGAAGTCCAAATCCCGGTGGGAACAACGTCATTCACTAGGAAGCAGGGACATCTAGCTGACGAATCCGAAATAGGACGAATGCATATCCTGGACTTCACTGCCAGCCACTATCCATCTTAATTAACATGAGCACTAATAAACTCATTGTTGAACTTCTTGTTAAAGAACATCAAAATTACTGAGTGTTAAATAAGATATTGTATACTGTTATGCTTTTCTGTTTTTGAGATCAGTCTAAGGTTAAGCGGCTTGGGCAAAATATTTCATATGCAGAGTAAATAATTCTAAATGTACAAAGTAAAACAGTTTACAGACGTAAAAGTAAGCGATGGTGTTTAACTGAAAAGTTTCGTGTAAAAGGACACTCAGAAGTATACTAACTTCAGGGCAGGCTAAGGTAGTAGTTCCGGCTATTTCATACAAATTGCTACTATTTTCCAGCCTTGAAGAATTTTAATTTTGATTTAAAAGATGTATCTGTAGTAACTCAATAAATTATCAAAAATCGATCATTGTCGTCCACTTCGTGATCCCTTCGGACCAACTGGAATAAAATGGAGCGATTATTTGCCTTTTTGGCATGCTTACTTGACCGAACAGCAGAAAGGTAGTTTAAGGATAGAGCGTCTTTAGGCGAAAAATATCTTGGATTTTCATAACAAATCTTGTCCAGCACATTTAATAATGACATCGAAATAAGACTGACCTTTTACTTTATTTCATTTAAGAAGAAGGGCTCCGTAAATATTGACATTACACTCAGACTGGTTTTCGTTCAGTACACCATCTACATAAGAAACCAATTTCCAGTAACTTTTAGTCCAGGTGGTGTAACAGGTACCTGTAGTTGAAACTTAAATAAACTATCACGTTTGAAGGACTAGAGCAATTGGACTTTCCAGATGTTCGTATAAATTTCTATAAATATGCTGCTGAAATAAGGCATGGTCTTGATATATCCAGTCACTTGGTACTAGATGGGTAAAGAAAGGTTTCGTGTAGGCCTTAACTTTACTGACTGACGAACTTATTGCTCTCTGATTACTTCTTTCCAGTGTTATCAGCTAAGCCGTTCAGTTTCGTTTTTAATTTTTGCTATACTTTTCATACCTTTAAGTGGTTTATCTAAGTAGGGAATTATGAAGCGACCTACATTTTTCTCTGACATTCTTGTTGAACTAGTTGTCTATTAATTTTCGGAAAATTATAAATGTGACAAAGGAAGGATTTTCAGCCCTTTTGTATCCAGGTACACTCTTGTTAGAAGAAAGTAGTTAAATTAAGAATGAAAAATATTTCTTTGTTTCTAGTGAAATTCAAACTGTACTTCTATAGTTGTGGTTTTCACTAAGAAAAAAACCCTTTGTTTACCAAATAACTTATTTTATATCAGACTATTTCCACATTAAATGAATGTATATACCATCTAAAAGCTTTACTCATCTAATTTGATCAGTTTTGAGCTACATGATCGTCTTATTTTATGGCATTTTCTCGATTCTGTTCAACCAAACCAAATGAACGAGAAGGGATGAGAAATTTCATCAGAAAGTGAAATTCAGTTGATGGTACGTATTTTTGTGACATCGCAAAATTGCATATGTTCGAAATCGTTAAAATTGCTGTCATGTTTGTGATGATCGTCAAAACTATCGTAGAGAAGCAGCAAAGTGAGTTATAATCTTTCAGAATGTGCATGAACTAAGGTAGATCCAATCTGTGATTTTACGCTAGTGATCGTCTCCTTATAACTTGTTTCATTTCCATCGTCGACATTGTTATTCTCTTCGTCTTTTCCCACTGTGTAACTTTCAGTTTCCTTATGACTGTTCCAATTTTTTTAATCTATTCTACTATCCAAAAGACTATAACGTTATCATCTTTTGATTCTTTGAACAATTCACTGGCGTTTTCGAGAATAAGCCATGTATTGGGTTTAACCTCGTGCTGCTGAAAACGATTTTTGGCTGATTTTGTGTCCATCTTCCATTCATAATTACTTTGTAACTCTAGAAATAGTGTTTTATGCCTTGGAACTGACCGATGAGAAATTGCTGATTATTTCTTGTTGCTGTGGCAATAAATAAAAGCGTGCTGCTCCGAAAATTATTTATTTAGAGAAAAGTTTCTTTGTTGAATTATTCCTTGTTAAACTGATTTCCCTTTGGTGATGAAATTCTTTTGTATTTAGTTACAATATCAAAACTGTTCGTTTGTACGTAAATATTGTTTTAAAGCACGTTTACCAATTTATCCACTTAAAAATTCGCTAACTTATTGCTACATTCCATTTAAAAAAGGGTTTGTATATGACTTGAAATGTCAAATGTTGGACTGACGAAATATACCAATTTATTTATGAATAAGAACAAGATATATATCAGAGAAGAAATGTTCCTTTCCAAAGACTTCATTGTCAAGTTGTACAGTCATATTTATACTCGGTAAAGTGATAGATAATTGAACTAAAAAGGTGCTCAGTCAATATGCAAAATATACAATAGGTGTAGATGGTGGTATTTGTTCAAGTGGACTGTAAATACTTTGAATGGAACAGACTACTGACAAATAGTATTTACACTTCTGCTAATTGTACAATTTCAATCTACTTGGTTTTTAATCTGATGCATGAGTAAATGTTGAATTTAAGGATTTTCTACAGGTTGAATGGGTAGTCACGTAATTCTCAACTGACAAATAAGTCTTTTGAGATATCAAGACACTTCATTTGTCATTCTCGAAGGAATAAATACCACAGTGGATCAAAATGGCTGTCAAAACTTTCCATAAGTCTATAACCCTAATAAAGTTTAGAAAATTTATTCTGCTGCAACTAATTAAGTTTTCGTTATTCCATTTTAGTCTGTTTATTAGAAATATCATACACTGAAACAGTAACATTTACTGGATAACGTTTCGGACACAGTTCATTGCCCATTTTCATATCAGGTAACTCCACAACTTCGAGACAGTCTTTATATATTCGTAGTTTTCTCTCCTTCTCTGTGATGGCAAGAGTAGTAGAATTTTCCACATATCTGGGACAAGTGCAGCATCACTTCGATTGCGAATATATAAAGACTGTCACGAAGTTGTGAAGTTACCTCATATGAATGTGGACAATAAATTGTGTCCAAAACGTTATCCAGTAAATGCTACTGTTTCAATGTATGATATTCCTATTAAAAAAAGACTAAAATGGAATTACAATCGACCACAGTGCCCAAGTTTTACATCTGTATTAAGTTTTCATAATGTTTTGTCAGGAAAGCGTCTACATTTAGTCAATGAAGTACAATATTACTCATGAAACATCATTTTGCGGACATGTTTAGGTCAGACATTTATAGCCTAGAGGAAAACTAGACTCAAGTGTTTTGAATAAACTGTAGTAGACATAAAATTACTTCAAACACTGAGGTTATAAAACTTAGCATCTCGTAAGCAGAACAGCATCGACACCTCACATTTTCTTCATTCTGTCATGTTTTGTTCGTTTTTTCCTTCTGTGAGCATAAAAACTATTATCTCAATAATTATTTATCTGGTTGATAAGGTGATTAAATATTGAATAGTCATTGATAATAAATTACTTTCCATCTTATGACCAACCTATCAATCTCACGTTTTTATTTTCTTTTGGTCAGTTTTCGTTCTACTCCTTTTCATAGAATGCGTTAATGGAATTCCTCTTAATAAGAACGTATTTTTAAAAACACTTAACTGAACGTTTCCAGCAAATAGGAAGCAATCCACATGCACTTGTTGAAGGGCAATCGTCTTGTCAGCTAAGTTGGTAAACATGGTATTCACTCAAAAACATTATAATTATAGTTGAAGAGTACTTAAAATATGTTTAAGTATACTTTATACACAGTGCCATTATGCCATCTTATTCACACGCAATGCACACTGAAATAGTATTATACGCTGAGGAAGTTCCAAGCAGAATTTATTGCTCATAATTATATCACATCTTGATATGACATTGTATTTGTGTTGTCACTTTAGCGAAACTTTATTTATTTCAGATGAATAATCCCCATAACCAACTGTCTGACTGCAATTCCTTAAGGCTGTGATTAAAATGCAGAACAACTTTAAGAAATTGAATAACCTGTTAGTGAGGGGTAAACTGTGTCGGATTTGTATATTTTCACTTCTCTGAAATCCTAGAATAAAAAGGAGAAAAGAAAATGAACTGAATAATTCCATTTGGAATAGACTTGACTAAGAATTTTTTCAATTATAATGTGAAAAAATAAGGGAACTTCAGACATACAGCTAAAGTTAGCTAAGAATAGCTAAATGTCCAGCTTGCATCTAAGTAAAGCGTTTTCCTTACGACCGAAAATAAGAATATTCAGAAGTATCTTTGGAAATTTAGGGTATGAGGAATGCTATATTTTTGGGGAAATGGCTTGAAGAAAGCTGAGTATTAAGAAACACCTAATAGGAGGTTCACATGGACCAGCAATTATAACTGATCTGATAGGTTACACACAGTTCGCCATTTCGAATACCTCACTACGCTGTCCATTGACATTCTACCTTTTTATTAGCTATTATTTTAGACTGACAAGTCGCTTTTAGCACACTGGTTCTTATGGGTAGCCGGCAATACCGCATGCAAACTGTCCATGATATCATTTGGTTAGTGACGACTAGTAATAAATCCGAGAAGCCCAATTTGTTTCGTCGGGAACTCAGTATGTGCTTAATTTGAGTTCCAGTGGCGGTACAACCACTTCCTGAAATAACTATGCTATTGATAAGGTTGTCTTGAAAACTAAGATGTATATAAACGCGGAAGCAAACCTCAAAACATTATCCTGCAGAAACACACTGAAGCAGTACTTTATGTCAATCTAGTGTTCATTTATGTTTTCCCCTTATACTACTGAATGTTTTAACAGTCGTTGACATAAAGGTTTTTGAATTTTGTTGTCCTGAGGGGTAATAGATGTTAGAAACAGGAAATCTTATTTAGATGTTTTTTGACTTCCATTTTAACAATTAGCGTAACAATCACTTCATAACGAACTAACGTAGGTGCTGCTAATGAAGAATCCACAAGAACCCACAATATAACTCACAGAGAAAGCTTTACCGAATATTAAAGGAAGAGAATGGCGTGCTCCAGCGTAATAATCATTCAAAATATAAATAGTCACAATAGTTGGATTCAATTCTGAGTAATATGAAGGTAAATTACAACTTACTTGGGGTGGTTATCATTGAAAAGACAGTAGGTCTTAATCAGAGATCATTATGTTGTATGTCTGAAAATCAAAGTGAAAAACTTCTGAAGGTTAAAATGGCTGATATCAGATAAGTGCGTATGACACTAGACTTTTTCACGGTCACTAACATACTGAAATTTTTATTGAGCGAAAACTCGACCCTGTTGGTTTTGATAACAACAATAGACAACGCGATTTCAGAATTTTCAAGCTTAAATCCCATCTGAAATGGTTATCTCAATAACAATAAAAAGTGCAGAGGATTTCCCTACTATTACATTCCAAATAATCCTATTTTAATTACTTATAACTCTAAAGGATACACCGAACAATAAATGAAATAACATTACAAATGATGAGGGTTTCTACAATATTATAATTTCATTCCTATCAAGACTGGCGTTATATAATTTTTATCACGCCTTAAAAATTATAATATTTAACATGCATCATAATGTATTAATTCTTCAAATAAAAATATTTAGTGATAACTGTTATATTTCTTAACTACTATTAAATGACAGAAGATAGTACTAATCATCACTGAACGATTAACTTTTGAACAACTGTTCTCCACTCATATAATGTCTCGGAAGCTTCTAAGACAGCAGAATGATGAATCGTTGCATTTTTCCATTTCCTGTCAGCAGACACAATATTCAACAATTTCTCGTTGGGATGTAGTCACATGAATCGCATAAACGCTAAACTGTCTACTGATCAGTTGTTTACGCTAGTAAACACAATACGTTTCCTGTAATTTGAGATGCATATCATTCTTATACTACTGGTAGAACAATTAACGTAGAGTTTTGAGTGCTCTAGACATAATTGAGCCATCAGTTGATAGAAGGCGGTTAATTTTCTGTTCAGTAAATGAAGGTAATTTAGAAAAACATTACTAACCAACTTTTCGCTAGACAGCTTGGAATAGGCCATTGCCTTTGTTTTAACTAATACACGCTTGTTTTTCTACACATCTACCACCATACCAGAATTTAATACACGTACCTAATATTCTTTGTTCTCTGTAACCCGCATTGTGGTGCATATAATTTTGATGTAGCGCTGTTTAAATGTTAGACTATTGTATGCCTACATTTATTTTAAATTATCAGTTTGAAAATATAAAACGAACAAACTTTAATACTTGTAAACATTCTTATGTCTCAACAAAATTTCACTTGATGTTTTGAAAGAGTAAAGACAATAGCTGGTCAATCATCATGAATAAAGCAGCAGCAACTTACTTATTATCCAAACAGTTTTATTCTTCACCGGCTTATTAGGCGAAAAGTGAAGCAAGACTGCTTGTAAGGTATACCATAATCAACTGCAGCTGTGGCTGATTGGTCTGGACACTTAATTTCCCAGCGATTGGTCATAGGTTTCAATCAGGTCCACTTACTGAGATTTCGGCAGCACCCACACAATAGATGTGGTTCAGAGTCAACTCCAGGAATGTACACAAGGCTGCTTGGTGAATTTCGATCTTTTCGATCGCATCATTTGGTGCAATAGGAGGACACCAGCTCAGGAGTTTCAAATCCAGGCATAATTGGGACCTTAGTTTTTTTAAATGTCATTTCACAAGAATACAACATTAAGGAAAACCAAAAGATGATAAAGCCAAGACTGTTCATCAGATAAACTTATGACACGATTTGAGTTCCTCGAGAAACCTGTGAAAGAAAATTGCAGCACTCTGAAATTGTTACAGGAACAACAGACTAAACGTAATCTGACAGCGCTGCGAAGTGACCTTGATTCCACCAACTGACGTTAACAGTGAACATTTTAATGAAGAGAGTGGACAGCAAAATAAGAACTGTTTTGGAAAACACTTTTGCATCCTATATACAAAACACTATTCATCAAAAGAGTCGAAGGTAGACATATACCCATTTCATTTAAACTTCTAATGTATTCACTATTTTGCATGTACACGTTAGAGCACGTACATTTCAGTGTCAAATGGATAGAATACGACTCAGTACCGTGACAATTTTACAAGTATGTAATAATTTAATGCATCCAAAACCCTCGAGAGTTGCGTGATTAAATATGTGGTGTTTCTTGAACCCACCAGAAAAATGTTGAGTAAATTTAACAAAAATGAACAGAACAGTGTTGTTTTTCATAAATTTTCCGCCGAAAAAATTCAAACCAAGTTAGAACAGTGATTTCAAAGTTCCTCAGTATCCACTTATAATCTAAGACATCATTTTCATCACGGACTCGCTTCAAGAGGTAATTAGAGAAGTTCCAATGAGATTTGACGAATGGGACCAACCAAGTGGAATATGAGGACAGTTACTCAACAATCATAGTGGATGGAGGTTGTTCTATATCATGAACTGTCATATGTAAAGAGTGTAAACCACCGGATTCAGACTCGGCGGTTCAATGGTAACGCGCTAGTCGTATGACCTGAAGGTCGTAAGTTCGACACATGGCATGACCATGACTATGCACTGGTGAAGAGTCCCGAACCAGGAAGAAACAGATGTCCAGTATTCCGAGGTATCCAATATTTCCCCTAACTAGTGTCAGTCCACGATGACTACCGGCCTGAAATCGATGAATAAAATTCCCTAAACCTGAAGACTGAATAATTTCAAATTATACAAACTTTTTACTTGCTATGATTTACATGAAATCAACCAAACGTTTGCTAAGGAAACGAGATAGCTGTTAGTTGCAAGCTGTTTCAGGATCCATTGACTTACGTATTTGTGAAGTGTTTTAAAACACTTCCGCTTTTCTTCTCAGCGATAATTAACTCATCACCACAACTTAATAGCTAGTCCAAAGTGAACTGACCGTAATCTACCTCAACTTCGACCTTTTATTACTATTATCTTACCAAACATGGTTACGTAATCATTTTTATTCCTTCCTCTGACTTACTGAATTCACCACAATGACAGTCAGACAATATAAACATGGAATAACTTCAGTTATGTGTAACAGATTCATTCATCTCAAATTCCTTATCTCGGTCAGTAACTGAAATTAATTAAATGAATTAACAGATAATAAGGATAAATCTACTAGTTTTATTATTTTTCATACACAGACTACCCTCCTGTTAACCTCTAAGGTATTTAAGTTACACTTTTTTGTAGATATTTGTTAATTTCTTGAGCCTGTATGCCGTTGCACTGAAGCAAGTGAAACACCATGAATTCATTTTATTCTGAGTAATTTTTATCACTATAAATTCTGTTTAACTTCTCTTTTAACATGAGAAAGCACATTTCATTGGCATGTAAATACTAAAAAATTCAGTTAAAATGATTTTATATTTACTTTTCAATGTTGTAGGCTTGGTTTTTGACAAAAATACCAAAAGTGAAACATTTTTGCATTAAGTTTATTATTTGATCAATAAAAGCTGCTGTTTTTAAAAGGTCATGTTAACAAAAACAAATTACTGCAGACAGACAAGAAAAAGGTTGAAACATTTGTAAATTTATAAGAAAGCCAATTCGTTGGGTAAATAAATAACTGAACGGAAATCATATTATAACATTGTTTGAAGAAAACGGAAACAGTTACACTTTGTCGTGATTAACTTAACAAAAAGAAATAAGGTAGTCACCAGACATCCGACTAGTAACTTGAGTCCACACAACACTAACTACTAAAGGGTAATACAACTAATTAACTCATAGAACTGCTAAAGACAACACCAAATCTGTTATATATGACGTTAACACTAATCACATTAAAGTGTATGTCATCTAAACTGTTGGTTTAGGATGGATTTAAGAATACTACCTGATTGCCTATAGATTTTACAGCAATTTGTCTGATTTCACCAAGCACTGTTTTGCGAAATGACGGCTTGTCGCCCTTTTTCAATCGTTCTCATTTGTTTTTGTTTCAGCCTAGCTTTCCCACTTCCAATTTCTGCTTTTGTATCTTACAACACAACTTGTCGTAGTGATAGAGCAATCCTTCGTTGTATTTTCAAGAATATATATGTATATATATATGCAAAAATGCAAGAGCTGGAGTCTAAGTTTAAAATAAGTCAATCTTCGTGGTTGTATTGTGTTCTCTGAGCTGGGTTGTTTAATCGTGAATCTTTCATCGTCTTTCTGGACGACATCATCAGCACTAACTTCAGAGAACACGATACAACCAAGACCATCCACCTGAGCTACAAATATTCCCCATCATTTCTAAGTCAATCTTCCAATGATTATTTCTCATTTTTCAGTGGGTCTGATGGCTAGAGTAGTTAAAACAAAATCCTTTTATCTCTGAGTATTTCGACACATCACATTTTTATTTGGGAATCCTTTTTTATTCAACTATAGCATCATGCTCTTCTTTAAACAATTATAAACTAGAGGATTATTGTTAAGCCTTGATAGTTACCTTTACCATAGTTATTCTTTTGTAAATATGAACAAGTAAAGGGTTTGATTTCCCATTTCTGATACCAGTCTTCTTTTTTGGTCATTAAAATACATGCTTTAATGAAAACTCATTTCATAAATACTGCGTAAAGAAATAATTTTAATCAAGACAGAAACACATCTGGAGGCGATATGTTTAAAACAAATAAAGATGTTAAACTAGATTATTTTTAATGTTTGCAATTCACATTTCAATAGTTCTTTTCCTTCAGCTTGTTGGGGACTGGCAAAGTTTGGCCAAAATAAAATTAAAATATCTGATATTTGCGGAGATGCAGGTTTAACTAAATTATTACTCAATATGCACAAAGTTTTCAGAATTCAACCAGCACTTATTTGTACTTTTTGTCTGGATTCTAATGGTAATGTTTATGCTGGGTGATGAATGAAGGTGAAATGGAAACTTGGACTGCTACCGAATTCGAACCAGCAACTACCGGATTTCCGGCCCAATGCTCTACCAACTGAGCTATGGGGTGCCATCATGCCACAAAATTACCAATATACAGGCCAATTCAATATTATCTTAGGCTATAAAGCCATTTAAACTAAGGTAAGTATTACACTAATTTTAAAAGTAAGATGGAAGGCATTTTAGTTTATTTGACTGTAAGTGTTCAAATTTTTTGCTCTGTGTTATTGTTGTGATTTTGTTTTGAAGTGAGTGTTTTGAACTCCTGTCGAGTAAAACAACACAAATGGTGGATTGATCTGGATAGTTGATTCTTCAGGATCTCTGCTGCTGTATTGCCTTTGAAACCAACAATCATAAACAAAGTCTTCTTAGGAACTGTGAGTGCTTGCTCCGTATTCTGGATTACTTTCAACTTCTTATCAATAAATCTGGATGGATATCCATTTTGCATGAGGATCTTCCGTATTTTATCTAATTCCTCGTTGATAGTATCACTCGTGCAGATTCTTCCGATTCTTGAACATAAAGAATGAATTAGATTCCTCTTTCTGCTAAGAGATACCCAGCTACGGAAATTCAAATATAGTCCGCTCCATGTAGGCTTCCTATAAATTGGTCGCTGAAGAGAACCATCCGGTCTTTGTTTCAATAAGACATCGAAAAAAGGGAATTCTGAGTTCTCTTCAAATTCTGATGTGAAGTTGATCAATGGGTGAAAATCACTGAACTTTTTAACAGCAGTCTCAATATCTGTATTTCGATCACATGTGATGAATGTATCATCCATATATCTTTTATATAGGTAGAAACTATCAACTGTTGAATGCAGCACACGATTTTCTCAATTAACAGTTCAAATCTTGAACATTTGGTCAACTCTGGACATAAAGCTGGGCCAGAATCCTCCTTCAGAGTCATTTATCGTGTCAAATGGATTAGTTCAAAGGGTTACGCCCTCGACATTTGTCCACATCGGAAGCACTGGCAATTCATCAATTCAAGCCTTATCTCTGCGTGCAAAAGAAGTGTGTTCAATCTCCTATATTACCATGGTCTTAACACTCATATTTTTGGTTTCATCATAATTAGTTAGCTTATTATTATCAACTTCATTGCGATCCTTGTCTCATTCTTCACCTTATTCACATCCATCTATCAAGTTGGAACTCAAACTTCTCATTTCTTGTCTACCAACAATTTCCACCTTGTCAAACTCCTTGCCACCCTCTTTATCTCTACTGTCTTAGATTATTACACAACTACTTTACATTCTTGATTCCAGTTTTTTAGCACTAAGTTAATGATGCAACTATACCCTGTTGTTTAATAATAGACTGCTATATGTTATTGATACATAAAAATACGATTGTACAGCTCTGGAAAGTGACATCGTCGAAAAAGAATATTTTCTTCGCTGAGCTACCTCTTCTTTTCGCCATGACTCAGTGGGCATGTTTCGTTGTCGTAACAACATGAATTCACTATTTTTAAAATGGTTACAAATACAAGTTGTGATTTCAACTGATACTGTTTCTAGACCGCTTAGTCTCTAGAATAAATTTCAATAACTGAAAACGTACTGAACCGCAAGTGTTATACTTTTATCAACTTAGGTAATTTTAAAAGCTAATGGGCGAAATCGCTTTGTAATATTGAACCAATTGTTGATCACATTACTTTTATTGAATCATCTGCTCAGTGAGCCTCATTTAGTTCAGAGGTAACAGCAAATATCCTCCTCAAAGCGTCTCCTTAAATGATGAAACGTATCCCAGATCTCGAAGTATTCCTCTGGCATCAACATCAAAACGTATGCAATTCGATTCACCTAAGTATATACTGTTAAAAAGTTAAAAGTTAAGTGACATAGAAAAGCCCCTCACCTATTTCGAATAACCTTCATAAACTTTCATAATTGCGCACTGATTGGGAATCAGACTTTAGGGCGAAACAGCAGCCCAGAACTCCCAGGTTTTCAGTGGTTCGTAAACTTACGTATGTCTATATCCAAGAATCTGGGAGACGGTAACCTTTTTCTTAATTCACTCATGAGCAGACTTAAACTCCGGTTTATTGTTCGTAGGCTGTGTTTAAACGACAAGTACCGATGGAATGTTGAACTGTAGAAAGTGTTTTCTCACCAGATCTCTTTATGCTTAGTACGGCAACACTTACCTTCTTTCTTGAGATAGGGGCAATCAGTTATTCAAACAAATTGGGGGAGGGATCATATCTAGCTAAAATGTCCCACCTGATGCTAAAATGAGATAGACGAACAAATCACGACGCAGTATCCCTCTACTTACTGGGTTAGTAATAGCCTTCTCAACTTCAGTCAAACTACAGGTTACACATCAACATTCTTTTAAAATACAGGACTGAATGAATAGTAGTTGAAGACCAGTTAAAGTGTTTGTCAAAGCTTTCTCTTACATTTCAAAGCTGGAAGATGATAATATTTGGAAAACATAGTATTTTTTACATTCGCCCATGCTCTAAATATCTGTACATGAGATTATTTACGTGAAATAGCTAAATCATATGAGCTCAGAAAGTGTATAAACCAAAAGGAACAATAGATTGCCGTAAAATCACGAATAGAAGACTTAGAAGTAGCGTTATTAATAGGAAAAAGAAGTAAGAGAACAATTTGCGAAAAGAAGAAACAAAGAGCAGGAGAAAACGTGTATAGTTATGAATTCTTTTATCGCAAATGATATATATATCTGCCGAAACCTAACTGAATATTAGAGATTTCAGGAAAAAGTAGCAGATATGGAAGCACAAATGCTGAACACAGGAGTAAAATTTAATGCTGCCAACATAAAAAGTAATTCTGAGAATAACTTACTTTGCAATGAAGCCACACTCGAAGAAAATGATGGACAAATAGCAGAGTTCAGTATTCACTAGTACTGGAAAGACGAATAATTCTAAAAACTACCATCAAAAGTGATGAGTTAGCCGCAGTGAAAAAATTCTGACTGGGTAAATCTACAGTTATTGTTCAGGTGTAGAAGTGAGATAGTGCAGTTATTCGTGAAGAAATAATGCACGAAGAAGGAGTGAACGGTCATATGATGATTGGAAGTTATTTAAAATATGCAAGTAACTGGACATTTTTAGAGACAAAACTTTCAAAAAAAATGGTGGAAGTGATCGGACAAATGAAACTAACAATTTTTGAATCCATACGGTACGAAATTATGTAAACGACATGTACCGAAAATATATGAAAGATAAGATAACATAAAAATGATATTGTATATGACCTATTGTAGATTTTAACCTCGCCTGGTTAACTAGTTTACTAGTTACTAGCCGGTCCTAAGCCCGGGTAAAGAGGGAAGGTTGGGCATAGGGCTAGCAACCCTACCCCGTAAAACAAATCTAACCGCTAAAGAAACTTCAAAGCACAAACAAAATATAAAAAATGAAAACAAACTTATTCCCCGCTGGAATCGGAGAGGCGAAATGAAAGCCTTCGGGAAGCCAATTGGCCGATGTGTCTTCTCTCGATGAAAGCGAAAGTAAACGTGGGGACATGGAATGTCCGCACGATGTTTGAACCCAGTAAGGCAGCCCAGATTGCAAGGGAGATGAGAAGGTATAACATCGAAGTGCTTGGGATTTGCGAAAGCAGATGGAATGGGAGTGGACTCTCCAAACTGTCAACTGGAGAATCAATAATCTACTCCGGTCACCCAGACGCCAACCACGAGCACACTGAGGGAGTGGCTATCATGATGTCCTCAAGAGCATCGAAGGCTCTCATGCAGTGGGAACCAATCTCCTCCAGGATCATGACAGCAAGATTCAACTCAAAAGGAAGAAAGGTCACAATCATACAATGTTATGCACCTACAAATAATGCAGAGCAAGAGAAAAAGGAGGATTTCTACAGACAACTTCAATCAACACTGGACAAGACGTCAGTTGGCGATATCAAAATTCTGATGGGCGACATGAATGCCAAACTGGGAGGGGACAACACGGGAAGAGAACTAACCATGGGTCGAGAGGCACTAGGTGAAATGAATGAGAATGGAGAATTGTTTGCAGAATTCTGCGCATTCAACGATTTGGTGATTGGAGGCAGTGTGTTCAGGCACAAAGATATCCACAAAGCGACATGGATTTCACCAGATGGACACACTAAAAATCAAATCGACTTTATCTCAATCTCAAGAAAATGGAGACGCAGTCTACTTAACACAAGGTCAAGAAGAGGAGCAGATGTAGGTTCAGACCACTCATCTAGTGCAAGGAACCTTCCAAATCAAGTTAAAAGCCTTCAAGGAAGCTGGTGATAGACCTCAACCCAAGTACAACACTCGGAAACTGAAGGATGAAACTACAAAGGAGATCTTCAAAGCAGCCATCAAGACAAAATGGGAGACGTCGAGGGACATCCCTGAAGAAACCTGTGTGGAAGAACACTGGAAGTCTTTGAAAGCTATGTGGAAAGAAACCTGCACAACAGTATTAGGAAGGAAGAAGGTGGAAGACAAGGAATGGATCTCGACGGATACCTGGAAGCTGATAGAGGAGAGGAGGATGGTGAAGCAGAAGATAAACCAGTGCAAGGATGCTCAACGACAAGAGGAACTGAGCACAATGTATAAAACACTGGACAAAGAAGTGAAGAAGAGTGCACGCAACGACAAAAGACACTTCTACGAAACACTGGCAAGTGAAGCAGAACAGGCTGCAGGTAAGAGAGACCTGACGACATTGTATCAAATAACCAGGTTGCTATCAGGGAAGAGACCAACACAGATGAAACCAATAAAAGATGAAGAAGGAAATTTAATTACGAAAGAAGAGAAACAGAGGAAACGATGGGCCGACCACTTCAAGAAGCTCTTGAATCGACCACCACCTGCACTTCGTCCAGAAATACCACCTGCAGCCGCTGAATTACAAGTGAACATAAATCCCCCAACGAAAATGGAAGTCCTGAACGCCATAAAGCTACTGAAATGCGGGAAAGCAGCAGGACCAGATGGAATACCGCCAGAAGCACTGAAAACAGATGCAGAGACAACAGCGGCCATGCTCACACCACTATTGCAGAAGGTGTGGAAGGAAGAGAAGGTACCTGACATGATTGGAAGAAGGGTTACCTTGTCAAACTGCCGAAGAAGGGAGACCTCAGTGCTTGCAAGAACTGGCGCGGAATCACTCTCCTGTCCACCCCAAGTAAAATATTAAGCCGCATCATCCTGGAGAGGCTAAGGGATGCACTGGATTCAAAACTACGACCGGAACAGGCAGGCTTCAGGAAGTACAAATCATGTGCAGACCAAATTGCAACGCTTCGCATCATCATAGAACAGAGCATAGAATGGCAATCACCTCTCCACCTCAACTTCATCGACTTTGAGAAGGCCTTTGACAGCGTCGACCGAGAAGTAATTTGGAAACTGCTTCAAAACTACGGAGTACCGCAAACCTTTATCCGCCTCATTCAACAACTATATGAAGATGCCACATGCCAAGTAATCCACAATGGGAAGCTCAGTGATGCCTTTGAAGTGAAGTGAAGACAGGAGTGAAACAAGGTTGCCTACTATCCCCCATGATATTCCTTATTGTGGTGGACTGGATCATGCAGCAAACAGTAGGCAGCGAGAAGAGGGGGATACACTGGACGACGGAAAAGAACCTAGAAGACTTGGATTTCGCCGATGACTTATGCCTAATGTCACATAAACTTGAAGATCTGCAGGCAAAAACTAACAAGTTGATAGAAGAGGCAGCGAAGACGGGACTTCAGGTGAATATAGAGAAGACAGAAGTGATGAAGATACCGCACCACCACCATCAACAACAACAACAACAAACTCCAATCACTGTCAACGGGAGAAACTTAAAGGAAGTAACCTCCTTCACTTATCTAGGAAGCACTGTTTCAACTACAGGCGGGGACGGACGAGGACGTCAAAGTCAGAATCGGAAAAGCAAGACAGGCTTCATTAGCCTGAAACCAGTGTGGAGATCTTCTGCACTCAGCATGCGGAACAAGATACGGATTTTCAACACCAACGTCAAGTCAGTGCTCTTGTATGGCTCAGAGACTTGGCGCGTCACGAAAGGTATTTCCAATAAACTACAGACATTCATCAACAACTGCTTACGCTCGCTGCTGAAGATCAGATGGCCAGAAAAAATAAGCAACAAGGAACTCTGGGAACGAACCAACCAAGAACCTATCACGCAACAAATATGCAGGAAGAAGTGGAGATGGATTGGCCATGCACTGAGAAGGCCGACTGAGGACATCACGCGTCAGGCCAGCTCGAGTGGAATCCCCATGGGAAGCGACGAGTTGGACGTCCGAGTGAGGGTGACATGGAGGAGGTCGTGCGAGCAGGAAATGAGAGCTTCTGGGCTGTCGTGGGACCAGGTTCAAAAGATCTCAGAGAACAGAGGTCACTGGAGGCGTGCTACTGAAGCCCTATGTTCCACTAGGAACCCAAGGGACTAATAATAATAATAATAATATTGTAGATTTTAAATGCATACCGATTTAGAGGTTTTGAAGTCTCCTTGTCGATATACTTTGACCAACACAAGTCATTTTATGGTTAAGAACCTTTTTGAATTAGTTAGAAGACTAAAAGACACTAAATCGAAGGAGGAAATAATTTTAAACTACTATTGATATCAACGGTTTCTTACACAAAAATTAATCAGTCAGTAATGGATGTCTGTATGTCATACATAACTTCTTACCTTAATTAAAGACAAAATGAATCGGTACAGAATAACTAAAGAAGAATGTGCAACCAACAATAGTTATTGTTCATTTCCTATTACGAGCATTTGAATAACGGAATCAATTCATACATATCTTTTCAGATTTACATAAATAATTTAACATTTATCAAACTGTTTCCACTATTACATTTTATTATGCTTTGTGATTTGAAATAGTTATTTAGAAAATGAACTATTTCGGTTTTCACACATGTTTCACTTTAAATCTGAAACCTGAATGCAACCTAAATAATATATTCCTTACAACTCTAATGCCGACAAATGATATGTGAGTAATTATGTAGATGAAATAATTTTATATTTTTACTAAATGTATTCATCTGTACAATTTATCTTGTTGCTTCACGTTTCCTGAATATGAATACATAGGAATGCAAATGTATTCAGTAAAGTCAAGAAAAAACTATGAAGATTCTATATGAATATTAAAGCGTCATTATTCGCCGACTATGACTATCACTTGATAAGAATTTAATTAGGCGAACAAGTTTTACACATAATTGCATAGAATTTATTCAAAAGTTTCAAGACTGTTTATCTATTGAATAAAGCATACTTCATGTCAAAACTTATTTCCATTTTAAATACTTTCATCTCAAAATATGGTAATGTAATCTCGGTCATAAGCTTTTGAAAATAGAACTGAAGCACGCTAAATTCACAAGCGACTGTTTAAATTTGTTGACAATACACAAAATTGTCTAACCCCTATATAAGCCTTTATCAAAATTTTCAATTAGTAGAAAAAGTGCTGGAACTAGTTTAAAATTCGTTTCGGCTACAAAGTAACTGGTTGGCAGTGGAATGAAGTACATGATTCGTCATACATCCATGTCGTTGGGATTGTTACATTCGAAAATTTGCTAAACAGTATATGCCACAATAAAGAAAATCCTAAAAAAATAATAAGAAATTAGGCGGTCTAAAAAAAGAAGGGTGTTACTAGGACATGCCTTCTTTACAGACTACATGAGTATACCTGACTTGCAGAGATAATGAAGTCAAATATCAAGACGACCAAATGAATGTGAATTGTTCAGAGAAATAAACATCCTCTATGTAGCCTCGCATGGCTTAGTAAACGTGAAATAAAAAAGGAATTACAAGTCAGAACTTAATCAACAATAAAGTTTTCCCAAAGCTGCATCACTCCATTTTGAAATCTTCCGTCATACAGCAAGCAACATTTTCGTAATATTATTGTGTGTAAACAGTTAGCTAGGAGAAACTATCTGGTAATTCTATGTTCTGAATCTCTTAGTAAATTGTACTTCTTCGTGTGAGACTAAAAAAAAATGTAAACTTCTTACTGTGAAGACGAAATGTCATTATGAATATATCCGCACTTGTTGGCTGCCATGTAAAGTTATTTGATCTACTCGTTTGATGAATGTTCAGCTTGGGATTTTTTTGAAAGGAAACAAATGTATTTGATGATTATTTCATCAAACAAAACTTGTAGTTATTCTTTTATCACGGGGTGTAATGTGAGATATACAAGGTAGATTGAAGTTAAATAAACAGAGGGTTTATAAAACAACGAATTTTAGAAACACCTTTTAAGTGCCGTTACAAATAAGAATGTTCAATTGTCATTACTAGTCAAGCCAAGAGCAAATGAAAATCCCAGTGTGAACAGTCACAATGACTTAAGCAGCAAATAGCTATTTACTGAGGATTCTGTCTGTCAATTATTTTGATTTTCCCTTTAAATAATTACCTGGACACTTTCCATTTGACTTTTTCTCTCTTACATCATTCCAACCAAGAAATTAGATTACATTAGGTTATAAATAGTGGACAACAAATTTCATCTTCAGTTGTTTGAATTATTATTTGTCAATCACAATAATACCACTACTATATTGTTGACTTCGTAGTGAAATAGGAAGGATATTTTAAAAATCTCCCAAACGTTTTTTCTTGTAAATTCTGTTTTAGTTTAATGAACAGCTGTCCTTACTTTACCATATGTTGGTACCAAATTGCCTTTTGCCCACGACGAGTGACTGCAAAGTCAGTTATATTTTCATGGTAATTCACTAGGTCATAATCTTTTTCTTATAGTGTAAAGTCACGTGTGATGAGGAACAGTTCAATCTGGCGACACAACTGTTTCGTAAAAAACTATCCTAACCAACGCTCACAGTCTAAAACTTATCTTTAAGTCATCTTGTAAAATAAGGTCTTTCCTAGTATATTTGACCAAGTTTTCTGATAATGAAAGTATAAGTTGTGATAAAATAAACCATGTTGTTCTAACTCAGATGACAACTGAAGAAATGATAAGACCTTGAAGAAGAATTTCATTCTATTCCAAGATTCAGCGCGTTCTGTATGGTTAGAGACTTTTCATTCAATCTATCTTGCTGTCAACTTGCTCTAAAGCGATGCCTTAGGACGTCACTGAAATGGCACATCACGGTACTCATTTTCTTCATTTGCTATATGATTGTTATCTTCAAATAACATGGATACACCCATTTCACATTCCTACAACTTCGTCACAGGTTACATTATAATTCTTCACAAGCTATTTGGAATATTATGGCAAATTATTTTGATTGTCTTGTATTTATTTCGCATATACGAACTGATAATTCTCAGTTGAGATTTCAGAAACACACTTATTGGTAAATATTTCCGCTTTACATCAGAAGAACAAGTAAAATAATTTGCTTTGATCCATATGTGACTGACCACACTGGCTTCAATTGTTTTTCTTCAGTACAATAAAGCTGGTATTTCCAAGGAAATATATAACATTACTCGGACATCCCTTTTCCCACTACAGCAAAATATTATCTTGAGCAAGAATACTTGGGGGTGTTATGTAAGTTGCACAGACTTGTGAAAACTGCTGACTAGCTAAATTCACCGAGGAAAAACTTGTTCAAAAGTGAGGTTTATCTAAACTTCAGTTGCTCATACTACCCGACACTGAAACAGAAATTTAGACTCATAAACTACATAACTGAATTAGAGCTCACCGGAAAAAATTAAGGTTTAAGGTTTCATTCTTGGGACAGTCGTTGGTGTGTACTGTTGTGGAGTCCCACACTACGAAGAAATAGCTGTCCAACGCTCCTAAGTTTTCGGTGGTTTCCCACTTGATGCCAGTTTGTGTTGGATACCAACTTGAAACCAGTAAACCCTCACAAACCTCCATATCGAGTTTACCACACACTTCAAAGAGATAATGCTTAATTTGTTGATAGCCTGCAAAATGTGTAGTTCTTTCCAACCAGACATTTCCGGTTAAAATACATCCTTTGGTTCTGCATGTCAATGAATAGTACTTCGCTAGGTAACTTTACCTGGACTATTACTGTAATAAGATGCTGCAATGAATAAAGTTTTGTGGAAGTGAAACCTGCTGGGCATACGTTACAGAATGCAAATTTACAAGGCTTTGCTTGCTACTGTGCATTTACGCATGATCTCTTTTTAAGAGAAAAACAATGGTTACTGATAAGACTGCAAAGTTTACTGTTGGTTACTCACTTACTCTGTCATTGGCAGCCAGTTTGATAACTGTTCAGCAGATAAAAAACACCGACCTGATTTACAAACTCACCCGTTTGGCAAAGCAGAATACAGTGACTTTATACAGTGAGTTTATTATCGCCTAAAAACCCTTTCGTCACCTAAATAGCAAGGGAGCAAAGACACCTTGACTTTTATTATCTAAATTATTCAGAAAACCTACTTAAAATATTTAAGTCTATAATACATAGAACTTATATCCCTAGTAAAATTATAGTTAGAAAAATATGCAGACTAAAAGAGAAACTATAAATGGTACAGTTGCAGAGGATGATATCGCCGAAAACAAAGTTGCCGTCTGAAATCTTTATCCTTTCATGACTCAAGATAAACATTTAATTAGGACAAATCTGAGCGATATACCTAGAAATACTTTTTCTAATCAATCTGTAACACTAAGAAGGCAAAGCCAATCACATTTCCAAGTGATGCTTCATTCCTGCGAAAGCTGTATCAATAAAATCACAAGAGAAAATTTTATCTTCGGTAAGTTTATTCGATTTAAATAAAATTCATATAAGGAAAGAGTTAAAAAGGTTAGCTAAGTTACCTCAATGGGAGAAACCTAAAGGAAGTAGCCTCTTTCACTTATCTAGGTAGCACTGTTTCAACTACAAACGGCATAGACCAGGACGTCAAAGTCAGGATCGGGAAAACTACTTCCTTTAGGTTTTGCCTGCTTATGGTGATTAGTCCTTGTTGTTGTTGGGTATTTTCAACACTTCTGTCTTCTCTACGTTCACCTGAAGGGAGTCCCATCTCCACTGATTCCCCATTCAGCCAACGTGTTAGTTTTCGCCTGTAGATCGAGTTTGTGTGACATTAGACATAAATCATCAGCGAAGTCCAAATCTTCTAGGGTCTTTTCATCTGTCTAGCTAGCTTATACCCCTCTTCTTGCTCCTCACAGTTGTCTGTTGCATGATCCAGTCCAGTCGACCACACTCAGTGAGATCATCGGTCAAAGTTGGCAGCAACCTTGTCTCAATCCTGTCTTCACTTCAGAGACATCACTGAGCTTTCCATTGTAGAACACTTCGCATGTAGCATCATATAGCATACCATATAGCTGTTGAATGAGGTTGATAAAGGTTTGTGGCGCTAACAGCGTAGTATTGAAGCAGCTGCATGCCAAATTACTTCTCTGTCAACGCTACTAACAGCCTTTTCAAAGCTGTTTAATTTCAGGTAAATACCCAGTTGAATGCTATTCTGCACTCTGTTCTATGATGATGTGGAGTGTAGCATTGCGATTTGATCCGCAAATGGTTTGTTCTTCTTGAATCCAGTCAGCCTGTCCCAGTCGTAATTTTGAATGGAGCGCATCTTTTAGTCTCTTCAGGATGATGCGGCTCAATATTTTGGTTGGGGTGGACAGTAGCATGATTCCACGCCGGTTTTGCAAAGCCTTAGGTTGCCCTTCTTTGGAAGTTTGACAAGGTAGCCCTTCCTCTAATCAGTGGACAGGTAACTTTCCTTCCTAGCAAACCTTCTACAATAGTGGTGTGATCACGTTCGCTGTTGCCTCTGCATCTGTGTTCTGTGGTTTTGGTGGAACTCCATCTGGTCCCTTTGCTTTCCCGGCTTCAGGACGTCACTTCTGCTTTTGTCGGATGGCTTGTGTTCATTGACAGTCCTGTGGCTGGGCTGCTGGTTGTGGTATTTCTAAACGAGTTGCAGGTGGTGGTGGTGATGGTCGACTCAACAGCTTTTTGAAGTGGTCAGTCAATTGTTTCCTTTGTTTCTCCTCTTTAGAAACTAGCTTTCCTTCAGCATCTTTCATTGGTTTCATCTGCGTTGAGCTGTTCTCTCTTAGATACTAACCTGATTATTTGGTATAGTGTTGTCGGGTCTGTGCCTCTCTTACCTGCAGCTTGTTCTGCATCACCTGCAGGTGCTTTGTAGAAGTGTCTTTTGTCTTTGCCTCCACTGTTCTTCACTTCTTTGTCCAATGTAGTGTCTTATACGTTGTACTGGGTTGCTCTTCTTGTTGTTCATCCCTGCACTGCCCTCCACTGCACTGGTTCATCTTCCGCTTCATCATCAACAACTTCCTCTCTTCTATCAGTTTCCATCTATCCGTAGATATCCACTCCTTGTCTTCTTTCTTCTTCCTTCCTAACACGTTTATGCAGACCAACTTCCATGTCGCTTTCAAGGAGTTCCAGTGTTTTTCGACTCGGATTTTCTCGGGGATTTTACGTAATGTCTTCCATTTTGTCCTGATGGCTGACGTGATGTCCTTTGTAGTTTCCTCCTGCAGCTTCCGTTCCGGGTGATGAACTTGAACTGTGGTTTGTCAAAAAATTCCGTGAAGCCTTTCAACTCGATTTTGAAGGTTCCTTGCACTAGATAGTGAGTGGTGTGAACCTACATCTGCTCCCCTTCTTCATCTTGTGTCGAGCTGGCTGCATCTCCACTTTCTTGACATTGAGATGAAGTAGATCTGATTTTTAGTGTGCCCGTCTGGTGAAATCGAATCCATGTTGTTTTGTGAATATCCTTGTGTGTGTACACACTTCCTCCAATCACCAACTTGACGAATGTGCAGAATTCCGCAAACATTTGCGGTTGTCTACAGAATTCCTCCTTCTTCTCTTGGTCCGCATTGTTTGTAAGTACTCTGGATTGTGCGATTGTGACTTTCCTTCCTTTTGATTTGAATTTTGCTGTCATGATCCCGCAGGAGGAGATTACTTCCCACTGCTTGAGAGAGAGAGCCTTCGACGCTGTTCAAGGGGATATCATGATAGCCACTCCAAATTTCAGTGTACTCGGGGTGACAATACCATAGTAGATTACTGACTCTGAAGTTGACAGTTTGGAGAACCCACCCGCATTCCATCTGCTTTCGTAGATTCCTAGCACTTCTATGTAATATCTCCTCATTTCTTTTGCAATCTGGGCAGCGTTGCTAGCTTTGAACATAGTACGGACATTCCTTTTCCCAATGCTAACTTTCACTTTCATCGAGAGAACACACATCGGCCGACTGGGTTGCGGAAGGCTTTCACCAACTGGAGTCATTTCGTCTCTTTGATTCCAAAAGAGAATAAGTTTATTTTCATTTTTCATATTTTCTTTGTGCTTTGAAGTTTCTTTAGCGATTGGATTGGTTTTACGGGATAAGGTTTCTAGCCCTATGCCCAACCTTCCCTCTTTATCCGGGCTTAGGACCGGCTAGTAAACTAGTGAACAAGTTAACTAGGCGAACAATTAACCAGGCTGAACAATTAATTATACTAATGGATGTAATCGATGTGACTGCCATTAATTGTTTCTTTCATAGGAATTAAATATGTGAATGAATAGCACATTTAATTATCCATTTTTTATGTGATATAGGATTCTTCCTATTTTTTTCCTTATATCTCAATTAGATTATCTAGTCCATGGGACATAAATCCAGATTTAGTAATTAATTGCATCTCAATTTGTTCTCATTAATTGTATTCAAATATAAATCATTAGAAGAGGATAGTCACAATAAACTTACTGTTGATACTATGAAAAGAATAGGGAACTATTCACTTCTCATTAACTTATAACTCAGCTTTAACACCAATCAACTTTGCCAGGAAGTTAATTTATTTTCAACACCGTATGGAGCTTACTGGGTTTTTACTACTACACTTGACCATGTGAAAAGTGGAAAAAGATTTTATAAAAAATTCAATCGGAGATAATGAACTCTGAATGCACATCACTGTGTTTTGCAAAACTCAGTAAACTAATCTGATCTTTAATTTAAGTGAATCTAGCCAGCTAGGTTATCAGTTTATCTCGAATGGATAGATAAAGGATGATAATGTTGTTGCATATACCTTTATCTTCACCTCTTGAAGTTCAGATGAGGTGTAGTAATTTGGTCGGCTGTTCATACAGTTACTGGTAACTTGCTCTTCGTTATTTTATATATTCTGATACATAATTTTGCTTGCATATTCGTTAACTTTTCATTCTCGTATCTTCTGGAATGTCAGAGGGCATCCACTGCTTCATGTTAACAAGCTGCCTCTACTGGTTTTTAAATAATAGGGAGACTATCTCAGTCTTCTTCTGTTTGACATACAGATGTTATTATACAGCACCCGAGGTTTTTATTTCACCGTCTATCATTGTTTAGTACCAATATTTGTTATTACCCATTATGAATATTCATTATAGTTTATGTCAGTTGGTTGGGAGCAGTCAACAGAAAGCCCTGAACCTAGGTTTCTTGTTGTTTATACTTGTTATCAAATTGTTTGTGAACCTCTGGTCAACTGATGTGTCCCCAGAATGTCAGTCATCACCAAAACACCTCACAGCTAATGTGTCTGACACCTAAACTTAGTGAAACAGGTACGAATTTCTGAGAGAATATCAGCTTCTTTGTAGATGCCGATATGCCCTATTGATGAGTTCCAACAAACATGAAACCCAAATCAAGAGCTTTCTACTGACTACCTCCAGCCAACTAATATCAATTAAAGTATACCTCGATGCTTAACCTTCTATCTTCGTATTCATGTTCCAGAATTATAGACAGAATTCGATGAGCACTCGCAGTGTGACAAAAAAAACTAGTCACGGTATGGTCATCAGTCAATGTATCTAATCCAACCCAATTAGTTAAGTGGTAACGTCTGTAATGGAAGCACGGGATGACTGAGGTCCATATGTCGTAGGGTAAATCACTTTCCATGAGGTTGCAGATATGTCCGACTTTAAGAACCTCTCTCCACACTTAAACCGAAGTTCCATTTACACGCATATATGTCGCCATGACTTCAGGACATAATCACTTTAGCTATGCATGCAGTCGAAAGTGGACACATGATTGACTTTGAGAATATAGACATATTGGGAAAACGTTTCCATTCACATAAAGAAAGATCAACTTCTGAGGACCTGAATATTTTAACAACATCAAATGCTGTAAACAGAAAAGAAGGACTAGACTTGTCACCTGTTTGGCAAACATTAATCCGCCAAAATCATTAATGATGATCCTTACGAATTGAAGTACAGTAACAATGACAACTATTGACAGTTTTTTATAGATAAAAGTACAATAAAGAACATATATTTTATAAAGTACACAAACACACACGCACACACATTTTGACTATCTTATATATCCGTTGACAAATGACAGTAATAAGAAGCATGGGCTTGTTAGGACTAATCTTAATTACTCAGGTTGGCCATGAAAATCACCCAACCAGTAACCTATGTCCACTAAATATATTTGATGTATCATTTGACTACATATTTTGGTGTTAATAAAAATCTGTATATTCTGCTGAAGAAGCTGTGGCATACACAGCGAAACGTTGAGAGATATCTTGTTTTGATTTTCTAATCATGTTGGGATTATGTTAAAATTTATGCTTATAATGAATCAATCAGACTTGGCGCTCAAATTCTTCCAGAAAATTCGTAATAACTATGGTCTAGATGTTTATAATCTTATTTTATCAGATAGAAAATAATTTACACAATCTATATATTTACGTCAACTATGGTGATAAGTTGAGTGTAAACTTGATGATTAGACGTATGTAGAAGGAAAATTATTAGCAAAGTTCAAGGCTGGATAGTGTCGAGTGAGTGATTAGTACAAAGAATGATATGAATTTACCTATGGGCAGAAAGGGAGTGGATATTTCATTGTAAGATGGTTATTATGTGAAATGACTAAGACAATAAGGATGGTAACGGGGTGTAGGAAAATTTTAACAGGAATTTTAGAATTTTATTATAATAAGACTGGAGAAGAGTCTGTTTAAAAATAATAGCATTGTTAATAAAATAAATCTCCGTTTTTTTAAAGGAATAAAGAGAGCGGAGACGAGAACAGAAACGAAAAGATTAAGAAAGAAACAAAAGGGTTGAGGGAACACCGCTTAGTCAGTGGAAGATCAAAGGCAGAATTTGGCTTGGACGTGTTCTTTTTGAATACAAAGTTCAGGCTCCGTTGATCGCTACAGCTTCCGCTATGTGGCGAATGCGTTAACGAATGGCACCTGGCGGAGTCTTCAGAATGCGATGTATCTCAGTGAAAGCTGTGCTAGCATCTATTTGGTGTCCTGTATCCATTATATATGCCAGTGTATTACTACATATTATTACATAAGTGAAATTTGGAAATATTGCGAGAAAACGACAAATTAAACCTAATTATTGTAAATAAGCCATATTGTAAAAAACATCACATTTATTTTCTAACACTTACTTCCCAGTAGCATGAATAATTTCTTTTGTATACTTTAATGTGTTCTGCTCAAATATTTCGCTTTTAAGGACTTCTCCGTAAAGACACAAATTCCATAGGGAGCAGAAAAACAATTAGCTCAACACTCCATCTAGCCATTCTTCATACCACCAGAGAACTCAAAGAGTTGTGCCATAGAGTATATACCTTTGAACGATTTGTGTTCCATTCTTTTATAGGTATTTATAGCAACAGTTCGAATGAAAAAAATTTCGAGTTAATCTTTTGTATCAGGTGACATTTTGTTCTAGGTAACTAATTCCTTTAAGATTTCAAGCTGAAATATTATTATTATTATTATTATTATTATTATTATTATTATTACTAGTCCCTTGGGTTCCTAGTGGGACATAGGGCTTCAGTAGCACGTCTCCAGTGACCTCTGTTCTCTGAGGTCTTTTGAACCTGGCTCCACGACAGCCCACAAGCTCTCATTTCTTCCTCACACGACCTCCTCCATGTCACCCTCAACTCGGACACCCAACTCGTCGCTTCCCATGGGGATTCCACTCGACTACCTGGCCTGACGCGTGATGTCCTCAGTCGGCCTTCTCAGTGTATGCCCAATCCATCTCCACTTCCTTCCACTGCATATTTGTTGCGTGAAAGGTTCTTGGTTGGTTCGTTCCCAGAGCTCCTTGTTGCTTATTCTGACTATTCTGACCATTTGATCTTCAGTAGCGAGACAGCGTAAGCAGTTGTTGATGAATGTCTGTAGTTTATTGGAAATCCCTTTCGTAACATGCCAAGTCTCTGAACCATACAGAAGCACTGACTTGGCTGACGTTGGTGTTGAAAATCCGGATGTTGTTCCACATGCTGAGTGCAGTGCAGAAGATCTCCACACTGGTTTCAGGCTAATCAACGCCTGTCTTGCTTTTCCGATTCTGACTTTGACATCCTCGTCTGTGCCGCCTGTAGTCGAAACAGTGCTTCCTAGATAAGTGAAGGAGGTTACTTCCTTCAAGTTTCTCCCGTTGATGGTGATTGGAGTTTGTTGGTGGTGGTGGTGGTGGTGATGGTGCGGTATCTTCATCACCCCTGTCTTCTCTATATTCACTTGAAGTCCCATCTTCGCTGCCTCTTCTATCAACTTGTTAGTTTTTGCCTGCAGATCTTCAAGTTTATGTGACATCAGACACAAGTCATCACTGGCGAAATCCAAGTCTTCTAGGTTCTTTTCCGTCGTCCAGTGTATCCCCCTCTTCTCGCCATCCACTGTTTGTTGTATGATCCAGTCCACCACAATCAGGAATATCATGGGGGATAGTAGACAGCCTTGTTTCACTCCTGTCTTCACTTCACTGCAAAAGCATCACTGAGCTTCCCATTGTGAATTACTTGGCATGTGGCATCTTCATATAGTTGTTGAATGAGGCGGATAAAGGTTTGCGGTACTCCGTAGTGGTGAAGCATTTTCCAAATTACTTCTCGGTCGACGCTGTCAAAGGCCTTCTCAAAGTCGATGAAGTTGAGGTGGAGAGCTGATTGCCATTCTATGCTCTGTCCTATGATGATGCGAAGCGTTGCAATTTGGTCTGCACATGATTTGTACTTCCTGAAGCCAGCCTGCCTGTTCCGGTCATAGTTATGAATCCAGTGCGTCCTTAAGCCTCTCCAGGATGATGCGGCTTAATATTTTACTTGGGGTGGACAGGAGAGTGATTCCTCACCAGTTCTTGCAAACACTCAGGTCTCCTTTCTTCGGCAGTTTGACAAGGTAGCCCTTCTTTCAATCACTAGCCAGGTACCTTCTCTTCCTTCCACACCTTCTGCAATAGTGGTGTGAGCATGGCCGCTGTTGTCTCTGCGTCTGCTCTCAGTGCTTCTGGCGGTATCCCGTCTGGTCCTGCTGCTTTCCCATATTTCAGTAGCTTTGTGGCGTTCAGGACTTCCAATTTTGTTGAAGGATTTATGTTCACTTGTAATTCAGCAGCTGCAGGTGGTGGTCGATTCAAGAGCTTTTTGAAGTGGTCGGCCCATTGTTTCCTCTGTTTCTCTCCTTTGGTAGTTTAATTTCCTTCTTCATCTTTTATTGGTTTCATCTGCGTTGATCTCTTCCCTGATAGCAACCTGGTTATTTTATACAATGTCGTCAGGTCTCTCTTACCTGCACCCTGTTCTGCTTCGCTTGCTAGTGTTTCGTAGAAGTGTCTTTTGTCTTTGCGTGCACTCTTCTTCACTTCTTTGTCCAGTGTTTTATACATTGTGCTCAGTTCCTCTTGTCGTTGAGCATCCTTGCACCGCACTGGTTTATCTTCTGTTTCACCATCCTCCTCTCCTCTATCAGCTTCCACGTATCTATCGAGATCCATTCCTTGTCTTCCACCTTCTTCCTTCCTAATACTGTTGTGCGGGTTTCTTTCCACATAGCTTTCAAAGACTTCCAGTGTTCTTCCACACAGGTTTCTTCAGGTATGTTGCTGGATATCTCCCATTTTGTCTTGATGGCTGCCGTGAAGATCTCCTGTGTAGTTTCATCCTTCAGTTTCCGAGTGTTGTACTTGGGTTGAGGTCTATCACCAGCTTCCTTGAAGGCTTTTAACTTGATTTGGAAGGTTCCTTGCACTGGATAGTGAGTTGTCTGAACCTACATCTGCTCTTCTTCTTCACCTTGTGTTAAGTAGACTGCGTCTCCATTTTCTTGAGATTGAGATGAAGTCGATCTGATTTTTAGTGTGTCCATCTGGTGAAATCAAATCCATGTCGCTTTGTGGATATCCTCGTGCTTGAACACGCTGCCTAGCCTCCAATCACCAAATCGTTGAATGTGCAGAATTCTGCAAACAATTCTCCATCCTCGTTCATTTCACCTAGCGCCTCTCGACCCATGGTTAGTTCTCTTCCTGTGTTGTCCCCTCCCAGTTTGGCATTCATGTCGCCCATTGGAATTTTGATATCGCCAACTGCAGTGTGGTCTTGTCCAGTGTTGATTGAAGTTGTCTGTAGAATTCCTCCTTTTTCTCTTGCTCTGCATTATTTGTAGGTGTGTAGTGTAGCATTGTATGATTGTGACCTTCCTTCCTTTTGAGTTGAATCTTGCTGTCGTGATCCTGCATGAGGAGATTGGTTCCCACTGCATGAGAGCCTTCGATGCTCTTCAAGGGGATATGATGATAGCCACTCCATAACTCAGTGTGCTGGTTCGTGTTTATCGTCTGGGTGACCGGAGTAGATTATTGATTCTCCAGTTGACAGTTTGGAGACTCCACTCCCATTCCATCTGCTTTCGCAGATCCCAAGCACTTCGATGTGATACCTTCTCATCTCCTTTGCAATCTGGGCTGCCTTACCGGGTGCAAACATGGCGTGGACATTCCATGTCCCCACGTTTACTTTTGCTGTCATCGAGGGAGAGAAGACACATCGGCCAATTGGCTTCCCGAAGACAGGCTTTCATCAACTGGCGTCATTTCGCCTCTCCGATTCCAGCGAGGAATAATTTTGTTTTCATTTTTTATATCTTGTTTGTGCTTTGAAGTTTGTTTAGCGGTTAGATTTGTTTTACGGGGTAGGGTTGCTAGCCCTATGCCTAACCTTCCCTGTTTACCCGGGCTTAGGACCGGCTAGTAGCTAGTGAACTAGTTAACCAGGCGAGGTTAAGCTGAAATATATTGGTTATATAATAACTTCACTGCCTAAAACATGTTATCATTCTGATTGAGTAGTACGCTAAACAGTTGGCCAATTACTTCAGCTTGGGATTATTCTTTGCTAACATCCCGTTTCATGAAACAGTCCAGCAGTGATGGGATCTCTAGTATCCCCGATCGTAGCTGATATATTTGTGGACAGTTCGGAACAAATAGGATTAAGAACATTCCAACCCACCCAAAAGTACAGTGACTGTATGTAGATGACACATTTGATATTCTGAAATCAGAACACATCCAGAGTTTTTCGCACGAATTAGCTCGACAGTAGATGCAAGCCAATTCACTTACGAATTAGAAAATGTAGAAGGATGTGTGCAGTTAAAAGAAGAGAAGATGGAAGCTTAGACACCAGTGTTTATAGGAACCCACACATTCGGACAGATGCTTGGATTTCACAGTATCTCATCCTACATTTTTCAAAATGTTTAAGTAGTCGGGCTGGGGGATTGACTAGTACGTCGGGAAGCCTAAATAAGGAAATGAAATACATCAAAGAGACACCACTTCTTAATAACCATTCTCCGCAGTTTATTAAAAGGTTTATAGAGACTGATAAGTGAAGAATTGATAATGTTAGTGGTGGCTGCAACATGCTTAGGAGGAAATTCAAATCCTCTGTAATGTAACGTATATCGGAAATTTTACGTAGAATTCTTACAAATACTGGGATTAGGGTGACATTTAAGCCCCCAAACTCACTCAGAGGGAAACTTTGTAGGCTAAAAGATTCAATGGGGCCAATTACGAAAAATAACCTAATCCATCAAATACCATGTAATGATTGTGAGGTCAAGTGTATACAGCAAACCAGCCAATCTGAGTTAGACAGAATAGTAGAACAGGAATCTAGCTAAACGTACAGTGGTAATTTAGAGAAAGTCTTGGCTGTCGCTCTGCGTGCACTGACCCACGATCAAACGATAGGCTGGGATAGGATGACAATTCTAAAATCCAATACAGGTAGGTGGAAGGAGAGACTGATCATAGAATCATTGCTCATTGAATTCATACCTAACACGTGGAACACGTATGACTCATTACATACTGCAGATATGTGGAAAATTTTACTACCATTAAAATAAGAGAATGAAGGACTCTTGGACTATATAAAGGAAGTTTGAAAGTCGTGTGATTACTTTGATATGAATATAAGCAATAAATTCTGTTCATAACTCCCTCCAGTAAATAATACTGCGTCACTATGTGTCATATCACATAAACAACCTACCACAGTGCCCAAGTTTTTTCCTCATATTAACAGTCGTTTGTTGGTAAGTATACTAGTATGCGTCAAACTCGAATGATATTGCCATTCACTTTTTATCAAATAGCCATCCTTGAATGCATCAGAAAAATCCGTTTACTCTTGTTCAGTAAAGTATACAAACAATTTGGTTGTGTTGTACTAGTAAGTCCAAATGGTTTTCGGTGGACAGATACATATTTTATATATCTGAATTAGGCTAGTCACTGAGTAAAAAAATAGGATTTTACATATATATATGTATAGATATACCGTTTACTTTTGGAAAAAATTCCTGGCCCGGCAAAGAAACTTATACTCACTGCAACTGTTGTGATGAGGGGGAAATTTGAAATCTAAATGTAAAAGAGACATGAAGTTTTGTGATTGTTTGTTCATCAATTACTGTGGGATAAACTTTATCATGTAGAACATTAAATTATTTCGTCTGGCATCTCATAGCGCATTACGTCTGGTCAGATTTTCCAGCTACATTACATCGGCTCGGAAAAGTAATATACATTAACTGATTTTTGGGAATCTTAAGGAAGCAATAAAATAACACAAACATCAACTGATATTGGAGCTTCATACCGGAAATACTCAGTAAATTATTAAACACAAATCGACAGAGAAGAATAAATATGCACTTCTGACTACACATGCATTCGATTGAACAGAGCTAGAAAACTTTGGGCAATTTAAGTTACGTGAATCTACTTTCATTATTACCGTGAATCTGTCATTAAATCAGTTGAATTGACATTTATTCGTGCTAAGCTCCGAATTTTGCGCATACGGTCTTCAATGTTCAGCACGTAGTTGCTTCAGCAAATAAACGAAAATTAGCAAACCTTTCACGGCGATGCGGAATAGCTGAAGAACATATTGGCTGATAAGTTGGTATTTAATTATATGAAGGTAAACAGTGACTTGTGTATATCATTTCTTACTTAATAGTATTCTCTTTATTCTTCTGAAATATATTTGGGGGATCAGATGAGTAACAAGGTTTAAAGATTATCGTTAGAAGCCGAATAGGATTACTTACCGGGATGTGGTCCATAAGGTTTATACAATGTTGGACTAAGTCGCGAAATATTGTTCAGCCTTTTGAAACATGAGAGCAGCAGAACGCTTCACCTAAAGAAACTAGTAAACAGCCAAAATTCAACTGCTGAAAACTGTGCCTAGTTTCAGAAATTATTAATGGATAAATCCAGATGTTTCACTAATTTCGTATACTTTTGACTTGTTACTCAGAGGAAACATCATTTCCTGAGTTTTGCAAAAAGTTTTATTTCAAGCCCTTAAAATTTGGCCTTAATATAAAGTAGCGTCACTATTTAAAAATGTTTTCTGTCTAATGTAACAGACTAAAATAAACAAACACAAAGATTACTAGATGAACAGCCTCTTACAGAACTGAATCTTTCAGTTAATACAGTTGTGGCTATTTACTCTGTACTTCTGAAGGACGTTTCATCGTTATTTCTGACATTATGAGCATGTTCGTCTTCTAGTGAGAACAAAAAGTTTACGTCACTGAATAGTGGTAACAAACTCACTAGTTTTAAGCAGCATGCTTCTGATGATTCAACAGTTATAGCAAAATAAACTAACTACAACCGGGAAGTTTAACTCAAGAAACTTCTAAAGTATGGACAAACTATCAGTGTTTGGTATCTGAATAGAGGAAATCATATAATTGTTGTCGAGTTCAATTACTTACAAAATTCCATTCTTTGTATTACACATATAGGCGTATTATCTTAATGATCCAAACGACTAACATCGACAATTTTATGAAAACCGCTGATCTCTTTTACTTGCGTTCACAAGTAAAGGAGTGAATAAGTTAACTTCTCTTGTCTCACTTCCGATCTAACAAGCATTAACATTATCATCCCCACGTTTAGTTCAGGCTAATCATTTGTGGCTGCAGATTACCTTGTAGATGCGACAATGACCAACTGTACTAACCTGGAAGTTTTCTGTCCCTGAAATGAAGATTACGAAGCTGGAAACAGATTACTTTCCTTTGCCAACTCATAGTCCATCAATCGCACCAAGCAGCCTGTCTTCAGGTGAACAAGTGGATCAAAGTTCTTCAGTTGTTTTATTTAACCTCACAGAAAATTTAATGCCCAACGTTTGGTTATAAATATTTGTTGACGTGTGAATTGCAAAAGTTTCTGCTCAAGGCTGTAAATAAAAAATTAGATTTCCTTCTCTCCAGAATTTTTCGTTTCGGTATGACAAACAACTTGACTTCATTTTCAGTTAAATATTTTCTTCTATGAGCTTCAGTAACGCGAAAACAACTTTGTAAACCTAATTATAAAACTTCAGATCATTTCTTTAAATTTTGCCAGTTACTTATAACCGCAATTAGCTACCAGTATAAATTTAGCAGACACACGGCCGTCCGACAAATCACTTCACGTAAAAAATTACAAGAATGAAAACGGTTAGTGTTTGAGCTTGTAATTTTCCTTCGTCCACTTGACCAAATTGAACACCCAGTCTTGGTTTATGGGTCCCAGTGCCAGTGACTTTGGATTGGCAGTGGTTTCACTTTGATAAGAATGATGAATAGTGGCTAGCAGTGAAATGCAGGAGGTGCATTTAGCCTGTTTGAGACTCTTAAGCTAGATGCAACTGAATTCCAGTGAGTGATTTTGTTCCCTCTCGGACTAGAACTCATCACTCATCTTTTCGATAACCAGACCGTTGTTACTAGGCTACTGAGCCACGACAGACACTTCTTGAGAGATAGTTTTATTTTCGCTTCTATGATTTGCAATCATGTTTTAAACCAGATTTGGTAGACAACGACAGTGCCCCCCCCCCAATTCTCGATGAAAAAGGGCATAGAAATCATTTTCGCTGATCACAAGCAGCACTACCAAAGCCTCAACCATGTGAAAACTGTTGAATCATCCTTCCTTAGTGTTTCGTTTGTGCAGTTTGTGCATAGCAATCAAGCTGGATGAAGCCGCAAGAAGGGATTCATAGTGGTATTGCTGAACAAGTGCTCTGATTGGCTCCACCATATGCCGTATCCTATGTCACTATTTTACCTTATCGATCAAGAGAAAACCCTGAATGTGCCTTAGATTTATTCACCAACACTAGCACTGATTCTTATTTGGCATGAAACGCAAAGAATCATTCTTGCTGACAATGAATCACCACAGCATTTCAAAATACAAAGCCAAAAGGATTTTGATGGGGTTGTGTTATCTGAGCTTGATAGTTTTAGTTGTGAAGACTTCATTATCATTCTAGACAATATCATCAGCACAACCCTCGGAAAGAAGTGGGCTGTAGGGTTACCTCCACGATTGGCTAAGTAGCTTGTCCTCATGGCCTTGAGTGTGGTTTGTTTCTCTGTTTCTCTTGTCATTGTCTGCACACTTATTTCGATCTGTTGTCCTGCTGACATGAACTGTGACCTTTTTATTGTTTCTTATTGTTTGATAGATTATATCAGTGTTAGTATGTCTGTCGGTCACTGACCTGAAGTCCAAGCTTTTAAAAATTCTCTGGCATTCTTTGTATTTCCTCTTTCCAGGATTTCCACATTTTCCCAGTTAAATTCATGTCCACAATTATCCGTCTGTATTGATATAAGCGATGATCTGTCCTGACGCTCCACTGTTAGTTAGTGTTCACGTGGACAGATGCGACGATATTGTTTTGCTTAGAGACAAGCACCTGCTTTTTCATTACTTAATGATTATCCTGCCAATCGTAGTTTCCTTAGCATGTTTAGTTTCTACTCTGAATAACGCAATGAGAACACTGTTTGCAGAATAAGACGACGTCATTTATTTCATAGGATTCACTTCAAATGCAAATAGCAAATAATTGCTATAACAAATATAAAAATACCTCGTATGAAGCGATTCACGATATTATTTAATGTTTCAAACAAAAGGAAATCATAATGATTCAGGTCATAAAGTAAGTTCAGGTAATAAGTTCAGTCAAATAAAATAAGGGTAAGGTGAAAAATGTTCGTGAATGAGTGAGATAAGACTAGTGGTAGGTAGAAGGGGTTGCGCAATCATGTGAAAATATCATGTTGACAAAATGATAATTGGGTGAGATAAAACTGTCGTAATATTAGCATATATCGTAATAATGAAACGCTAATCAATATGAATGCGGATATGAATAAGCACAAAATAAGTTGATTAGAAAAAATTGGGAAAGAGGGTCAAAAGTCACTAATTACCAAGGTAATAATAAATTAGTAATTGTCTCCTTCTGAACACACAGTTCCGGCTGAACTGGTCGGATAGCTTTGGCAATTCGAAGTAAGTACGACATCGTTTGTTTGTTGACTACTATGAAGGATTATTTGGTATCTACCTGGTGTCCCGTATCCGTTAAGTGATGATCTGTTGCACTGCTGAATGAGGTGAAACCTCTGACACACCGAATCTTTGGCATGTACTCGGCAATCCTAGTAGACAACCAACCCTCTGTTCTTCCTATCTACTTGTACCATATGTACATGTGAAGTGATAAATATAACTGTAGTCTACGCTTTGAAATGCATAAAAGTAGTCAGTGAACCACTAACTTCTTTTTGTTACGTTTGTTCTCTTTCATTTTTCTCAATTTATTCATAAAGGCGTATCTATCTACATAGTAGTAAAACATTTTAAGTACACCTCGAGGAAACCCAGTTTCTCTGAGGGAAAATTTCTCCACTATTGTACTTAAACATGTATTTCTTAAGAGATGAACAAATTGTCATTCAAGTTTTTCAGCTGTACTGTTTCACATGCGTATTATTTTGCATTTTCCCGTCATATATATATATATATATATATATATATATATATATATATATCACATTCTGTCATGTTACTTTTCGCTGTGTTTGTTGGTTAACATCGTGGGTACAGCTATAAGCATGTATGTATATGTGCAAGTACATATATATGCATATATTCTTGTGCATACTAGGTTATAAGTAAACATATTTTCTGTCAAAGCCGTATATCTATGCCTCTTTGTGCACACCAACAACGTATTTATATTTATGTGCATATGAGTGGACAATTACTACCCAGTATGGATTATCTAAACTAAGCTATCAGCTGTTGCATTTTAACATTGTTTTCCTTCTCTCGTATAAGCTTTCTTCAACTGTATTTAATATTGTTGGGATAGATATAATTTGACATCTGATTCCTGCTTCCTCTCTTAATCTAACTTCAGTCCATTTAAGTAATGATAATAAATAATACTATCACAAATATTATCAACTGTCATATTGAAAGGGGTTATTATACTGACGTACTGAACGCTTAAAAGTAGACGACAAACTCAGATAATTTAGTGTATCTAGAATATGTGTACGTAAGTGCAGATGTGTGTTTATGTGTCTAAATGTGTTCATGCAGATAAACTGTCCCATCTTTTTTCTTCTCTATCGCTCTCTCTCCTTTCATCCTGTTATCTTTGTATTTCTTTCTTTCTTTCTTCTACAATGACTACTGCCCAATAGAACTCAGAGAGGAGTTATTCTAAAAAATGAGCAACATATTTACAATTTTATTTATTTATGAGACACTGGGTAACATTTATAGATGTGAATAAAAGAAGGTCAACAATATTACGATGATCACTTTTATGAACGCATATTATCACTGATTCTTATCGATAGCATTGTGTTTGCGTAAGTATTTTATCAGTAATTCACTTGTTGTCTACATAATCATGAGGAGATAAACACCGGATGTCAGTCTATGTTAACAAATTAATTAAATTGGTAAGTGATCAGTATCAGGATGCATGCATATATATATTTTGAATCAGTAGTAAATCATGTCATAATCTTTAAAGGGTTTAAATTGATGAAACTAATAATATTACTTCTGGTGTGTTGCTGAAAGTCTAGTCCAGGCTTCGATGGTCTGGATTTCTGGCTGTCTAAAGCAGTACCAATAAACGGTATATAACTTACTTTACTGCACTATCGACAATCAACAATATTTTTGTTATCTGCTAAACAAATGTGTAGCTGAAAAGATTATTGATGTGAGTGGAAGCGTTAGTCGGTTGGAGGCAGTTGGCAAACAGAGCCCTGCATAAACTAAGCTTCATGATTATTGACACGCGTCAGCAAGATGTCTCTGCATCTTCAAAAGGAATGATGTCTCCTCATGGATTTAAATCGGTTTCACCCAGTCCTACAGTTACAGACCTTACTACTGAGCTGTTTGGGCTGTAACTGACTTTTTGTACGACTGAATCAGGCATAGTTATTGGTCACAACAGACTGACCGATTTCATGGTGTCTCATCCTGATCGAGTACTATCAGTCATTTTATTATGTGATCACCAGACTCACAGACTCACCATGACGGTGTACCCTGACTGTTGTTAGACGGCTAGTTACGATCGACAGTGGTTACCAGCACTGAGCCTATTTCTATACTGCTGAGCAAAGCATTCTAACACAAACTTTTTGTTATACACAGGTGAAATGCTTTCTCCCCTATAAATAACATCAGTTGTATATAAAATGCTAGTTTTCACAGTATAACTGTAAGAAACATGATTACCAAATTTACTTCACTCCTTTTAAAATAACATTAGAGCAATAGTTATTTCATTACCGACAAAAATATACTGTTGTAATCTTAGACTTCGTGCCGAATCATATTTACCCCAATACTATGCTTAACTGGTATGTCTTGATGCCATCTACGTAATAGCCAAAATATGGTATCTGTGACTGTCTTTCTGTCACATAAAAAAGACAGTGACATCTGAAAAAAACAGACTGAATTATTTCAATGGGTATTTATCAGACTATATGATTTTTCATTTGCCCCAGTGTTTGTAGGTGACTAGTGTTGTATTCTGCTTCCAAGTGCTCAGCGCTGGTCACAGGCTGTTCAATAAATCATCACCAAAACTTTTATTTTCCTTGTCTTCCGGCTCAAATGGTACAGCATTTGGTCGTTAATTAGGTGTCCGCTTGCATAAATCCTGTCATGAAATAGGCTTTCATTTTACCACAATCAAAACCCCGCAACATTTTCAGAGTCAAGTTTATTTGACAAAGTTTCACTTATTACTTATCAACTGGATATGACAGGAAAACTTAAACAGGTATGAAAGTAATACATAGAATGCCATTTCCAGCGACTCAGTAAAACGCTTTGAAGATGAGTTAAATACTCAGAATATATTCACAAGAAATGGTCCTAAAGTACACAATAAAAATTATTAACTTTACAGTCGACTTACAGTTCAAAATCAGGTGAACACCTTGAGTATATTTTCAAGGAATTATGGCAGCAAAAAGATTCATGCTGGCACCTAAGACCATTGTAATCAAAAAAGCACTCAACTGCCCATGGTTAAAAAAAGGTATGCATAAAGCAGAAAAAATTATTGGTGAAATTTCTTTCGTACTAACCTTATTGACTACATTCTGCAGATATTTTCTGAAAATTTTTTATAGGGAAGGTAAGGTCTTCTAAATATCTTCAATTTGTGGCGAATCATTCTTGTCACATGTGTAAGATGTTGATTAGATTAAAAACGATCCTGTAATCAGTTTCCCGCTCTACCCACCTATATTGAGTCGTATAAATGTCCTTCTATCCCCTATGTGGTGTGATTATGAATCAGTGAATTTATAGTGATAACCGAGTGTTCTAACAAGTTATTTATCTTTGTAGAGTTGACCGTAATATATTTCTCCAAGCTTAAGTGGTTGGCTACTCTAACCTATGTACTCGACCTCACAAATATAGCATGATATTACATGAATTACGTTAACTTACTTCACTTGGCTTACCAGATACATAAGTCTATAAAGTTTCTCTTCGAGGGAGTTTGTGGTTTTAGAGACAACTCTAATATCCGCACTGTTAAGAATCTTAAATCATTTCTCATATCCCTTCTTTATAGGGTAACAGTGAAAAAGATTTGAATTCCATTCTAGACATGTTGCTTTTAAGATAGACAGAAACGATTCCTCAAACTGCAAATACTTGGAAGATTTCATTACCATTAGAGCGAAAAAATGAAGAGCTATTGTATTATAAAAATGATATTTGAAGGTTGTGTAGTTACTTCGGTGTATTTATTAGCAATAACTTATGCTCTAGACGTCATCTAATAAACAATAATATAGCCCTGTGTACTAAACCAAATATTCAACCAGTTATTTCTTGAAACTACAACAAAAATGCAATTTATTAGTATAGGAACAAACTAGTAGTTATCTGAGCATTAAATGTGGTACTTTTAAGAAAAGTAGGTCGTTTATTAGTGCATACCTTAGGAAAGAAGCTTACCTAATTGTATTATTTGTTGTTTTGACTACTGCGAATGTTCACCTCCTGCTTTTCTAAATTACTCTTTTTTAACCATAAATGGGTTCTTATTTACATTTCTATTCACTTGTTCAGTAAGGATTAACTTCATCGTTTGAACTGGACTTTAATCGACACATTCTTTTGTATTTAGTCGGAGAGTAGTTTTCAATATTAAATGTCATTAACTAGAGAACTGAAGGAAAATGAGAGATACTGTGAAGCTGTTAATTATTCTAAAACATCAGAATAGTGTGATACCTTAATAATATATGAAATTAGGAAACTGAAATTCCTTAGAGAAAGGCTGTGACATAAACCATATCTGAAATGAAGGTAGATGTGATTCAATGACAATGAATAGTGATTAGATCAAATCAAAACTTACATATATATAGTCCATAATTAGGAAGCAATAGTGGTACAGTTATCCCTGGTTTTCAATATTTCTTGGGGTGATACAAATTCATATTGATAACCATCCTCATATTATTTAACTACCCAAGAATTATTTTACTGCAAAACATTAATTTTACCTATTTTTACATAATACGTCATTTATCACAGTGTTTACAAAAAGACTTACAGATTGATGTTGTATATTTTGTAACGTTATCATCAAGCAAAGGGATTTACATTCACGATGCATCTTCAGTAATCTCAGTTGGTATGCGTTAATGGGCTGGAGGTGCTGGATCCAAGTATTATGATTGGTTGTTTTAGTTAGCAAGGTTTATGACATAGCCTTAAAAACGAAACGTTGTGCCTCAGTCCTACATTTAGAGATGACGGAGTTGAGCTACTTTGGCTTAGACTGACCTAAGTGGAAGTAAATTATGGTACTGAGTCTGTTTGTTTACTGATAACAGTCCAAAATTATTTATCAGCTCTTAGAACTAGACTTCATGAAACTGAGTACTCCCTAGTGATTAATGTAGACAACTAATACTTATAAATCTTATATTTGAAATACTTATAAGCTTCAAACGATTGAATGGATTGTTAAGGCGAAAAGAATTCTCGAGTGTGTTATCAGCAGACAGTTAAAATATGTTAAGAAATATGAGATAATGAAGTATCAGTACTCAGTTTACTGCTATTTCGCAATAAACCGAAACTTCTCCATATTTTTTAAAGTAAACAACTCAAATGCAATATTCACTTTTTTCCATAAACTACTACGAAAAACGTATTTTCCTGTCATGCAGAATGTTGGACGGTTGGATGCACTATCATGAACACAGTATGTGTGAGAAGCCATTTCTGCTTAGATTATCGTTTAATTCTCAGTGTAAAACTAATTATTATTTACAGAAATAATCAAAAAATATATAGATATTTGCCAAACTTTCAGATTTAACTTTCCAGACAAGATCTTAGCTACTTATCAACCGGGGGATCATCCCCAGAAGTGTAAAACTACTCAAAGTACATATCATGGACTAGCTTAGTAATCTTTTGTTTCATGAACAAGTCATGATCTGAGAGAGTTGGTTGTTACACCGGTACCCGAAGCACTGATTGACGCCAGATCCAATCTTATTGTATTTTGAAATCCTTCAACTGTTCATATTTGATACTAATTCTTTACTACGAAAAAGAACCTCTTAGCTAACGAAGATCATGAAGAATTATGCACTTTTCTTATGGGAAGTGAATGCCATAACTATTTGAAGCATATTCACGTTCACTTACATATAACCAGTACGGCATAACATTCGATAGGATATAAACCAGAATATTTTCATGACCAGTATAATTATAGATTTAGTAAAACGAAAACACATCATAAATAATTACTCCGAGTTAAGCGCTGTAAACTGATAGGGAAAATATTGCCAATTGGACATTGTATCTTAAAGTAAAATAATTACAGGTTTCATATACTGTTGGGAAATTTTTGAACTCTACTTATCATACAGTTTCTACATCTCATAAGAATAAATTCCATTTTCCCCCTCCTTTAATACCCAATAATCATAATTATTACTTACAATGTGATGGTTGTTTTCACGGCAAACAAGAGAATAAATAATTCTCATATTATTTAGCGTTCAACAGGCAGATATCTACACATATGGTATACAAAAAATTACACAAATAACATTGTAGTGTTAACGTTAGAATGTCGACACTTATTCTGTTGAAAACTTCTGAAAAGAAGTAAATAGCCATCCGAAAGATGCTTTTGAATGCACTTTGCTATGGTTTTACTACATTCAAATTTAAGACAGTGGAAGATGTCCATAAGTTCATAAAGAGACAGTGGGCGAATCAGGAAATTAAATTTTCTCTTCTTACGACGTCAGTTTAAACAGATGCTCGATCATGTATATTTGACAACTATAAAGCAGTCTACTGTTAGGTAACTGGGGGGATTGGCGCCATTAGCACGATGTTCAATCTAGTTTTTGTCAATTAAAAAAGATCTTGTAACGATAAATGTTGATTGATAAACTAATGAAAAGAAAATGGTATCTGACAGTAAAAAGTTGTTTCTAAGCGCGAAACAAGTTGGGTGAAATTTATTTTGCTAGATTTAGAAGACTAAGAAGATAATAAGAAAAGGGATAAATGGAGTGGGAGTGTGCTGTTGAATTATCATGAATAAGAAGAGTAAAGGGGGAACCTTAGTAGGATGAGGGAATGAACATTCCTCTATACATGGAAATCAAGCGTAAATTGATTAGTGGATTTGCATCCTTTTCTCGACAGCCATACAGTGTATTACTTGGTAGTAAATCGTGTACCATTTGAAAGCAGCTGAACAGAATCAGGCAAACTTGTAAGCCTAGTCTGAGATGGCAATAAGCGACAGCTAGTCCTTAGTAAGATCGAACATCCTTTACCGACTGGAGATGTTTTGCAGTTTTGGAGAAAAAAATATTTCCCATGATCTTGACAGTGAACTTAACGAGGTTCGCATTGCCATATTTATCTCGAATTCGTTGATAAAAAATGTGAAAGTGTCAAATCTAACCTTAGTATCGAATATGTATGTACCAAAAATGACTTACAGTTAATAATCTTTTCGTGCTACATTAAATAAGCGAATCTAGTGTGGAATCTAAAGGATAAAATACTCAGTTATCCCTGAAGTTGATCAATCGGTAAAGTGATTGAACTCATTATTCTCGTCACACATTATGGACGTGTTATCCATTTGTCTGGAATATAACTGGAAGATATCGACTGTCAGTTTCAAAGACTTCTCGAGGTTTACCATAAATCAATGAGTCAATAGTGGACTACGCAATTAGCCAACTGACCTACCACACTTTAGTTTATGCCATTTTGTTTCAGAAGCAGTTCGTTGAAGGCTATCTGTCGCTCAACACGTGCCTATGGTCTAATCTTACAAGTAGTCAGGTATGTCCTAAATGGCCTAGTAACGACAGCTCTATCTTCTGCTCTGCGTCAGGCAACTCCAGATGACTGGTTCATCCATAGCTGCAGATACGTAAGGCTGCTAGGTGAAAAAGTTTGAAGTCTAGGCTCATGACATCATTAAAATACCCTAAAATCCCATCGGAAATTGAAGTATTTAATGCGAGGAAAATATAGGAAAATCTGAACCAAACAACTAGACTTATGACTGGCGGTTCACCAAATGGCTTGTACGGAGTAGCGAAATGGTTGATAGTTATATTGTAGCTTGCATTCAGGTATTCATAACTTGCATTAAGTACAGTACTAAACTACATAGATCACATCTGTACACTACTTTACGAAAAACATTTTGAAAACAAAAGCATTTTTGTTAATTATTAAAAGCTGTATCTGCTAGAGTCTTGTCAAGGTTACAAAGTGGCTGATATTACTACACATATTCTTAACATATTTTCTGTACATTTATCCATGTGCATTCTTCCGTTACAATTTAACCAGTAACTTTTCCCTGAAAACTTTTGAATAAATTGGAAAATAAGGAAACGGTCTTACACATCACGCAGCTCAAAAGTGACTAAAGTTAATGACTGGAAATCCCTGTTACATTGATTTTATCATGATATTAGTTGACTGTTTCAATAGATAAGAAAGTTATCTGGTCGATCTCCTGAAACCTGATAGAAGTGATTTTGAAGTAAATGAATTTGACATGTACTACTCACTAAGTAGTCTAAGTTTTGCAAATACAACTGTAGTTATTCAGTCCAAACTTCAAAATTTATTGAAGATAAACTACTGATATATTTAAAATTAGATAATACCTTTAGGAAAGGGTCATACTTCAAGTAGTAAACATTACATTTTTGAACATGATCCTTTCTTGTAAACAAAAATCTGTAGAAGAAACGTTTCAATAATTCCTAGCTGTACAGTTGACTGCTTTTTGCTCAGGTGATATAATCTAAACAATTTATTTTCGGTCATCAGAAATGTGAAATATTTATCAGTAGGCTTTTTCTTTTTCTTTTGGCAAGAAGCAAAATTGTGAAGAACCAAACATTTGTTGATAATACAATTCGAAAAACATTTGACTTAAATGTTATAAGTGATTTCTGAGATTGCGGAAACGACAAAGTGTTCATTCTATCTTATTCATAACAGACTGAGATACCAAATTAGGTATCCAGATATTTTACCAGCAATGTGATATAAAAAAGTTGGAAAATGTATTTCATTTGACTGAGCCTATGTTAAGCCTAAAATCAACTCAAATTTTTGTCTGGTAAAGTAAGTTATATAATTTGACCTCCTACATTTATTATTATTATTTTTGTCTATGCATTTTCAAAAAATTCTTCCAGTTGTGGATATATTTGTTCACATTTGTCAACATCATGACTGGCTCTCAGCAATTTTACACTGCTGAAAAATTCACTTAGGCAAATATAATGCGTATTTTAAAATGTCGTAAAAAGAAATTCCACTCTTCGGATACTGAAAATTTAGGTTTGTGTTTTTGTGATAATATTTTATGAAACCTATGGAGGAAATGTCTATCAGACTTTGGGCTTTCCTGACCATCAGTTCAGAATTCGCACTTATTTTTGAGGGTTCTGATAACTCCGAGAAATGCTTAGACTTGTCTTGAAATTTTATGCAGCTCAGCTATACATTCTCGTCCAATGGATATAAAGAAGTTCTTTCTACGTATTTAGAGTGAACATTAATCTTAATCTGAACATGTTTTAGCTTCATGGCGTTGACTTGATTATTATAAACATGTTTTCACACTGCCAGTCATATTTTTCCTGAATTTTTTATGATTTCATCGATCAAATTAGGAGGATAATTACCAATCAGTATAGTGTTTTAGATGCATCGAATTTCTTGTCATGGAACTTCTGTCACAATGGTTGTCTTTGACCATGTTACTTAAATAGTTCAATATGCCTACTTAGGCTGACAAAGATGGTTTGAAGAGTTCAAAACATCTACGGTGTGCCTTTAATAGGAGGACACCCCAGAGATATTATGCTGCATTCTCAATGAGCTTATCCCAGTAAATAAATTTAAACCTACCAGTTGACGTAAAGATGAGGTTTGGTGATTATAAGATCTTACTGATCAAGTTATGCAAAGTAATTTAGTTTACTAAATATTTTGAATGACTACAAGGTCAGACACATTGGTCAAGGCAGACAACCAGGATCGGTTATGTTGCTCGAACGCCAGCCTTAGCCAGATGAAGATTGCTATTTCCCAGTAAGATAAGAAATGCAGAAATAAGCTTAGCTGCAACCACTGATGCAATGGCATACAGAGGTGCAGAAAGAGCAGAGCAGTTGCCTAAATGAAATTTCTAAAAACCAACCTTTGGTGGACGAAAAAAGAGGTTAGTAACCGAATCTTCACTCATTAAATCAACACTGAATAAGTGTTACAGGAATGACTTCATAACAGTTGCTAACATATGGAAAATCCTCTTATGTATATGACAGAGAAGGACAGAGAATTACAAACATATAAACCACGTGAAAGTTGTGGAGTTATTCTGATACAACTGCAGATTATGAGCCACATCCGAAATGTTAACCAGAAAATAATGCAATTTCACAGTGTGATACCTCTAGTAAATCAGTTAAAACAGAACCCGTCAATCTTACAATAGGTAAATTTTCATCATTTTCAATGGATATCAGAAATCATGTATCGTGACCATGTTTTGGCAGTTACATGCGACAAAATGCAGTTTGTCTTTTCCAACGGCTATTTCTTTCCATATCCAACTACTTTAATTATACACAAGTTGGCTTTAATTGATATATTTCAATGTGATTTAAACGTTTGATATGTATGTTACCGAATTTGGCTCCTTTTGCCAAGCATTTCTGTCAAGGTTTCAAGCTGTATTCACTTCCAGTAAACAAACTGCAGAAACCTTACTTAGGCGGACTGTAAAATTTGTTAACTGAGAAAGTGGCACAGTATAGTGGGGATCCTATACATTTCAGCATATGTACAGTAGGAGATATTATTTTGTATCATTTATGGATTACATGAGCAAAACAACAGTTTTATCAGATATAGTAAAACTTTTTTCAAAATTTCAATATCATTCATTAGGCAATGAAGCAAATTCGTTTAGTTTTTATTCCTGCAAAGTATATCCCGCTAAGAAGAGAAACCAATGATCAAAAGTTTGGTAAAATTAGTCTTTCATATTTCTTGCAGTTTTGTGTATGCATAGTTTGTCTCGTAATTTTCAGCTTCCCTTAAGAAAGCTTATTCAAAATCTGAAATTATTTTCTTGTTTTTTTCAAAGTACGCTTTTATCAATCACTTCAAGATGCAAGTTTTTCGACCGTCTGTTGATTGTAATCAATCAACCAAAGTTCTGCTCGACGAAAAAAAGATAAATATATTTAATCTTACTCTTTGCTCCCATTTGACAGTGCAGATGGAATGTAAAAAAAGTATTTGACAGGACGCATGAAAACCCCTATGTAAATCGTTTAATCACTACTTAAGTTTTTAAAACCAACCAAAGTCTATTTATAAGCATGAATAAATAGTATTTTTGACAGCATTGCATAATGGTGCCAGACTAAATCAGAAAAGTGGAGTAGATGCATGTATTTCGCTAGGTTGACTTTTGATGACTTAAGATGCCTAATTTTTTATTCGGAGTTCCTTTTCTAAGCAGCTTTCCTCATTTTTAAGATGCCAAAAAACTTTCAAGAATTAATTCCTATACAGTAATCTCTAACACTGATATCAATCAAATTTGTCACAGGTGATCAGACATATTTTCATATTTTCCTTAGCACAGTCTCAGATAATTGACCACATTTACAGCATAGGTTTCTCAGCAGTTTCCACCTTCTACAATAAAATAATAAAGGAGGGAAAGAAGGTTAACTGAAAGATTTCTGACAGTTCGATGTTCTACTAATTTCACCGTGATTTTTGAAATGAAAAAATAGATCTGCCAAAAACGAATTCGGTTTCAGTACTGTCAAATCCTTTGGAAAATTGCAGATCTTATTAATTTCAAAACATGCACTTTATGACATCTCTTTTCCTTTATTTATCAGTACCTACTGTCACAAGAGATATGAAAGTATCCAACAATATGCGATCTTTAAACATAGGGCACATGAAGTGTGTGTGGTTAAAAACGATTCAATCTCTTTATTTCTACTTTTATTTTATTTATTATTTGTCCCTTGGGTTCCTAGTGGAACTTACGGCTTCAGTAGCACATCTCCAGTTCACTCTGTTCTCTGAAATTTTTTGAACCTGGTTCCACGACAGTCCACAAGCTCTCATTTCTTCCTCGCACCATCTCCTCCATGTCACCCTCGGACGCTCAACTCGTCGTTCTCCATCTAGGTTTCACTCAAGTGCCTGGACTCGCGCGTGATGTCCCCCAATGGTCTTCCCAGTGCATGCCCAATCCATCTCCACTTCCGTCTGCATATTTGGTCAACGATAGCTTCTTGGTTGGCTCGTCAACAAGCCAGAGTTCCTCGTTTCTCATTCTTGTTATTCTGGCCATCTGATCTTCAGTAAACAGCCAACGTAGGCACCTGTTGATGAATGACTGTAGTTTGCTGCAAATCCCTTTCGTAAAGCACCAAGTCACTGAACCATACAGAAGCACTGACTTGACGTTGATGTTGAAGATCCGGATCATGTTCACGCTTGATGCTGAGTGCAGAAGATCTCCACACTGGTTTCAGCTTAATGAACGCCTGTCTTGCTGCTTTTCCGATCCAGGTTTTGACGTCCTCATCTGTGCCACCGCCTGTAGTTAAAACGATGCTGCCTGCCCAGATAGGTGGAGGAGGCTACTTTCTTTAAGTTCCTCCCATTCATGCTGATTGGAGCTTTCTGTTGTTGTTGGTGGCGTTGTTAATTAGGTATCTTCGCTACCTCTGTCTTCTCTACGTTCATTTGAAGTCCCGTCTTCACTGCCCTGTCTCCTCTGTCAACTCGTTAGTTTTCACCTGCACACCTTCAAGTTTGTGTGACATTAAACACAAGTCGTCGGTGAAATCCAAATCTTCTAGGTTGTTTTCCCTGGTCCAGCCAGTGTTTCCCCCTCTTCTCACTGCTCCTCACTGTTTGTTGCATGATTCAGTCCACCACAATCAGGAAGATCATGTGTTATAGTAGACATCCTTGTCTCACTCCTTCCTGTCTTCACTTCAAAGGCATCACTGAGCCGGCCATTGTGAACTACTTGGCATCTTACTTGGCGTCTTCATATAGCCAGCTGCTGAATGAGGCTGATGAAGGTTTGTGGTATTCCTTCGTGTTGAAGCAGTTGTCTGCCAAACTACTTCTCAGTCGACGCTGTCAAAAGCCTTCTCAAAATCGATGAAGTTGAGATAGAGGGTTGACTGCCATTCTATACTCTGTTCTATGATGATGTGAAGTATGGAGTTGCAGTTTGGTCCGCACATGATTTGTATTTCCTGAAGTCAGCCAGCCTGTTCGGGTAGTAATTTAGAATCTAGTGCATCTTTTAATCTCTCCAGGATGATGCGGCTTAATATTTCGCTTGCCTTGGGTGGACAGAAGCGTGATTCCGCACCAGTTCTTGTGAAAACTTAGGGTGCCCTGCTGCTTTCGCACATTTCAGCAGCTTCATGCATTCAGGACTTCGACTTTCGTTGAAGGGCCTGTGATCACTGGTAGTTCTGTGATTGGGCTGCAGGTGGTATTTCTGGATGAAGTGCAGGTGATGGTGGTGGTCGATTCAGGAGCTTTCTGAAGTGGTCAGCCCATCGTTTTCTTTGTTCCTCCTCTTTGGTGGTGACTGGGTTTTCTTCACTATCTTCCATTGATTTCATCTGTGTTAATCTCTTCCCTCCTAGATAGTAACCTGGTCATTTGATACAATGTTGTCAAGACTCTGTCTCTCCTACCTGCAGTCTGTTCTGCTTCACTTGCCTGTGCATCGTAGAAGTGTCTTTTGTCTTTCATTGCATTCTTTTTCACTTCTTTGTCCTGTGTTTTGTACGCTCTACTCAGTTTCTCTTGTCGTTGTGCATCCTTGCACTGGTTCATCTTCTGCTTCACCATCTTCCTCTCCCTCCTCCATCAACTTCCATGTGTCCGTTGAGATCCATTCCTTATCTCACCTCTTCTTCTTCCTTCCTAACACCGTTATGCAGCTTTCTTTCCACATAGCTTTCAAGGAGTTCCAGTGCTCATCCACACAGGTTTGTTCAGGAATCTTGCTCGATATCTCCCATTTTGTCTTGATGGCTGACGTGAAGATGTAGTTTACAGTTTCGTCCTTCAGCTTCCATTCTAAGTGATGAACTTGAACTGTGTTCTATCACCAACTTCCTTGAAGGCTTTTAAATTGACTTTAAAAGTTCCTTGTACTAGGTATTGAGTGGTGTGAACCTATATCTGCTCCCCTTGTTGTTCTGATCTTGTGCCCAGTAGGCTACATCTCCACTTTCTTCACATTGAGATGAACTCGATCCGATTTTTAGTGTGTCCTGGTGTCTGGTGAAATCCATGTCGCTTTGTGGATGTCCATGTGCTTGGACACGCTGCCTCCAATCACCAAATCGTTGAAGTTGTAGAATTCTGCAAACAATTCTCCATTCTCATTCATTTCACTGGGCGCTTCTCGACCCATGGTTAGTTCTCTTCCTGCGTTGTCTGCTCCTCGCATTTTGGCATTCATGTCGCAAATTAGAATTTCGATGTGGCCAACCGGATTGGGGTCTTGTCCAGTGCTGATTGCAGATGTCTGTAGAATTCCCCTTCTTCTCTTCATCTGCATTATTTGTAGTATGCGTAGCATTGAATGATTGTGACTTCCCTTCCTTTTAGTCGAATTAACCTTGCTGTTATAATCCTGGAGGATATTGGTTCCCACTGCACGAGAGCCCTCTATGCTCATGGGAGGGGACGTCATGATAGCTACTCCGAATTTCAGTGTGCTCGTAGTTGTCATCTGGGTGACAATGTCAGAGTACATTACTGACTCTGCTCTCCAGTTGACAGTGTGGAGAATCCACTTCCATTCCATCTGCTCTCGCAAATTCCTAACACTTCAGTGTGATAGCTTCTCATCTCCTTTGTAATCTGTGCAGCCTCGGTAGGTTTAAACATGGTGCGGACATTACATGTTCCCACATTTACTTCCGCTTTCATCGAGGGAGAGAAGACATATTGGCCATTTGGCTTCCGGAAGACAGACTTTCACCAACCGGCCTCCTTTCCCCTCTCCAATTCCAGGGAGGAATAAGTTTGTTTTTATTTTTTATATTCTCTTTGTGCTTTGAAGTTTCTTTAGCGGTTGAATTTGTTTTACAGGGTAGGTTTGCTAGCCGTATGCCCAACCTTTCCTCTTTACTCGGGCTTAGGGCCGGCTAGTAACTAGTGAACTAGTTAACTAGGCGACGTTTTTTTTCTACTCAGAATGTAGAAACATTCGATCCCAACTTCAGATGCAATTTCACAGCCGTAAACTTCCAGTTATAAGAGCATGCTAGCGGAAATAGCATTTCGGATAATAATGTAGTTTCAATAATTGATGATAAGTTCCCACAGGAATCCAAATTGTAAAACAGGTGAAATTTTAAAATTAATTGATTCAGTAAAACCCATATACGATAACTTCAGATCATCGAATGCAATTAAGAACCGTTTACAGCATTGTATAGTACTTTAAATCTACGAATTCAACTGATTTTCTGAGGATAATATCCTCAAATGCTGTGAAATCAAAGGTGATCAAGTTATGCTTCTTAGAGCCTCTTAACACTAATTCTGTGACCAGCGGTATCTATAATAATTTAAATTTCTACATAAAAATAAGTCACCCTCCAAAAACGTATAAAACACATATCTGCAGAACAGCAATCCATAGCGTTTTGGGGAATGACAAATAAAAAGTTTTCCTTACAGGTACTGATATCAGTAAAGTAAATCAGTCATCTAGTCTTTAAGAAACCTAACTACAGTCTGTATTCAAACTATATGTTCCTGGATTTATTGATTTCGCATCCTTTTACTGTTAAAAATGACAAATAGTATTTATGTCATAATCTGTCCAACATTTTACGTAGTAGAATAAGCAACAAGGAAAGAAAACTAATTCATACAGGTCAGTGTTGTTGGTATTAAATAATTCATAATTTCATCAAACAAATGCAATTAACTCAGGTGTAAAAAGGCAATAATTGAAACTTCATGAGTGCATTAGTGGATAAAATTAACATGAGGCTCGTATTGACTATTTCAGTCAAGCAAATAGAGAAAAACATATAAATTATTATTACTCAGTGTTATTAACGCCTAATAGTCATTATAAATACATAACAAGAAAAACAAACATTGGCTAATATAAAAGAATTAATCTACGCTTCTCATGCAATATGATAATCCCATGAAATCATTTAGGCATACAGACACAATTAATAGCTACAAATATATAATGCACTAAGGATGAAAATTTACCTATATCTGTCTATTTCTCTGACGTTATAAGTAATGACATTTCTGTCATTAGGATTACCTCTCCCCAAATTTGTCATTCACAAATCCATAGAGCATGTTATTCTCACATCGATACACCATTACTAGATCTATAGTATCACTGATATCAGTACTATGATAACAAGACTAATTATGTTAATGATAATTACGATGTTTACTAAAAAAGTCATTCTCCGTTTTCTTTTCTGCTTTTCTTTCATGACCCATGTTTCGTGATAATAACATATTGTTATTCTCTTTGTTCTTTATAGTATGACTCATAAATAAGAAAACATTTCTTAACAAAGTAATATTTTATACAACAATCGATAGTGTAGGCCTACGCGTTTAGATTAGATTGTTTACAATTACCTGTGTATGTAGGTGCAGTTTTCATCTATCTTTTCCCCTTCATATATATGCAAAATGAAAAACACTATCTGTGGTGGCTTCCGATAACATTGTTAATTACATTATCAATATGTAGTGTATTCTCTAAGTACCCGTACTCTTACCAAGTTCTTTTCTCCTTAACCTGTTTCTTTCTTATTGATTCACTGTTTCTGCTCTTCGGGATTACGTTTCCAAAAATAAAAGGCATTTGCTCTGTAAGAGAAATACGTTAATGATAAAACAATTCCTATGACAACTAGACTGTCGATGACGTCAATAATAGTCTTTAGTCATTCCTTGTATATCGTTTTTGCCAATGTATATATTTTAACATGGTGCCATAAGTTTTATAATTGCCTAAAAGTAGGCCTAACTCACCAGCTGTTAAACGTAACTAACTACTTGTAAGTATGCAGATACAAGTAAATTGTTTTGGAAAAGCAGTAGATTATGAATTCAGCAGTTCACTTGAATACAATGACAATATACGAGAGAAACAAGCGGTCAGGAAATATTGAATGGAATTTTAGAATAATGTGAAAACATGAGATTATTGTTTTTCTAACAAATCTGTAGGTGTTTCATGATGTCATTTTATCCTAAGTACATAAAAAAGAATATTTGCAGCAAGACATAGAAAAAAGTTATGGTTATAAAGTATAAAACAGTGTTATCGAAATTCTCTTTAAAACACTTTTTGGTGAAAAGGCACGATTTTTTATGTAAAGCACCATGTGATCAAACCTCATTTTATGTTTTGATTTCGCTTACCAACCGTTTCCGAAGAACTCAGATAAGGATATTTAGAAACAATTTGATATTCAGAGTATAATGAAGTGAATAAAAATCTTTTCTATTGAGACCACGATGACGTGTTACACTTGGTGTTTACCACAAATTCCAGTACGAATCAAAAACAGACATCTGACGTTTACAACGTAGGCTGATACCACTTGAATAGAAGATTTTACGCCTTAGGTGGAATTAGTCATGATACCTTTGTATCTACAGTACTTCAACTTTACCACATAGGAACTGAATTTTGTTGAACATTAGCGCCGCATACAAGACTTAGACTTCTAAACGAACAAATATATAATTCACCAATCATTTCATTGTCTGTATATGGAGTGAGTCTTCATAAGCTGCAATTCTAAGGTGAATGTTCACAGTCTGTAATGATGTATTTTTTAACCGAAAACTCTGACGGTCTTATATAGAGTTTATTGTGATTTCTGTCCCGAAATGTGATGTTTTGTGGGTAGCTTGCATCGGTTACACTTTTCGAGTTCGTTCGAGTTGTTTCATACATGTGTAGTTCCAAAAAAGCCTAATTCATATGATAACTTATGAAAGATTTCGTAGGCTTTTAAAGTAGAGAGTAGAAAGAGGAGATATTTGTTTTAAAGAACACTTTAATATATTCTGACACAACTAACAATGAGAAACAACAAGTCATAATAAAAAGATAACCTGAAAATATCTCATTCAAAATATTCAGACACCTTCCATGGGATCACTTTATTTGTCAAACTTTTATTCTAGTCAGTCTCAAGTTTCGCGACATGTCTAATAATAGTCATTAGTCGCTCTTTGTGTGATCAACTCACACTTTTTACCATAAGCCAAAAGTGCAAAAGCTCTGTGACCGCAGCTGGTTTTCACTGTTAACTTGTTTTGTCATGAATGATCATACACACGATCCATTTAATATGTATTAAATGAAATAATAACGTTCAATTTTAAAATATAAAAATTCATAAGTTGAAATAATCCACCACAAACTCTGGCATAATTCTTTTGCGTTTGAAAGGAAGGTTACACAATACCAACTAAAACCTAGGCTTTAAACATTATCTTACTGAACACTTGTTGCGCTTCAGGCATAATAACATTCAAATAATGATGATTGCAGTTTTAACTAGTCAGAGATAAGCAATGCTTCACTTCTTTATCCTGATGACAGCTAAAATTATCGAATACACTACACATGAACGCTATATATATTTCATTGAAATATTCATAAAAAGAAAATATTACGGGGTTAACAATCAAAATATAAGGAATACTTGGGTACCCCTCTCACCCAAGGGAATCAGACCACTTTACTCAAATGTACCTAGTTCAGTATTAAATATATCATCGTTCAGGTTAACCCTAGTTTTCTCAAAGACTGCTGATAGTGTTATAGGTTCAAGTCTTTTGGCCTGTAATTCCTGAATTTCTGCTCCAATCCTATGGCTGCTTGTATTCTTTCACAAACTGAGTCATCATCTATGAATTCCACTATAGTTGAAAGTCTTCAAAACAAGCATAGTTCACAAACGACAATAGTATGCCATTTGTTTTCCTGTTCTAACAATTCAGTGAAAAATGGGGTGATTGAATTCTAGACATTTTAAAGTCCTCAAATCTTATTAGTTTATAGTATACGACCAGTAAAAACTATAACATAACTGTGTACAATAATTGTAATAGTTTACATTTGGGATAAACCATTACAAAAATCCCGGAAACAGTATACTTCCAGCCGTTTTTGTTTTGATTTACAATGTTCTCAATGTTTCTTTTCTTTCGCTACCTGCAGAAAAACTAAAAACGTATACAAGTAGTGCTTTCTTAATTAAGATGTAAGAAAAAATTGTTGAAGGCATTGATTGGTAGCATCTTGTTCTACTGAATTATTCATAGGATGTGTCAACTTCCTGAAATAAATTTCGATAGTTTTACCACATTAGTGTTTTTTGACAAAGATGGTGTCTTGATTCTTAGCAGTATTATTATGAGTATTATTCCTAAGCGATAGCAGATATTTTCAAGCAGCTGATTTTTCAGTCTCTTGTTTTCCTTTGACTCTATCCTCAAATGGTTGGTTTTTGTCCCAGTAGCGCGAATTCGTCTGAATGAATGCATGTAATGGTTGAGGATGATAAGATTACTCCCAAGAATTAATAAAACATCTTACTTTCAAGTGCTTAAATAAATACTTGGGACCTCTTAGTTGAATAGTGATGAAGCTAAATGACGATAATTCCGAAAGAATTCTGGCAAGTAGGCATCACTCTTTAGAGTGACAAAGTCGTCTGTGAAATGGTAGTAACCGACACTTACGATTATGCAAAGCTTAAAGCTTTGACCTTAAATAAGTGTTGAATTATCGGAATCAAGTTCTTTAAGAATGTTTTATGGGATAATGTCACTACGTTGTGTGACTGTGATCAATCATTTCCAAAACTTGGTTCCGCGTAATGTGTTTCCATCATTTCATTAAAAATTAACGATCACATTGGACTAGAAATCAGGACTACGTCGCTGGTGCTGTCTGTACGTTATTTAAAGGTTTCTCAGTTCTGCACAGTTGGCTGTCAAACAGAGAGCTCCGTAACTTTAACCTTTGAATTTTTTCTTGTGTGAAATTAGCCTGTAAATATTTTACGTCATGGCTGAATTCTTGAATACACCATCTCTGTGAAAATAAATGCTAAGAAGCATAAAAACCCAATTTCAGGATTGCCAAAGTTCACTTTTACCATGTATTTATATAATGTTGAGTAAACGGGTTCTTGATTTTTATCACCAGCTAGTAACAACTAACTTTTGACAACCTAATTCGATGTCTTCTCAATTAGCTAGTTACAACTTGTTATACGATTTGTATGCCTTGAGCTAAATATTTGAATCTTATATACTTAGAACACGTCTATTTATCTTTGTTGCTTCTTTTACTTCTTACAGGTTTAACTCGACTCCATGTTCTTGATATTTTTACTATGCACTTTCTATGTAACTTTAATGAAAGCAGCTGGAAATTCTGTTGTAATTGATGTTATGGAAGATGCCAGAGCTGGGACGGTTATAATAGACAACCTGGAGCATAGATTCCCATCATTTGGAAGTATGGAACCTAAAACGCATTACATTGCGATCGGAAATCCATCAAGTCCTGGAATAAATAACTTGGAAATACGTCAGCATAGATTTGATGGTTCTGTGCAGCTGGTTGTTAAGGATGGACACAACGGTCCAGATCGTGATGAGCTTTGTGGAACAAGAGAATCTCAGACTGACTCTCAAATGCCATTCTGTGATATCCCCTTAATTATTTTACATGGTAAACGTCATGAGCCATCTTATGGGAAGTTGACGCTGCGTGTTTTGGACAGAAATGATAACAGCCCCACATTTACTAAAAAGGACCCAATTGAGCTCAGAATACCAGAGAATATAGAAAATTTCGATATGACAAGTGGCAACGCTTTAAGTTCTCCCCATATGCTACATTCCAATAGCAAACCAAATGCAATAAATCCAGCCACACTTGAATTACCTAAAGCACATGACATTGACTTACCGGAGAATGGAATTAAAACTTACCGGCTCACAACTGTTTCAGGGCACGAAATAGATAAATCACTATTCAATCTAATTGTGAGTACTGACAGTGAAAACAAAGGTGGTACCAATCCTCCTGTTCCATCTTTACGTATACTAGGCTTGCTAGATAGGGAGAAGCAAGATGAATACTGGTTCCACTTATTGGCTCTGGATGGCGGGAATCCTCAGCGAACTGGTACACAGACTATTCACTTAGTGGTTACGGACATTAATGACAACATTCCAAAATTCAGAAAACCAATCTACCATTTTCCAACATTTACATCACCATCTGACTTGTATGGTCATGCCATATCTCAGGAATTTTTAAAAATCTCAGAGACTCAGGCACCTGGGAGTTCACTAGTCACCTTAGTGGCTGATGATGAAGATCGTGGTTTGAATGGTCAGATTACCTACCGTCTTAAAGAACCAACAATTGGTGACCAAAATGCAGCTTCATTGCAGTGGTTCAAATTGGAAAACAACAATGGGACTGCAGTCTTAAAAGTTGCAAAGAAAATGGACGCAGATGATCGTCATGGAACAACTTGGTCAGACCTGAATCGAGAACACAGCGGTCGCTTAGTAAAGTTGGTTATAGAAGCTGTAGACTCTGGATCTCCATCACTGACAGGAAGTATTGATTTATTCATTTTAGTAGAGAATGTTAATGACAACGAACCTTTGATATCTGTACAGTATACACAACCATTCCAAGCAGGACTCGAATTTCACAGTGCTCAAACAAAAATTGTAGGAAGCCTATTAGAAAATCAAAACGAACAGTTGACAGTCGCACACCTTACGGTAGAGGATGGTGATATTTTACAAGGTAACACTGGTTCACTATTAAACTCTCTAGAGGTGCATTGTGAAACAAACGATACACGGTTTGCACTAGATAAGGTGTCCAATTTAAACTATATTGACCGTCCAGAAGGTTATGGAATGACGTTTACCGATTATAGTTCACCACTATTGTTTTATAAGATGTTATCATTAAAACCTATAGATCGAGAAGTTGAACCCTGGGTCTTTGTTAAGGTGGTCTGTGTTGATCAAGTGCAAGTTAATTATGCATCGGGAACATATCAAAATACTGGGAAGCTAGTCCAACCAAACCGTTTAACTGGAAGCACAATAGTTGCAATTAAAATACTAGATATAAATGATAATGTGCCGAAGTTCACTCATCATAACTACCGATTCAGTGTATTTGAAACACCATCAATATTGATAAATTCTATTAAAGATATATTTGATGACCAGTCTAAGGTTGAAGTTGGTCGTATCAGAGCAGATGATGAGGACGAGGGCGCGAATAGTGAGGTGACTTACAGCTTACTGTCAGGAGGAAATGATGCATTCAAAATTGACGAAAAGACCGGGATATTATGGAGAGTAGGTTTTATAGACAGAGAAAAAGTTGCCCAAATCGAATTGATTGCTGAAGCAAGTGACCATGGAGAAACAAGTTTAAGTGGTACCACCTTAATTAGAGTTGATGTGCTTGACGTAAATGACAATCCCCCTTATTGGATAATGTCAACTATTGGTGATAAAGTGAATGATATTCGTCGTGGTGGACCTGAAGATGGTGTTTATTACTTCTCACTAAATGAGGATGCTCCTATTGGCAACATAGTTGGAACAATAAGGGCGGTAGATACTGATGGTCTGGCTGAAAGTGAAATGATCGGACAAATCATAGAAAGACAGAACCCCTCAATGTTACAAAAACCCAGCTTTAATCCACTAACTGGAATCTCATCTATAATGTACCACTTGGAAAACGAAGGTGACGGTAAGATATTTTCAGTAAATTCACGGAATGGCGAAATACGTCTCAATCAACATCTAGATCGCGAAGTACGTGCTCACTATGAATTTCGAGCTTTCGCAGTTGACGATACTTCACTGGCATCAAAAAATCTACTCGATGGCCCAAAATTAAGCAATAAATGGAGGCATCAATACACAGCAACTGCTACAGTTATTATCACAGTTTTAGATGTAAATGATAATCCACCGATATTTGAGACTCCATTGAATGGTCAAGAATTTCACATAGAGCCTGGTTCTTCAATGGCAACTGCCGGAACAACGTTATTCACTGCTAAAGCTCATGATCCTGATATTGGTGATAATTCTGTGGTCAGATATTCTTTAGATAACAATGGTTATGGATTAGTTGAAATTGATGCAACAACCGGCGTCTGTTACTTTCGAGAAACAGTTCACCATTCTTTAATGAACAAATTACTCACTTCAAATCAATTCCCAATAAGTGGAAAAGCTTCGGTTCATCTCTATGACACTAATTTAATTTCTTCTGAAAATTCTGTTACAAATCGTGCTCATGAGCTACACTCATTCAGTTTAAGTCTAACTGTCATTGCTCGTGATTTAGGTAGTCCATATTCATTGAATAATTCACGTACAGTGAAGCTTGTATGGACATCCGAAGCTCAATTGAAAGCACTTAGCGCATCCGCAAATGAATTAATGGATAGAGGAGTGTTTAGCACTGCAACTGCATTCTTATCAGATCATCGTATATCAATAGATAAACTAATAATCCCTTTAATAATTGGAGCTTTTCTCCTATTGTTGATCATATTTCTGGTACTGTTTGGTATATTTCGCTGTCGTAAACATTCAAGCAAAACATTATCTTCGAACAAACAAATATTTGTGAACACAACCTATTCACCTAAGTATAGTAAGACACAGAATGGTATGAATAAAGACAGTAACAATTGTGTAACCCAAAACAGTTCAAAACAAAATCAGTGGTGTTTATGCATACATAAGCATAGCAGTAATCAATCCAAGAGAAGATCATCAAAACTGGAGCGTATTGAAAATTTAAAGAAGTCCATACAAATTCTGGAACACAGCACTAACAGTACAAACAATAATGTGAATAATACAAATAATCCTAACAATGTACATAATGACTTCATTGTTAATAATTATGGTGAATTTGATCCCAAAAATCGAGAGATTTCAGAAAAAGGAATAATGAGAGCTAGAAATACACCAGCTGAGGTTTCTTTGAAGACTTGTTTACCAGGTAAGAGCTGTTGATTTGGAAATAAATTTGACCAATATTTTTGAATATATCCGAATTGAAAATCTTGTGTTTTACCTTCCATTTTAATCTTTGTCAGGAAAATAAGTCTGATAACACTAAGATATCAGCAGAATAATGCAGTTGCTTATACTCAGCCCTTAACAAACCTCACTTTAGCTTCAGTAGTCAAAATAAAGTCACATAACAACTCACTATGCTTGAAAACAGTCATTCGCTCCACCAAACCATCCTAAATTACGTGGAATATTCAGCGGAAAAAGTTGTTGTTCACACAAGGAAAAAATTTTAAAAAATCTTTCTTCGACTTTTTGAATACATTGTGATTCAGTTAAGATAAGTTAATACTTCACAACAAAGGTCAACTCTCTCACAGTTTCTCTGTAAATCAGCCCTATGTGCTATCATCTTTTAGCTGAAATTAAAAACATCTCTCACTCTTAATGTTTTGGCATCTATGCGACACATGCCTATTTATTTGAAAACTATTGCGTGTATGAACGTGAACCGATATGAACGGTTAATGGTCAGGAAGGCTGTTTTCAAATTGCTGTCAACGCATCCGCTTAAAAATGAAGTGGATGGAAAGAAATACACTATACTTTGAAAAAAATGCCTAACCAGTTAAAGATGCTCTCTAACTTGATGGCCACTCATTTGCTACTTAGAAGAGAAATTGTTGTCATTGGTTCAAATGTAGTCAGAGAAACGTATAACCTAAGTAAATTTAAGAAAAGTAGTAGATCCTGACAACCAAACATCTAAGGAATTTGGTCAGTCAATCACAACCACAAGGTAAACTGAGCAAAATAATTCCTGAGATGCGGAATTCAGATATAGTACTAATGACTAATTCCAGTTCTCAAACATTCTGGTTTCTAACGAAAAACATTTTCATGTGAAAGATAGAGAGGTCTAACTGACATTGTTTTTAATACTCTAGATCCGCATTCACCAAACGCTTAGTACCATGTAATTACTTATTGCTACCCAATGTCAAGCAGAAAACATTTTCGTTGATAAGGTGTCGTTTGAATTTACCAACCAATAATACTTGTACCAGTATGCGATAATGAATGAAGCATTCAAACACCATGTCACATAAGTGAAGACTCTCAACGAAAATACTCCTAGTCTCGTCATAGCTTGTGATGAAGACAGTCGTCTTATCTTTGGTAGTTAGAATCCAACGCAAATTTCTACTTGGTTCAAGCATATACATCTTGCCAATCAAGCGAACTCTAAACAATTTCAATGACAAATTTTTTATACGAACAAAAAGGTCTTTATTACTAATGAGGTGCAGTCACATATCATTAAAGCTTTATGAACACTAATGATGCAACAGTGATACAGGTTGGATTACAGTGTCATTTCACTTTGCTTATTGTTCACAAGACACCTTGAATCTATTCATTTCACCGACCGTCCATCCTGCAATCAGCCAGTATATAATTTCATTGCTTAATCCATAGATAATCATTCCCTTCTTCAAGTAAAATTGTAAATTCATTGTATGGTCACTGGGAAGTAACCAACTTCATGTTGTCTGGTCCTAAGTGCTGGCGGATCTTATCGTTTTACAAAAGGGTCACCAGACTAGGCAGCAATGCATATCACGGTGCACTCCGATAAATGTTGGTTGGATCAAGGCAATCGGCAGGAAGCCCTGGACCTTGGTTTCCTGCTTGTTGGCATATTTTTAACCTCGACGGAATTGATGTTCCGCCTCAGATTCGCACCCGTGTCACACAGTGCTGTAGTCAGCGACGTTATCACTGGGCTTTTCGGCCACTGCTGATTACCATCATCCAACTAGCATCTTTCAAAGTGCATCACGATACTGAGCTGCCTAGTCTCATGGCCAAATTGGAAAATGATCAATAGTATTCGGTCAGCACTTAGGACTAGAGAACATGAAGTTGGTTACTCTCTAGTGACCAACCAATGTATCTAATCCGGTCCTACAGGAGGTCAGTTGCAGCCAGAATAGCTCATTGGTAGCCTTGCTAACTATAACACTAGGTGACGCGGGTTCGAACCTCAGGCAGAACACCAATTCCATCAGAGTTGCAGATACACCTTCTTGATGAGTGCCAAGAAGCACGAAACCCAAGTCTAGGGCTTTTTGCAAACTGCCCACATCCGACTAACAAAACTGTAAATTCAATTCAAGTAAGCATTCACAAAACTTTAGGTATTCATGATATGTTTTCCGGTGTCACGTAGCTAACTGAATGGGTAGACTAGCATGCAAACAAACAGTAATCTTTTCACCTTTTTGGTAAACACAAGTTTGACCATACCTAGATTCGTTCAAAAAGCTTTGTGACTGTTAGTTTTATTGTACATGTGGTTAGTATAAATGATTTTTACAGCCTAGAAAAACACTAAATTGTTGTACAGGTGATGAAGATTGCTTGTGTTTGTGTCAAGACAGGTATCGTGTTCCTCTTATTTCAGTAGTGCATTCAAGAGAGTAGACAGATAATACTAAGTTATGTAGAAGAAAAATGAAAATGCATTTGCGAGTGTGAGATTATTTACATATGAAAACATTAAATGGCTAGGAACACAAGAAACAAAATATAATGGAAATATTGAAACCATATTAGCACAGCCTACCATACTGATTTAGTCCTAGACAACCTGGACAAACATTTTCTGCGAAAAATGACGTACAACTCCTTTTCAGTCTTGAATACTAAGGTGAATGACAACACCGTATCAATCACTGATACGACCACATTGCGTTAGGTAAATGATCAGCTTATGTTAGTATGAAGCAACCATAGCAGCATACTGAAATGCATCCAGTAAGCTAGTTATTTGGGAAATGCTTTTCATGTCACAGCCAGTGTTTCATAATGACTTGCTCACAGGATGAATTTCTTCAGAAGACACGTCCTTCTATAGGTTTCACAAGTGTTTATTTCGTCGTTATCACGGGCTTTTGTCAACTATTTTGTCCTTTCAGAAATTTATTAGGTGCCTACTTACTATATTATAAGTACATTTTTAGTGAGAGGTTTAAACATAATGATGCTTTTATTTTGGTAATATTCCCAGCAAAATTGTCGCCCATGATCACACCAACAGTTGTAAATTTTTGATAATATTTATTCACATATCTGCCAATATATGTCTCATATATAGTCATTCGTCATAGCTTGTTACTCTGTTTGTTCAAAACAATGTTTCACATGGTTGACAGTTGTGTTGAGTCCCCTCTGTCTCGTGTGTTAGGGGCGACATGTATATACATTGATTGTTATTTTTTCGATATTACTGAATAAGGTTAAAAAAATTTGAGAGCATATCAACTTCACTGGTACATAAGAAGCTGTTGATTGATTTCTATCCTGTTGTTCTATTTGAAAACGCATTCCGATTCATCATTCATTATTAAATCCTTATCTGTATTGTATGAAAATTAATGGTGTTGTAATAAACAGTATTCCCATCTGTTATGTATGTAACTACGTGTCTATTATCTCATTTGGTTTTCAGACTGCGTTCCATCAATTGTTGGTGGTCAAACGTGGACTCGTAATGATGACAAGGCACATTTCAAATGGGTAATGTCTACAGTTAAAATAATGCAATATGCTATACAAAACAAATAAATGAAATTCTTGCTTTTTGAAAATTATCTTTAGGGTTGTATTAAATAATATTGGAACGTTTCTAAGTGTGCATAATTAGTTACACGGTTTCCTTCTTGTGAGTGACAAAATTTGTTAGGGTAAAAAGGTTACAACTGACACCAAGCTTGCTGACAACATAAGTTTTTTCCTTCAAGTTAAGATAAATTCAAAATATCAACCAGCTCGTTTGCAGTCGTATGCAGCCCAGTGTACTTATGTATCATCCATCAGAGTTATGTAAACTCCAAGGTTATGAAACTATAGATGAAAATGATACAGGTAAAATTAATGTAAACCAATTATTCATCGATTTGTCACTAAAATCTGTTTGCTTTAGTTTGGTGGTTTGTTCTGATTTACTTATTTCAAGTTGATATTCATCATGGACTGATATCAGTTTAAAAACCATTGAAGACCTGAGAGCACTGGACAGCAGGACTGCTCACCCATGATTCTGTCTATTTTGTCTGACTGAATTGAAAGTGTCACTGTGGTCAATTAATAGTACTGAAGCAAAGAGAAAATACTTCTAAACTTAGTGTTATCCACTCTTTCATGTGCGTCTTTATGAAAACTGACGGATCCGAAGGGTATTTTGTAATGTTTGTTTAATAAATTATAATGCTTTTGAATAACCGTTTGCATGTTCCTGAACCAAATTATCAATTAGAGCAGTGAGGCCCTTGTATGTAAGGTTTGCTTTAAATCTCTTCACAAGTGGTTAGAAATTAAATTGCGAAAAAACTTAGTTTCAACTTTACAATGCCATTTCTGTGATATAAGTTCTAATCTGTTAACGAAATCAAGAAGTTTGAGTAATTTAGCTAGTTCATGAGTGTCTAGAAGACTATGCAGACTATGAAGGATTGTTTATCTTTTGGTTTCTCTTTTACTAAATAAACAGAAGGCCACTTTTTCAATAAGTGTAAATTAGTTAGATTCATCACACTTCAGTTTCTTTACTCTGAAACGTTGATTTGCACTGAAATAATATCTACGTTTTCCTCAGCTATTAACACTATGTTGGGTGGTCCTTACAATTACGTAATTATTCATTGCAAATTGACTTCTGATTGTCTCAGACTTTCATAATCAATTTTATTTAGCGTCGATAACTACCTAGACATATGTTTATTCTTCTGTTGCCAATCATTGTGTTTTGATTGCATTGATTTTAATACTTCGATGCTGTAAAGTGCAGCATGAAACCTTCAATCCTATTAGAGACTATTCTCAGCTTACCTATGACTGTTTATTTTTAGTAACAGAATTGTTGTCCAGACTGACCAGCAGTATTGAAGGTCTTACCGCTTACAAATGAAATTGCCGAACTATCATCCTTTCGCTCACATGTAAATATAAGTATAATTTCAAAACTTAGCTACCTGGAAAAGAAAAGAAAATATGGAATTTATAATTTCAATGAAATTTCTGAAATGTAGTAAAGTATTAACCAATTTATTATGGGTATGTAGTTACACTATCTGAATGTCCTTCTAAAATATCGTTTAGTGTAACTTTGGGAGAACAAATTTTTAGTGAATTTCAGTTTGATGCATTGGAAACTCATTCAATCAATATTCTGTGGCTTTGCAAATATTTTGTTTGTTGATGTGTAGTGCGGAGTGTTACTGGAAAGTAAACACCTTTCATAGTAAAGTAAATTCCACGGAGACAATCGTAGTCAGGCATTACTTTTATGTGGCCAAACAAGTGAAAGTAGCAGGAGACTCTGACCGGTGAATAATTCGAGATTTAGCCAAATGAGATCCATAACATTGCTAGACGTACTGCTAAACGAAACCTTAAGAATAGGTAAGCATAGGGAGAAGGATTGTGAGCACGATTTTCGAAGCTAGCAAGGCGGTAGATATGGAAAAATAAATGGGAAGATATAGGATAGAAGTGCTAAGAATCTGCGAAAGCAGATCAAATGGAAGTGGATTCTCCAAACTGTCAACTGGAGAGCAAAGTAAATAATCTACTCCGAAATTGTCACCCAGATGACAACTACGAGCACACTGAGTTTTGGAGTGGCTATCATGATGTCTCCAGGAGCATCGAAGTCTGTCTCATGCGGTGGGAACCAATCTCGTTCTGCGGGATCTGGATCATGAAAGCAAGGTGAATTCAACTCAAAATGAAGGGAGGTCACAATCATACAATGTTACATTACGCTACGCTAAGCGCCTACAAATAATGCAGATGAAAAGAAGAAGGAGAAATTCTTCAGACAACTGCAATCAGCACTGGACAAGACCCCACCCCAGATGGACACATCAAAATTCTTATGGGTAACATGAATCCGAAACTGGGGGCAGACAACACAGGAAGAGTACGCATTGTGTCGAAAAGCACTCGGTGAGACAAATGAGAGCAGAGAACTATTTACAGATTCCTGCGACTTCAACGATTTGGAGATTGGAGGTAGTGTTTACAAGCACAAGGATATTCACAAAGCGACATGGATTTCACCAGACACCGGGACACACTAAAAATCGGATCGAGTTCATCTCAATGTGAAGAAAGTGGAGATGTAGCCTACTGGACACAAGATCAGAACAACAAGGGGAGCAGATATAGGTTCACACCACTATCCGGTGCAAGTAACCCTCAAAATCAAGTTGAAAGCCTTCAAGGAAGTTGGTGATAGAACACATTTCAAGTTCATCACTTAGAATGGAAGCTGAAGGACGAAACTGCAAACTACATCTTCACATCAGCCATCAAGACGAAATGGGAGATATCGAGCAAGATTCCTGAACAAACCTGTGTGGATGAGCACTGGAACTCTTTGAAAGCTATGTGGAAAGAAAGCTGCATAACGGTGTTAGGAAGGAAGAAGAAGAGGTGAGATAAGGAATGGATCTCAACGGACACATGGAAGTTGATGGAGGAGGGAGAGGAAGATGGTGAAGCAGAAGATGGACCAGTGTAGTGCAAGGATGAACAACGAGAAGAGGAACTGGGAATAACGTATAAAACGTTGAACAAAGAAGTGAAGAAGAGTGCACGGAAAGACGAAAGACACTTCCACTACACACTGGCAAGTGAAGTAGAACAGGCTGCAGATAAGAAAGATAGAGACCTGAAAACATATCAAATAGAGAAAATACTATCTGGGAAGAGATCAACACAAATGAAACCAATGGAAGATAGTGAAGGAAAGCTAGTTACCAAAGAGAAAGGAAAAACAAAGGAAACGATGGGCTCACCACTTCAGAAAGCTCCTGAATCGCCCACCACCTGCAACTCGTTCAGAAATACCACCAGCAGCCCACCCACAAAACTGTCAATGAAGGCAAGCCCTCCGACAACAGCAGAAATGAAGTCGTGAACCAGATGAAGTTACTGAGAGCCGCGAATGCAGCAGGACCAGATAGAATCCGGCCAGAATCACTGGAAACAGACGCAGAGACAACAGTGGACATGCTCACACCACTATTGCAGAAGGTTTGGGAGGAAGGAAAGGTACCTGTCTATTGATTGGAAGAAGGGCTGCCTTGTTAACCTCCAAAGAGGGGAGACATAAGGCTTTGCGAAACCGGCACGGAATCATGCTGCTGTCCACTCCAACCGAAATATTAAGCCGCGTCATCCTGGAGAGACTAAAGGATGGGCTGGACTCAAAATTGCAACCGAAACAGTTTGATGGCTGGCTGGCCTCAGGAAGAACAAATCATATGCCGATCAAATTACAACGCTACGCTACGCATCATCATAGAACATAGAATAGAATGGTAGTCAACTGGATCTTTACCTCAAATTCATCGAATTTGTAAAGGCCTTAGATAGGGTCAGTCGAGAAGTAATTTGGAAGGCAGCTGCTCTAACACTAAGGAATAGCACAAACCTTTATTAGCCTCATTCAGTAGCTGCATAACAATACCACACGCCGAATGATTTACAAGAGAAAGCTGAGTAATGATGCCTTTGAAGTGGAGACAAGAGTAAGACAAGGCTGCGATCGTTCTCTCTGAATATGGTCTACTGGACTGTACTAGATTATGCAACAGCCTACTGTGAAGAGCGAGAAGAGTGGCAGAAACTAGCTGGACCGATGAAAAGACTCCAGATGAAAGTTCGGATTTCGCCGATGACGATTAATGTCTAGTGTCTTGTAGCATAAACTCGAAGATCTACAGGTGGAAACCAACAAGTTGGCAGAAGAGGCAGGGCAGCCAAGGAAGACGGGACTTCCTTCAGGTGAGCGTAGAGAAGACAGAAGTGATGAAGATGCCCAACCAACAACAAGAAGCACTAATCACTATCAACAGGATAAATCTAAAGGAAGTTGTCTCGTTCACCTACCCACTTACCTGGACAGCATCGTTGCAACTATAGGCGGTGGCACAGATGAGGACATCATATCCAGGATCGGAAAGACAACAAGATAAGCCTTCAATTATCTGCAATCAGTGTGATGATCTACTGTACTCCACTCAGCACAAGGAACAAAGTTCAGGTTTTCAATATTAATGTCAAGTCAGTGCTTCTGTATGTTTCAGAAACTTGGTGCGTTACGAAAAGCATTTCCAACAAACTGCAAACATTCATCAACAGCTGGTTCGATAGTGAAGATCAGATGGCCAGAAACAATAAGCAAGAAGGAATTCTGGCTGGCTGGCAAAGAACCAACCAAGAACCCATAGCCAAATAAATATATAGAAGAAAGTGGAGATGGACTGGGCGTACACTAAGAAGACCATTTGAGGACATCACCAGATCAGGCCAACGAGTTGAACCCAAAGGGGAAATGACGAGTTGGGCGTGTGAAGGCAACATAGAGGAGATCGTGTGTGGAGGAATTGAGAGCTTGTAGGCGGTATTGGATCCAGGTTCTAAAGCCAACAGAGAATTGCAGAGTGAAATGATGACGTGCTGCTGAAGCTCTATGTTCCATTTGGAACCCAAAGAACAAATAATAAATAAGCCTGATATCTAGTTTGAATACAGATAGTTTAGGAATACATTTGTCTTGAAATTTGCACAAGATTGTCCTCTTTAAGAAATTCTGGGCGGTAATGTGAGCTTCTTCTTCATTTCTTTCAGAGTGAAATACAATCATTTCATCCAGATTTTGTGCACAAATCACATCTGTCAAATAAATGTATAACTCGTACACTTTCAGATGATTCCATAGCCAATATTCGACAGTTTGACGGTAAGCGTTAAAAACGTCTTCCTTTTATTTCAAATCGTTAGCCTTACTATTCATACTACTCATTATTTATAAAGCATCTTCAATCATGACCTTATAGAAGGCTGTTTGCTTGTCCAACTTCTGTTAGCAACTTTGTTAAACAGATATTGTGATTCTAATAAGTAGGTCATATAACTTAGAGTCAGTATCATCTTATGGAGTAAACGTAAATTCAGGACTTTCCATCAAGGTAATTAGTTTATTGTATGAGCTCAAGAGATTCGCAAATATGATAGCTGTTTGATGGTCAGATTCAAAAAATAGTGTGTATATTTTAATAGAGAATAACAATTCACACTTAATTCACTCATGGAATAAAGCTTATGACGAAAGATATTGTTCAGTCGACTGGTCAGTACGAAAGCAAACTCTCAGAAAATTCAAGACATAAGCGTCAAAGTCCCCTAAATGCATCACTTCCCAAATTCGGTCAAAATTATATCAAATTCAATGCTGCATTTGTCAGCATACCTTTCCTACAAGCATATTTACAGAAATAGATCAATGCTAATCCAATAAAAAAACGAAAGATGTGGACTTGATTTAGAAAGGACAGTTTGTAACTAAGTACATACGAAAATCGTGAGCAGTTACAAAGAATTATTTACGGAACGTCAGTTATGTCAAGTGATTATCGTCAGTGTATTGGGGAAATTGTACTAGGCTAATTACTGTAAAAATCCTGCTTATTATCTTATTCAAAATAGACTATTAAAAACGCCATATCAAGTGATGCATCGTGAACACCTAGTAATTACTAGAATTGTTTCTGGTAGAAAGAAACGCTGAGTCAGTTACTTATTCAAATGTGGTACTTTACAACCGAGAAAAAGATTCCCTATAGCAGGTATAGTTATCGTCTTTTCCAAACAGTTGAACACGCTATAAACATAAGTGCGTTAGGTCTCTAGAACTGTTTTACGTAACTCTCCTCAAGCAGAACGCATCTTAAAATTCCATAAAGTGCAGATGCGTATTTAGATGCATCACCAACTTGCCTATGTCTTTTGATCAGAAGGAATGAATGTTTCAGTAATTTCCGTTAGTATGGATAGCATATTTTAACAATGCCACAAAAACACGTTTTGTAAATTTCACGTGTACGTGTATATAAGTTCAAAAGAGACTCAATGGTATAAAGTCTATGAAGCACGTTCAGCCAAGTTGAAGTAATATTGAAATTTAATACGCTGGTTAATTGGGGAACCCTAACACAATCCCATATGCTAAGCTACTTTTTACTGTTTTCCAAGTCTACCAACTTTCTGTTTTTCGAGATATTGGTAACCTTTTTGTTCTGATTATTATTCTGAATAGAACGTCCAAACAGCGATCATCTTCCTTAGTTCAGAAAATTACGTAGCAGTCAATTGCTTTTATTTGTAGTCCTATTTGTGGTGTATAGCTTCTAAGTTAAAGAAAATTTAGTTATTCTATTTGGTAATGTATACAGCTAAATGAGGTCTGTTTGGAAAGACAGGTTTTCTGAACAACTTAGATAGTTCTTGAAAGAAGCGAGAAGTTAGTGGCATACGTATCATAAGTTGAAGAATGAGTCCTCTCAATTATTATTTACTTATTTTCGCCATGATTATTGAAACTCTTCACGCCATCTGAAATTGTCCCTTATAAAAAAATGAGTCTAACAGAATAAATTTTATCCAAAAGTAAGAACAAAAATGTACAACTTGCATAAACAGATAAGGTTGAAATGCACCATTCTCTTGCTGTATTCAAGCACTTAATTGACACCATGAAATTTAATGTGAGCAGTGATACCACGACTAAACATTTTATGACACGATAAATTAAACTGACCAAAATGATAAATTTCTATAAAATCATTACTGGTTTCTTCTTACAATAATAGTGTGAACTTGAAAGCCGTGCAATGTTGCCTTGTTTTTCCACTTATTTATTCTTCTACTTCTTCAAGAAAAACGGTTTTCAAATAGGTTCCCATGTGAAATCCATTAAAATGTACAACGATATCTTGACTTCATTCACGATATGACAAAGGCTTTAGTCCAATTTTTCACTTTCGAGGATATTATGATAGAAACCAAATATAATCATTTGTCTGTTGAAGTTATTTGTCTTCACGTTCAATAACATGCTACAAAGTACTGCAAGTAAAATTTCGGCCAACAGTGGCTGGTTCAAATTTCGTTTTACTGAAATGACCCTCAGCGTCTGTCATCGTCTTCAGAATGAAAAGGATAATAAGGATTCGATAGATATGCATAAAAGTGGACTCAAATAAATATACACCTTCACGGTAATAACTAGATTCTTGGAAATGTGAAAGGCTATGTAACTTACTTGATCATCATATGCTTCTTCCACGTTTGGAATGGTTACCTATCAGTCTGTGTATCAGGTAGTGAATTTAAATTTTGTAAAAGAAAACTGCTACTCGCTTCTTGTTCCCAACTTCACAGGTATCCGCTATTTATTAGTTTATTTTTTGCAGAACAAAAATTTTATACAACCACATAGTAAACGGTCGATAGTTCTTTATACTATTGTGTGTAATATGAAATTCCACCCGGTAACTGAAAAGAAAATAACACAAATTAAATTCTCAACACTCATTTCAGGAATAACGTTTCACATACATATGCGAACATAGTACATGTGGTCATTTAGATATCGAACTGCTTAGTTTTCTTTAATAGGTAAGTGTGATTTGACTGTTGTATGACTAAAGCACATTGTCCCGTGAATGTGAGTGAAAGGTATACCATGAATTACTACGTGTGTCTTTAATTAGGTTAATGTTTAGCATAAATTCATGCTGACACTAAATTATTGGAAATTTATGCAATTTACGGCACATAAATTTATGATCAACTTCACGCAATGTTCGCATCATACAATCAGCATAAACGGATCTTTTATCACAAAATTTCACAAGGATATTCGTGCACTAAGATGTACTACATAGCTTGCATTTTTCACTAGAAGAATCAGATCCTCATTTGATTGATACTTCTTTATCACAACCCTCCAAACACTTATATAATCATCTTAATGACATTTTCTGTCAATGACTAACCAGGTGGTCCAGAAACCTAGTTTAGTGTAGCGTAAAATTAATAAACATGATATACTTCATTTCTGTCTGAAATCACTCTATTTAGTATGATATGTACTTTGGACGAACTCTTTCAAAAGACACAAAACTATTTATGAGGTCTTTCACATAAGATATTTTAATTACGTGTGATTTAAGCAGATTACTGTCGACTTTATGGACATTAAAGTGAGTATATATATATATATATATATATATATATATATATATATATATATACCGATATACGCTAAAAAATATTTAACCAATGGAAATGCATTTGTAAAAGGTATCTTTTTATAGAGACTGATTCAGTTTATCTCCAGATTTCAGAAATCGGCTTACAACCAGCTTTTCCAAACCATGGTTTTTCGTTTAAGCCGACGGTAATTTTCTTGTTGACCCTTCAATATAAAAAAATATGTCTAGTCATAATTAAGTGTTCTGATGATGAAAAACTTGAACATATTATATTTATATGCATGAAATTAAAACAATTTCTTGAAACATTCTGATTATAAAGTCTCTCTTCTTTAGAATACCATTGAAGTAAAAACCTAAATCTAGTAAAAAACCGTCTTTCGCCCCCTTTTTATCAGCAGCATCATACCCACAATTTCTATTTACATAATCTTTCGAAATAAAATAATTTACGTTGTCTTCGTTTCAGTTACTTTCTGAATTGATGCGTTCGTGAATGCTAATGTGATTATTATCACTTTGGTAAGGTTGATTGGAATCGCATCTATAGAAAAAAGGTGATAATCAAATATTTCAAAACCATTGCTTACAAACATAGATTAAACGTTAATGCTATCAAAAATCCAACTCTAATAAATGCTTTAAAGCAGGTGGTCCCTTTGATAAATTTAAACAGCATAATGAGAAGACGAAAATATGTGGACACATATATAGGGAGGAGTAATCGTGATATGCAGTTAAGAAATGTTGAACATGTACCTAAGTGGCTACAAAAACAAATGGCCTCAACAGATCAGATAAGTGCAGGTGACAAACATCCATCTTCGTCTATCACTAAACATATACTAGAAACTAACCACAGGATAGACGTGAAAACAGCCTTTAAAGTATCACATAAAAATGGTCAAAGCCAAATGCTTAAATTTATTGAAGCTCTTGCCATCCGTAAATTCAAACACCCTTTATGTATACAAAAACAATTTGTACTCACATTGAACCCACCTTGGTAGTATTGGTTTTGAATTTCCATACCAAGGGTGTTGTGATTCACATTTTGTTTTTTCTCTGCCCTTCCGATTCTTATGTTTCGTATTAACTTCATTGACCCTTTTCGTTAATTTTCATATAAATAGTTTGACAAGTCCATGTGGGAACAAATTGTTCGAAATGTATAGCACTAATACATCACATTTCAGATAATCTTCTTCTTTTCATTACGCTGTCTAATAAGTGTATTTTTCCAGATCCTAGCAAGGTTTACTACAAGTCAGTTTTCAAACACTTCTTACCACTGTAATGAATACGAATTCACTTTCAAACAGAAAGTATTTGGTAGAAAAGATTCTTGACTTAACGTTTTTTAATGTCATGCCTATACTTGATGGCTTAGTAAGATTCAAGTTTCGAAAAAGAATCTATCTGCAGCTGAAACAAACTCTTCAGGCTTAGCCTATGTATCGTGTGTCCTGAAATTATCCGTATGTGTATTTAAATAACACCAAATTCAACCATTAAGATAGCTGACTATGAATACCGTATTCGAACTAACCGAAATTATTGTAAGTAGATAGCATGAAAACCAACCATTTCTACTCCGTTTTCTTAACACTTGATGTGCCTCTCCATTCTAAGTCTGAATTCGTTAGGCTACCTTGAATCTTAAAACTTAATAGCTAATTCACAGAACGATTAAGAATATCGTTGACAACTTTCGGTTAGCACACGAAGTTCAAAAAGGCGCTAGTAGGATGTTTAGTTTATCCAGTAGAAAAATAACTGTGCAGTTTAGATGCTACAACTCTCACAAGTAGAGAAATGTGGTGTATGTCAACGAACTGACAGGCTTGAATGCTCCCAACTTTTATTTTTAAACTGTCATTCAGATTTTTTGCTTATAAAATTGTTCACTGAACCTCAGAAAGCCACGAATACCTTCCCATATTCAATAAAATAATCTTGCTTGGTAAATTGTACTGATTTCTTATGAAATCCTGTTTAAGATTGCAGTTGTCTAAAACAAATTATGAAGGTAGGTTTGCACAGTCATCCGATATCTCTGATATGTTACACCACTTACCTATGAAGAGAATATCCCTTTGGATACAGCCTTTGCTTAAGTATATTAATCATAAACGAAGACAGGAGAAAATGAATATATGCTAACCTTTCTTTATTATCTACTTAACAAACCATTTAGAAGAATTGCTTTGCTAGTAACTATATGAACGACGGTTTTTAATATAACATGTGCTGATGAACTAGTTCGAACTAAAAATCTTTCCTATTTTATACTCTAAAAGTGCAGATTACATTACAGGGAGTCAAGCGAATTAACAATACCACGTACATCCTGAATTTACAAACCTTGCTCTTAAGAATCAGCAAATATCAGGCAACTAGGTCAGCCGCCAGTAGAGAAAAAGGGCACTATAAAATTACTGGTGGGAATTATATTCTACTTGGTGACTAGCAGTGGAGAAGACGACACGCTCTTCGTCTTACTTGGAAATAGTCACCTGGATGTATCTTCATCCCAATGAGTAATGATGTTTCCACTGAGACTGGGACCCAGTACCCAGTGTTTCGAATGCCAGAGCGTTAGCCTCCAGGCACTGGGGTACGATAGTCACTTATTGTGCAAGGGGTATCAGCCGTTGTTTCGATACTTCGGCCTTAGAAGCGATGGGTACGGGTTCGAGCATCAGTGGGAACAGCATCATACACCGCAGTGCAAATATATTCGGCTGACAAGTCCCGAACAGAAAGAAACGTGCACCTGAGATTTCACTGCTGGTCACCAAGATGAATAGAACATCGTGGATTTTCGGTTGTGCTGAGTCGTCCATCTAGGAACCTATCTGCCAAAAGATTACTGGCAGAAAAATTACCTAGTGGTTAAGTAGTTCTTACTTTTTATGATTCTAAACTTCAGTCCACCAACTACCTTTTTCAGAAACTATATCCTTTGAGGAGTATGAATTTATGGTTGTGATGAAAGTGTTAGAGTTTGATTATTGAAATGGAATTTGTACTAGATTATATCGTTGAGCTTAATTTGTGATTTAAGCCGTGAGCTCAGTAAAGAACACAAACTTGATCCTTCACTATGCCTCTCTGGATCTGAGGGGAGATCATGTATATGGACATGAGTAGAAATAGATGTGATTGATAGCTTATTTCGATTATATCTGAGAAGTGAATCGGGAATTCAGAAAACCGATCTGAAGTAAGGATAATGTCGAAAATTTAAATTCTTTATTCACTTTGTTGAACCTCGAGTTTTGTGATGGACAGTAATTCCATTTCAGTTGGTTTATTCAATATATCATAAAGTGCAACAGCACAGTTTATAGGATTAATTAATTTATTCCCTATTATTACAACAGGGGTAACTACACCTCTTTGAAACATGATTATTTAGTTGTCTTTACATGATAACAAACAACAAATTGTCTAAAAGTAAACTGGTAGACAATACATTCCCATTTTGTGATACACCTAATATTCTGTTTGAATGGAATGAAATCCATTTTTACCCCCCCCCCCACCCCACACCTTCAACTGTTTGCTGTCCTCAGTTTAATTCATGACCAAACTGACCACTTTAAAGTGGCAAGAATAAAAGAAACCGTGCTTTCAATAAGATAATTTATAACAAAATGATTTATTCAATCCATAAGGGAAAAATATGAACAAGTGCCATTGCCCTATATATATATATATATATATATATATATATATATATATATATATATATTGGAATGAACATAATTGCAAACAGAAAACCGAAAGAACGAATAAATAATTCTTCAATAAAAGCTGACATTTCATCTGTCAACTCTGGACAAACATTATTTAAATGGATTACAATCAGGTCAATTTTCTGTCCATAAAAAGGATGACCTGCTGAATGGTTTAGTGATTACTGCTTAAGGTCAGGCATATTTGTTCCCATTTGTTCCATCATTATCTAACAAAAATTGGTCAAGGGTTCTTATGAGATTAGTCAAAACAACTATTGTATGGACAAACGTGACCACTCTGAAGGACAAATCAAAAGGACTTTACTAATGAGATCTTATACAGGCTTTTGAAAAGACAAAATGCTATGGGAAAATAATGAAGATAAATACCAGATTATTTCAGCAGACAAATTTGAAACCGAAAATTTAGCGAGGGTAAACCCGAAGCATATTTTACACCAAAATCCTTCAGTGGCCACTTCGATTTAGAAAATTTCAATTTAAGAAAATCTCAAGGCGAAAAATGAATGTGTAGAAGCTTTCTTCATCTTTCACATACTTTAATGGGGGAATATCGAGAACTAGCATTGAAGATAGTCTCCTGAGAAGGAAATAGAGCTCATTCATGCCTTCTCTGTCTTCAAAAATTAAAACTGACGGTATATTTTATACAAACGAAACCATTTATAATAAATTTTATATTCAAATAATAAGGATGTTTCTCATTTTAAAATTTTAACTTGTAAGTGGTAAAGAATTTAATCTCAACTCAATTATTTTTGTATGATTATTTGTAGTTGGATATACAGCTCTCTGCGCCTATCCGAGTTCACCACACAATCATTCCCAATTCATACCAATACAAACAGATCTGAATTTGAATTCGTATTATCATGAACAGAAAGCCGGTAATAATCCCGTATTTAGTCCATATTTAAATAGAAAATTCCAAGCATCACATAATAAAATAAATAATTTTAGCAGTTCAAAACAATTACCACATTCAACAACAACAATGACTTTGCAACAATCTAGATTGCCAGCTGGAGTAACAGTAATAACACCAGGATCATGTTTCGAGGCAACATCTTCTTACTATAGCCATTCAGGCATAACAAATACATGTCATATATCCTACCCATCAATGCAAGCAATATCTTCGTCATACGATGTTGGACAAAATCCCAGTATTTGGACAGATAAATATGAAGACTTTGAAAGTGATAAAGAATTAGCAGCACTTTCAAAGTTAACTGAAAATTCACGAGGTTGTTGGAAACCAAAATTAGCAGATGCGTATGCAGAAAATTCCTTTGTCTAAGTTAATCATACTTGTTTTATCATTTCTTTTTCTCAATATGTAACTCGTAACTTTTGTATCTGAACTGTTTCTCTTGATCTTATTTAACTTGCCTTTCACGCAAAACCGGAAACCATATGCACTTTCAATACACTTGCAAACATGACAAAAAGCAAGAGAAATGTAAATCCAAATGGCATTTTGTTTGATAATATGAAATCATCCTTTTTTATTATTTACTTATTTACAAAAAGGTCACTTTTATTTCTCTTATTTTATGTACAGATAATGAAACAGGTAATAAATTTTCAGTTAGTTCTTTGTGATCAAAGTAATATTTTTGGAAGCTATAATAGTGATCCTGATGCGGACATGCAGATGGACATAGAATCATTATATGAAAACAATTACTACCTTCATTCAAATGTACGGCACTTACCCTTGATGAGATACAGATATTTTATAGTTATAATCTGGTTGCAATAACCAACTGTGGGTAGTGTCAAACAAGATTTTAGGCTAAAAATCATTGCATGTAATAAAAAACACCTCCTATTCAGCTGTGGTTGAAGAAATGCTATAGTCAAGAAACTGGCTTGGAGATGAAAAGAGAAGACAGAAGTAGTGTAAAAAGAAGATAATACCTCTAAAATATTGTAAGCTGAAGTAATTTTAATCAAATACTCTGGAATATAAAAATATTTATAAACTTCTATCATGGGTGTTTGTGAAGTCGTGGACACGTTTGCTTGTGACATGATTTACTGTTCTAGAAAAACTAATCAAACCTAAATCATTAGTACATCTTTTTCTTCAGTTTCTTCAACGAATTGTTTGTATCGCAAATAAGAAGGAGGAAGTTGTCATACAACATCGCCTAGTTAACTAGTTCACTAGTTACTAGCCGGCCCTAAGCCCGAGTAAAGAGGAAAGGTTGGGCATACGGCTAGCAAACCTACCCTGTAAAACAAATTCAACCGCTAAACAAACTTCAAAGCACAAAGAGAATATAAAAAATAAAAACAAACTTATTCCTCCCTGGAATTGGAGAGGGGAAAGGACGCCGGTTGGTGAAAGCCTGTCTTCCGGGAGCCAATTGGCCAATATGTCTTCTCTCCCTCGATGGAAGCGAAGTAAATGTGGGAAAATGTAATGTTCGCACCATGTTTGAATCTACCGAGGCTGCACAGATTGCAACGGAGATGAGAAGCTATCACAGTGAAGTGTTAGGAATTTGCGAGAGCAGATGGAATGGAAGTGGACTCTCCAAACTGTCAACTGGAGAGCAGAGTCAATAATCACCCAGATGACAACTACGAGCACACTGAAATTTGGAGTGGCTATCATGATATCCCCTCCCATGAGCATAGAGGGCTCTCATGCAGTGGGAACCAATATCCTCCAGGATTATAACAGCAAGGTTAATTCGACTAAAAAGGAAGGGAAGTCACAATCATTCAATGCTACGCACCTACAAATTCTGCAGGTGAAGGGAAGAAAAGGGAATTCTACAAACATCTGCAATCAGCACTGGACAAGACCCCAATCCGTTGGCCACATCGAAATTCTAATTTGCGACATGAATGCCAAAATGCGAGGAGCAGACAACGCAAGAAGAGAACCAACCATGGGTCGAGAAGCGCTCAGTGAAATGAATGAGAATGGAGAATTGTTTGCAGAATTCTACAACTTCAACGATTTGGTGATTGGAGGCAGCGTGTTCAAGCACATGGACATCCACAAAGCGACATGGATTTCACCAGACACCAGGACACACTAAAAATCGGATCGAGTTCAACTCAATGTGAAGAAAGTGGAGATGTAGCCTACTGGACACAAGATCAGAACAACAAGGGGAGCAGATATAGGTTCACATCACTCAATACCTACTACAAGGAACTTACAAAGTCAATTTAAAAGCCTTCAAGGAAGTTGGTGATATAACACAGTCCAAGTACAACACTCGGAAACTGAAGGACGAAAATGCAAACTACATCTTCACGTCAGCCATCAAGACAAAATGGGAGATATCGAGCAAGATTCCTGAACAAACCTGTGTGGATGAACACTGGAACTCTTGAAAGCTATGTGGAAAGAAAGCTGCATAACGGTGTTAGGAAGGAAGAAGAAGAGGTGAGATAAGGAATGGATCTCAACGGACACATGGAAGTTGATGGAGGAGGGAGAGGAAGATGTTGAAGCAGAAGATGGACCAGTGTAGTGCAAGGATGAACAACGAGAAGAGGAACTGGGAATAACGTATAAAACGTTGAACAAAGAAGTGAAGAAGAGTGCACGAAAGACGAAAGACACTTCTACGATGCACAGGCAAGTGAAGCAGAACAGACTGCAGGTAGGAGAGACAGAGTCTTGACAACATTGTATCAAATGACCAGGTTACTATCTGGGAGGGAAGAGATTAACACAGATGAAATCAATGGAAGATAGTGAAGAAAACCCAGTCACCACCAAAGAGGAGGAACAAAGGAAACGATGTTCTGACCACTTTAGAAAACTCCTGAATCGACCACCACCATCACCTGCACTTCGTCCAGAAATACCACCTGCAGCTCAATCACAGAACTACCAGTGATCACAGGCCCCCCAACGAAAGTCGAAGTCCTGAATGCATGAAGCTACTGAAATGTGGAAAAGCAGCAGGACCAGATGAAATGCCACCAGAAGCACTGAGAGCAGATGCAGAGACAACAGTGGACATGCTCACACCACTATTGCAGAAGGTCTGGAAGGAAGAGAAGGTACCTGGTGATTGGAAGATGGGTTGCCTTGTCAAACTCCCGGAGAAGGGCACCCTAAGTGTTCACAAGAACTGGCGCGGAATCACTCTCCTGTCAACCAAGGCAAGCAAAATATTAAGCCGCATCATCCTGGAGAAACTAAAGGATGCACTAGTTTCAAAATTACTACCCGAACAGGCTGGCTGGTTTCAGGAAGTACAAATCATGTGTGGACCAAATTGCAACTCCATACTTCACATCATCATAGAACAGAGTATAGAATGGCAGTCAACCCTCTATCTCAACTTCATCGATTTTGAGAAGGCTTTTGACAGCGTCGACTGAGAAGTAGTTTGGCAGACAACTGTTTCAACACGAAGGAATACCACAAACCTTCATCAGCCTCATTCAACAGCTGGCTATATGAAGACGCCAAGTAAGATGCCAAGTAGTTCACAATGGCAGGCTCAGTGATGCCTTTGAAGTGAAGACAGGAAGGAGTAAGACAAGGATGTCTACTATAACCCATGATATTCCTGATTGTGGTGGACTGGATCATGCAACAAACAGTGAGGCGCTGTGAGAAGAGGGGGAAACACTGGCTGGACCAGGGAAAACAACCTAGAAGATTTGGATTTCACCGACGACTTATGTTTAATGTCACACAAACTTGAAGATGAGAAGGTGCAAACTAACGAGTTGACAGAGGAGACAGGGCAGTGAAGACGGGACTTCAAATGAACGTAGAGAAGACAGAGGTAGTGAAGATACCTAATTAACAACGCCACCACCAACAACAGAAAGCTCCAATCAGCATGAATGGGAGGAACTTAAAGAAAGTAGCCTCCTCCACCTATCTGGGCAGGCAGCATCGTTTTAACTACAGGCGGTGGCACAGATGAGGACGTCAAAACCTGGATCGGAAAAGCAGCAAGACAGGCGTTCATTAAGCTGAAACCAGTGTGGAGATCTTCTGCACTCAGCATCAAGCGTGAACATGATCCGGATCTTCAACATCAAGTGAGTGCTTCTGTATGGTTCAGAGACTTGGTGCTTTACGAAAGGGATTTGCAGCAAACTACAGTCATTCATCAACAGGTGCCTACGTTGGCTGTTTACTGAAGATCAGATGGCCAGAATAACAAGAATGAGAAACGAGGAACTCTGGCTTGTTGACGAGCCCTTCAAGAAGCTATCGTTGAACAAATATGCAGACGGAAGTGGAGATGGATTGGGCATGCACTGGGAAGTCCATTGGGGGACGTGACGCACCAGGCCAGGCACTTGATTGTAACCCAGATGGAAAACGACGAGTTGAGCGTCCGAGGGTGACATGGAGGAGATCGTGTGAAGAAGAAATGTATTTCATAAATCGTTTAGAAACCAATACATAGTTTTGCAGAAATTTTATGCGAGTAAATGGGAACTCTCTTATCATAGTTATTCTCATTGTAAAGTAGGCTGGATTTTATATGTTCAAGAATATTTTGTTCAAAGTAATCAGACAAAATTAGTCATCTACTCATATTATGGTTGCCAACCTGCCCTTAGATGTCTCTATTATTAAAATTTCTATATGCGTTTTACCCTATTTAACGGCATTCTGCTGTCTCTTACTCGTGTCAAAATATAAAACGTGCTTATTCCTGAAATAAAACACATGAACAGTTGAACAGAATATTTGGAGGACAAATATTGACATACTATATCATTTCATCGTTTAGCTATAACAGCCTAACAACCGGCATAGTTAGGAATGGTAAAATAATCATAAACATTTTGTATCTATATGAGATAAGAAAAACAAATCCGTAATCTGGCCTTATGAAATGTCAGGTGTTCAGATATATGTACAGGGTCAGTCCTATGATTTTCTGAGTACATGACTTCGAGTTCATCTAGTTAACTGGAAACGACTCTGTTCTTAAAATTAACTTTGTAGTGAAGTTATACAGAGCAGTAGAAAATGATTCACTGGCATTAAGTATCCTTCGCACCAGGTGATGCTGGGTTCCCACTCATACTGAATACATTCAGCCTGATTTTTGATTTGTCATTCAGGGCTGAATATTATGTTTTTTCCTAAGTCAGTGGATAGAAAGATTGGCTCTAAGTGTTGGCATCATAACTTCGGATGAACTTACAGGTGTATTGTGAGCTGGGATGGAAAGAATTTTGCTGTTTAGTTGTTGGCACTAGAAGTGAAAACATCCTTCAGGTTGAATGACGGAAAATAGCAAACAAAGTGCGTTTCACAGTTGACCGACACCATCGGGCTGCATTATCTGGTCACCTTTGAATGACCATGGGCATTTTTTATATATCGTCAATATTCAGTTAGGCCAGAAGTTCTGTCATTGATAACTTTGTCATCCCATACAGGCAGGTTAATTTATTCTTTCCCATCCGCTTATCATACAGACGCACAATCTTTAAATCCATTGTGACTAATCTTCCTTAGTTTGAATTAAACGTTGTTTTAGCTTGTTCGAATCGCAGAAGTCAACTATAAATCTAGTTTCATTCGAGACTATGACTACCACAGAATAGTTTTCTGAAATTTCTCAGTATTAGTTCATTTATCATATGTTTTCCATATAACCTATCCCTACCTCAAGTTTCGATGATGTACAATTGTTTTTAAATTGAACAACATCAAATAGGTTTGTGGAAACATGATGAATCGAGAGTATTTCATTCCATTTAATTTAGAAAAGCAGTGGAATCTACTATTAGCCTCCGCACAGGAGCCCATATGTCAATAGAGACCGATCAGTTCCGTCCAATCAGTGATGGTATAATGGAAGCAAAAATACTAAAATTGTACCCGTCACACGAGAAGTGGTTATAGTGGTTTAATGGTGAAATTTATAACGCTCTGGTGTTTGAAGCGATTGCTCAAAAGTTCGAATCCCCGTGAGAACAAAATCACTCACTGGGAGATAGATACATCCCTCAGACTAGTCGCAAACAGGATGAAATGCACATCCGAGACTTCACTGCTAGCCACTATCCATCATTACTATGTGAAATATAAACGTTGGATAGAAGGCAATATCATAAGGCGGGAAATGATAAATGTATACAATACTGTATTTTTAATCCAGAGTTTTGTGGTCAAGTGAGACGATATTTCTGGAGTGATTTTGTTAACAGACTGTATAATATCAAATAAAAATTTAAGGAAGTATTAGTGTGACAAGAAAGGAAGACAAAAACTGAATCCAACTCAATAAGTTAAGATTACAACTAATTCTAGAAAAAGGAAGGAGTGGATTTGTTCACATTATAACCTAGGCATTTGAAAGCTAACCACAGATGTTTTCTGAATACAAGTTCATATTTTAACATACTAGTTGTACTTGCATCCCTGAAGTGAATTGTGTTGTTTATTCCTTTTTTAAAATACAGTTTAAAATTTTTACTGAAACAATTAACGAAGAATTCCGCACAGTTCTTTTTTTGCACATTCGCTTCATGATACTATGATAATCAGTGTTTGCTAGCAAGGAGAGAAATTATATCGAAATTTGTCATCACACCACTTTCTCTTACAGTTACATCAACAAGTTTAGAGTTTCATTTTTCTGGGTACTTAAAAGTCAATGGAAATACAGTAAGGAGATTGTTTGCACATTTTCATTAGGAAGAATAAACTCCAATCGATAAGTATCTAAACCAAGTTGGGATTTGCTGGTCTGAAAAAATTTGGACATTAGGTAAATGACATTCATTATTCCGATATTTTTACTTCTGAATGAATGTAAAATAAAATTATTTTAACTTATGTTTTGCTATTCATTGCTAATATCCTTATCAAAGTTACAGTAAACCGGAATTTACGATATTCAAGCTTTTACATAACAATTTGATATAAATTTCGATAACGCTATTAGAAGACGAAGATTATCTGAAAAATGTGATGTATTTGCGCAATACATTTCGAACAATCTGATCACACATTTACTTGTCAAGTCAATTTATATATGAAAATTAAAGGTCAAATGTAGTGAATATGAAAAGGTTGTGACACTAGTCTTGGTAACATCGGGAGGAGTAATCGTTCAATGCAGACTAGGGTGGGTGAACACATCCCCAAATGGCTAGAAAAACAGTTTAACACACAAACTTTGATAAGTGCAGGTGACAGACATCCATCGTCATCTATAGCAAAACATTATTGAAATGAATCACAGGGTTAATATGAAAACAGCGTTTAAGATAATATACAGGAATAATCAGGGGCGTATACTGAAGTTTGCCGAAGCGTTAGCCATTCGTAAACTTAATCCCCCGCTGTGTGTACAAAAACAGTTTGTTGTTTCACTTAATTTACCTTGGTAATCCTTATCTGATTATGTTACCAAGACTAGTGTCACAACCTTTTCATATTCACTACATTTGACCTTTAATTTTCATATATAAATTGACTTGACAAGTAAATGTGTGATCAGATTGTTCGAAATGTATTGCGCAAATACATCACATCAGATAATCTTCGTCTTCTAATAGCGTTATTGAAATTTGATATAAGTTCTTTTGCATGAATGGATGAAATAAATAATTATCCGGTTAAATTCATTCGTAAATTAAAAATAGGTAATAAACTAGACCTCAGCAACAGTCATCTCTTGGATATTACTCATCTTGGATGAAATTACTAGAGTACTCAACAAATGCAATATCTGAGTGTTTAACAGAACATCAAGCACATTGCAGGGCACCCTAGTTCATTTGAAGGATGATATCACTCTGACTCAATACGGAAAGTCTGGAAGCAAAATCTCTTCACATAAGGTGGAATAAAAATAATCTAAATAATAATGAGTTAATAAAACAGTTTTACACTATTTTAAGTTACTCGTAACATGAACAAACAAACAAGAATTATGAAACGCGTGTACATACAAACCTCAATCTGTAATTCACACGCACTCTTCATATGGATATCATCTTTGTTCGAAAATTTGACACGGAAAAATCATTCATGCAGAAGAACACATTAAATTATCATATAGAAGCTTAAATATCGTAAATTTCTGTTTACTGTAACTTTGATAAGGATATCAGCATTGAATAGCGAAACATCAGTTAAAACAAATTTATTTCATTTTACATTCATTGGAAACTACAACTGCCGAAATAAACGACAATCTACCGTAAGTGGAAAATTAGCTCAAGATCTGATGCAAACTCCTTCTTTGAGAGTTTTCAGTCTATCATAAAATTAAGAATTGGTTTAACTTTTGTCTCTACTCTCTGAACAGCTGCAATCTATTTCAAATGGTTTGTAGTCAACAGCATCACTACAGTAGACAGGAAGTTTGTTATAAATATAACAACAGCTTGCCTGGCAATTAAAGTCTCATAGTATTTTACATAAATGATGTTACTTTTTATTTCTAAAGAACCAAGATAACTGTCGATTTGCATAATACGAAAAAACTGAAATTAACCAGAGTGCAAAAGTAATCGAGCCTTGTTGTTGGTTACTTGGATTCAAACTATAGACGATCGTCTCTACATCAGAAGTTTATCAATAGAGCTTCCGGTTTCAAGAGTGAACGATGCAAATTCGAATATCTAGTAAAAAGTGGTAGACATGCTGATTCATTTAGGACATTCTGACGATTTATTTCAAAATCTTAACTGCAGATTATAATGCCACATATTATTCAACCACTTTATTTTGTGTCAGCATTGTAAACCTCTTCGATTGACTTCAAATTAAGAATTCACACTAACTCTCATCTAAAGAAGTATCTCCGCTCATCAGTTCACTCTTAGATATTAATTTACACCTGATAACTGCAGTAAGAGCATTCAAGGAGGGCAATACTGTGAAATATGAACGGTTTTTATAGAGTTTCTACTTTAGATTATCAACGAAACAGAACTACGTGAGAGAAAAGAAATGTATTGAAAGTTCTGCACATGAAGATCTGATTGATTCCAAAGATATAAATAACCTATGTAGTGGATTTAGTATCATTCATCGAATTCAGTCAAATATTAGGCGCTTTCTTCCTTTCAACTTCTAAAAATAGCACAAACCTTGGTTATTCATAAAACGACAGCTAACTCTTGTGAGCAAAAGAAATATTCACAGTCTTTGTCTTTACCTTGATCTCAATTAGAGCCCATGTTGAGAAACCATTTGAAGAACCAGTGAAAACCTGAGAGCATCAGGCAGCTGTTTCATTTTAGTCTGGGACTGCTCAGCAATACCCAGCAAAGACTACATGCAATCGAACTCAACAACTTCAGGTTTCACAGCAAACGTTGTTAAGTATCCAGCCATTTTATCAGACTTTAATGGTGAACAGGAAACGCATCATACTAATTCCCGAACTCTTTTATCATCATTATCGCCATCTGCTTGTTTGTTATTTAATAGTTTCCGATGTCACTTCTCCCAGTCTTTCTAAAGATTACAACTGTGATGAAAAATACTGATTTTACCTCAGTTAACTTTTCCTATTAATATTACTCAGTCCTTTGTTTGTTAATAAGTACTAACCTGTTTTCTTACTCCGCTGTAAGCTACATGTGCCCTCTGAGTAGTTTAAAATACTTAGGCATCCAGTTTTTGTTAATTATAAATACTACTAACATGATTGTTATTATTATCATCGATTGGTAATATTTAAAGTCCCTCATAGACTGAGGTATAACTTGAGGACAAATTCTCTGAAAACTGTTCTGTTCTTGCTTTTGGTATCAAGATGAAGATTTTGAAGCGAAGCTAAACAGCAAGTTGTACGCACAGAACAACTTTATTTGATGGTTAAGAATGTACACCAAACAATAAGGTTACTTTTCGCAATCGTTTTCCCTCCAATGTGTTATTTGTGTCCGTTGGTTAGCCTTAAAACTATCAATTTCCGAAAATGTTTTTACGTATAACTTGGTTCTTGTAATGCAACGTACATTAGCCCCAACCAGCTTGAAGATTTTTATCTGAGTGCTGATAAATCTACAGCCTAGTTAGCTACTGAAGGAGGAAAAAATAAAAGCACCATTATTTTCGAACCTGTTGTCACTTCGATTTCAACTTCAATGACCAGGTTTTTCGATAGGAATTTGTAAAGTAACTGGATACCGACCGAAGGACTGTACTACTGGTAATCTCTAATGTTAAACTGCGTACAAAAAAATACGTGTAGTTGTTAGCTTCAAGAAATGGACAAACATAATTTCTATGTTCCTTCCGAGTTATTTGCGTTTTTGTCGCTCAATGTTTTGCAGTTTTATATTTAGTCGGTCACTGTCGCACCAATTATCTAATAGTTCCTTTCCACTCAAAGTCTTTATTCTTTTCTTTTTAAGATTAAACCTCATCTCATAACACTGCCATATCTGTCTGGTTCCAAGTGATTTCTGTTGAGTATAAATGGTTTTGAAGAACAGTAAAGTCGGAAAGCAAAGTCTTTCCATTACCGTCTTTTTTCTATGCCGGCATCTTATAATATTTTTTGATCGATGCAAGAAATATTTTAATATGCATGCCAACCCTCAGTGAATAATTCTTGATTATCTGGGTCAATATTCCATCTTTTTCTTTTAATGTCTACAATATTCAATATTTTATTCAGAAATAGAAAATGAATAAATCTGGTTGTGATCGTCTTATTCTAATGCAGACTATTTGCCCATACATATCCTCAAAGTTGTTGCAAATAAGATCTGTTACTAAAGTATTAGGAGTATTTTTCATTTCACTTGGAGTCACTCTTAGAAAGACCCTGATAAAAACTTCAGCATTAGTCCACAATTACATTTCAAGGTAGATTAGTGAACGTTTACGGAGGGCTTCAATGTAAACCAACTCAAGAGTCCGAAAAAACTACGTGTTTCTGTTAGTAAGTTAAATGACTTTAGAATACAATTTGAGAAACCTATTTTTCCGAAACACTTAACTGTCGTATGAAAAATTATCAACACATCCATGGTATTCTAACATCTTTCCATCATACTCTTTGTTTAGTGATTTAATGTAAAAGTGCCTTAATTTGATATCCGCTTCTTCGACATTTACCGGAAACCGGCTATAACTTCAACCTTTAGCAATTAGTTTACAAACAGATATCGATGGATTTTGTCTCTGAAAGCAGTTACACCTCTATACTCTGGCTAATTTTTATAGCATCCGAAAACGTTAACTTAAATATCCCAGTTTATTGATACAACGTTTAAGTTTTGGTTGCATCAACTTAGAGCTGCATGCCTATATTCACTTAGGGAAATTTCAATTACTTTTATTAACATTATTAAACATCAAAATGTATCATCGTTTTGCGAAAAGTATTAGAAGAAATACTTGTCATGAACTTAATGACAAAAGTATGCCAAAAGCTTATTACAAGAATCTTAAATGAGTTTAATATTATTTAGGAAACATGAGACAGACGTTCAGGTCAGCTTGCTGTTGATTGTAAGCTGAAAGTAGTGCTAAATATTCAGAAGGCACTATAAGGTAGCCTACCATTTAGTCATCATATTTTGTGAACGTACACCAAATGGGTGGATAATTAATTCTCTTCAAGGGAATTAAGGATAACATAGATAACTAGTATACGACATTTTGTTATGATACTCAACAACTAAATCATAAGCTTTCCCTGCATACTTATTATACTTGAAGAAGTTAGCAATGAAATGTCGACAGCAGAACCTTGAATTTCAGAGTAATGAATTAACAAATATAAAAGTAAAAGCCAGTTTGATAACAATCTATTTTGGTATTTTTCAGTACCACATTAATAAGAATACGTTGTATAATAGAATAATGATGTACTGTAAGTTCTAAAAATAATTCGACACCTAAGGAATAGCTCCCAGTTTTCTTTCAGTTGACTTGACTGGTGGTAATGATATGAAACCTAATGAACGCTTAAATGAAAATGCTTCCACAATGAATTGAAGCACAATTCTTACGAGGATAACCTGAAACCGTGTTTTATTTAGCTTTGTTGAATGCACGACAAACGATAACTACTTGATAAACTTTATGGCAGTATGAAGTGACACTTTTAAAACCATCCCTGTATGTGATTTTCACCCTTACACTATTATAGCAAGCTGGCTGTCAAAAGACGGACTTGTTGGAGAATTTGGAGATGCTGGTAAAATGATACTGTGACAGAATCTCAGATTCTTGATATGACATAAAGAATTCTATTGATGTCATTAATAAATACAATCTCATGTGAGTTGGTTACGCACAATCACTTTCTGGAGTCTAGTGTAACTTCCATTTCGTTGATGATCGCCTGAGGGATTGAAGCTAACAGCTTGTGTTAGTGTATGTTTAGGTTACCACATAATTTATATACACTCCCTAGATGACATAAATATTCATGAATTCAAGAACAGCGGCTCGTCTGAAACAAAGATCTATCTGCTTCACATTTTGTAATATATGTGTAGACAATTTGATTAAAGTATAGAAAGAAAAAGTTTCGCTTAATAAATCCTAAATTCTTCTCTTTCCTCATTACTATGTCGTGGCATGTTTTCTGTAATCTACCAGTAATCTCGGTCTATCCCAGGCAACTTCGGATAATTTTAAAACCATCCTGAAATGGTAAAGATGATTTGTAGCTCAGATCGAAGATAAATACTTTATGAAATGAGTGCTGAGCATATCACTGGCCCTGGTGATGAAACACCCACGACACATATCAAAGCTAGCGGACCATCAAACCACCATAAAACTATTCTACTGTGTAATAGTTAATGGATGAGCCAAATACGACCGGAAGAGAATGAATTCGCTTATAGACGAATGAGAGTAACTTCATATAACAGTTTTTTTGCAGAAGTGAATCGATGGAATGATGTAAGAGTGAAACTTCGTCTCAGTGATGGAGCATAGTTATAATTTATATTAAATCCAGTAAATAATATTCAGTCGCTGTGTGCAATATCAAGCAAACAATCTAATATGGGACTGCACTGGTGAAAGTTGTTAGTTTTATCAATACTGCTTCATCATTAAGACTAATACTCAAATGGAAACAGATAATCTTTGCAAGGTAGTATGTTTTTCCAGTATTCAATGAAAAACTAAATTTAGAGCCAGATAGTATGAAAGGTATGAAAGGACTCTTGTTTTTGGAAAACCAACAGCAAGAACATGACAATGGACGCTGACTGGTAGCTGGATCGATACCAATTGCATGCTTTCTATTCATAATACAAGTATAAGATCATAAATCCCTTTTACTCTCTTCATCAGATGGTTTACACATAATTTTACTGGTTACACAGTGATGGAGTGGAGATGAGTACACCGATGATGGCCAACCGATAGATAGACATTAAAACAGAATGAGTGCAAACATTACCGGAAAAAGCTGCGTACCACTCATGTGGCTATGTATATATAGAATAACGTAAGCAGCAGTCCAAAAAATTCACTCTCAAGGAAACATACATAGGCTGGGGATGACACAGTACTGTTTCACAGTAAGATACATCTGATAAACAAACTAAAATGGAACTACGCTCTGCTGTTATAGACAACTGGATTAAAAAATTCTGTCAGCACTTTGCATTAAACAACATAAAACTGGCTTCACATCAGTGTCTAGTAGACATCTACTATTATATCCGTGTTTATGGGTTTTATACTACTTCGTATAAAATAAAGAAGTAATATTGACCCTTTAACTAGACTATGAGAACTTTTAACTCCAAAAACTTATCTGAAGAATTTTTTTGAATCAAAATTCTATCTCACTTTGGTAAAGAAAGTTATAGAAGAGGTTAAGTTACATAAATGGCTTTTTTACCTCTCTTCAAATTAAAATATTATGAAATGTATGAAAACTGTCGCCGCAATTTGATCAAGAGTAAGCCTTCGATAAACTATGAAATGGATAAAAATGAATAAACGAGTTAACACGGAGACAGACTTCAGGGAATACAACTTCATCGTGAGAAATGAATGTTTATAAAGGAAACGTATCTACCATTTATTTGAAGATGAATGGGGATTTTTAATACATAATAGTAATATAGTAATAGTCATCATGGACTGACATTAATTGGAGAACCATCGGAAATCTGGGAGCACTGGACAGTTATGTCGTCCTAGTGTAGGACTCCCTGGCAGTATGCGCCTACGACCCGGCTAGGGATCGAACTCAGGACCTCCAGGTTTCACGGTGAACGTGCTTACCATTCAGCCACTATATCGGTTTCCAGTGGTTCACAGTTTCCAACTTCTGTCAACTCATGATATATCGCGACTGTCACTGAAGATCTTCAGTTGGCATCCGCTTCACTTCCAACTGGTTAACCCCACAAGTCACGGCTTCTCATTAGAGCTTCGTGATATCCATCTTGAAGCAGATCACTAAAGAGCACTATACAGTAATGTCTTTTGAAATAAATAAGAATTTTTTATTTAGAAGTAATATTCAGTGGCTCCCCAACTGTTGTCAGTCCGCGATGAATACTACCTCTTTATCTACCATTTATTTACTGAGTTGACTCACTGCTTTGAAAACAATCACTTTTAATTTGTGAAGCGACTCAGAATGAAGCGAAACATTTTGAAAAGTAGAAATGAACGGTAAGTGTATAAATTTTAATAATTGTATCAAAGTGCCTGTTTTTCTTAAAAAATAGGTCACAATGGGTAAAATCCTATTCTTTCAGTTCACTAAAGTGCTGATATAATGTGAACATCTAATTTTTATGGGGAACAAACTACTAAATGAGTCTTGACCACCACATTTCTTTGGTTTCGTAGGTTGATAAAAATATTTCAACTAAATGACTTATTATCAGGATAATCTTTGTTTTTACTCATCTTCGTAAAACATTCGGGACCAAAAGGGGATTTTCTGTTTCATAAATGGATGTGCGTAGTTCATTTTTGTACAGTTTCAGGTATTTCACCTGTCAGACTAGATTAGACCAATTAAGTATTTTTAAATGTTGTGTATTGGGTTGTTGAACACTTTCATTTATACTTTTAAACATTTAAACATTTGAGAATGAACCTGAAGATTTCCCGGAGTAACCATAATTATGATATAACATTATCCCCTACTTCCTTATTTCCTCTAAGGTACCATTATATAGTGTTCATATCTGATTCTTTGAAGATCTCTTCTGATTTCTTCCAATAATTCTGCTTAACTTCATTTTCCAGTAAGATTCAGTATTCCTCGGAAGAATAAAAACCATCTGTTGAAATTCACAAGCTTTTTTGTTTAACTACTAATTTCATTATAATTGAGTTTACCAAGTTTTAAAGTATATTTACTGTCTAAAAATGTCAGCCTAAAGATTAGAATTCTTACAGGCAACGATTTTAATGTATGAGTGCCATGTGTTCGGAATTCCCATAGGATTTGTTCACTTAAAAACCTCGAATGATGAACATTTCTCATGACTACCTGGTAAACACTTTTTTAAGTTAACAGCAACAGAGTTTTAAGTAATGCGTGTTCAAGCGAAGTTGGCAAGCAACTGAACCAATAATTAGTTTTGATTGAAAATAAATTAAGAAATCAACGTTGTTTTATTCGTGAGAACACGTTGTATTTTAGTGCTTCTACACAATGTTTAGCGCGTATTCTCTTCAATATGTGTCTATAAGTCGTCGAATATGGAACTGCAGTGATACATAAAGTAGGCCAAAGTCTCACTGCTAAATCATAGCTTTGTCTAAATCGATAACTGTCGGAATATTGAAAGTAATGCTAAGAAATCAGCAGTAGATTCATTTGAAAAACAATCGTGATTCTCTACATGCACACTGTTAGGCAGCTGTAAACAATCAACCTGTTGTGGTGTACTTTCTCATCCAATAAAAACTCATGACGAAATATCTTTGGAGTCAACTGATTCTGTGTTAATGGCTTTTTTGAAACTTTTCTATTAAAATAAATGTTAGCTATGTGAAACCTGATAGTTTAAAGTTCATTTACTTTTATTTGCTGGATCCACTATACAGTTCAGCAATTTTTTAACCGAATAATGTTTTTGAATATAATTTGCTGCCCATAGTCACAGTCATATAACTACGGAGTTAAAATGACTCATCCAACTCAAATTTAAGTCAACTTGGAGGTTTGTGGAAACTTGATCACTTATTTCGGGCTGTTGTTCATCATGGACTGACATCAGCCAGAGAAACATTGGAAGCTTTGGAGGACTGGACCGCAGTTTCATCGTAAAATGTGACTTCTCGGCACTACGCACCCATGGTTCTGCAAAGGATCGGACCCACGGCCCTCAGGTTTTGAGACCGGCAAGTCACCATTTATGGATGGAGGTCCCGGTATATCGCTAACTAGCAGAAGTATTAAATGATAGCCTAACAGTAACATGCCGGCTACAGAATCTGAAGATCTTCTGTTTGGTCTCCAGAGGGACCATTGGTCCACACCCCAGAGGAGTCCTGTACTGGGACGAAACAACTATCCAGTGCTCTCAGGTTTCTAATGTTCCTCCAAATGGTGTCAGTTGATTATGAATACCAGCCTGAAATCAAATTTATATGATTACTAAGATTAAGCTGTGTATAAAATTGGCTTCTGATAAAGCCGACTGGTAACTCCATAAGATTAACGAGGAACATCTCGTATGACCATCTCTTTAGATATTTTCAACCGAAATTACACTGTTCAATGTTTCTTCCTCTAATAGATTCAGCGAATTCTCCTAATAAGATATGTCAATTAATTTGTTTTGCAGTCTTCACGAGATGACATTACAAATAGTATATCAGAATAGAGTATAAAACGTGAAAAAAACTTGAAATTCGTCAAAATCACTAAAAAGAAAAGCCAATAATTTTGACTGTAAGATGAAGAATAAGAAACACAGCGTCTTTACATTGAAGAAAGATTAAAATCTCCCTTTACCACAGGAAACATATTGCATTTAATTCTTATAAGTAAAAAGAAAACAGTGAATCCATCTTTTTTAAGGATGAAGAGCTAACACAGGTTAGAAAAAAGTACAGGTGTATGCAAAATAAAATTTTCAGCAAATGGACCGTTGTTCGGTTTTTAAAACTGAGACATGCTTCTTTGCTGAGCAGATTTAAGCAGCGATCATGAATATATAGATATCCAGCTAGTGGAGTAGTTGATGTGACAGTAGACAGATTACTGAATTTGACCCACTTCAGTTCGGGATATATATATATAATTTATTATTAGAACACAAACATGGTGTAACAAGAGCATCAAGAAACAAGCCACACAAAACAGTATAAATAGCATGTCAAGAAGTGGGTAACCAAGAAGGAAAAACAATAAGAATACCATGATAAGAAGGGCAGTACAGTAGGGTGTATCAAAAGCAAAACGTCCATTACTTTTCAACAACGAAAAATGTAAGGAAGTTACACCATGACAACCCCTGGTTTCAATTCTGGGTCATATATGATAAAGTCTCAAGTCACCAGACTGCATCATCTTTCTCCGCCTTCTCAGAGGATTGTGCTGCATTAAAAGGTGCTAACCTTTCTACCTTGCTAACCTTCTGCCCTTGGCACCACGGCATACACTGACCTCCAATCTATTTCATTTATCTAGACCCATGGCTAGCGAAAATTAAGCGATACGGAAGCCGTTGGCATGACATGTGTCACATATGTGCAAGTTATCGAAGCCAATGTTTGCAGATGACTTCACTTTATAAATGGCGATCTTATTCTTGTCCGAGGATACGATGTCATACCTCAGAATTACTTACATAATATTGCCACCAGATGCAAGCAATTCTGTAGGGACAACGATGATCGAACAAACGAAGTTATCGCACATCCTCAGCTCTCATAGGCCAGGTTTTACAGGCATAGAGCACAACTACTCACACCGAAGTGTTGTAAACCCAACCATTCACTGTCAGACTAACGTCATGATGGCGACAAAGATGGTCCGGATTGGCGTATACAAGTCTAACTTCCTATATGAGGTTGGAAATTTCATCACACACCTCCATCAGCACCCACGCAACTATCCACGAACTACACGAACGTTTCGACTAATTCAACACCTCACCACCAAGGGTGAGCACAGGCACATACTCTTGCCAATCTTTTAAAAGCACTTTGCACTTCAGTGGTACAAAGAATATACCATACTTAAAAACAACAATCCCCAATTGATTAAGCGCAAACTGACTAGCCTATGTGTTATCAAGTAGTAAGACGACGTCGTCTGCATACTCAAGGTCGAACAGCCGTTCTCCGGGTTCTAGATCTACACCACTGCACTTTCTTACGAGCTGTCTTTGGTGAAGTTGAAGAGGAATGGAGAAATCGAGCAAACTTGTCTGACCCTACTGCTGGTTTGAAACAATGGAGATAGGCGGTTGTATGGCCTCTCTTTCTTTGTTTCTTTCTTTCTCTCTCTCTCTCTCTCTCTGTTATATATATATATATATATATATATATATATATATATATATATATATACAACTGGGTATGATACAACCGTTAGAGTATTTTATAATCCTTGCCTCGTCTTTTTGAATTCAAATCCAGGTATTCTAGTTGGTGAATTGTTAAGTAGGTAAATTCGAAACCTTCCGTTTGAAATACCTGCAAAATATAACTTTAGTCTGGCTTGAAATAGTACCTTCTTACGAAAAGATCAATCTTTTTCAATTCTTTTTGCGCATGGTCGAATGAAGAGGGGACTTTTTTAAATGAAGTCGTCTAGTGATCATATTGTGTTGTTATCTAGCTGCCTTATATAAGGCAGTTAAGTGCATACTCGTAAGCTATAACGCTAGAAGAAAAAATCATCTAAACAAGAATATAGAATGACCTCAAATTTTCATTTTGATATGCACAAATATAGCTATTTATGGTTTGGTTTATGAAATGTTTTGCATTCAGAAACAACAAGTGATATAAATCAGGTTTTTCAGCTTTTGAATTAGATTTAATTTTTGACATAGTTAACCTGAGATCTAAGTTTACTCTCCAGTCCTAAGCTAAGGAAAAAGTCATGTGTTATCATCATTATCGCATTCTTGGAAAACAATTTTTTGATTTAGGGTCAAAATATTTGACCTTTTTATGTTTTATCTTTTGAATACAATCGTTTTAGATCAATCTTTAGAACGAAGAAACAAGAAAAGGCTATCTCAGAACCCTCATACACAGAAATCTTGAGATACCAAGTTGACAAGACAATATTTTCTGCAAAGAACTAACACTTCTTAAAAATTCTAAAAATTAAGTGTTATGGGCTCATAGACACATCTTTTTTCATGGTCGAAACAAAAATATTACGGTTCTACACCACGTTGCTATAGTTGAGATATTGTCCTTGAAATATTACCCTCCCGTTTTCATTTATGAAATAGGGTTCGTCATATCTCTCTTACAAAATTTGAAGATTTAAACAGTATGACAAAGAATCTGTCCTTATAACGACTCGAGAGAGTTAAAATTATAACATAACATCACTTATTTTCTGTAGTTATGTCAATCATACTACCTTTCGTTACATACAATAAAGATTTCTCATTTCGTTGGACAATGGGTTTTAGTGGGTTATTCTCTTACTTTGAGTAAATTACACAGCTTGCTTGTTGTTCAGTATAACTATTTGCTAATTTTGCTTAAATTTGCTTTTCGTTATCTCTGAAATGAAAGTACATATATTAGTTGATTGGAGGCAATCGAGAGGAAGTCCTGGACCTAGGTTTCGTGCTTCTTGGCACTCGTCAGCAAGGCGTATCTGCAACCTCGACGGAACTGATGTCCCGCCTGAGATTCGAACCCGAGCCACCGGGTGTTGTAGTCAGCGACTTTACCACTAAGCTATTCGGGCCGCGACTGACCTCCTGTAGGACTGGCTTACAAGTATTGACTGGTGACGGGAGTGCAACCAGTTATATACATATATATAATAAATGATAACTATGTTTATAGTCAGTCAGACAGAAATTTAGTGATAATTATTCTTTTACTTCAAATACAGCTATGTTTTCAACTCTTCAAAAAGAATAACACAATGAATAACTACACTATGCACCTTTCGATATTAACTTTTGTGATGCCAGGATGAAATATTTAGGTCATAATTAAAACCATTAAGTATTTCTATCAATGGGTTGAAACAACTAATGCTAATTACTACTATGGCATAGCTTGTTGATGGTTGCATTCTTTCCATAGTGGATATGGATTCAACGAGTTAACCGCTTCAAGACACAATGTTAACGTTCAAACAATGAATTATGTGACTTTACGAAAAAAATACCTACGGTGATAAAATCTTTTATGTTCAAATCAAGTGAGATTCTAACTAGTAACCTTTCCACAAATAACTAAAGACAGATTTTAACAGATTCCCTGACTGATGAAATTTCCATAAAAAAAACAGTTTGATCAGAAACCTTTAAGGCAGTATTTATCACGGATTAATGTCGATTGGAAATTCAATGAAAACCTGAGAATACTGGACAGCTGTTTTGTTTTGTTATGAGACTCTTTAGCAGTACTCGTCAACGGCCTCCACAAGGCTTGAACTCAAGATTGTTTGTGGGTGTGCACTACTGAGGAATATCATACTAGAATGAAACAGCTATTAAGTGCTCGCAGGTTTGCAGTGGTTCTCTAACTGGTATCAGTCCGTGATCTATACCACTTTGCAACCAGTCAATTCGGAAAGCATACTAAAATTGAACAGAAAGTGTTTTAGTAAGCTCAGGTAATATCAAAGATCATACTCACTATGTAGAAATATCTTTTGATCCAGCTTATAAAAATACAGAGTAGGAGGGGACTTAAAAAATAGCTCGTTCAACAATTCGATGCAAATATCACCAAACTGACAGTATATCTCTGAGTTATCAAAGTTTCTGAGTCAGCTGATACTCAGAAAGTAGTAATTGATCCCTGTGTGTTGAAAAAAACTACTGCTCTGATTATGGAACAAGTTAGTTTTTTTCAGTATAAACATTTTCATTCACTCAGAAGTCCATCTGCTCTTTAGGGTAAGCAGGTTTGTTATTCCCGCAATTGTTGTTGATTTCGCTTTGATTAACATTCACCTCGTCTCGTCCTGTTACAATGTACATAAGGCAATGTTCATTTTTTAAGATATTTTGCCAGTGATTCAGACTTTTGTTACCTGTCTACCTGTGATATTCAAAAGGTTATTCACATAAGTTAAGACATCATCCGTTCAATTTTAGATATGCTTTATTTTTTTATTTTGAATTTCATTTGGTATCTCTGAAGGTAACCGCGTTGGTTCAGTTTATCAACACACACAAAACATGTGCAACAAACTCATAACTTAATATCAAGTTTACAAATCGAACGGATGAAACTTTGGGCTCATTTCGACCTCGCAACAGTGTAAACAAGCTGACAAACCCCAAGTTAACAGACATAGGTCACGAGTGTTTGTGAGAAAGTATATTTCCGCCCACTTCTTAAATTCTAAGTTGACAGTTCTGATGAGAATGACGGCTGAAAGACCTAACAGAGAGGAGGTAATATGGCGAAATTTTCTTTCCTAAGCTACCACCAAGATTTTCATCTCGTCTGCCATCAGTACCACCAACCAGCGGATAGTAGACTCATTAGATATTTAATAATTTTGCTTCGAAAATTCTCCACATAAAGATAAATTCATTGTGTTCATCTGACCTACATTCATATAAACTAATATAATGACTGATTTATTCTAGCTCACTCTGAATTAGCATTAATTTATACCTCTCGTGGGACGATGAATCAATTTAGCTAGCTAATCTTTCAAATGACAATGAATATATATATATATATATATATATATGCATAAAGAGAAAGATGAAGAGATATACAAAGAGTGGGAGTAATTGAGCGAGTGAGTGAGGTTAATCTCATTTGAAAATTCCAAAATGTTGTGGAATTTTGATCATTTAATTTGAACAAGGTTTGCTCATACTCTAAGTAACAGTTATCTTTTGAAAGCTGTAATTGTAAACATCTTTCTTTTCTGGTTCATAAAAAAGACAATCAGGTTGATTGAGGTCAAGAGCAACCACTCAGCCTGAGTTTAAGGCGAGGAAACGATAACACGACTGAGAAGATTATCTGCATACCAGATGCATAAACCATCGAGCAATTGAACTTCCATAGTTTTTGTCCCATCACAGCTACATAGAGAGCTAGATCAAGACATTTCATAGGGGAAGAGCGTTATGCTTACAAAAGAAGCTCGAGGGAGATTTAATGGTGAATGAAAATAATCTTAAGGAAAATCGATACTCCAAGATGTTTAACATGAAACATGATAAATTAGGGAAGCGAAACCTGGTCCTGAAACTGTCGAAAAGAAACTCTTTTCATTCATTTTCTGTCCATAGATCACATGTCCCTACATGTTCTGAAAAGTATGCAAAACGCATCGGAAACGACCTTTTCTGAAACTATATTGATTTCCTTTCCCAAGTGCAACTACTATTTACCTCGTGAATAAAAGACACATATTTGAGGTGAACAGTGCTTTCGAAATCACCCGTACATAGAAAAAAGCCAGTTTAGTTGGTTCTCGAAGAGCAGATTCAGATATACAGTTACAATCTTAGAGTATAAAAGTGGTGTGGTTAATCTCACATTAATATGGTGGCTGGTCATCAGCTGTATCTTGTATTCTCCGTTTTATCCTTTTCATGTTTCTGCTGTGATTCTCACTCACCGATATGAATTCCCCATCACATTCGGATACGTGATCTTGGTACGTAACTGCCTTCTTGTTATCTGACTGCAGCAGCTCCCAGTACATAACATTTGTAGATAAACTCCCTTTCTAATTAATTTACTGATATCTTGTCCGCTTATTTTAACTGATTTTTTGGTGTTCTGGGAACCTTGAAGTCGTTTTTTACCCGAAACGATTAAAGTCTACTTAACATCTACTTGTTGCCTAGGATAACTTTTATGATTTCAGCCTGTTCGCAGGTGATGAGAAGCGATGAAATAAAAATGTGCACAATTTATTCTCCACATGTCTTTGCCCATGTTTTTAACTAACAAAAATTGTTTTTTTACATAATATCATTCCGATGAACAACCAGAAGTAGTTTATGATCTAAGCTTCCCTTTATAAATGGATGATTTGTTACCATTTTTAAATCACTCAGGATTCCAAATTTAAAGTTATGCTGATCTTAAGCTTCGGGAAGTTTTGGAGATTTTTCTAAACAATAGTTGTAAAATGATTCATACTTCTCAACATTCACAACAAGTGAAACTCAAAGCAATTTAGGTACACATGACTTAAGGCAAATTGGCAGTGATGGACATAGATATCCGCAAATGAGAAATGCTGATCTTTACTGACGAAATAAACTGAGAACTTGCGATTATTTTCCCCCGAATATAAAGTTATTTATTAATGATAAATCAAGAAGTACAGTTTTAATTAACTGAAATGTCCTAATGTAGATGTTACTTAAGTAAACAGTAAAATACGTTACAACGAAGTGGGACAACTTAACGGGTCAATGATATTTTATCTTTACACTGTCAAACACGAAAATAAATGATGATAACCAACAGCCAAATTCGGAATTTCCTTCTATTTTTTTTATGACGAGTGCGCAACCTGTTTTGCACTACAATCACTGTAAGCAACATTTTGTAGCATGTTAAATAATTCAGATGATCCTGGACCGCACCCTCTAACCGCTTAATTCTATGTAGGCTTTGAATCTCATCCATATCATTACTCGGATGCTGAACAATTTGAGCAACATTAAGGTGAGACCATAGATTCGGTTATTTCTCTCTGATACAGGAGTTTCTTAGGATTAGAAAAATAGCATGGGCAATAGTCAAGAAATATTTCATATTTAAGTAAAATGTTTGCTGTTACTCAAGCCAGTTCGGCTGAAACAACTACTGAAAGCAAGCAGTAACAAATGCTTAATACCATTTGGCTTCATATTGTATAGTATTGATAAGGGTTGTCCCTTTAAAACCTTTCTACTTTCCTCAGCCCATAAATTCATGTTGAGCATACTCAGTCTTTTGGTTAAGCTTTTAGGAAGTCCTGTGTTTTACTAGCACCTCTAATTAAAAATCGAGTGTCTATTCAGTCGATGAAATCAAATTGACAACATCATAGAATCGGCAAGTTTGAAGCACGCCCCAAGTCGATTGTTGAAATCAATGTTGAGATGATCTTTCCTCATGTGGGGAGTTAAATGAAATTTTTGAACTTAAGAGTTGTTTATGGGATTTAACGTTGCCATAACTGATTTGTTTTTCAGCGGGCCATAGTGATTAGACTAGCCTACAAACATGCTACGCTGCTCTTTAAACTATTCAGGATACTGATATGATCGTCGATTTTAGAAAGTTACAAGGAGATTATGCTTGCTGACAGTCATTTTTAACAATTAAATTTGCATCTCGAGTTTACATCGCAACAATGTTAATGACTGGTAGTTGGATGTTGAATCGTTTCTTTGAAACTCTTCTTCAGTTTGTGTTTCCCTCCTTTACCTCTCCAGCAAAAATACAAAACTGTGAAGACAACAAATAAACCCATTGAATTTAATATTTACAGCATCTCACAGTTTTATTTGCAAAACATTATGCCATTTTAACAACAGCAAGAGATAATTTGCTATTCTTTGTCATCATCAGTTTCCTCAAAATACCTCCAAGTAATCTTCAAGATTGGGCAAATTATTGTCACGTGCATACAGTTTCATCTGTAAAGTAAAATGCTCCAACTGGCCCTTAACAAAATCAACTTATTTTGACGTAGCAGCCTAAATTGTTATATTATTACTATTATAATCCCGGTAAATATAAAAATACAAATATCACTTTTACAAGCAGATAGTAATTGCATATCTAGTTATTTATCAGCGAAGTCGCTGCTAAATAACATCTGACTTATGAATGACATAAAAGGGTGTCATTACATAAACGGGTAAATGGGAAGGTAAATAAGTTTAATTAGCATTGAATAGAAAACAAAAACAACTTGGGAAATCAAAGTAGAAAAAAGCACTGGAAGACGAATATAAACTCCAAGATAAGAAGTGAAACAGACATTTGACATATATGTCTTTAGAGAAATAAGTGGAAAATAATCAACTCAGACTAACGAAAATGTATAAAGACCAAGCTAACCTTTCGAATAGATGTTTCTGTTACATACTTTGACTTTATTTCTGCTTCCAAAGATTGAGCTTAACACCTCAGATGTCTTTCAGACATGTACGGGACAACTAGGTGTGATATCTTTACGATCTACTTCAACTATATATATACATATGTGTGGAGTCAATGATTATCATTGGTCTCTCATCAGTTATCCTGGCTTATGTCTTCACATACTTACAAGTCTGTTTCATAATAAGACGAATGTCACCTCAAAATGGTCAGGTTAAACTACGTGTAATTAATTTTTACACTTTAAGGGCCTCACCTGTTGTATGATTGTTGTATGATTGTTGTATGATTTTGATTTCACGGTAAGAAAGTTTTACATGTAATTTATTGCAAGCATATGATAAATGCTTCTGAAACGGTATTATTATTTTTATTAGATAATGAGTTTTTCTGCTTTTGTTTCTGGTGCGATAGAAAATTTAATTTCTAATCTAAGTTTCTGCTGAGCCTTTGAAATATAATTAATTAAATCCTCCCAATAAATCAAAGTGATTGAATTTTTGTATCCGGTTTTCGAAAATTTCCATTTTCTCGTAGCATAAATTTACCATCCATATATAAGCATACTCATTGATTTCTTGATTATGAAAGGGAATATTAGCCAGACAAAATATCATGCATTTGTGTACCAGTGTAATTCCATCCTACCTTCTGTAGACAAACCTCGTATCAACCTTTCTTTATCTAGACAATGTGATGTATTTGCGCAATACATTTCGAACAATCTGGTCATACATTTACTTGTCTAGTTAAACGGTTAAATCATCTACTTAACCTAAAGTGTAAGATAGCATCTGCGAAAGTTAAAGTTAAATTTCAAATTTCTTTATATGTTTTATAAAACTTCAGCCTAAATTCCTTGAGGCTATGAATGAGGCCTAATCATACCGAATAAATATATCTTCTTCATGTGCATATTTCAATGTTTTTGAAATCAGTCTATGTCTTCTCAATATTTATGTATTGTCCTGGATAAATTTTTGTGAGTATAAAGCACGAACCACTTCACAGTGCAATCCCTGTCAACAATTTCTTATGAATTAACAGATTGGAAAAAATAATTTGAATATCTCAATATATCATAAACATTAGTTGTTTAATTTACTATGTCTTCCATACTAAGCAAATATCCGACTTAAATATCGCCTTATGAGATGAATTTTATTGACAACAGTAGCTAGTGTCATCCAGAATTGATTTCATACATTTGATCTCGGACCATAAAAGTGAGGCGATACCAGTCGACGTTACACTTGTTTACTGAATGCAAACACTAATCAACGTCAGCGATTACTTGTATCGGGTAACAAAAATATCCAGTTCAATCATCACTTCACTAACTATTAGAAGGTAGATATCAACAGCAATAGTGGAGAGCTGTTGGAAGGCTAACCACCATCACTATTACACAAGCACCTAGTAAATCTTGAAAATCAATTGCCAAACATATCGATTAGAAGTCATCTGAATGAAAAATTATGCCATAATACATTTAGTCATAGAAACCGTTTAAGAAGTATTGGTATAGTGAACGCTACTTATAGGAATGTGTGAGGAGTGTATAGAACAACATCGACGGACACCAGACGTCACAACGACTGATTAGTTAAGATTCTAGAGATTGGAAGATAAAATGCAGAGTACAAATACAAAGGATGTTGTGAAGCAACTTTTATTTGCATAACTTTGTTGGACGTTTTGATACTTTTATCAGTGGCAGTTATTACTTTCCAAACAGAACAAGCATCTACTCTTTTCCATATGCTTTTTTGCGTCACAAATCTTCCTCAACAGTCTGGAATTTATTTGTTGTTTCTTAAGTTTTTAATACCGTGTTGATGGAGTAATATCTAAGTTGTAAGATGTGGAGTAGAGATATAAACCTAGGGAAACGAACTAAACTTTCAAAGGGATATGTCCATAATGATCATAGCGTTGAATTTTCAATGGTGTTGCGTTGAATAGACATCTTTATTTGACACTGAATTTAACACTAAATTCTAAAACCGAAATTGCTTGAAAAGTTTTAAATACAATTTTATGTGATGTAAATGTTTGAGCGAACCTGAATTAATTTCATTCCATTCAGAATTTACATTACAGATACATTTGATGAAAATATACATTATATATTCTCTATACAAGCCACTTATGGTCACTAATAATTTATGATTTACAATCAAAGCATGACAAATTAACGCAGCCAGTGATTATCTTAAATCAGGACTGACTGGAATAGCTTTAAAAATAGTGATGTCATGCATATTATGTATGTAGAGGTGTCTTTTCTTTCCAGTTAATATTACTGATTGTTATAAACCTAAATCCTGAAGGCTATTGGCTCTGAAGTAAATAACATTTAGGTCGAAAAATGAACAGATTAACTGCCGAAATACCCATTTCTTTAAATCAGTTTTGGACAATATGACATATAATGTGAACATGAGTGATCCTACTATAGGTACATCTCAATGCCGGATAAACTTTTAAACAGGTAGGACCTCAAAATATCTCAGGTTCAGTTACATTCAACCTAATTAGCTTTCAGTTAAAACTAATGGAATTAGACTTCACTAGTCAAACGGTATCAACATACTTTCACATGGTTATTTAGTTGTGTGAATTCACTGTTATTCGAAGCTGAGGGTGAACAACATAGAAATATGATTTTTTTTCCAATATTTGGATAGATATTTTTCAAGGACATCTACACATGGCACCAGTACATTTACAACAGTCAGTGAAAAAAATTTGGTCTCGTTGGATTGACAGTATGCCCACGATCAGCTTCCACTAACTGTTACGGAAAAACAAAAATTTCAAAGTATACCAGAAAGCTAAAAACTGTGTTACAGACATCAGCATTACTTTTGGAAAAATTTAAACATTAAGCATTCAATTACAAAATATAAACACATGGCATGTACCAGCAATGGTAAATTTAGCAGCAATCAACTGCGATATTTACATCATCATAAAAGAGAAACATGAACAGAATTTTTGCAGAAAAATTCAAACTAGTGGTGTGAAGTAGTGGTGAATTATATTCTGCCTTTTCAATAGTCCATCCAGCCAATCCTTTTGTACTTAATGATGTAATCCACCTCACTTCCTCGATGCTTTGTGATGTACATTTCCATCGAAATCTTCCTTGTCAATCTCTCATATGTGAAATCAGTATAACGTAATTCTGTTGTGAAACATGTGCTTTGATGACTGCGTTATTCCCACAAACTGGTTAGTACAAGCTTAATGCCTTCTTAATGATGTTGCGTTTTATGCGTTAAATAACAAAGACAATTTCACCAGAAAAACACGGTGCATTATGCCTGTTTTTCTTTGCAATGATAGCATTTTACAACAACCTGGTCACTGTAAAGTCTGCTTCCATCACAAATACATTGCACAGAACTGTAATACAATACAGACCTACATATTTCTTCTGTATAACAGCAGCTTTCTCGTGTTTACTGGTTCGTCAGGGCCAGAATTCATGAAGTAATTTTAAATCTATACTTGTTTTTCAATTCTTTGATATAGCATTAACAATTCCTGCTTTTCTGAACACATAATTCATAAGTGGAAAATTTAGGTTCGCTAAAACTACACCATGCTATCATAACTAAAATCTGTTAGGTTAAAAAGATTGCCCACTGAGAAAGAGCTATGTATATGTAGTCCACCGTTCAGGTTCCAATATGCCCAACAAAAACGATGAATATTTTTCGTATATCGAAAAAAACCTTTTACTGTACGTGTAAATAATCACTTCTCATAGTGTTCATTGTAGTTTTTAACTAAATAGCTCCAAGACAGGGTGGTTTTACGTAAAAAAAAGTTTTAGTGATCTTGAAATGAATAATCAGAGTGACGGAAACTGATTGTTTTATTTCAGTAATCCGATGTAGTTGAAAGAAATACTACTAAAATTAGTGAGAAATACGAAAGTATCATGAATATTATTGTGCTGTCAGTTATCTAAAAAGTGATTAGCCACTTAAAGAAGACAGTCGATAACAATGTTATAATGGCTTTGATGACTTGATGTTATTATAATTGCTAAGACTGCAAGAAATTCATTTCGGTAAAAGCTACATTCAAGCAGAGACTAATTAAAATAGAAATCGTTTTATTAAGATATGCTTTACATAGAAGGAAACAATGATGATCCATATTATTGACACTTCTTTAAAGGGGTATCCGTACCAACTGATTTAGAAGTTTATCTGTTAAAAATTGCCAAGTGCGAAGGTAAACTTTTTCACTCAACAAGAAACACTGAAGTCAAATAGATTGATTCGTCAATGAGACATGATTTTGTTTCAGTTAAAATGAAACAATAAAACATTTAAAAACTTACGAGAGAAGTATTATTTCAGTCTGTATTTTAGTTTTTTTCAAAATAGTGTCTGTACTACAAGTCAAGAAGTTAGCAATACGTTCATGTCCTCGGTTGTTTTTACCTTTATCAGCGTTAAAATCACCTGGGGTTGACATATTTAATGTGTCCATTGCATAAACTGTCATTTAATGTTTTTGTTATATTTTTTTATGGCAAATACTCCAGGAGCTCTTACTCACTTTAAATAACTATTAAAACAGTTGAGTATCACATTTGGGTAATGCTAATAATTGAAAAACTAAACGTGATATTGCCTGACCTAAAATTATAAATGAATATAATTATATCAAGAGTAACTACTGCAATTAGGACTACTATTACCATTGACGAGCATGATCTCTTAATCTGGCAGACTTCTGACGGAACACATACTCATCAGTTTTGTTGAGCATAAGAAACACTGATGTTACTACAGAAGCAATAAGATAAAAATTTAAGTTACATGGTAAATTCTGACGCTGATTTTTAAAGGAACTCACACTAAGTGGCACCATAGCCGTCTTGGGTTTGTAACAGTTACGAAAAAAGCATCTTGAAAGTTAAATTACCTGACTGATTTTGATAACCCTACTAGTCAGACGTGAATACTGTGTAACTGTATAGTGAAATATTTGGAAGACTATGATATACCCTTATGTGTATTTTTTGAGTTCGACTACCTTGAAGTAGGATGTTACAATCTGAACAAGAAAAGCTACAATTAGTCTTACTAGTAAATAGTTCATTCAGATGAACTCATTGCAGATTTCATTCATTTTATATGTTAAAGCATGACCTTTTTAAACAAAAAACATAGAAATCTGTGATGCATGCTTCATTTGATACGTTTTCACTTGATTAAAATCTAAAATAACTGAACGGTCAAACTGAAACTCTGAACAGTTTTCAGTTATTTACTTACACTTCTAATTCCCCGGATAAAAACAGTTGACCTCTGACAAAATGAGGATTCTGTGAAAATATCATCACTTACTGGACCACAGGTTCATCCAGAAAGGGAGCCCTAAATGGAACGAAATGAGCGTCCTAAATTCCACTTCCAGCCAACAATAATCAAATTATAACACGATATATGATGTTTCTTGGACTGTAATAAAATGCCTCATTAGCATACAAATTCAATCAAAAACGTCTGATTGTTCCAGCAATTATGAGCTTAAGCCTGACCTACAAAAGGTCCTGTTATTGATTCTAAGTGAAACTGTCGGCTTAGTAGTAAATGAATTTAACGTTTTCACCGTTTTAAGTAACTTGATATTCACGAGTTTACGCAAATAGCCTTCACAAATAGGACTGAAATGTATTTAAACATAACTATTTATTTTCATTACTCTTCGAATAATTAGGGAAACAGTACGACACATTTTAGTTTTCGAAGATGTCCTCCGTCTAACTGAGCTACTTACATTTATTTAAAAGAACATTTACTACTGATTTCCAAATTCTGAATTGCGGACAAACTTGATTTATTCAAAAGAAAAGAAATGCATTAAGATGAGTCTCAGGAGTATTAACAGTAGGAAAAAATCAAACATCTCATCCTTGAAGTTGACATAGATACGATAATCCACTAGCTGTTTATGTGAAAACAAAGTTGGCATTTTAAAACCTTTAGTTCATCAAAATAACGAAGATTAATGTTAATTTTAATGACTGATATGTGATTCAATATGTTCACCGGATATATCATCAGCTTATATTCCCAAGATAATGGGCTCTGTATTCTTAAATAAGTAGTCAGATACAAACATTGCTACCAGGTTGTCTAACCCCTCAGGTTAATGTAAATGTAAACATTTGATCATGTTTCTTTTCTAACATCACTTTACATTTTTTTAATCTAATGCTTTAGACATTCTTTTAGTCAGTTTAAAAAATTGCCGTTCTCAAAACAATTAATAAACCTTAAGACTATCTATAAATATATAAGTATATTATCTGCTCATCATTTTTAACATGCTCAAACTCATGCCTATGGAATAAAAAGTGGTCAAGTGTCATAGCTTTATTCGAATATGAGACAAAGTGGAGCATCATTTTAAATTTAGTAGTGCTTTTCTGTTCCACTGTTAGTGACCAGATTATAAGTTACTTTCTCTTATAATCTACCTCTTCTCCTAAGAAAAATGTTTTTCTAGCACTACCTGTAAATAAAGAGATGTTTTACACCCGCTACTCTGAGTTGATGCTTAAAATTTGGAGTTGGTGTACATCAAACCAAGGTATAAGGTAAAGAAAAGAATATTAAGAGGCGAAAATAAACTAATTCAAAATAGGGAGGAAGGAAAATAAAAAATAAGGAAACTAAAGAAGTATGGTATTTCACTTTGGGAGAAGCAAAAATGTGGATACCTCCCTAGTAGATCTATCGGCTATTATCTACGTCCCTATTAAACTCTAGCCTTCGATCTTATTATACATTTATATATATATATATATATATATATATATATATATATATATATATATATATATATATATATATATATATATATATATGGTAACATAGCTAGCTGATACATATTAGTGCGCTAAGTGTCACATCTGATTTGTATGAGCCCATAATACTGCCTGATTAATCAGACTGAATTAAACAGAGTAAATTATGAAAATGGGTCATATCCTTGATAGGAATGCTTGTAACACTGGTATCAGTTAAAAATCTGTTTATTCAGAATATCAGTATGCGCAAAGTGATGCTGCGATTAAGAGATCTAGGTATTTGCAACCGAAACTCCTTTGAATAGTTATTTATTGCTTTAAAACCCGCAGACTTGTTTGCTGTTACTAAGCTGTTCTATTTGTGATTTTTCGAAGCATACCTTAGTTGCCTTCTGAAAATCATCAAATCGTCTAAAATTTCCAGTAAGTCGATACATTTTGTATCAGTAATATGAATTGTCTTGGCACATGTGAAGTTTTCAACCACATTTCAAGGTGAAAAACACTGTATACACTTGGCTACAGACTTCGGAATATAACATTGTTTTCATCCTCGTTTAGCAATTTAAGCCTTTAGATTCCTCACTTTTACTGTCTGTCATATAAGCTGCATTTTATGTATACTAACTGATATTTAACCTGCCACTACCCACTTAAAAAATCTTATTTATACATGTATATAAGAAGTTTTTTCATTTCAGTTTACTTTTATAAACAGATGATGGCAGAGTGTTGTTAGCATTCCTGTTTAGCAAAGTGTTTGCCTACCTAATTGTGAGTTTGATGGTATCGGAATAGGTTTGAATATTTATACGAAAGTTTAATTATATGCAAAACAGTATTCAAAGGCAATAGGTAAATTTTTTCGCAAAATGAAACTCTCCTGTACAAAGTGATTTTCAAAATTTCCAAGACAGGAGAAATTCTGTGACAGCAAAAAATGAAGAATGGCATATTAACTGTCTTCTGCCGTCGGTAGCTATCTGTTAGATAGAAAATAAAGGTCAAATAGTTCTTATGTTGCATCTCACTCTAGGTGCATCGCCACTTAAATGATTCGGTGATATACCTACTTAATGACGTGAACAGCAGACGTCACAACCTTTTTTGAGTGTCAAACTTGGAAGAGTTATCTACATTCTCAGCTTATCTTCAAGAGGTTTTTAAGTAAATTATCGTAGAATACGATGTAGAAGTTGAAGTACACACTTAGTTTTGTCGCACCTGCATAAATGATATAAAATAGTTCCATGATACTCCACTGAATGTTTTTCGGAATAAACGGTAACATTTCAAGGGAAAATAATCTAAAATTCAAGCTGGTTCGAAGTAATGACACGCTAAAAACAAGGATGAATTTCAGCTTTGTTTCCTGACAAAGATTTTGACTAAAGAAATAGGCTTTATTTGGGAACTCCTAAGCAGTGCGCACCTGTGACCTGCACCCCTCCAAAAGTTGGATTCATGACCTTTAGTTTCCACGGCCAGCACGTTACCACTGACCCATTGGATCTGAATCCAATAGTCCATATTTCTCACATCTGTCTGTTTACCATATATCTCCACCTCCAATGTTTCTCCTACCGATTTCAGTCCATGATGAATACCAACCTGAAATCGATAAAGGAATCTCCACAAATCCCAGAATAGAAGTATTTTGTGTGTTAAGATAAACTCTTCAAAAGGCTTTATCACAGCCTGGATTCCGTATCTTAATTCTAACGTTTCGGTTAAAACATAAGATCACAACAAATAAATATTTGAAGTTATGATTTGAAACGGAAAGGCCGAAATAATAGATCAATGGCAACAACAATTATGACATACTATTATTTTCATAAAATACCCATGGAATGTTACTAAGATCTTGATTATAAATTACAGATATTCAAATAAAAAGATACCACGCATAACTCTACCTCAAAAGACTGCTTAATATCTAACGAATTGTACTCTGGTTTTATCGTTTGAAAAGTATATATTCAAAGCATTTTGTTTGATAAATAAATATTGCGGTTAAAATGAATGGATAAGAGTTGGTGTGCAGACAGAAATCTGAGCACTGTTAAGTTTTCTAAATTTCCTTAAGAGATCCCCTACAATCAAACTTTCTGTTGTTCAACCTTTGAGAATAGGAAACCTACAGTTACTTGTTACTTTGGTGGTGGGATTGTAATCTCTGAAACACTTTTTTAAATTGTCCGTATAGTAAAAATAGAATATTCAGAGAGTTGTTACATATTCTACAGATAAACGAGATACTAACTGAGTGAAATGAAGTCAAAATGATCACTAAATGGTACCACTTGTCATTTTTAAATTGATCAATACTAACTGAAGCTTACTAGTCAAGTCTGCAATGTAAACATTATGCCAAATGATGCGGTACTACGGAAAAAGTGAATCTTATTGCAGTAAATTGTAAATATTAAAAGTAGATTTGTTCTCCTTGACACTCATGTCCAAGATATGTATTCAAAAGTGGAGAAACTGAAGTTCCGAAATGTTAATGCATATTAATGACCATTCATACTTCATTTTTTTAATGACGAACAATAATTAGTCAGGTATCTTTTCAAAGAGAGTTGAATGACAATGGTGTAACCTGCCTAGTTCAGTACATTCAATCCTTTTGACTATTATATGGTAAAATACACTTCATACTTCAAGCACGAAAAAATATCCAAAATTTTTATGCATTTTCGTTCCAGCTGGAATAAGTCAACATAGTATCTAAGTCGTTATAAATCGTATTTTTTCGACATTAAATGTCGAGTGTAGAACAGTAACTTCACAAACCAGAAATACATTTTACTGTTACCTTCAGGTTTTCCTCTCTTTATCTGCTCACAAAATTGGATGTTGAAAATATTAAGCCAAAGACTACGAGTCTTTTGTTAATTAAAATGGCAGGCGATAATCCTAGGTAGTTTCACTGGCAGCGTCTTATTGTATTAGTATTATTAGGGTGTGTCAACTTCCGTACAGAAAACTGAATAGGAAATATGATTTACTCCGTGATAAGATGTGTATTACAAGGCAATGTCACTGACATTATTATAAGTAACATAAGCACAATTGAAGGAAAAACAAACAAAAGAAGGCGCCTTCCGGTGGCTTTACATTCTCTCTTTTATTGTAAATCAATGTTTTCTGCGTATCGATAATATACATATGTATACTCTACTTCCTATATTCATGCTTTCATTTGAGATTATTTCTTAAATTGATTAGAGTTGACCTAAAGAAGTGGATCGTTAACTAGACATTCTAATTAATTTTAGTTTTAGCATTCTACATCAAAGTTTGACTGATAATACCTAATATATCTACGCAAGCTATGCATCTGATGATAAAATATTCTACCTACGTGTAGTTTCACTAGTATTACTCTAAATTTGATGCAATTTATTAAATTTAGAGTATATTGTGAGGACTTATACTTTTTAACACTGAATATTTTATTCATGATCTTTTATACTGGATAATGTTTACTTAGGAAATATTCAGCATCCTCAAGCAACCCGTTTCAGAGAAGCTGGTAGTATATTTAACTGGAGACGAAACATGTTTGAAAGGTCGAGTTGATTTTTAATGAATAGACCTCAAAATTCCAATACTTGATGAGCAATAACTGCAAGCCTTTCTTACAATCTCTAGGGGACTACACCACTGGAATATGTCACGAAATCATCATAAGTTTGTTTGATGTACCATGCAATGAAATATCACTTTCATTCTTATCCGCAACGGATAATCAAACCTCAGCCTTCAAAGTAAAACGAAGTAAATAATGGAGAATGACTCCTTAGTTAGTAGTTACAAACCTGTTTTACTCAACTCATCGACTATAATTATATCGGAAACAGTTTGATATTATTATGTATAATGATTAAAGAATGAAACGTCTTGAGGTAATTGGAACTGTATTACCATATCTTATATCAAATAGACAAGTCTAATGTGAACTCTATTTTGTTACGCAATGGTCAAATTAATCATAACTAAAGTTTAGTTTAATGGAATAAAATGTACAGTCATTCCTTGTGAATCATCGAGGAAGGTTTTAAAGTGCACATTTCTTTTCCAAACCTTTGATTGCTTGGAAATGTCTTTTTTTGGTACTTTCTGAACCAATGCTTACCATCACTGAAAACTCTTCATAACTAAAATTTCCATTTCATAATCTTTGGAAGCTGTAAACTACTTTTTCTACCCCCTGAACTATTCTTTTATGCCAAAAAAAATTAGTATTATGCTGACTGTTTTACTGCATCATGACTTCATATTCTTCTTCATATTAAAAGTCGCTTACTCATCACATTATGATCAAAGTATTAAAATAATGGTAATAATGAATAGCTGTTTTTATTAAGCCCAGTGTCCTCGTTATTCTCTTCACGCTTGACAAAAATGCAAAATACTTCAAAACGAGTCCTTAAATGGTTATTTCTGAAATGATTGGGTATGCAGGTGGAAAAAGATTACTAAGTGGTACTTTGAGTAACCACAAGGGGTTTTTCATTGCAGTGTTTTACTTGACTTTGAACAATACTACAATGAATGGTGACATTATATTGCAAACTGAATTAATTCATATACCGAATACAAGGTAAGTAGTTTGTACTTCAGTCCAATGATAACCATTTGAGTATTATTAAAACCAGACTATTTTCAGTACCACCAAGGAGAAGTAGCACACATCATTTTGTGACAAGTTATAAGGTCCAATGCGGCTAAAAGTCAACGAAACCCAATAAGAATGTCAGACATCTTGTTCCGAAGACTTTAAGTTTAGTTTATTCTGAATCAAGCATTCAATGAATTTCGACGGCTTACCAAATGGTTTCTATGAGTAGAAAAGCAGAGTAGATCCTTTAAAAATATAACCTTCATATAATGATAGTAAATGCCTATGCAATCCAGAAAATTAAGTGACTCTGCAAAACTCATTTGGAAATCAAAATGTATTTTCATCAGCTAAATAGCGAAAAGGAAAAGAGGATATTTTAAAATCCCTGTTTGCCCGAATTAAGAAACTTTGAGACAAGTATTTAATCTGTGTGTGATTCAAATACCGATTGAAAATAATGTTAATAGCTATCTTTCAGTTATCAAATGACAGTTTTGTGAAAACTCATCATTCTTCAAAGCAAAAATATCCAAACTGAAAAATTCGAGATAACAAGTTTTGGATATTATGATTTTATTTTTCATGGATTAAGAATTTGCAAAACCCCGAGGTCAAAACTCTAGGGCATTTCGTCTGATAAAATCTACATCACATTCTGTCTCATGATAAAATCAACTCGGAAAAATCAAAACAACGCTTAGAAAAACATATTCTTTGATGCAAAATGCCATTACCAGGGGTTTTAAAGCTCCGCTACCGTCCACTAAAATAAATGTTCATTCACATCTATTTTTGCTGGAGATGGACGTTATCATGGGTAAATAGTCCCAATAAGTAGTTGTAGCAGTTGTTAGAATGACATTTAGGATCATCCGATAGTATTAATAATCCTGATTGTAAGAGTTAATAGACTGCATATCAGTCGTTTAGATGCCTTTCTCTTTTTTCAGTAACTATTAAACTTCCAGAATTCTGAAAATAATATTCTAGGTAGTCTGTTTTCTTTCAAAAAATGTTTGAAAGATAGGAAATGAGTCGATAACATTTAAACAAGAGAGTGGATGCATACATTCTGGCTGATTACATCTAAATTTTCCAAAATATATATAAGAACCAGGCTTTCGGGAAAGAATTTTATCCTTAATCCCAGCCACTGATTTATTGTAGGATTCCTTATTGAATACTTAAATATGATGTGCTCAGATGATAATACTCAGATAGAGTCAATGAATTTTAACGTGAAATTGCCAATCAACACAAAATAAGGCATACAAATTTCATCAAGCCATTATATCTCAATAAAAATAAGTATTCATATGGTATCGCATCTGAAGTTTAAAAAACTTGGACTTAGTCCACTGATCTCTGGAGCACTGACCTAGTGGTCTACCAGGTTAGGTACAAGACACAGTTGATTTTCAGATCTTAACCTCACATATATTTCACACAATTTGAGGAACAGCTAATACAATGCTCCCTATGTCTGCTTTAGGGATCCGAAGACCGGAGTAGGAAGATGGTGTGATTGTGCAACACATGACAACTTAGTAGAACCTTTTGTGATTAAAGTCAAGTTTTCTATTGCAAACGATAAGGCACACGGCTGATGATATATGGAATCCATTGGTGTGAATCCTACCGGCCTAAACAAAATGAGTTTAACAAGCAGCAGTCATCTCAAATAGTCCCAATCCCAATAAACAGTGTCAAAGAATTTCAGTTTATGTGATTTATTCCTTTCAGAAGTTCTGACGAAACCTAAATATCAGCTAAACAGAACGATTCGGCTTGATAGTTGTAATTGTGGTAAAAACTACAAAACGCATACTTACTCCATCAAATTCATGATCAAGAAGGCTGACTCGCGGGAAAGGTTGTTTCGACAGTAATAAATAACCCTGTTTAGTTGAACAAAAGTAGTTGAAAGGGCCAGTCGGAGATGAATTATTCATCAAAGATTTGTCTACAGCAGTAGCATCGTGGATTGTAATAACACTGCAATAGCACTGATCTGTTAACTGATTAATAAAGTAAAATATAGAAATGAACTACGAAAAAGAATTAAAGTGAGATTTTGGTTGATTATATCGGCGGAAGTTATTGCCATTGTTTGGAAAGACTAATGATCACTATATTTTATGCGCACAGATTTGGTTTCACTCACCCTATGTTAATTACTCAGACGGAAGGTAGGATATTTGAACTCATCTGTTCGCTCATCATTTTCAGCAATCTCCAAAAGTCTACCTAATGCTTATTATTATATTATCAACAAAATGGTTTAAATTTTCTTAACAAACTTCTGTTCATAATTAGACCTACATCTCTGTATCGAATAGATTTGATAAAAAACTTATCATCACACTTCTGAGTGAAATTCATGTTATACATTCTTTATCTTTCTTTGAAACTTTTTCAAAAATTCAATAGAATTCATTGAAATTTGATTTTTGGAAGGGAATCATCGACGCTTAGTGTTATAAGTGATAAGTATCCTTATGATTTCTTGACTACACTGAAACAGCTTTTCCCAAAACAATTTCATATGAATTTCTCACAATTATTATTATTATATTATTATTAGTCCCTTGGGTTCCTAGTGGAACATAGGGCTTCATTAGCACGTCTCCAATGCACTCTGCTCTCTGAGATCTTTTGAACCTGGTTCCACAACAGCCCAGAAGCTCTCATTTCCTCCTCGCTCATCTCCTCCATGTCATCCTTGCCTCACACGCCCAACTCGTCGTTTCCCATCCGGGTTCCACTCGAGTGCCTGGCCTGGTGCGTGATGTCCTCAGTCGACCTTCTCAGTGTATGCCCAATCCATCTCCACTTTCTTCTGCATATTTGCTGGCAGTACGTTCTTGGTTGGTTCGTTCCCAGAGTTCCTTGTTGCTTATTCTGACTATTCTGGCCATCTGATCTTCAGTAGCGAGACAGCGTAAGCAGTTGTTGATGAATGTCTGTAGTTTATTGGAAATCCCTTTTGTAACGCGGCAAGTATCTGAACCATACAGAAGCACTGACATGACGTTGGTGTTGAAAATCTGTATCTTGCTCCGCATGCTGAGTGCAGAAGATCTCCACACTGGTTTCAGGCTAATGAACACATGTCTTGCTGCTTTTCCGATTCTGACTTTGACATCCTCGTCTATGCCGCCTGTAGTTGAAACAGTGCTTCCTAGATAGGTGAAGGAGGTTACTTCCTTCAAGTTTCTCCCGTTGACGGTGATTGGAGTTTGTTGTTGTTGTTGGTGGTGGTGGTGCGGTATCTTCATCACCTCTGTCTTCCCTATATTCACTTAAAGTCCCATCTTCGCTGCCCTGCCTCTTCTATCAACTTGTTAGTTTTCGCCTGTAGATCTTCAAGTTTATGTGACATCAGACACAAGTCATTGACGAAATATAGATCTTCTAGGTTCTTTTCCACAGTCCAGCGTATCCCCCTCTTCTCGCTCCCCACTGTTTGTTGTATGATCCAGTCCACCACAATAAGGAATATCATGGGGGATAGTAGGCAACCTTATTTCACTCTTTCTTGTCTTCACTTCAAAATCATCACTGAGCTTCCCATTGTGAATTACTTGGCATGTGGTGTCGTCACATAGTTGTTGAATGAGGCTGATAAAGGTTTGTGGTATTCCGTGGTATTGAAGCAGTTTCCGAATTACCTCTCGGTCGACACTGTCAAAGGCCTTCTCAAAGTGGATGAAGTTGAGATGGAGGGTTGACTGTCATTCTATACTCTGTTCTATGATGATGCGTAGCGTGGCGTTGCAATTTGGTCTGCACATGATTTGTACTTCCTGAAGACAGCCGGCCTGTTCTAGTCGTAGTTTTGAATTCAGTGCATCCTTTAGCCTATCCAGAAAGATGCGGCCTAATATTTTGCTTGGGGTGGACAGGAGAGTGATTGCGTGCCAGTTCTTGCAAACACTGAGGTCTCCTTCCTCGCCAGTTTGACAAGGTAACTCTTCTTCCAGTCGCCAGGTACCTTCTCTTCCTTCCAAACCTTCTGCAATAGTGGTGTGAGCATGTCCACTGTTGTCTCTGCGTCTGCTCTCAGTGCTTCTGGCGGGCCCCGTCTGGTCCTGCTGCTTTCCCGCATTTCAGTAGCTTTATGGCGTTCAGGACTTCTATTTTGGTTGAAGGATTTATGTTCACTTGTAATTCAGTGGCTGCAGGTGGTATTTCTGGACGAAGTGCAGGTGGTGGTCGATTCAAGAGCTTTTTGAAGTGGTCGGCCCATTGTTTCCTTTGTTTCTCTTCTTTCGTAATTAAATTTCCGTCATCATCTTTTATTGGTTTCGTCTGCGTTGATCTCTTCCCAGATAGTAACCTAGTTATTTGATACAATGTTGTCAGGTCTCTCCTACCTGCAGCCTGTTCTGCTTCACTTGTCAATGTGTCGTAGAAGTGTCTTTTGTCTTTGTGTGCACTCTTCTTCACTACTTTGTCCAGTGTTTTATAGGTTGTACTCAGTGCTTCTTTTCGTTGAGCATCCTTCCACCGGTTTATCTTCTGCTTCACCATCCTCCTCGACCTGCTCTATCAGCTTCCATTTGTCTGTCGAGATCCATTCCTTATCTTCTTTCTTTTTCCTTCCTAATACGGTTTTGCAGGTTTCTTCCCACATCTCTTCCAAAGACTTCCAGTGCTCATCCACACAGGTTTCTTCAGGTATGTTGCTGGATATTTCCAATTTCGTCTTGATGGCTGTAGCGAAGATTTCTTTTGTAGTTTCATCCTTCAGTTTCCGAGTGTTGTACTTGGACTGCGGTCTATCACCAGCTTCCTTGAAGGCTTTTAACTTGATTTGGAAGGTTCCTTGCACTAGATAGTGGTCTGAACCTACATCTGCTCCTCTTCTTCACCTTGTGTCAAGTAGACTGCGTCTCCATTTTCTTGAGATTGAGATAAAGTCAGTCTGATTTTTAGTGTATCGACCTGGTGAAATCCATGTCGCTTTGTGGATATCCTTGTGCTTGAACACACTGCCTCCAATCACCAAATCGTTGAATGCGCAGAATTCTGCAAACAATTCTCCATTCTCGTTCATCAACTCACCGAGCGCTTCTCGACCCATGGTTAGTTCTCTTCCCGTGTTGTCCCCTCCCGGTTTGACATTCATGTCGCCCATTAGAATTTTGATATCGCCAACTGAGGTCCTGTCCAGTGTTGATTGAAGTTGTCTGTAGAATTCCTCCTTCTCTTCATCTGCATTGTTTGTAGCTGTATAGCATTGTATGATTGTGACCTTCCTTCCTTTTGAGTTGAATCTTGCTGTCATGATCCTGGATGAGATTGGTTCCCACTGCATGAGAGCCTTCGATGCTGTTGGGGACATCATGGTAGCCACTCCATAGCTCAATGTGCTCATGGTTGTCGTCTGGGTGACAATATTGGAATATATTATTGATTCTCCAGTTGACAGTCTGGAGAGTCCACTCCCATTCCATCTGCTTTCTCAAATTCCAAGCACTTCAGTGTGATACCTCTTCATCTCTTACTGGGTTCAAACATCATACGGACATTCCATGTCCCCACGTTTACTTTCGCTTTCATCGAGAGAAGACACATCGGCCAATTGGCTTCCGGAAGACAGGCTTTCACCAACTGGCGTCATTTCGCCTCTCCGATTCCAGCGGGGTATAAGTTTGTTTTTGTTTTTTATATTTTGTTTGTGCTTTGAAGTTTGTTTAGCGGTTAGATTTGTTTTACGGGGTAGGGTTGCTAGTCCTATGCCCAACCTTCCCTCTTTGCCCGAGCTTAGGACTGGCTAGTAGCTAGTGAACTAGTTAACCAGGCGAGGTTCATTTCTCACAATAACATAAGCTATTCTAATTTAAGATACCTTTATCATTAAGATTACCCATTTCGAACAATTCAGTGCTTCAAAACAAATGATTATATTAGATTTTTCCAGATAATTCATATGATTTCTTTTGTCCAGTTTTGATGTGATTGGAATGCTGGGTAGATAATCGTGTTAATCAGCCGATATACCAGCAACCGGACAGTTGTCCAAATGAAAGGAATTGTTTACCTTCACTGCTGTCGCTATGCAGCATTTTAAAAACCACTTCTCTATAAAAGAATTACAAACTACCGTTTTTCGTACCTAACTGACTTAGTGCATCGCACACAAAAGCGTAGACTTCATTCGGTACAATGCATACACCATCGTATGTCAAGTTTTATCTTCGAAGGCAACCTTTACCGTGTTCTTACAGCTTCAGTTTACCTGGAGATGACAATGCCTTATTGAGATCCAAGTATAGATACCCGGACGAATAGTTATTATGTTTGATAATGACTGCCTATAAGATGACAAAAATTCAACTTTCCATGAATTACTCAACCAGTAGTACCACGTTTATTTATCTACTTAGACTACCGTATTTTACACAGCATTATTGTTCTATGTATTTTGATGAATTAAAAATTATTCAAAGGTAAATTAGATCTGTCAACCACACTCTACGTTGTAATAGCAGTGCAAGTGAATTCAGAATATAATAATAGCCTATTATGGTTGGTAAAATCTCATTCATTTTCACCTCATTTCATATATTTTATAAAATTATACATATACATATATATATATATATATAATTTATTTATATTGGTTATGTTGTTTAGTCAGTTTGTTTGACATGAATTTACCTATCTACGCAATAAAGTTGTCATGTTTTCGCAAACACCACTACATTGTCAGTGGTTTTATGATAAAGAGATTTTTCACATACGCCTTTAACTTATGAACAACCATGATAAATTCGTGCAGAAAGTCAAATTATAGTAAACATTCTAAATTGATGTCTGCGTACAGGTTCGAATCATAGAGAGGAAATCAGTAGTAGATACATCTTCCTAATGAGTGCCAACCAGTGCGAAACCTAGATACAAAGGCGCTATCAATTGCTTTCAACTAGTTATTTACTCACTGTTATAAGGTTTTAATGTCGGTAATATTTCTGATGAAACTATTGCTCGAAGTCGCACTTATCTTCGGAATCATCTATTCAATTAAATAATATCTCACCAGTAAATTCAAGACAGCAAAATCAAGAAATAGAATGCGAACTTACACAAAAATACGCGAGCTAAAATGTAATAACATTATATCAAGTGTCTGTTTTCCACTTCAAGGAAAAGACTGGAAACGTTTAGGAGAAAAGTTCTATCTATTAGAAATCATCTAGTCTAAATTGGCCACTTCTACAGACAGCAGTCTAAAAATTTGAATTAAAAAACAACCTATGTAACTTCTGAATTCTGATGCAGTAAACCTAAGGGTCTTTTCTGAGGGTCGTGAAAACAAATATTGACTTCTATTTGGTTTGACCCTAAGAACTCTTTCTATTTTTACGGCTTAACAAAACAACTTTCCGTTGTCTTGATGGATTTCCATACTAATGTTTAGTGTCTTTGGTTGTTTTTTATTGACCATTCGGTGTTTCAGTCTGATTCATTTTGGATAACTCAGTTTCTGAATGGTAGCAACATAATTCCCTCGACTATGTGTATGAATGCGAATTCACTCTCAAATTCAATGAACATTTAAAATACGTTTTCCGTTAGTAGACTGATGCATAGACATTTTACATTTACATGCTTGTACATGTCAAAATACGTGTGACTGTGATTAGACGGCTCAACTTAATCAGCCAGAAGCACTCAATAGACCGAAAATTCTGATGAGGAAGGGAAATATCTGAATTCAATAGAGTTTATGCTTCTAAAAAGCCTGGACACGTTCAACTTACTACTGAATTCAAAGAAATCATAACTGATATAATTCAGTCATAAAATCAGTAGATAAAACAGAGCCTAACTACTAATGAAAATGAATCAGTGCACTGCCCAGTACTTGAGCTGTACCACTTTGAAAGAATAGTCACACCTCGTTGATACCTGTCGAGATGCAAGTTTCTTGACTCCAAAGCCTAATATACAACTAAATTACCAACTCTGGTAAACTCTAAGATTCAAACAACACATCATTAGTCCTTAACCGGTGACGGAATAACGTGCATAAAAGCTTGCTCATGCCAAACATAAATAACTTTATAGGGTGGACTAAACTGACAAAGTGACTGAATTTCATTCGTGTTAAATAGGCAGATTTACACCTTGCTATGTCCCTTAAGCTATCGTGTGCTTTCAACCCTTTATCTACAGTCTTTACAAATCTGTTGATAATAAACAATGATACAATGCCATAAAAATTGAAGAGCTTTGAAGTGACATGTGTGTGTATGCGTGTAAAGAGAAGTGAAAAAGAACCAAACGTTACCTCGTTTTAATAATACACAGGAAACTGCTTACGAAATCAACGTAAACTTCTAAAACCTAACTGAAATGAGATGTTAGGTAAACAGTTTGACCCTATAAAAAGTAAATTTTGTTTGTGCTTATACGATGCAATAAATCTCAAATCCACATGCTAATACACAACTTTGAAACATTCGTGTTTCTCAACGTTATATTCCACTTGCAGTGCACTAGGACGCTTTAAAGAGTAGCATTTTGACCTACAAATTTACTCACAGACAAATCTTGTTAACTTGGAGGCTCCGTTGAGCCGTTAAGATAAAATAATTTTATCTACTGAATTCAATGCTGGGATTATGAGGTGAAGTGCATAGATAGAACTAATCGAATGGGGTCAGTCAGATTAAGAGAGAAAAACTTAGTCACTGCTATACATCCGTTGGTTTACGAATTAGCAACGGATTCTTACAAAGTAATAGGCCTGAAGACTAATATAACAACATGGTAGGAACAAAATCAAGCACAACTGTAGGAATGACTCACTGTAAACCCTGAATATTCAGAAATGTGTATTATGATTAAATTTATAGAATGGAATGTAAAGAAGCTACATAAACCCAACCGAAGCAGTCTCATGATATGGATATGAGCAATAATTTATGTTGAATATGATATTCATTAAATAACAATGTGGCGTACACAGTAAACGTATTCTGTATGATCTGGGTTTAATATTTAGCTACAACAACATAAGACTGTATCAGTATACGTTATCTTTCTCCCCTTTTTGAAGGAGGGAGATCTGAACCAAAGGTTTAGTATCTTCCAAAACTATGATAGCAAGCTCCGAGCAGAAGAACTAATCCTCACTTTTAATAATTTCCCGTACTAGTATTAACATTCTCTAATCAACCTCATAAAATAAAATTCCAGAGTTTGCTGCAGCCTAGGTACTGTAAATTTCAACAATAATCAGTTTTAGTTAATTACAATGCATACAACACAAGAATTCGGAGATAAAAAAAGTTCACGTATTTTTATTATGCTTGAAAACAACTTTTTTATACGACAACGAGTAAGACATACTATATGATCCATTATGTATCAAAAGTATGTACTCAGGTTCAAAGGACAGTGTGTCATTTAAATATCTTTAATGTCATCAACAAAAACGGGAGGATTCTAAGATTTTACTAGTCTTTTGAGGCAAGTTATAGTGCATCAAAAGTCTACACCCCTGAGCTGACGAATTAATATATCAGTAGAGACAACGAAAAGGGTGTGCTCTAAAAATGGTAAGTAGCCAATAAAAATGAAGTCAATAAAATGATGATACCATGGTAATTTGAAACACCAATCTTTACAGTCAAGTTAACGAGAAGTCAAGATATCACACCACTTAAACGGGGGTAATTGATCTGCCCTAACATCATTCACTGAATAATTTGGTCAGTGATGTAGATACTTGTGACTAGGGGATAGCATAAGATAACGTAACTTTTATGAAGATAGATCTGAATGTTGCAACTTCCAATTTTGAAAATGACACTGAAAACCTCACATTTCTGCGTCTTTTTGAAATTTTTCTCTGAAGTAAGAACTTTGCTCTCAGCTCTCACTACAGTCTATAGCAAACAGTCTCGATACTACGTAATACTGCATTAATTTAACTGCCTGGATTGCAGAACAATTATTTGTATCTTTAGTGACTGATAATTGGTGGTGAAATGAAAATTTTGACCACGACAGGACTAAAACCAGCGAACACCGAGTCTCAGACCCACTGCTTTACCAACTGAGCTACAAGACCCGACTACTGACCTGTTTTTTATTTCACTGCCATGTGAATTCCTAACGTGTTATTGGCACTTTATCGCATCCACACTGGCCGCCTAGTCAAGGCTTTTCAATCAAATCCAAACCTACTGGAATCAGAGATAGGGAACATCGTATTGGTTATCATTTTGACTATCTGAGATAGTTATGGTCTCATAGCTCAGTAGGTAGAGCACCGGGATAGAAACCTGGTGATTGCCAGTTCGAATCTTGCCAAGGATCAAGTTTTCGTTTCGTCTCCATTAATCACCCAGCACCAATACTAGTCTGCCAAACTGCGGCTGTTACAGACAGTCAAAATGTTTATATATATATACATATATATATATATATATATGTATATATATATATATATATATATATATATGTTTATAATGCATTCTTTCCAACTTCCCTCAGATAGACTTAGGACTCGAGTGACACAGGCTTATATCTGCTATTACTGCTCATCATTCATGAAAAACGCATTCAGATGCTATAGCATTTAACTTATTTACTTTTATTGTTAGAATGCCACATTAGCTGCAGAATATGAATCGTATCACTAAAAATAACATGGTTTTCAGGAAAAATGGTCTTAAATACCTGAACATCTAAAATTAACATTCAATTCTTAATAATAAATGCATTACAAATTATTCAGGAGACAGGTATTCAGCACTATGGTTTAAAAAAATGAAAGAACATCATTCTTCCACTAATCTTATGAATTAGTGGGAGATTTGATTTCTGTCTCTCAATCTGGAAAACAACCATACCACGGTATTTTTTAAATTATAAAATCTTTCATTAGAAAGTGTGTAACAAACGTTCCATGTTCAGTATTCAATAGGTTTAAGTGCGTCTATTTTGTTGATTTTGTAAAAACTTTGTTTGTAACCACGATACAAATGAGCGTATGATATAAAACATTTAAAAACACCAGAATGATTTCAGAAGGATTTATATTTTGATAGAAATTCATGCTGAGAAATAATGATGTGAAATTTTTCTTCATTCAACCATTTCATAATAAAAGGTGTGTTCTTTTGTGGCTGTCATTAGAAAATTAAATAACTTGTTACTTTTTTTGTCTCATTAGTCAAATAAGTTTTAAGCCGTATATACCTCAATAAATCCTTCAGGGTAGCTGAATTGTAACAAATAATCATTGTACACATTATAATTTTGAAATATACAATTTTAATTAACAAATATTTTATATATTTTTGATGAAGAAATGTATCGATAAATATTTCCAGTTTATTTTATTTCACTCAGATAAAATTTATGCATACGTATTCTTTTTAAAGATTTTTTTTTCAGCGTGTATTTAAACCATTAATTCTAATAACTGAAAAGAAGGATTGAAAAACAACTTGGGCTTCATTTTTTTGAATAATGCTAAACACAAGTTAAGGTTAGGAATTATTAACATTTTACTTTCTGAGTGAAATCTGCAACATATTTTTCTAGATCATTGCTAAAATCAGAAGCTTAACTTATTGAAAGTGAATTAGGTGATGATTTCTACTTCTTCAGTACGAAATCCTTCAGAATTCATCATATTATGTTATCTGTATTACTTTGCTAAAGTACAGAAAAATTTACTGTGTATAAAAAAACCTTAAGAGTTTTAAATTCTTTTAGCTTGATAGTTGAGTTATGAGACATTCAAAGTCGTTTCATGCCATACTCATAGGTTTACACTTCCGAATAGCATACATATATGTATGTACATCGGTGTAGGCGATATGGCACTGGTTAGTAGCGCCTGTAACCTTGGTTAGTTATTTTGGTGGCTATGGTAAACTACTTATCTGGTGTTTTATTAGAGGAATATGTTGAATTGTGAAAAGTAAGAAATGTACTGTTTTCATTACCTGTAATAGACAGTGATTTCGGAGATCTCCAAAGTTGACTGAGGCATTAGATGGTGTTTTACTGCTTTACAAATAAGGAAAGATATTGTATATCAGATTTCTTCATTTGGTATACAACGCATAGGGATACAGTATTACTTACTGCATGACATTTCGATTATAAATTTTTCCCCGTAATCTTATCAGAGTAATCACACTCCACTCAATATCTGAGTTTTATAGTCCCGTCACTTGATGTTCATTGTATTTTTAGTGGTAAGACTTTCCATATTTCTGTCATGTGTTGTATCATTTCCATTATGCGTTGGGAGTAGATTCTAGGAACAAAGCTTCAGTAATAAATCTTTCTTCCCACCTAATTATGCTGTATTTAAGTACACTACATGTGTTGTGTGTAATTCGATGAGTATTATGTGCTGAGTGCAGCTCCGATATAATATAATAATAAAGTGGGAAGAGAGATTAATTACTGATCCTTTGTTCGTCGAATCTGCACCCAACACATGTGATAGGAATGACGCTACACATACCAAAGATATGGTAGACTTTAATACCAATAAAAACAGAGAATATCAGGTAACAGGGCTGTAAAACTCGAAAGGAGTGTGATTTCACTGATAAGACTATGAACAATAATTTATGCTCGATGCATCATCAAGTAAATAACACTGTATCACTGTGCGCTATATATAAAATATACAAATTTCATGTTCAAGTTTATATGCTATCCTATTAATTATTATCATATATTATTTTTCCCTTGAGTTCCTGATGCAACATAGGGCTTCAGTAGCATGTCTCCATTTCACTCTCTTCTCTTCAGTCTTTTCAACCTGGCACCAAAACTGACCACAAGCTTTCATTTCTTCCTCACATGACCTCTTCCATGTCCCCCTCGAAAGCCCAAATCGTCGTTTCCCAATTGCGTTCCACTCGACGGCCTGGCTGGGGGGTTATTTCTCGAAACTGTGTTCTCTGTTTATGTCCAATTCATCTCCATTTTATTCCTCTGGATATTTGTTGCGTGATGGGTTCTTGATTGGTTCGTTGCCAACCAGAGTTTCTTGTTGCTTATTCTTATCATTCCGACCATCCGATCTACAGAATCGAATGAGCGTAGGTGGCAGCTGTTGATGAATGTCTGTAGTTTGTTGAAAATGATTTTCGTAACACACCAAGTCTCTCAACCATCATATACAAAGCACTCACTTGACGTTGGTGTTGAAAATCCGGATCTTGTTCACGCTTCGTGCTGAGTGCAGTACAGTGCAGTGCAGTAGATTTCCACACTGATTTCAGATTAATGAAAGCCTGTTTTGGTTTTCCGATCTTGGCTTCGACATTGTCATCTGTGCCTGTTCCACCTGTAAATGAAAAGATGCTTCCCAGGTAGATGGAAGAAACTACTTCTTCTAGGTTTCTCACGTCCATGGTGATTGGTGCTCACTGTCGATGTTGCTGGTTGGGTATCTTCATCACCACTGTCTTCTCCACACTCACAACAAGTCCCGTTTTCTCCACCTCACCTCTTCTGTCAACTTTTGCTTGTCGCCTGTACATCTTCAAGTTTGTGAGACAAGACATTAAACACAAACCATTATCGTTGGCGAAATACAAATCTCCTTCTGGGGTCTTTTCATTGTCCAAACAGCGTAAGCATATCTTGTCGCCCCTCACAGTTTCCTACATGATCCAGTCCACCACAATCAGGAAGATGATCGGTGATAGAAGGCCACAACCTTGTCTTAATCCTTCCTATCTTCACTTCAAATGGCGTCACTGAGCTTTCCATTGTCAATCACCTGGCATGTGGCATCATATAGCATAGCATATAGCTGTTGAATGAGGTTGATAAAGGTTTGTGGCAGTAAAACCGTAGTGTTGAAGCAGCTGCCTGCCAAATTACTTCTCGATCAAAGCTACTAAAATTCTTTTCAGTGTCGATGAAGTTGAGGTAAAGATCTAGTTGACTGTCATTCTATTCTCTGTTCTATGATGATGCGTAGTGCAGCGTTGCAATTTGGTCTGCACATGCTTTGTACTTCCTGAATCCAACCTGTTCCGGTCATAATTTTGAATGGAGAGCATCTCCATTCCATCTGATGATTCCTCATGGATTCCTAGCACTCCTATCCTATACTTTCTCATTTCTTCGACAATCTGAACAGCCTTGCCAGGTTCATACATTGTGTGGACATTCCGTGTCATTATTCCATGCTTACTTTTGTTTTCATTGACAGGAGAGAAGATACATCGGCCAACTGACTTCCCTAAGGCTTTCACGAACTGCCAACATTTCATCTCTTCGAATCCAGCAAGGAATAGGTTTATTTTTATGTTTTATACTTTGTTTGTGCCTTGAAGTTTCTCTAACGGTTGAATGGATTTTACGGGGTGAGGTTGCTAGCCCTATGCCCAACCTTTCCTCTTTATCCGAGCTAAGGACCGGCCAGTATCTAGTGTACTGGTTAATCAGACGAGGTCGTCCTATTTATTACTTGATTACCTATTCTTCACCCTTTAACACACACATGGGTTCACATTCATGCTGATCTCTCTTACTAGCTTTATTCAAATAATCCTTGTTGCTATCCGATACGCTTCAAAAGAGCGTGCAAAATTGCTCTTGTACGGATGAATGAATGATACCTGAAGTGATATTCTCTCTGAATTTCTTGTTTTCTTCAACGTCACTCATGCATCGAAAGCACTTTTGATAAACAGATGAGATATGAGCAGGGCATCTTACATCAGCTGCAGCTCAATGGATAACCACAAGTGGAGACTCTTGAAGTAAAGCATTCACTTTACACGAATAAGCTTCAGCATAAAGATATTTTAGGCTTCCATCAACCACGCTTGGGAATTCGACAAAAATTTCTCTTTCGTCAAACTCATTTACGTGGCCTCATAAAGAACAAATGAATAGTAATAAAAATTATTACTAGAACCATTATTATCATTACAGTGCAAACACAGCACTGCAAGAGCACCAAGAAATGAACCACAAAAATTAATATAACACAATTTGAAGACATAAAACTTCCGGAGGTGAATAAAAAGACAAAAAAACAGTAAGAATAGAATGATTACAAGGACAGTTCAGTAAGATACATTCAATACGAAACACTCATTACTTCTCAGCAGCAGAGAATAGAGGCAAACTGCAGCATGATCACCGGTAGTTTCCATTCTGAGGTATATTTGAGTTGCACCGTCTCTCGGACCACACTCTGGGAGTCTTGATGTACTTACAGATGCTAACGCGATGCAGCTATCCTTCATTCCACGGCTCCATGACATACACTGACCGCTCCTCCCCTTATTCTATTCAGTTCCAGGCATAGGACTGGCAAACAATGAACGATATCCAATCCGTTCGAATGGCATGCGTAACACACGTCCAAGCCACTGGAGCCGTTGTTTCCATATCACTTCACTTGCTGAATGACGACCTCCATCATACCCAAACACATGTTGTACCTACCAACTAAAACAAAGAATATCAAGTAACAGGACTGTAAAACTCAGACGTCGAAAGGAATGTGATAACACTGAAATGATAATGAGCGATAATCTATGTTCGAAACATCGTTTAGCAAGGACTTCTTGGCTGAGCTGGTAAAGCATTGGGCAGGAAACCCGGTGATCATCGGTTCGGATCTGGCTGTGGTCCAAATTTGTATTTCACCTACAATCATCACCCGGTATAATCATCAAGTAAATAATACTGTGTCAGTGTGCACCATGTATCAAATAAATAAACCTAATATGGAATTAAATTCTACCACACTCCCCAAGTTTTACACCTAAATAATTGTTCATCCGGGATTATATACGTGTCTTTCCTGCAAATGTTACCCAGCTTTAGCAACATAAGACATGCTACACTACACTTTTTGCCATGAAATAGGCTATTATCACTGATGTTTTGAAATATGATATTCCAGAGGCTTTGGGATAAATACTCACTGAAGGTCTTTTTATGAAAAGTAATCTCAATGTGAAATATTATAGTTTCTAATAGTTGGATGAGGGTAAGAATTTAAAGAAGACAAAGTAAGATTAGCTGAGAAAGAAACCGATTTTCATCATTCATCTAGGCTATTACTATTTATACATTCTAAAAATAATGTTTGGGAGAATTTCACCAACTAGAATTTGTGCCGTGAAGCTACATTCAGATACTGTAGTGGATGTTTCTGATAAGAATAAATATAAGTAGTATATATTGAGAGTGTAGCAGAAATCATAGGGAATTACCAGCAATGGGTAATGATTCCGCCAAGAGAAATGCAAGATACAAGGTAGGCATATGAAGAGCAATTCAAGAAAGAAGCAGAAGAGGAATTGAAACATATTTTGCAAACGACTACTGTCCCACTTATTGACAATAAGCATTCCTTCCTGCATAGCTGTCTTTTGCTTCTTTCAATCCATGTCGAGTAAGTAATTGCAAAATGTATAATGATGATAGGCAGTGGCTAGCAGTGGAACTAAGCATGAGCATTTCGTCCTATTTGAGACTCGTCAGCTGGATGTACCTGCCTCCCAGTGAGTGATGTTGTTCTCACCAAGACTCGGGCTCGAGAGTGATCACTTCAAACGCCAGAGCGTTATCCACTACACCACCGAGCCACGATAGCTATTTCTTGTGCAACGAGTATAGGTTTGGTGTTACTGCTTGTATTACACCGTCGTTGATTGTACCGAATTGATCAGTCGCTGTTGGCATACGGGCTCCTCTTCGGATGCCTCGATATTGCCTGCCTTTTAACTATGTATAGTAATGATGCGCATCCTGGATTCCACTGCTAGCCACTTCCCATCATTACTATGCATAGCTAAAAAGCAGGCAATATCGAGGCATCCGAAGAGGAGCCCGTATGCCAACAGCGACTGATCAATTCGGTACAATCGACGACGGTGTAATACAAGCAATAACACTAATTGTAAAATGATTTTAAATTATAAATTTGTACTTGGAATACCTTAAAAAATGAATTTCTATACTTAATTGAACAATTTATCCTGCAAATGAAAATTCATTTGTCTACCAGTCACCAAACCGTATTATTTGAAGATAGAGAATATTTGTAGCTCAGGAGAATGATATGAATGGTGTTCTCTGAGCTGAGTGGCTAATTGGTAAAACCCTCGTTTTCATTCTAGAAAATATCATCAGCACAAACCTTAGAAAAAAATGTGATTTCTTTCTCCATAGTGCGGCTTACCATTCTGTCCTGCTTGCCATCGATGTGACTTCTTGTTCCTGTTAAAATCTTGTCATTGTGTCTACACTAATTTTCTGTTTATAAAATAAACCGTGAAAACCGCTAAAAACATTAAATCGGACACAACGGTCCCCCTCCTCGAAGGTGTCGTGACATATTCGCTCACATCAATATATGCAAACAGTTAAGAGCTTGAATTTGATTTCGAAAAAGTAGAAATCCTGGGGAGAGGAAATACAAAGTATCCTGGAGCATTTTTATTGGTTTAGCATTCAGGTCATTCATCGACCAACATACATACTGACATTGACCCCATCTATCAATTAATAAGAAACAAGAAAAAACAGAAAGGTCAAATTTCCTTTCATCAGAGCAAACAGCTTAAATACGTGTTAAGATAATGACAAGATTTTAGCAGAAATAAGCACTCATATCCAGGGTCACCAAGACAGGCTACCGAGATAAACATAGTGCAGCTCACGTCTTACTGAATTTTGTCTTGATAATGTTGTCTGGAATGGTACCAAAACCCTTGTGATAAGATCTTTCAGCTCAGAGAATACTACGCTGTCAAAACCTTAACTTTTCAGCACTTTCTAGAGTTCTATCATGACGGTTATTTACAATTTGATCTCAACCTTTACTTTGAACAGTTCATTTAAGGCTAAAGAAGAATAAAGTGGACAAGTGGCCTAAGTGTAGGGCTGATTTCAACTTCTTTTGAAAGATCTTGAGGGTCAAGTGAAATCACAGTGCCGAATTAGTATACATTCTACCGACTCCACTCACTTTCGACATACGCAAGGGGCATTAAAATGAACGTAGTAGATGATCACACTTCATTATTAAAACCAGATCTCAATAAGGAACTCAATTTTATATAAAATAAAAATTGATCCATTTCTAGTATGACTTAAAAAGAAGCTTAGTTATGAGTAACATGTATATACGTTGAGAATATAACTGAAAATTTATAACAACGATATACTGATGACTATGACAAAGCACTACTCTTTAGATAGTTCGTTCACTTAGGCGCCAAATAGTGTTACATTCCTTTATAAAGAAAGCACTTCAACTGGGGAGTAAATTGGACTACATATTTCTTATCCATCACATTTGTATATTTATTTCAAACCAAGTTACCACATAAATATCAACAACTGAAATGAGTCGATTAGAGAAATTTTACACACCCATTTTTTATAAATCAAATGATAGGTTTCTGTCTTTTACCACTCTGACCAGATATAAAAATATGTTCAGACTGAAGGCACATTACCTGCAGATCTAGACTTTCTCATTTATCTCCATAAAATGATCCTACAAAATGACTAGGAAATGTGAGTAGTATCAAGTTGACCTCAGGATTCTCTATACTGTGAGCTGGAAACAAAGTATGAAAGAAGCCCTTTCAAGCTGAAATCACCGTTTTTGTCCGAAATATTCATCATCCCAACCAGCTCACCTGAAATATTCTGCAATGCTCCCTGAATTATTGACAGTGAAGAAAGTCAGATGATTTGACTAAACTGACTGAATTTCAGGACACAAAATCTACAGTGACATTGTATCCTATTTCTGTTGTACTAGTCTAATACCACTGCATTAGTTAGGTATCACATACTGTCATGATAACTGACTTTTGTGACGAAAAGAATTAAATGTCAGCCAATGAACGAGTTCCTAAACAAAATAAAGTGACAGAAGGCTGTAGGCCTCATGACAAAAGTCTTAAACTGTGAAACTTTCATACAACCCAGAATAATGTTTTCCGCCAAGGAATTGTTGATAGCAACCCAGCAGTGAGCCAAAAATTCAAAAATGTCTCTCCAGAACCTTCAAGATATAAAAATTGATATGTCCAAGTGCCAAATGCTTGACAGCATATTCAAAAATCAGTCTTCTTCTACCTTCAATCTTAGTGACGCTTCGGTACAGTAAATCAATGAAGTAGTCCGTTTACATAAAGCCCCATTCAGCTTTAAGTACCTGACGTCCCACCTAAGAAATTACTGAAAGCAGAAGGATTTATATAATTTTGTGATTGACTGTCGACTATGTACTCTAAAGGATGATTAAATCTGTATGTACCGATTGCTGAATAGCTAGGTCTGATGAGATGCATAAAATAACTTTGTGAAAAAGCATTGAAACGAAACCACTTGTGTCGTGCGACACTTTGGTACATTAATATTACATTTCATATGCATACTCGAAAGTGCAATGGAACACAGAAAATCACTAATAAGGGATATAAATACCAGACAAGTTACCTTTACAAATTATATTTTCTTTTTCCAGTTACTGGTAAAGTTAGCTGACACTGAGACTTATTTCCAAGTTATTCTGAAGATTCCGATAAAATTTTGTGCCATATGAATCGACATACATCAGGAGTATTTCTTTCATCTAATGCCATACATATTTGTCGTAAAACATCCTTTAAACATATGACAACTAATATTACTCACAATCAAGATGTACATACGAAGGCTTATATACCAACACCGAATAATCATTTCTGTTCTGTATAGCAATGGATATTTAAAATTATCAATAGGTATCAACTGATATCTGCTGCGAAAGAGATAGCTCTCGTGACTTAGTAACCTTGTTGATATGGCTGACGTCTAAAGTGGTTGAAGCTATGTTTGAGTCACATTGGGATCACTAGCTCTGAACTAGATACATCGACATCCAAATGATGATTTTTAAATAGGACAGAATACTCATCTTGAATTATGTTGGTGGCCACGACTGAACAAATCAAATTCATTTTCATTACATTCATAAAAATGTTGCGCACCGTGCAAAGGACTAATTTATTAGAAATATATTTGTAATATTGATTGTTCACAGGAGTGCAACTGTTTTCATTTTGTCTAGTCTTGAGTGCAGACCGAATCCTATCGATTATATTTGTAATGCGGCCACCGAGCTAGGAGGTTCAGCATCATGGCGCATATTAGTAGATGTTAGTTGGCTAGAGGCAGTCGAGAGGCAGCCCTGGATCTAGGTTTCGTGCTTGCGGGCACTCATCAGCAAGGCGTATCTGTAACGTCGACCGAATTAGTGGTACAGTCACTGACTACAACACTGGATGATGTGGTTTTGAATCTCAGGTGGAACAGCAGTTCTGTGGAGGTTGCAGATACACCTTGCTGATGAGTACCAACAAGTATGAAACCTAAGTCCAGAGCTTCCTGCCGATTACCTCCAATCAATTAACATATATTTGCAGTGAATACTTATACAAAATGTTCTTTAATTTTGATAATATTTTGAGAAAAATTACTGCCCTTGACCACATCAATAGTTGGAATTATTTGTTCATCAATTCTCAGTTAGATTTTTAATATTTTTCTTAAGAATAAATCTTACCAGTGTGAATTTCATAACAATACTATTCTAAGTGGTCTTCCATGAAAAGCAAGACAGAAAACAATGTATTTAATTTGATATAACTACATGCTATACAGTGCAGTATCTTCCACTTCATTGCTTCTAGCATTCAAATTTATTGAACTTTGATGTATACAATTCTACATTATGTAGTTGACCATAGTTACAACCAGTCGCAAGCAGCAAACTTAGAGAAAAGAGAATTAGAGGTTAGTTAGTTTTCCTGTTGTTCATTAGAGTTTAATACATGACACTGAAGATATGTGAATTTCAGCTCGGTCCATTTATCATCAATTTACAGATGTAAAGGCAAGTTGCTCAATAAGTTCTAATTGTGTTTCTTCGTCTTTATTCTACAGACAGATATGAAACAACAACCAACAGTTAGAAGTCCGGCATATATGAACTAGCAAGCAAGAATAATGTGTAAATCACTGTTTCTTTTTGAACACATTCACAAAAATCCAATGAATAAACTCTTCGACAGCTACTATATTTAATAAATAACGCAGAAGTGAGAGAAAATAACAATTTTCTACCTTATCTCTGGGGATTTCTGGAATCTGTGAAGCAGAAAACTAAAGGCAGTCGAAGAGATAATATATTTCTCAGATTATGCATTTATCACCTTTAGCCGTCTAGTGTTTGTACAGATATAATTTGAGTACGTTAATTTGTTTTACACTGGAAAGAATATAAAGTTACACACTGATAGACACTGCTTAAGTGTATTAAGCTGTAGCCTAAGAGAGAAGTCTATTTATGATGAATGTAGAATGTATATTAATGGGCTACAGTTTGATATTCTAAAAGATGAACCAGTTACTGAAAATATGATTTGTTACATAAATATACTATTCAGTGTGAACAATAGATTTATATACTGAAATCTATGAATTTTAGTCAGACACCTTCTGTGCCCACAAATACTGCCTGCTCTATACATAATGATATGCGTACTTTTCCTAGCACTTTTATAAGAACTAACATTTAAGTGATGTTATTTACTTGAAATGCTGGAGCTTGATTTCGTCACAAAAAGGATAAATATTCTAAGATACCGACAGAAGCGACGGTTGTAAATGCTGGCTGAAACCAAGAGGCTTTTAAGGAGTTCATCCTTATGGGATGATGAATAAAACAAAGAGAAAATTAGGTAGCAGATGATGAAACAATTTTAAAATGCTGCTTCAGTAAGCGTAACATTATCATTTCACTAAATTGTTGTTAGATCGTAACTCGGATATGGTAAGAAGAGAGTCTAGACATTTTGCAAAGTGATCAATATCATCTCAAGACTTGAGAAACAGCAGCATACTGTATTTTGCTTTCTTGGCATGTTTCGTTAAGGATTGAGATCTGAGCTGTTCAGGCATGTCAGACGCACTTCTGGACCCTGAACAACTGGTTTCTTCCATCAAAATACGCAAGAGTCCATCTTCAAAAAATATAACTGTTTGGGAGAAATCAATAATTCAGTTAGTCTGAAACTATCGATAGATACCTAGGAAAAAGAAATCCAAAATATTAAAGTGAATACCAAGAACATTCTGTGCTCAGTACTCAATGACTAACAAGAAACTGTCCTTTCCCTGAACTATTTATTTAACTGTTGTTCACCACTCCAATGACCTTGATTCCTACTTGTTTTTCCAATATACAGAAATGGGTTTGAAAACTATCGAAATAAAAAGTTCTGTAAAGGCTTAAGTTTTACTTTGATGCAAACTCATATTTTTCGAAATGAGATTTTTTCGCTGTTGAATAACCTTGCAACGAACTGATTGAAAATGCATTGTTCTGATATATCATATAGTGGCAACCAAGATTCCCAGCGCCATACAAATTAGAAGTCATGTATCTCCAGTTTGGTAAAATGTTTCCATAGTGAATATCAAGTGCTGGAATACATTATATCCGATAGAGATTAATTAGAAACCCAACGCTACAAATATTAGAATAAAATGAAAGGATCGAATTGTTTATAACATGGAAATAACAGTTCACAAACTCCATTTGCGCACTGTGTATTACTTACCATAAAGTATATAAGTGAATGTTAAGCTTTTAAAAATACTTCTGTTCAAATGGCTCCAGCCTTTTGCTGATGAACGAATAGTAACTGCCCTACTCTTTTATGTTCACAACAATACGTCAACTTCAACATACATCTACCGATTAGAATTGAAAGTTGTTACGAGCAGATAAGTTAAAGACAGACAAGTCATCGAAAAACAAAAGCAGAAAACATGAATCAGTGCGTAGATAACATGTTCTCTGTCTGGATTATTAACACATGCTCAGTTATGACTTCTACTGAAAAATACAACATCTGAACTCCATTTGGTGAGAAATCTACAACTCCGTGTCCCTTAATGTAAAAACTCGAAAACGGCGCTTTTAAGTATTTTCAAATGTTGATATATCGATGAAGTTTAACCAAAAAACAAAATCGATAAGAAACTATTTTGAAAAAAATCAATTGGGTTTTGAAGTAGTGTTCACCACGGACTTTGACCGTTGGAGAACCACTGAATGCCTTGGAGCACTGTTTCGTCCAGTTGCGAGACTCTTCAGCAGTACTTACTCACGTCCCGGCTACGGCTTGAACTCAGGACACTCAGGTTCCACGGTGGATGCGCTAACCATTCAGCCACTGAGTAGGAGTTCAGTCAGAGGGGACGCGGATGCCAACTGAAGACCTTGGTTTACAGTAGCGCAATATAGCGAACTGACAAGAGTTGGTAAGTGTGAACTATTAAATTTCGGCCCATTTTCTGAATGGTAAACGCGTTCGCCGTGAAACCTGAAGTTCCTGGGTTCAACCCCTACCCGAGGCGTGGGTGAGTATTACTGAAGAGTCCCACAACTGAACGAAACAGGTCTCTAGTGCTCTCCCATTTTCACTGGTTCTTCAACTGTTGTAAGTCTATAACGAATACTACCTAAAAATGAAAATTCCCATTCCCATCAAAATAAATAAATAAAATTGTAGATTAGAATGAGAAAACACAGCTAGTATTTTGATAGGAAGAAGATGAATGAATAAAACATGAACTTTTGCCACACATTTCTTCTCGGGCAAATTCTAACAAACACATGGACTTTTCGTATGTGCTTCTACTGACTCTCACTTGTACTTTCTTTTTATTCCAGTTTATATCTTTGGAGTTAATTAGGTAAGTGTCGTTTTTGGACACATGTTTGAAAAAAGCAAACGCTTTAGTTTTCTAAAATTTCTAAATTTTAGATTTTTTTGACCTAAGAAATAGTAATCGTAACCTGACATAATAAGGTCGATAGGAAATTCATTACAGAACGTCAGTTTTCTCCAATTATCTTTTGATGATTCAGCCAGGCGACCTGCTTAGATGCTGGGTCATCAAATCTTTCCCATCTTTCTATCTCACTTAGGAAGGTAATGGTACTAATTCTATTTTGTATAGAATCATACACCATGATAAGTTATTTTAACCCGATTTTCTACAAAAATTGTTACTTTATTGCGTGTAAATGGGTGTTACTGGAAATAAATAAGTGTAAATCCTCAAAATATGAGGACGAAATGATTCATAGTTGAAATTTCAGAATCCCCAACAATAAAGATTTGCAGATGATTCTTGACTTACCCAAAGTTTCTCTGCAAGCCATCTTGGAGTTACATTTTCGTAGGTGTGATTATAGTTTGGTAATTTCATTTCGAATGCTACCAAACGAACCCCCAACGTAGACATCCCTTCTCACTTTATCGTGTATAAGCTGCATCACTGTATGAAAATACTGGATCAGAATAAGTGGCTTTCAGTACACCGAGAATCACTTACTGATGATGTCAATCTTAATGCTACCACTCCAACTCTTAAAAATGAAGAACAAGAGTGGGATATCGGTAGTTTTACAAACATACGGGAGTTTAAGAAAACCAGGGGGATTTAAGTTGGTGGTAACGATAACTGCGAATGAATAATGGTCATAAAATCATTTCCAACCTTAGCGAAAAGCCATAAATAGTTTTCACAAACAAAAAAAAGTTTCAGAAACTCATTTCAGTAAGAATTTGTGCAAATATTCTGAAAATGTTACACAAATCCGAAATAATTTTTGATTAGCGGCAAGTAAATACTGAATAACATGATAAAGCTATTTCGAACAGGATACGTGCCGTTGACACCCTAAGATTCATCATCAACATCAACATAAGACCAGGCATTACTGCGTAACGGTCAAGGTTGCCACAACTCATACCACTACATCAAGTAGAACGGTAATGAGGTGGAAGATAAAGATGAGAAAATTCAGCCAAAAAAATATAAAGTACGAGAAGAAAAAAAGGAAGAATAACAAAATGGTGAGAATCAGCACAGTGTTAAGATGAGAATAATATGTGTATACATCTGCACCACCGACATTGGTTCTCAGCCGTATCACCTAGAGTCAGTCTCCAACTACTGGTTTTCCTTGTCCCTCGAACCCCGAACGGCCAGTACGCATCGCTCCATATGGCTCAAACCAACAGTCAAACACTTCATACATTGATGCCATGTTTTAGTCTGGCCACTTCAAGCCTATTCCAGCCTGCGCCTACTTCGGCCAACATTGTGTGACTTGATAATCGGTGACTGGGTATGCGTAATACGTGTCCCAACCATCTCAGTCGATGAAGGTTTACAACCTCGTCAACTGATTTACCTCCACTCCCCAAAACTCTACACCCGACTTCTGTGTTACTCACGTGGTGACACCACGGAATACGGTCTATAATACGAAAGCAACGGTGGTCAAACACTTGAAGCCTTCTCATGTCTTTCACCTTCAATGGCCATGTTTCACAGCCATACAGTAGAACAGAGCGGACTGCTGTGCAGTACACGCGACTCTTAATAGAAAAACGGATATCACGATGGCGCCATAGGTAGCGTAAATTGGAAAAAGCCAATCGAACCTTTTGTATCCGTGCAGAGATCTCATCGGCAACTAACCCACCAGGGTTGATCCTACTCCCCAGGTAAGTGAAGTGGTCAACACCCTCAACCACTTCACTCTCTATTGTTAGCCACGGCACTGTTGAAGACCAATCCAGGAGCAACAATTTGCATTTGGGTGGTTAAAACCGCATCCCATTCTCAAATTGACACTCAAAGTGTTCAGAAGACTCTGCATCTTGTCAGCGTCTTCATATAACAGGACAATGTCATCTGCATATTCTAGGTCTAAAGAAAATCCTTCTGTGATTAGATCAATGTTTGTGTAACCTGGTGACGAGAGGAAGACCTCCATAAGAATATCTATGAGAAAATTGAGTAAGAAAGAAGATAGTGGGCACCCTTGATGGACACTGCTCGATGAGCTTAGCTCCCTGGACATCTTACCATAGGTTCTAACACGCCTACAAGTGTCCGAGTAGAGAGCTTTCAATGTACTTACTAGGCACGCCTTTCACTGAGAAACATTGCCATAAGACTTCTCGATCAACGGAGTCAAATGCCGCCTTCAGGTCGAGAAATACAGCCAGCGTCGGGCGTCTGTAAGCATGCCTATGTTCCAGGACCTGGAGCAGCGTGAATATTTGGTCGATACACCCACGGCAAGGTCTAAAGCCTGCTCGGATTTCTCAGGCTTGCTGTTCCCGAGCTTTACTCAAGCATCGGGGAATTATAGAACCTAGAATCTTGGACACTATGTTCGTCTGGCTGATTCCTCTGTGGTTATCACAAGAGAACCTCTCACCTTTCTTGAAGACTGGAATAATCAGTGATTCAGACCAGACAGAGGGGATAGTGTTTGATCCCTATATACCGGTTAACACTTCCGTTGACCTGACTAAGAGCACTCCACCACCATTCTTGTATACCTCAGGAATTAGTCCTCCTGATCCTGCCGCCCTTCCAAGTTTCAGGTTACCTACTGCTTTTTCGACTTCTACTTTTTAGTTGGACTTGCTCTTCATTGTACTCAGGATCTGCAGGGAGGCGTTCAAGTGCATCCATTAGTTCGAAAGAAGCTGCCGATATCAACTGGCTCTTCCTAGCCACTCTTTCGAAGTCAACTACGGTCTTCAGCTCTGCTTTAACAGCAGACTGAAGATGACACCAAGCTTCTCCTGGATAAGTGACAGTCTTTCGTTCTGATAACTGTCTAGCCAACTTCTCACTGAACACGACTCTGAGGTTATCGTTGTCCGGCAGCACTCCTAGTGGCTTTGTTGCCAAATTTTTCTTACGTCCATTGAGACGCAAGTATATACGCACTCGGACCAACGTATGATCGCTGTCCAAACACGTACTCCAGAAGGAGCGGCAGTCTTCCACCGATCCTCTCCAGCGATGACTAATAGCAATGTGGTCTATCTGTGTCCATCGCTGAGTTGAACTCTGTGGACGCCAGGTCAGACAGTGTCTTTCTTTATGTCTGAAACTGGTGCTGGCTAAAAATAGGCGGTTATCTGAGCATAGTTGTAATAGGCGATCACCGTTATCTGTACGTTCAATCGCGACTCCGAAAGTGCCACCTGAGTGCCTTTCTGCCTCACTCAGTCTACCCACCTGTGCATTGAAGTCACCTGCAACAACCACCACGTCCGAACGTTTGGCTTTCGAGGGGAGGTTAGACAGTTTACGGTAGAACCTATCCTTCACTTCATCCGAACTGCAGTCAGTCGGTAGGTAAGCAGAGATTACAAAGGGACAACGGCGAGTCTCACTATTCCTTTTAGTTCTTACTGTGCTGTTCAGCCGGACAACACAGAGGCGACTATCAAATGGAATCCAGTCTAGTAGTGAGTTTTCTGCCCTAGTGCTTAGTACTATGCCTACACCTGCAAGACCGCGAGAGCTAGCTATCGAATCTCCAGAAACTTGAAGAGTGAATTTCGTGGATTCACCAGATTGGCAGGGGGGATGTTAGGTGAATAACTGCACTTGGATCCTGTATGCGTGTCTCACAAACACAGCATACATTCATGGCCCAAGTTGCTCGAGTCTTTGCCAACGAAGCCTGTTGACCAAATTGACGGAGGGTGCGGACATTGAAGGCTTCAATATTTAATTTGGAGCATGGTTTAAGGAGACCAAAGGTGTTGTTTTGTGAACTCAGATAGTTGTCGAAGGCTGCAGAGCTAGGAGAAATTGAAGATGATGTAGCATCGTTAATTGAGAGACGTGAAGGAAGATTAGAGGGTAATGATGAGGGAGGTGGATAGCAGTCTGAGGAAACTTGAGTAATGTGTAAATTACCCGTAGTTATAAGGATTGATACATCTTGTGAACTACCATGCACGTCATACATTTTTCTGATGTATATTTCAGTAACATAAAAATTACAAATACAATTAAAAACAATATCTAATGCATACCTGACAAAGAATATATGGGCTTAGTTGTATTATAGTGGTAAGAAATTATTTATGGAAACAAAAAAATGTTCGTATTCTGTGTAGTTTGCACAAACGAAATTTTTAAGTGTCATATGTGATAATATGTGAACTTAGTGTTTATTCATTGTACAAACATTCATACACTTTCTTAGTAGAGATCTCACGAAACCTCATGAATTCATATTTTTTTCTCTATACTTATTATTCCTCTCAGGTAATATATGCTAGAAGTCTAAAGAAAAATCATGTGGTTATCTGCTTTATGTTTATATTTGGTTGAACTCAATTTACATTAGTGTACGATTTTGTTATACAGAGCTCCCCTCTAAATTCTTTTATTATGCAAGAGAAAACATTGTGCTTTCAGGATAGAAAATTGTGATACTTCAAAGAAATTGCGTATTTTTGGCAACGTAGTATTTTCCTGTAGTATTGAAATATTTTCGTATCGCACTTTAAACCAGTTGCCTAATATCATCTCATAATAATGGCAGATCAAATTACAAAAATGAAGAATGTGAAGTGAACGATCAGATGTCACTCACACAGACATTATTCAAAGATGTGTTTGATTTAATAAGCACTGTTAGAGTCAGTTGCATAATCTTTGTAATCAGCGTGGTTGGATAAGATGGACAAGCAGAAAAATCGTTTTTAAGATTTTTCTGGGATAGTCTAATTTTCCAAGACTTAAATGGTTGATGATGGAAGCTGACTATATATTCCGGCCTCAGAGAAATTCAAACCAATGGCCACTAGGTGCCAATAGTTAAATTAACCATCATCGATCATTTCACAGCAAGGAACTTTTCAATTTAAAAATGATGAGCTTAATCATACTTTGACTTAAAAGATGTGTAATTGATTTGTTTATTGGAAAAATCAAGAGATAACGTCACTGAAAAATTATTTTGTTGATCATATGAAATAGTTGACAAACACATCAGTACTTTTCTATATGTTCTTCAGAACTTAAGTATTTATTGAGTGTTCAGTATCTGAATAAACAGAAACAAGTGGCAGGTTAACAAATATCCTGTTGTATTGGAAATCATACTTGCCATACACAAAAAGCAGTTGTAAAACTGAAAGTCTGAAGTTAGATTTCACAGGATTTTAATTAGCTCGAAAGAATAAGCCTAAAGGTTTTGCCTGGGAAATCAAAAGGACTTGCTTTCATTACATAGACTCACTGATTATGCCAGTAGTAAGAGTCATAACAGATAACAGGTGGTAGCCAGTCAGTGACACCACATATTTCAAGTGTTTACGAGTGATGTAATGTCTTAAACTGTCAGTAACGTCAAATGGGAATGCTATATTCTTAGAATAATTTTATAATTTCCATTGTAACATCAAGAACAAGATAGTCAGAGGAGAGACTCTTTTCAACGAATTTATTTTCAAGCAGTGCATTTTTTTATATATGATATTTGAAAAATTATATCCCGTGAGCAAAACTAAACACTACGTGATGATGATGATAATAATAATAATAATAATAATGATAATAATAATAGAGCAGATGATGACATACGCATTTTTGATTATGATAACAATTGAAGTGTGAATGATAACAAAGTAGGTTGCGTAATATATGGATCGGTTCATAACTCAGAAGGGGTGAAGAAATTTATGAAAGTGGTAGGTCAATTAAGTATTATGTAATAGGATTAGACAGTTTGGTCAAGATGAAATCAATGTTTTCTAAAAAGATTAGGACAATTAAGTGAAATAACACCAGAAACTAATCAAAGTGAAGGCAGTTATATTAACAATAGTAATGATGATGAAGGAAAGACACAAAGGTTAAATTAACAAAGGAGGGGGAAGCTATTGGGGTAGGGAAATGTTATGACCATGATAAAAACAGTGACTGCACATACTTTTTTTGTACACAGATCAGATTTAAGTTCATGAACAGTTAAAGCCTCCTCTGTTTTCAGAAGTCGAAAATGAAGAAAAAGTGGGAGGTTTGGGCGAATTTGATAAATAATTTTAAAGTCATTGTCTGGATTTGTTGAGTGATGGAAATCAATCAAATGTTCTAGAATCGAACTTCTAACAGACTTTCTTTCACCTTTATAAAGCCAAGCAGGAGCATGTTCTCGTATATGTGTAGAAAGTATTCTCTGACTACGGGAGATGTACCTTGCTCCATAATAGCAGGCGAACTGGCTGATGCACATAGAGCTGGCCAAACGAAGGAGCTTATCTTTAACGCAAACGGAGAATAGGTTACGGCTGGTAAAAGTCAACTGAAGTCTTGCTGCGAAGAAAGTTCTGTCGACTGATCTGCTTAGACGATTCTTTAGTACATCCAGTACTACGTCACCTTTAAATTCTGGGCTCATGAACAATTTTTTTTCGAGACTGAGTGAATGACCAGTTCAGTATTTCTTTCTAGCATATTTTTACCAGCAAAACGGCTAGGGTAACCGTTTTCGACAAGTGTGCTTTTTAAAAAAAGATTTTCATCAATATAATCGTCACGACAGATATTTCTTATTCAATAGCAGAGAGAGTGAATAAGATTTCTTTTTCTGCTGACAGGCACTCAACTATAAGAGTTAGTCAGTTGTCCCTTCCAAGTTGCTTTTCTGTAGATGGATTTTTTGAGGTATCCATTCTTACGTCGGGTGAGAAGCATATCAAGAAAAGGAATAGTTGATTCTGATTCCTCCTCTATGGTAAACTTGAGGGCTTGATGACATTCATTGAATGAACGAAGAATATCATTTAGATCAACATTTTTGCCACAGATAACAAATGTGTCATCCATATATCTTCTATAAAAGTCAAAGCTGTCAATAGTTTGACAAAGTTGTGAATTTTCCAGTTTCGACGTGAAAAAGTCTGCTAACAATATCCCCCATGGTGACCGAATTACGATTCCATCTCTCTATGGATTTCATTATTGAAACTAAATTGGACATTAAATGTGCACCTCAACAAAAGCTCTTTCAAACAGCTAGTTGACAGTCCTACGTCTAAATTATGTGCATCAATACAGCCATATATACTTAGAAACCTGAGAATTGTTTGTGAATTTTTAGAGACACCTGTTTGTCAGCTGACACTGCTAAATAATAAAACATGCATTATGTGGCACTCATTTGTCAAACGTAAAGTATTTTTCATCTGGGTGAACAATAGAAAATAAAATTAGAACAATAAATTCAGCTTGCGTAAATAAGATAATCCAC